>JAECXW010000540.1:0-1201211 GCA_018153365.1 Drosophila fuyamai
TGTTATTTAGTATTGGAAGATTAGAATGATTTTCGCAATAGCCGTGGCAACATGCATCAGGTTGATATCAAATTCCCACATGAACGCCGATTTTCATTTCCGACGGAATCCAAACGGAGCTCCAGGACCCTGTTTGGTAATGGGCAATCACCCAATATAAATTTGGTGGAACGAATTCACAACCCCCTGAGCTAGCCGCACATTTACAACAAATAGCAGTTCAGATGTAAATCTGGCGGCCATGAGTAAGTGAACAAAGGATATACGATAGGAAAGTTTCTGGAAGAAGGAAGTAAGCACAGTGTTTCTTAGATCAAAAATGGACGGAAAAACACAACAAAAACCCATCACCTGCAAGAACTTAGGGCAGCTATGATCTCTAAATTACTAAATAAATATCATATAGCTGCCATATAACTGAACGATTGAAATTGCCAAGTTTGGAAATTTTACCAATCCAACAGCACAGCAATTATTATATGCTTTGAAAAATTTGTGGGCTACAAAAATAATAAATGAGCACACACTAAAGAATATAAATTGTATTCCAGATTCTGACATTTCTTTAGATTGGTCATATGAACCCGGAATGATGCAGAATATTCAAAAAAGCAAAATGGAAAGCTGTGCAGAAAAAGCAGTAGTTCAAGTAGTTAATCCAGCGTTTAAATTGGCTATAGAACCAAGAGAAAGTGCTTGCCCTAACGAAAAGTTAGGAGAACGTAATACTGTAAGATATTTCTTGGGCTACGTTACTTTAAAACAAGAAAGGAAAGAATATTCTGTAAATAATATTCTCCAAAACTATTCATATGATGCATTCTTAATACTCATAAAAATCCCAACTTCCTAACTTTAAAAACATCAAAGTTATGGCATTTTCAATCGTTCAGTTATATGGCAGCTATATGATATAGTCGGTCGATCCCTATAAAATTTGGTAGGTCGGATTGATTGGCCAAATATAAAACCCATAGAAAATCCCAACTTCCTAACTTTACAAACACCAGAGTGTTTCCTATCGTTCTGTTATATGGCAGCTATAGGATATAGTCGGCCGATCCCGGCCGTTCCGACTTATATACTGCGTGCAAAGGAAAGAAGGGCGTGTGCAAAGTTTCAATTCGATATCTTTAAAACTGAGAGACTAGTTTGCGAAGAAACAGACCGACGGACAGACGGACATGCTTATATCAACTCAGGAGGTGATCCTGATCAAGAATATATATACTTTATAGGGTCGGAGATGTCTCCTTCACTGCGTTGCACACTTTTGACCAAAATTATAATACCCTCTGCAAGGGTATAAAACCAGAAACATTTCTGTTAAACAATATTTCAAAACAAATATAAAATATAAAAGTATTTTCAAAAAGTAACAACAAGTTAAAGCTGCAAGAAAGAATTAAAACATACATAATAAATAAGCTGCGAATCACTGTAGCTAAACCCAGGGAGTTTCCCACCCCCAACCACGGCTGGACATAACTTATATGTATGTAAGTAAGTTGAGTATAACATAAGCAATAACACAAAGTCATACACATGAAATAAAGAGGTGATCAAAAAGTATTTGCACAAATTACACGTACTTACTCATAAGAAATGTGCAAAAACTTTTGACCACAACTGTACATGAAATGGCAACGCAATGCCACGCTTACCAATACATACATACTGGCCGCGGCCAGGGACAAAAAGAAATACAAACACATTTTATAAATTTCAATTTTACATTTAATTTGAATTTCAATTGAAAATTTCGGTTTTGATACATGTCTATAGTATTTAATGTTATATATTTCATTTATCAGGTTCCTCAGAAGGGGGGGCCAGTGCGGCAGTTATTGCATCTGCCGCTGCCGCCACCGCCGCTGCCGCTACCGCCGCAGTTGGTGCCGCTACCGCCGCAGGTGCCTCTGCTACCGCCGCCGATGAGGCTTGATTACGCCTTCTATAAGAACGCCTTGTTCTCCGTTTCCCACCCCTCCCTTGATGATGATTGGGGGGGATAGTAATTATTTGGCGTGTATGTTGGCGGTGGGTACTGCGGGTACTGAGGGTATGGGGCGGGGTATGGGGCGGGATATGGGGGCAGGATATGGGGCAGGATAGGGCACAGGGTACGGGGAAGGATATGGGGGGGGGCATTTGAGGCCCATAATTAAAACCAAAGTATGGATTCATCTATATAAAAAGAAGGAAATTAATAAAAATTAAAATAAATACAATTTGTACTTACGTTTGCTTTCATCTACTTCTCGTCGCTTTGTGAAGTGTGCCCAAATTTTGAAATTGAGCTTATACATAAATAACTTGAATGCTTTAGAAATATAGTATTTTTTATAGTATTCGGTAACGGACCACAAAGTGTTAGAAATCTAATAGGTCTATCGAAATTTATGTACAATAAAAATAAGACTTTATATATGCTTGCATATGCAAAATAAACATAACCCCATAACTATAAAAGCATTTATATTATTTTACAATTTTAAATAAACAATATTTTCGTAGAAATAAAATTGCTCTTAGAAATTAACTTTGTATATCAAAAATAAAATATATTCAATAAATCAATATAAATGTATATCGGTATATTTAATTTAATATAAGTGTTCTCATTAAATGTAAAATATTTCAATTTGGCCTGGCTCAATATTAAAATTAGTTCCTACAAAAATATAATTCAACCCCCACATGAAATTTCAGTCCGTCCCACTTGTTGCCCTACAATTGAAATCAAATTCGAAGCCAACTGAAAAGTGGACCTTGAATTCAGCCCCGGTGGAACTTAAATTCAGGCCCATCAAAGGAAAACAATAACAACATATTTGTAAACAAAGTAAAATCATAAGGCCATTTCGGTCGCTCGCCCACATTCCCCATAAGCCAAAAAAATCCCCAATGAGAGCGACCAGTGCAGCTGCAGAAATTCACCATGGGCATGGAATGAAGCTCGATTCGAACATTTGCAAAACTCTCTTTTTTTCCGTTTTTCCCCTACGTGGCATCACTGGCAAAGTCACTCGAGAGCGCAGGCAGAGCAAATGACGTCTCGATACATTATCATAGAGTAGAGTAAGAAATTATATAGAGGTTTCATTTGCTCTGCCCGCGCTCTCGAGTGACTTTGATATACGATAGGAAAGTTTCTGGAAGAAGGAAGTAAGCACAGTGTTTCTTAGATCAAAAATGGACGGAAAAACACAACAAAAACCCATCACCTGCAAGAACTTAGGGCAGCTATGATCTCTAAATTACTAAATAAATATCATATAGCTGCCATATAACTGAACGATTGAAATTGCCAAGTTTGGAAATTTTACCAATCCAACAGCACAGCAATTATTATATGCTTTGAAAAATTTGTGGGCTACAAAAATAATAAATGAGCACACACTAAAGAATATAAATTGTATTCCAGATTCTGACATTTCTTTAGATTGGTCATATGAACCCGGAATGATG
The DNA here is from genome assembly GCA_018153365.1 of Drosophila fuyamai. Lineage (NCBI taxonomy): Eukaryota > Metazoa > Arthropoda > Insecta > Diptera > Drosophilidae > Drosophila > Drosophila fuyamai. Next base: position 3,472 of record JAECXW010000540.1, read on the forward strand.
CAGAATATTCAAAAAAGCAAAATGGAAAGCTGTGCAGAAAAAGCAGTAGTTCAAGTAGTTAATCCAGCGTTTAAATTGGCTATAGAACCAAGAGAAAGTGCTTGCCCTAACGAAAAGTTAGGAGAACGTAATACTGTAAGATATTTCTTGGGCTACGTTACTTTAAAACAAGAAAGGAAAGAATATTCTGTAAATAATATTCTCCAAAACTATTCATATGATGCATTCTTAATACTCATAAAAATCCCAACTTCCTAACTTTAAAAACATCAAAAGTTATGGCATTTTCAATCGTTCAGTTATATGGCAGCTATATGATATAGTCGGTCGATCCCTATAAAATTTGGTAGGTCGGATTGATTGGCCAAATATAAAACCCATAGAAAATCCCAACTTCCTAACTTTACAAACACCAGAGTGTTTCCTATCGTTCAGTTATATGGCAGCTATAGGATATAGTCGGCCGATCCCGGCCGTTCCGACTTATATACTGCGTGCAAAGGAAAGAAGGGCGTGTGCAAAGTTTCAATTCGATATCTTTAAAACTGAGAGACTAGTTTGCGAAGAAACAGACCGACGGACAGACGGACATGCTTATATCAACTCAGGAGGTGATCCTGATCAAGAATATATATACTTTATAGGGTCGGAGATGTCTCCCTTCACTGCGTTGCACACTTTTGACCAAAATTATAATACCCTCTGCAAGGGTATAAAAACCAGAAACATTTCTGTTAAACAATATTTCAAAACAAATATAAAATATAAAAGTATTTTCAAAAAGTAACAACAAGTTAAAGCTGCAAGAAAGAATTAAAACATACATAATAAATAAGCTGCGAATCACTGTAGCTAAACCCAGGGAGTTTCCCACCCCCAACCACGGCTGGACATAACTTATATGTATGTAAGTAAGTTGAGTATAACATAAGCAATAACACAAAGTCATACACATGAAATAAAGAGGTGATCAAAAGTATTTGCACAAATTACACGTACTTACTCATAAGAAATGTGCAAAAACTTTTGACCACAACTGTACATGAAATGGCAACGCAATGCCACGCTTACCAATACATACATACTGGCCGCGGCCAGGGACAAAAAGAAATACAAACACATTTTATAAATTTCAATTTTACATTTAATTTGAATTTCAATTGAAAATTTCGGTTTTGATACATGTCTATAGTATTTAATGTTATATATTTCATTTATCAGGTTCCTCAGAAGGGGGGGCCAGTGCGGCAGTTATTGCATCTGCCGCTGCCGCCACCGCCGCTGCCGCTACCGCCGCAGTTGGTGCCGCTACCGCCGCAGGTGCCTCTGCTACCGCCGCCGATGAGGCTTGATTACGCCTTCTATAAGAACGCCTTGTTCTCCGTTTCCCACCCCTCCCTTGATGATGATTGGGGGGGATAGTAATTATTTGGCGTGTATGTTGGCGGTGGGTACTGCGGGTACTGAGGGTATGGGGCGGGGTATGGGGCGGGATATGGGGCAGGATATGGGGCAGGATAGGGCACAGGGTACGGGGAAGGATATGGGGGGGGGCATTTGAGGCCCATAATTAAAACCAAAGTATGGATTCATCTATATAAAAAGAAGGAAATTAATAAAAATTAAAATAAATACAATTTGTACTTACGTTTGCTTTCATCTACTTCTCGTCGCTTTGTGAAGTGTGCCCAAATTTTGAAATTGAGCTTATACATAAATAACTTGAATGCTTTAGAAATATAGTATTTTTTATAGTATTCGGTAACGGACCACAAAGTGTTAGAAATCTAATAGGTCTATCGAAATTTATGTACAATAAAAATAAGACTTTATATATGCTTGCATATGCAAAATAAACATAACCCCATAACTATAAAAGCATTTATATTATTTTACAATTTTAAATAAACAATATTTTCGTAGAAATAAAATTGCTCTTAGAAATTAACTTTGTATATCAAAAATAAAATATATTCAATAAATCAATATAAATGTATATCGGTATATTTAATTTAATATAAGTGTTCTCATTAAATGTAAAATATTTCAATTTGGCCTGGCTCAATATTAAAATTAGTTCCTACAAAAATATAATTCAACCCCCATATGAAATTTCAGTCCGTCCCACTTGTTGCCCTACAATTGAAATCAAATTCGAAGCCAACTGAAAAGTGGACCTTGAATTCAGCCACGGTGGAACTTAAATTCAGGCCCATCAAAGGAAAACAATAACAACATATTTGTAAACAAAGTAAAATCATAAGGCCATTTCGGTCGCTCGCCCACATTCCCCATAAGCCAAAAAATCCCCAATGAGAGCGACCAGTGCAGCTGCAGAAATTCACCATGGGCATGGAATGAAGCTCGATTCGAACATTTGCAAAACTCTCTTTTTTTCCGTTTTTCCCCTACGTGGCATCACTGGCAAAGTCACTCGAGAGCGCAGGCAGAGCAAATGACGTCTCGATACATTATCATAGAGTAGAGTAAGAAATTATATAGAGGTTTCATTTGCTCTGCCCGCGCTCTCGAGTGACTTTGCCAGTGATGCCACGTAGGGGAAAAACGGAAAAAAGAGAGTTTTTCATTTGTTCGAATCGAGCTTCATTCCATGCCCATGGTGAATTCTTATTGCTGCACTGCTCGCTCTTATTCCTAAGGATAGGTGCGAAAACTCCCCATACTATTGCTTGTGCTTCGCACATGTTAGAAGTGGTGAGAAACCGAAGTTAGAAGAAGTTAGCTTCGAACATGGCTCTCAGCAGAGCTTTGGCAGAGGCCCGGGCAGAGCAATTGAAACCTCTATATAGTTTCTTACTCTATGACATTATTACTCTATGCCGGAAGTCCAGTTCATGGATTCTAATGCCAAACTTTTCGCAATTGAGCCCAAAGGAGATGGGCTGGCCACCATTGCAGTTTATAGGTAGTATAAACATATATAAGTTTAGAAAAAGGGATATAATACAATTTTTTGATGCTGCTGAAGTTCTTCCAGTAATGCATGGCCTGCTTAAAGAGCGCCTTGTGAGCTCCACCGAAGATGCCGTCGATCTCGTAGCGGATGATGTCACAAGGCGTCCTGAAAGAAATAGTCTTCTGGTACTAGGACAATTATGTTTGCCGCTGTAATGTAAACATACAATTGGAGGAGGTGCTGTTTGTCCCAACGTTAATAATCATTTTTGTCAATAACCCGAATAAATCACTAGACGACAAATTGCCATTCAATATGTGAAACCATAAAAACCTTAAAAGAAGCATCTCAAGATGTTCGCCTTACGTACTTTTGCCCTGGTCAAGACGGTTCAAAGAAAGCTTCCAAAGAGAAAGAGTACTCTTTCGTGGGAAACTCTCAAAAGCTAAACGAGGTGTTAAATTAGTTGAGGATGAGTTTTTTAAGAAAATTAATAACTTTAAAAACTCAAACTTAAATTATCAATAATTAATTATAATTCATTAATTATCATCCAGATCCACGATCTAGCAAGTACGGTAGAGGAAAATCGAATTTGAACAATCCCGATATTTACGGATTTAAGCCTCTAATCGTAGCCAAAGTGGGAAAAATACTTCCCTGTTATTTAGTATTGGAAGATTAGAATGATTTTCGCAATAGCCGTGGCAACATGCATCAGGTTGATATCAAATTCCCACATGAACGCCGATTTTCATTTCCGACGGAATCCAAACGGAGCTCCAGGACCCTGTTTGGTAATGGGCAATCACCCAATATAAATTTGGTGGAACGAATTCACAACCCCCTGAGCTAGCCGCACATTTACAACAAATAGCAGTTCAGATGTAAATCTGGCGGCCATGAGTAAGTGAACAAAGGATATACGATAGGAAAGTTTCTGGAAGAAGGAAGTAAGCACAGTGTTTCTTAGATCAAAAATGGACGGAAAAACACAACAAAAACCCATCACCTGCAAGAACTTAGGGCAGCTATGATCTCTAAATTACTAAATAAATATCATATAGCTGCCATATAACTGAACGATTGAAATTGCCAAGTTTGGAAATTTTACCAATCCAACAGCACAGCAATTATTATATGCTTTGAAAAATTTGTGGGCTACAAAAATAATAAATGAGCACACACTAAAGAATATAAATTGTATTCCAGATTCTGACATTTCTTTAGATTGGTCATATGAACCCGGAATGATGCAGAATATTCAAAAAGCAAAATGGAAAGCTGTGCAGAAAAAGCAGTAGTTCAAGTAGTTAATCCAGCGTTTAAATTGGCTATAGAACCAAGAGAAAGTGCTTGCCCTAACGAAAAGTTAGGAGAACGTAATACTGTAAGATATTTCTTGGGCTACGTTACTTTAAAACAAGAAAGGAAAGAATATTCTGTAAATAATATTCTCCAAAACTATTCATATGATGCATTCTTAATACTCATAAAAATCCCAACTTCCTAACTTTAAAAACATCAAAAGTTATGGCATTTTCAATCGTTCAGTTATATGGCAGCTATATGATATAGTCGGTCGATCCCTATAAAATTTGGTAGGTCGGATTGATTGGCCAAATATAAAACCCATAGAAAATCCCAACTTCCTAACTTTACAAACACCAGAGTGTTTCCTATCGTTCAGTTATATGGCAGCTATAGGATATAGTCGGCCGATCCCGGCCGTTCCGACTTATATACTGCGTGCAAAGGAAAGAAGGGCGTGTGCAAAGTTTCAATTCGATATCTTTAAAACTGAGAGACTAGTTTGCGAAGAAACAGACCGACGGACAGACGGACATGCTTATATCAACTCAGGAGGTGATCCTGATCAAGAATATATATACTTTATAGGGTCGGAGATGTCTCCTTCACTGCGTTGCACACTTTTGACCAAAATTATAATACCCTCTGCAAGGGTATAAAAACCAGAAACATTTCTGTTAAACAATATTTCAAAACAAATATAAAATATAAAAGTATTTTCAAAAAGTAACAACAAGTTAAAGCTGCAAGAAAGAATTAAAACATACATAATAAATAAGCTGCGAATCACTGTAGCTAAACCCAGGGAGTTTCCCACCCCCAACCACGGCTGGACATAACTTATATGTATGTAAGTAAGTTGAGTATAACATAAGCAATAACACAAAGTCATACACATGAAATAAAGAGGTGATCAAAAGTATTTGCACAAATTACACGTACTTACTCATAAGAAATGTGCAAAAACTTTTGACCACAACTGTACATGAAATGGCAACGCAATGCCACGCTTACCAATACATACATACTGGCCGCGGCCAGGGACAAAAAGAAATACAAACACATTTTATAAATTTCAATTTTACATTTAATTTGAAAATTTAATTGAAAATTTCGGTTTTGATACATGTCTATAGTATTTAATGTTATATATTTCATTTATCAGGTTCCTCAGAAGGGGGGGCCAGTGCGGCAGTTATTGCATCTGCCGCTGCCGCCACCGCCGCTACCGCCGCAGGTGCCTCTGCTACCGCCGCCGATGAGGCTTGATTACGCCTTCTATAAGAACGCCTTGTTCTCCGTTTCCCACCCCTCCCTTGATGATGATTGGGGGGGGGATAGTAATTATTTGGCGTGTATGTTGGCGGTGGGTACTGCGGGTACTGAGGGTATGGGGCGGGGTATGGGGCGGGATATGGGGCAGGATATGGGGCAGGATAGGGCACAGGGTATGGGGAAGGATATGGGGGGGGGGGCATTTGAGGCCCATAATTAAAACCAAAGTATGGATTCATCTATATAAAAAGAAGGAAATTAATAAAAATTAAAATAAATACAATTTGTACTTACGTTTGCTTTCATCTACTTCTCGTCGCTTTGTGAAGTGTGCCCAAATTTTGAAATTGAGCTTATACATAAATAACTTGAATGCTTTAGAAATATAGTATTTTTTATAGTATTCGGTAACGGACCACAAAGTGTTAGAAATCTAATTGGTCTATCGTAATTTATGTACAATAAAAATAAGACTTTATATATGCTTGCATATGCAAAATAAACATAACCCCATAACTATAAAAGCATTTATATTATTTTACAATTTTAAATAAACAATATTTTCGTAGAAATAAAATTGCTCTTAGAAATTAACTTTGTATATCAAAAATAAAATATATTCAATAAATCAATATAAATGTATATCGGTATATTTAATTTAATATAAGTGTTCTCATTAAATGTAAAATATTTCAATTTGGCCTGGCTCAATATTAAAATTAGTTCCTACAAAAATATAATTCAACCCCCATATGAAATTTCAGTCCGTCCCACTTGTTGCCCTACAATTGAAATCAAATTCGAAGCCAACTGAAAAGTGGACCTTGAATTCAGCCCCGGTGGAACTTAAATTCAGGCCCATCAAAGGAAAACAATAACAACATATTTGTAAACAAAGTAAAATCATAAGGCCATTTCGGTCGCTCGCCCACATTCCCCATAAGCCAAAAAATCCCCAATGAGAGCGACCAGTGCAGCTGCAGAAATTCACCATGGGCATGGAATGAAGCTCGATTCGAACATTTGCAAAACTCTCTTTTTTTCCGTTTTTCCCCTACGTGGCATCACTGGCAAAGTCACTCGAGAGCGCAGGCAGAGCAAATGACGTCTCTATACATTATCATAGAGTAGAGTAAGAAATTATATAGAGGTTTCATTTGCTCTGCCCGCGCTCTCGAGTGACTTTGCCAGTGATGCCACGTAGGGGAAAACGGAAAAAAAGAGAGTTTTTCATTTGTTCGAATCGAGCTTCATTCCATGCCCATGGTGAATTCTTATTGCTGCACTGCTCGCTCTTATTCCTAAGGATAGGTGCGAAAACTCCCCATACTATTGCTTGTGCTTCGCACATGTTAGAAGTGGTGAGAAACCGAAGTTAGAAGAAGTTAGCTTCGAACATGGCTCTCAGCAGAGCTTTGGCAGAGGCCCGGGCAGAGCAATTGAAACCTCTATATAGTTTCTTACTCTATGACATTATTACTCTATGCCGGAAGTCCAGTTCATGGATTCTAATGCCAAACTTTTCGCAATTGAGCCCAAAGGAGATGGGCTGGCCACCATTGCAGTTTATAGGTAGTATAAACATATATAAGTTTAGAAAAAGGGATATAATACAATTTTTTGATGCTGCTGAAGTTCTTCCAGTAATGCATGGCCTGCTTAAAGAGCGCCTTGTGAGCTCCACCGAAGATGCCGTCGATCTCGTAGCGGATGATGTCACAAGGCGTCCTGAAAGAAATAGTCTTCTGGTACTAGGACAATTATGTTTGCCGCTGTAATGTAAACATACAATTGGAGGAGGTGCTGTTTGTCCCAACGTTAATAATCATTTTTGTCAATAACCCGAATAAATCACTAGACGACAAATTGCCATTCAATATGTGAAACCATAAAAACCTTAAAAGAAGCATCTCAAGATGTTCGCCTTACGTACTTTTGCCCTGGTCAAGACGGTTCAAAGAAAGCTTCCAAAGAGAAAGAGTACTCTTTCGTGGGAAACTCTCAAAAGCTAAACGAGGTGTTAAATTAGTTGAGGATGAGTTTTTTAAGAAAATTAATAACTTTAAAAACTCAAACTTAAATTATCAATAATTAATTATAATTCATTAATTATCATCCAGATCCACGATCTAGCAAGTACGGTAGAGGAAAATCGAATTTGAACAATCCCGATATTTACGGATTTAAGCCTCTAATCGTAGCCAAAGTGGGAAAAATACTTCCCTGTTATTTAGTATTGGAAGATTAGAATGATTTTCGCAATAGCCGTGGCAACATGCATCAGGTTGATATCAAATTCCCACATGAACGCCGATTTTCATTTCCGACGGAATCCAAACGGAGCTCCAGGACCCTGTTTGGTAATGGGCAATCACCCAATATAAATTTGGTGGAACGAATTCACAACCCCCTGAGCTAGCCGCACATTTACAACAAATAGCAGTTCAGATGTAAATCTGGCGGCCATGAGTAAGTGAACAAAGGATATACGATAGGAAAGTTTCTGGAAGAAGGAAGTAAGCACAGTGTTTCTTAGATCAAAAATGGACGGAAAAACACAACAAAAACCCATCACCTGCAAGAACTTAGGGCAGCTATGATCTCTAAATTACTAAATAAATATCATATAGCTGCCATATAACTGAACGATTGAAATTGCCAAGTTTGGAAATTTTACCAATCCAACAGCACAGCAATTATTATATGCTTTGAAAAATTTGTGGGCTACAAAAATAATAAATGAGCACACACTAAAGAATATAAATTGTATTCCAGATTCTGACATTTCTTTAGATTGGTCATATGAACCCGGAATGATGCAGAATATTCAAAAAAGCAAAATGGAAAGCTGTGCAGAAAAAGCAGTAGTTCAAGTAGTTAATCCAGCGTTTAAATTGGCTATAGAACCAAGAGAAAGTGCTTGCCCTAACGAAAAGTTAGGAGAACGTAATACTGTAAGATATTTCTTGGGCTACGTTACTTTAAAACAAGAAAGGAAAGAATATTCTGTAAATAATATTCTCCAAAACTATTCATATGATGCATTCTTAATACTCATAAAAATCCCAACTTCCTAACTTTAAAAACATCAAAAGTTATGGCATTTTCAATCGTTCAGTTATATGGCAGCTATATGATATAGTCGGTCGATCCCTATAAAATTTGGTAGGTCGGATTGATTGGCCAAATATAAAACCCATAGAAAATCCCAACTTCCTAACTTTACAAACACCAGAGTGTTTCCTATCGTTCAGTTATATGGCAGCTATAGGATATAGTCGGCCGATCCCGGCCGTTCCGACTTATATACTGCGTGCAAAGGAAAGAAGGGCGTGTGCAAAGTTTCAATTCGATATCTTTAAAACTGAGAGACTAGTTTGCGAAGAAACAGACCGACGGACAGACGGACATGCTTATATCAACTCAGGAGGTGATCCTGATCAAGAATATATATACTTTATAGGGTCGGAGATGTCTCCTTCACTGCGTTGCACACTTTTGACCAAAATTATAATACCCTCTGCAAGGGTATAAAAACCAGAAACATTTCTGTTAAACAATATTTCAAAACAAATATAAAATATAAAAGTATTTTCAAAAAGTAACAACAAGTTAAAGCTGCAAGAAAGAATTAAAACATACATAATAAATAAGCTGCGAATCACTGTAGCTAAACCCAGGGAGTTTCCCACCCCCAACCACGGCTGGACATAACTTATATGTATGTAAGTAAGTTGAGTATAACATAAGCAATAACACAAAGTCATACACATGAAATAAAGAGGTGATCAAAAGTATTTGCACAAATTACACGTACTTACTCATAAGAAATGTGCAAAAACTTTTGACCACAACTGTACATGAAATGGCAACGCAATGCCACGCTTACCAATACATACATACTGGCCGCGGCCAGGGACAAAAAGAAATACAAACACATTTTATAAATTTCAATTTTACATTTAATTTGAAAATTTAATTGAAAATTTCGGTTTTGATACATGTCTATAGTATTTAATGTTATATATTTCATTTATCAGGTTCCTCAGAAGGGGGGCCAGTGCGGCAGTTGTGCATCTGCCGCTGCCGCCACCGCCGCTACCGCCGCAGGTGCCTCTGCTACCGCCGCCGATGAGGCTTGATTACGCCTTCTATAAGAACGCCTTGTTCTCCGTTTCCCACCCCTCCCTTGATGATGATTGGGGGGGGATAGTAATTATTTGGCGTGTATGTTGGCGGTGGGTACTGCGGGTACTGAGGGTATGGGGCGGGGTATGGGGCGGGATATGGGGCAGGATATGGGGCAGGATAGGGCACAGGGTATGGGGAAGGATATGGGGGGGGGCATTTGAGGCCCATAATTAAAACCAAAGTATGGATTCATCTATATAAAAAGAAGGAAATTAATAAAAATTAAAATAAATACAATTTGTACTTACGTTTGCTTTCATCTACTTCTCGTCGCTTTGTGAAGTGTGCCCAAATTTTGAAATTGAGCTTATACATAAATAACTTGAATGCTTTAGAAATATAGTATTTTTTATAGTATTCGGTAACGGACCACAAAGTGTTAGAAATCTAATTGGTCTATCGTAATTTATGTACAATAAAAATAAGACTTTATATATGCTTGCATATGCAAAATAAACATAACCCCATAACTATAAAAGCATTTATATTATTTTACAATTTTAAATAAACAATATTTTCGTAGAAATAAAATTGCTCTTAGAAATTAACTTTGTATATCAAAAATAAAATATATTCAATAAATCAATATAAATGTATATCGGTATATTTAATTTAATATAAGTGTTCTCATTAAATGTAAAATATTTCAATTTGGCCTGGCTCAATATTAAAATTAGTTCCTACAAAAATATAATTCAACCCCCATATGAAATTTCAGTCCGTCCCACTTGTTGCCCTACAATTGAAATCAAATTCGAAGCCAACTGAAAAGTGGACCTTGAATTCAGCCCCGGTGGAACTTAAATTCAGGCCCATCAAAGGAAAACAATAACAACATATTTGTAAACAAAGTAAAATCATAAGGCCATTTCGGTCGCTCGCCCACATTCCCCATAAGCCAAAAAATCCCCAATGAGAGCGACCAGTGCAGCTGCAGAAATTCACCATGGGCATGGAATGAAGCTCGATTCGAACATTTGCAAAACTCTCTTTTTCCGTTTTTCCCCTACGTGGCATCACTGGCAAAGTCACTCGAGAGCGCAGGCAGAGCAAATGACGTCTCTATACATTATCATAGAGTAGAGTAAGAAATTATATAGAGGTTTCATTTGCTCTGCCCGCGCTCTCGAGTGACTTTGCCAGTGATGCCACGTAGGGGAAAACGGAAAAAAAGAGAGTTTTTCATTTGTTCGAATCGAGCTTCATTCCATGCCCATGGTGAATTCTTATTGCTGCACTGCTCGCTCTTATTCCTAAGGATAGGTGCGAAAACTCCCCATACTATTGCTTGTGCTTCGCACATGTTAGAAGTGGTGAGAAACCGAAGTTAGAAGAAGTTAGCTTCGAACATGGCTCTCAGCAGAGCTTTGGCAGAGGCCCGGGCAGAGCAATTGAAAACCTCTATATAGTTTCTTACTCTATGACATTATTACTCTATGCCGGAAGTCCAGTTCATGGATTCTAATGCCAAACTTTTCGCAATTGAGCCCTAAGGAGATGGGCTGGCCACCATTGCAGTTTATAGGTAGTATAAACATATATAAGTTTAGAAAAAGGGATATAATACAATTTTTTGATGCTGCTGAAGTTCTTCCAGTAATGCATGGCCTGCTTAAAGAGCGCCTTGTGAGCTCCACCGAAGATGCCGTCGATCTCGTAGCGGATGATGTCACAAGGCGTCCTGAAAGAAATAGTCTTCTGGTACTAGGACAATTATGTTTGCCGCTGTAATGTAAACATACAATTGGAGGAGGTGCTGTTTGTCCCAACGTTAATAATCATTTTTGTCAATAACCCGAATAAATCACTAGACGACAAATTGCCATTCAATATGTGAAACCATAAAAACCTTAAAAGAAGCATCTCAAGATGTTCGCCTTACGTACTTTTGCCCTGGACAAGACGGTTCAAAGAAAGCTTCCAAAGAGAAAGAGTACTCTTTCGTGGGAAACTCTCAAAAGCTAAACGAGGTGTTAAATTAGTTGAGGATGAGTTTTTTAAGAAAATTAATAACTTTAAAAACTCAAACTTAAATTATCAATAATTAATTATAATTCATTAATTTTCATCCAGATCCACGATCTAGCAAGTACGGTAGAGGAAAATCGAATTTGAACAATCCCGATATTTACGGATTTAAGCCTCTAATCGTAGCCAAAGTGGGAAAAATACTTCCCTGTTATTTAGTATTGGAAGATTAGAATGATTTTCGCAATAGCCGTGGCAACATGCATCAGGTTGATATCAAATTCCCACATGAACGCCAATTTTCATTTCCGACGGAATCCAAACGGAGCTCCAGGACCCTGTTTGGTAATGGGCAATCACCCAATATAAATTTGGTGGAACGAATTCACAACCCCCTGAGCTAGCCGCACATTTACAACAAATAGCAGTTCAGATGTAAATCTGGCGGCCATGAGTAAGTGAACAAAGGATATACGATAGGAAAGTTTCTGGAAGAAGGAAGTAAGCACAGTGTTTCTTAGATCAAAAATGGACGGAAAAACACAACAAAAACCCATCACCTGCAAGAACTTAGGGCAGCTATGATCTCTAAATTACTAAATAAATATCATATAGCTGCCATATAACTGAACGATTGAAATTGCCAAGTTTGGAAATTTTACCAATCCAACAGCACAGCAATTATTATATGCTTTGAAAAATTTGTGGGCTACAAAAATAATAAATGAGCACACACTAAAGAATATAAATTGTATTCCAGATTCTGACATTTCTTTAGATTGGTCATATGAACCCGGAATGATGCAGAATATTCAAAAAAGCAAAATGGAAAGCTGTGCAGAAAAAGCAGTAGTTCAAGTAGTTAATCCAGCGTTTAAATTGGCTATAGAACCAAGAGAAAGTGCTTGCCCTAACGAAAAGTTAGGAGAACGTAATACTGTAAGATATTTCTTGGGCTACGTTACTTTAAAACAAGAAAGGAAAGAATATTCTGTAAATAATATTCTCAAAAACTATTCATATGATGCATTCTTAATACTCATAAAAATCCCAACTTCCTAACTTTAAAAACATCAAAGTTATGGCATTTTCAATCGTTCAGTTATATGGCAGCTATATGATATAGTCGGTCGATCCCTATAAAATTTGGTAGGTCGGATTGATTGGCCAAATATAAAACCCATAGAAAATCCCAACTTCCTAACTTTACAAACACCAGAGTGTTTCCTATCGTTCAGTTATATGGCAGCTATAGGATATAGTCGGCCGATCCCGGCCGTTCCGACTTATATACTGCGTGCAAAGGAAAGAAGGGCGTGTGCAAAGTTTCAATTCGATATCTTTAAAACTGAGAGACTAGTTTGCGAAGAAACAGACCGACGGACAGACGGACATGCTTATATCAACTCAGGAGGTGATCCTGATCAAGAATATATATACTTTATAGGGTCGGAGATGTCTCCTTCACTGCGTTGCACACTTTTGACCAAAATTATAATACCCTCTGCAAGGGTATAAAAACCAGAAACATTTCTGTTAAACAATATTTCAAAACAAATATAAAATATAAAAGTATTTTCAAAAAGTAACAACAAGTTAAAGCTGCAAGAAAGAATTAAAACATACATAATAAATAAGCTGCGAATCACTGTAGCTAAACCCAGGGAGTTTCCCACCCCCAACCACGGCTGGACATAACTTATATGTATGTAAGTAAGTTGAGTATAACATAAGCCATAACACAAAGTCATACACATGAAATAAAGAGGTGATCAAAAGTATTTGCACAAATTACACGTACTTACTCATAAGAAATGTGCAAAAACTTTTGACCACAACTGTACATGAAATGGCAACGCAATGCCACGCTTACCAATACATACATACTGGCCGCGGCCAGGGACAAAAAGAAATACAAACACATTTTATAAATTTCAATTTTACATTTAATTTGAATTTCAATTGGAAATTTCGGTTTTGATACATGTCTATAGTATTTAATGTTATATATTTCATTTATCAGGTTCCTCAGAAGGGGGGGCCAGTGCGGCAGTTATTGCATCTGCCGCTGCCGCCACCGCCGCTGCCGCTACCGCCGCAGTTGGTGCCGCTACCGCCGCAGGTGCCTCTGCTACCGCCGCCGATGAGGCTTGATTACGCCTTCTATAAGAACGCCTTGTTCTCCGTTTCCCACCCCTCCCTTGATGATGATTGGGGGGGGATAGTAATTATTTGGCGTGTATGTTGGCGGTGGGTACTGCGGGTACTGAGGGTATGGGGCGGGGTATGGGGCGGGATATGGGGCAGGATATGGGGCAGGATAGGGCACAGGGTATGGGGAAGGATATGGGGGGGGGCATTTGAGGCCCATAATTAAAACCAAAGTATGGATTCATCTATATAAAAAGAAGGAAATTAATAAAAATTAAAATAAATACAATTTGTACTTACGTTTGCTTTCATCTACTTCTCGTCGCTTTGTGAAGTGTGCCCAAATTTTGAAATTGAGCTTATACATAAATAACTTGAATGCTTTAGAAATATAGTATTTTTTATAGTATTCGGTAACGGACCACAAAGTGTTAGAAATCTAATAGGTCTATCGAAATTTATGTACAATAAAAATAAGACTTTATATATGCTTATATAAAAGCATTTATATTATTTTACAATTTTAAATAAACAATATTTTCGTAGAAATAAAATTGCTCTTAGAAATTAACTTTGTATATCAAAAATAAAATATATTCAATAAATCAATATAAATGTATATCGGTATATTTAATTTAATATAAGTGTTCTCATTAAATGTAAAATATTTCAATTTGGCCTGGCTCAATATTAAAATTAGTTCCTACAAAAATATAATTCAACCCCCATATGAAATTTCAGTCCGTCCCACTTGTTGCCCTACAATTGAAATCAAATTCGAAGCCAACTGAAAAGTGGACCTTGAATTCAGCCCCGGTGGAACTTAAATTCAGGCCCATCAAAGGAAAACAATAACAACATATTTGTAAACAAAGTAAAATCATAAGGCCATTTCGGTCGCTCGCCCACATTCCCCATAAGCCAAAAAATCCCCAATGAGAGCGACCAGTGCAGCTGCAGAAATTCACCATGGGCATGGAATGAAGCTCGATTCGAACATTTGCAAAACTCTCTTTTTTTCCGTTTTTCCCCTACGTGGCATCACTGGCAAAGTCACTCGAGAGCGCAGGCAGAGCAAATGACGTCTCGATACATTATCATAGAGTAGAGTAAGAAATTATATAGAGGTTTCATTTGCTCTGCCCGCGCTCTCGAGTGACTTTGCCAGTGATGCCACGTAGGGGAAAAACGGAAAAAAAGAGAGTTTTTCATTTGTTCGAATCGAGCTTCATTCCATGCCCATGGTGAATTCTTATTGCTGCACTGCTCGCTCTTATTCCTAAGGATAGGTGCGAAAACTCCCCATACTATTGCTTGTGCTTCGCACATGTTAGAAGTGGTGAGAAACCGAAGTTAGAAGAAGTTAGCTTCGAACATGGCTCTCAGCAGAGCTTTGGCAGAGGCCCGGGCAGAGCAATTGAAACCTCTATATAGTTTCTTACTCTATGACATTATTACTCTATGCCGGAAGTCCAGTTCATGGATTCTAATGCCAAACTTTTCGCAATTGAGCCCTAAGGAGATGGGCTGGCCACCATTGCAGTTTATAGGTAGTATAAACATATATAAGTTTAGAAAAAGGGATATAATACAATTTTTTGATGCTGCTGAAGTTCTTCCAGTAATGCATGGCCTGCTTAAAGAGCGCCTTGTGAGCTCCACCGAAGATGCCGTCGATCTCGTAGCGGATGATGTCACAAGGCGTCCTGAAAGAAATAGTCTTCTGGTACTAGGACAATTATGTTTGCCGCTGTAATGTAAACATACAATTGGAGGAGGTGCTGTTTGTCCCAACGTTAATAATCATTTTTGTCAATAACCCGAATAAATCACTAGACGACAAATTGCCATTCAATATGTGAAACCATAAAAACCTTAAAAGAAGCATCTCAAGATGTTCGCCTTACGTACTTTTGCCCTGGACAAGACGGTTCAAAGAAAGCTTCCAAAGAGAAAGAGTACTCTTTCGTGGGAAACTCTCAAAAGCTAAACGAGGTGTTAAATTAGTTGAGGATGAGTTTTTTAAGAAAATTAATAACTTTAAAAACTCAAACTTAAATTATCAATAATTAATTATAATTCATTAATTATCATCCAGATCCACGATCTAGCAAGTACGGTAGAGGAAAATCGAATTTGAACAATCCCGATATTTACGGATTTAAGCCTCTAATCGTAGCCAAAGTGGGAAAAATACTTCCCTGTTATTTAGTATTGGAAGATTAGAATGATTTTCGCAATAGCCGTGGCAACATGCATCAGGTTGATATCAAATTCCCACATGAACGCCAATTTTCATTTCCGACGGAATCCAAACGGAGCTCCAGGACCCTGTTTGGTAATGGGCAATCACCCAATATAAATTTGGTGGAACGAATTCACAACCCCCTGAGCTAGCCGCACATTTACAACAAATAGCAGTTCAGATGTAAATCTGGCGGCCATGAGTAAGTGAACAAAGGATATACGATAGGAAAGTTTCTGGAAGAAGGAAGTAAGCACAGTGTTTCTTAGATCAAAAATGGACGGAAAAACACAACAAAAACCCATCACCTGCAAGAACTTAGGGCAGCTATGATCTCTAAATTACTAAATAAATATCATATAGCTGCCATATAACTGAACGATTGAAATTGCCAAGTTTGGAAATTTTACCAATCCAACAGCACAGCAATTATTATATGCTTTGAAAAATTTGTGGGCTACAAAAATAATAAATGAGCACACACTAAAGAATATAAATTGTATTCCAGATTCTGACATTTCTTTAGATTGGTCATATGAACCCGGAATGATGCAGAATATTCAAAAAAGCAAAATGGAAAGCTGTGCAGAAAAAGCAGTGGTTCAAGTAGTTAATCGAGCGTTTAAATTGGCTATAGAACCAAGAGAAAGTGCTTGCCCTAACGAAAAGTTAGGAGAACGTAATACTGTAAGATATTTCTTGGGCTACGTTACTTTAAAACAAGAAAGGAAAGAATATTCTGTAAATAATATTCTCCAAAACTATTCATATGATGCATTCTTAATACTCATAAAAATCCCAACTTCCTAACTTTAAAAACATCAAAGTTATGGCATTTTCAATCGTTCAGTTATATGGCAGCTATATGATATAGTCGGTCGATCGCTATAAAATTTGGTAGGTCGGATTGATTGGCCAAATATAAAACCCATAGAAAATCCCAACTTCCTAACTTTACAAACACCAGAGTGTTTCCTATCGTTCAGTTATATGGCAGCTATAGGATATAGTCGGCCGATCCCGGCCGTTCCGACTTATATACTGCGTGCAAAGGAAAGAAGGGCGTGTGCAAAGTTTCAATTCGATATCTTTAAAACTGAGAGACTAGTTTGCGAAGAAACAGACCGACGGACAGACGGACATGCTTATATCAACTCAGGAGGTGATCCTGATCAAGAATATATATACTTTATAGGGTCGGAGATGTCTCCTTCACTGCGTTGCACACTTTTGACCAAAATTATAATACCCTCTGCAAGGGTATAAAAACCAGAAACATTTCTGTTAAACAATATTTCAAAACAAATATAAAATATAAAAGTATTTTCAAAAAGTAACAACAAGTTAAAGCTGCAAGAAAGAATTAAAACATACATAATAAATAAGCTGCGAATCACTGTAGCTAAACCCAGGGAGTTTCCCACCCCCAACCACGGCTGGACATAACTTATATGTATGTAAGTAAGTTGAGTATAACATAAGCAATAACACAAAGTCATACACATGAAATAAAGAGGTGATCAAAAGTATTTGCACAAATTACACGTACTTACTCATAAGAAATGTGCAAAAACTTTTGACCACAACTGTACATGAAATGGCAACGCAATGCCACGCTTACCAATACATACATACTGGCCGCGGCCAGGGACAAAAAAGAAATACAAACACATTTTATAAATTTCAATTTTACATTTAATTTGAATTTCAATTGGAAATTTCGGTTTTGATACATGTCTATAGTATTTAATGTTATATATTTCATTTATCAGGTTCCTCAGAAGGGGGGGCCAGTGCGGCAGTTATTGCATCTGCCGCTGCCGCCACCGCCGCTGCCGCTGCCGCCACCGCCGCTGCCGCTACCGCCGCAGTTGGTGCCGCTACCGCCGCAGGTGCCTCTGCTACCGCCGCCGATGAGGCTTGATTACGCCTTCTATAAGAACGCCTTGTTCTCCGTTTCCCACCCCTCCCTTGATGATGATTGGGGGGGATAGTAATTATTTGGCGTGTATGTTGGCGGTGGGTACTGCGGGTACTGAGGGTATGGGGCGGGGTATGGGGCGGGATATGGGGCAGGATATGGGGCAGGATAGGGCACAGGGTATGGGGAAGGATATGGGGGGGGCATTTGAGGCCCATAATTAAAACCAAAGTATGGATTCATCTATATAAAAAGAAGGAAATTAATAAAAATTAAAATAAATACAATTTGTACTTACGTTTGCTTTCATCTACTTCTCGTCGCTTTGTGAAGTGTGCCCAAATTTTGAAATTGAGCTTATACATAAATAACTTGAATGCTTTAGAAATATAGTATTTTTTATAGTATTCGGTAACGGACCACAAAGTGTTAGAAATCTAATAGGTCTATCGAAATTTATGTACAATAAAAATAAGACTTTATATATGCTTATATAAAAGCATTTATATTATTTTAAAATTTTAAATAAACAATATTTTCGTAGAAATAAAATTGCTCTTAGAAATTAACTTTGTATATCAAAAATAAAATATATTCAATAAATCAATATAAATGTATATCGGTATATTTAATTTAATATAAGTGTTCTCATTAAATGTAAAATATTTCAATTTGGCCTGGCTCAATATTAAAATTAGTTCCTACAAAAATATAATTCAACCCCCATATGAAATTTCAGTCCGTCCCACTTGTTGCCCTACAATTGAAATCAAATTCGAAGCCAACTGAAAAGTGGACCTTGAATTCAGCCCCGGTGGAACTTAAATTCAGGCCCATCAAAGGAAAACAATAACAACATATTTGTAAACAAAGTAAAATCATAAGGCCATTTCGGTCGCTCGCCCACATTCCCCATAAGCCAAAAAATCCCCAATGAGAGCGACCAGTGCAGCTGCAGAAATTCACCATGGGCATGGAATGAAGCTCGATTCGAACATTTGCAAAACTCTCTTTTTTTCCGTTTTTCCCCTACGTGGCATCACTGGCAAAGTCACTCGAGAGCGCAGGCAGAGCAAATGACGTCTCGATACATTATCATAGAGTAGAGTAAGAAATTATATAGAGGTTTCATTTGCTCTGCCCGCGCTCTCGAGTGACTTTGCCAGTGATGCCACGTAGGGGAAAAACGGAAAAAAGAGAGTTTTTCATTTGTTCGAATCGAGCTTCATTCCATGCCCATGGTGAATTCTTATTGCTGCACTGCTCGCTCTTATTCCTAAGGATAGGTGCGAAAACTCCCCATACTATTGCTTGTGCTTCGCACATGTTAGAAGTGGTGAGAAACCGAAGTTAGAAGAAGTTAGCTTCGAACATGGCTCTCAGCAGAGCTTTGGCAGAGGCCCGGGCAGAGCAATTGAAAACCTCTATATAGTTTCTTACTCTATGACATTATTACTCTATGCCGGAAGTCCAGTTCATGGATTCTAATGCCAAACTTTTCGCAATTGAGCCCTAAGGAGATGGGCTGGCCACCATTGCAGTTTATAGGTAGTATAAACATATATAAGTTTAGAAAAAGGGATATAATACAATTTTTTGATGCTGCTGAAGTTCTTCCAGTAATGCATGGCCTGCTTAAAGAGCGCCTTGTGAGCTCCACCGAAGATGCCGTCGATCTCGTAGCGGATGATGTCACAAGGCGTCCTGAAAGAAATAGTCTTCTGGTACTACCACAATTATGTTTGCCGCTGTAATGTAAACATACAATTGGAGGAGGTGCTGTTTGTCCCAACGTTAATAATCATTTTTGTCAATAACCCGAATAAATCACTAGACGACAAATTGCCATTCAATATGTGAAACCATAAAAACCTTAAAAGAAGCATCTCAAGATGTTCGCCTTACGTACTTTTGCCCTGGTCAAGACGGTTCAAAGAAAGCTTCCAAAGAGAAAGAGTACTCTTTCGTGGGAAACTCTCAAAAGCTAAACGAGGTGTTAAATTAGTTGAGGATGAGTTTTTTAAGAAAATTAATAACTTTAAAAACTCAAACTTAAATTATCAATAATTAATTATAATTCATTAATTATCATACAGATCCACGATCTAGCAATTACGGTAGAGGCAAATCGAATTTGAACAATCCCGATATTTACGGATTTAAGCCTCTAATCGTAGCCAAAGTGGGAAAAATACTTCCCCATAGAGTAAGAAACTATAATTTCTATGATTTCTTACTCTATGGCCGAGTGGAGCACTTTCCGCATTTTCTTGGGGTTCTTTTTTTGTATTATTCAATAAAATTGACTCCGTTATAGTCAGCCAATCAGACTCATATTGTAAAAGAGAAGATTTCTTACGTTTATAACGCATTCAAAAATCAAAATTTTTTTGCAAATGTACTCAATTGGTTGAATACACGCATTCAGTTTATCTCTAAAGCCGTTTTTATTAAATTTTTTTTTGGACATCAGCAATTACTTGTCGTAATTTTCCGGCGTGTGTGCCTTTTTTGGAGCACCATATATTAAAAATATGTAGGCGTGCGAACACAAACTGACTTATGTTGCCTATGAAATTAAAAGTTAAAAACAAAATTTTTTAAATATTACGAAGTTTTTATACATAATGTAAACCACAAGTAAAGACGACGACAAACACCTAAAACAAACACAGGGGCTCTGCTGGAAAAGTTTGTCCTTGAAGAAATAAAAAGATGCGTTAGATTATTGATTGTTTCACACACATCTGCAAGTTTCTGCAGCTGACTTAAACACTTTTATTAAGTAACGAGGACGGAAGCTAACTTCGGCAAGCCGAAGTTTTAATACCCTTGCAGACTTAGCCGAAATTGCTAAAATTGTTTAGTGTAAACTGACGGACAGACGGACGGACGGACATGGCTATATCGACTCCCCTATTGATCCTGATCAAGAATATATATACTTTATGGGGTCGGAAACGTCTCCTTCACTGCGTTACAAACTTCTGACCAAAATTATAATACCCTCTGCAAGGGTATAAAAAGATTAGCTATACGTAATTAATTTCATTTTTAAATAGCGGCTGTAGTATGTACTTGTCTGATTGGCAGCAACTTTTACCCTGAGAAAGGTGTACATAAATAAATTAGATAAATTGCATAGTTTCATGCCAATAGCTTTTATACTGCAAAATTGTCATATACAAATAGGGAAAAAAGGGATATTTTCGCAGCCTTTAACAATTTTCCTACGGAAGCTATACGATATAGACGTCCAATCGGCAAGCGCTTTTACCCTGATCAAGGTATGCGTAAATAAATAAGACTTGGAAAAATGTATGTCAATAGCTTATACACTGCGCGAAATATTCTAAAAAACATGAAATTTTGACCGATTTCACCGTATTGTTCCTATGGGAGCTATAGGATATAGACGTCCGATCAGCACGCGCTTTTACCTTGATGAAGGAATGCATAAAAAAATACTATTTGAAAAAATGTATAGCAATAGCTTTTACACATCGCGAAATATTCTGAAAAACATCAAATTTGGACCGATTTTACCCTATTGTTCCTATGGGAGCTATAGGATATAGACGTCCGATCGTCACGCGCTTTTTTTACGCATAAAAAAATTAAGATTTGGAAAGATTTATGTCAATAGCTTTTACACTGCGCGAAATATCCTAAAAATCATTAAATTTTAACCGATTTTACCCTATTGTTCCTATGGGAGCTATAGGATATAGACGTCCGATCGCCACGCGCTTTTACCCTGATCAAGGTATGCATAAAAAAATACGATTTGGAAAGATTAATGTCAATAGCTTTTACACTGCGCGAAATATCATAAATTCTTGCAAGATATATCCAATTGTTCCTATGGGAGCTATAGGATATAGACGTCCGATCGGGGCGATTTTCAAACTTAATTTGCGTACACATGTTTTAGGACGAGTGTGAAAGTTTCAGATCGCTAGCTTTTAAACTGAGCTCGCAAACGGTATTGAAACAGACGGACAGACGGACGGACATGGCTATATCGATTCCCCTATTGATCCTGATCAAGAATATATATACTTTATAGGGTCGAAAACGTCTCCTTCACTGCGTTACAAACTTATTACCAAAATTATAATACCCTCTGCAAGGGTATAAAAAGGAAGTTAAAGAAGAAAACAAGATAGAACTATTAGATACCCGTTACACAGCTAAACAACTTAACATAAATATGCCTTCTTGGCCAGCTATTCCAAAGTCATCCGTTAGATGGCGCTATTGTATTGCGTCACGGGCCATGAAAGGCGGAAATGTAGGCGCTAGCCAGGCTTAAACGTTTAATGGGTTTTTGGGCGTTAGAGTGGGCGTGGCAAACTTTTATTAGGCCAATCGATAGGTATTGACGAAACAAATACATATAAATTAAAATTTTCATAATAGCAGCAAAACTGTGGCCACTGCTTGTGGCTTGTGGGCGTCAGAGGGGGCGTGGCACCATTTTGAAACAAACTTGCGCTGCGTAGGAACTCCTAAAATCTACATGCAAAATGCCAATCTTCTAGCTTTTATAGTTTCCGAGATCTCAGCGTTCATACGGACGGACAGACAGACGGACGGACGGACAGACGGACATGGCTAGATCGACTCGGCTAGTGATCCTGAACAAGAATATATATACTTCATAGGGTTGGAAACGCTTCCTTTTACCTGTTACATACTTTTGCACGAATACAATATACCCTTTTACTCTACGAGTAACGGGTATAAAAACACACCTATTATTTTATCCATATATGTTGATAGTCATAAACACTATTAATAATAGAAACTCTATGTTTACATAATGGGTGTATTTAGGCATTACAGGCGTCATAAGAATAGTATCAACGTTAGCATTATCATTGTTTGAGTTCACATCATCATCATCATCATCATCATCGTCATGTTCAAGTTGCTAGTTATACCCTCTTCCCATAGAGTGTGTATGGATGCTATTAAAGTATGCGTTTTACATTAAACAGAAGCGATACGGGACATTTTTGGAAAAGGATATACCGGAAAACAACGACGAGTTATTCGAAGAAAGTTTTCGTATGGAGAAGAGGACCTTTTTAGTTTGGAGGACCAAAAAGAGTACTCTTTGGGATCATCCGCCGAATATAGTTAAATCGGAATAGTTTTTGGAGTATTTAAATGGTAAAAAATAAAGTTAATCAAATACAAATATTTCTGTTTTTTGTTTCATTATAATTTCATTTTATTTTTAAATTAACCTTTCTATCCTACATTCTTTAATCCTTTGATTTCCTCAACAGATCCAACAAATCGGATTGGAATTTAGCTTGGCTGTCTGCCATCCCCGACATTATTTCGGCCAGCTTTTCCTGCTGCTCCAGCCCTTTTTGAGCTATCCAAAAGCCTGTCTTTGAGGTCCACCATTGCGCGCTTTGCAGGCGGCCCTGAGGCTTTACTTCCACTGCAGATGTCCATGTATGCATGGACGTAGTGAATGTTTCAATTTTCACTGTCAAGAAGAAGAACTCAGAGTTGCACCGAAAAAACATCGCCTAACCATGGTATAAAAAGGGCCGTCCAACTTGGATGGTGGATCTCTGTGGGATGCTCCCGATTTTTTTGTTGTTGTCGTCGTCGTCATCGTCATCATCATTGTCGTCGCCTTTTTACTGGAGATGTCCCTAATTGAAAAGGCAACGACAATGATGATGATGCCGACGACGACGACCCTGACGCGCCCTACAATATTTTTCCCAGCGTAGAGTTATCGCAACTGCAAGTTGCGAACCGCAACAAGGTCAGCCAGGCGATTCTAGAATCAATGTCTAAATAAAGTCTTTATATATATATAAATGGTGCAAAGAATGTACGCCATCGCAAAACAAGAGAACGGCTGGCTCAAATTTTTTTTCGGTTGTTTGTAATTGCCAGAAGAAGGTAAATACATAAGAAAATTTTGGGAAAACCTGCCAGGAAAGTCGCTATCGGCTCAAGAGTTGTATTCATTGTTGTACATAAAACTGTAAAAAATCGAGCTAACGAAACATTGCCAAAGTTTTAATTGGAAATAATGCCTACTTTTAGATCAAAACTTGGACGGCGTTCACGCAATGCGATACATTCTCAGAATGTCCGTAATAATCGAACGCAAGAGGTACGTGCAGAAATAAATGGACCGGCACGTGTCCTAATTGCACAGCTTCGCGCTGCACAAAGACCACCTCAAGGCCGAAAAAATGTGAGTAGAAGAAGACCAGCCGCAAATGAAAACTTGAATCGCGCTGCATTCGTATACGATTCCGAAACACCCTACAAAGATCATAGCTGCGATGGTATTGGTTCATTGTCTGTCGTATGTCAGCATTGCAATGCACTGAAGTTTCGATTGGAAACCCCCGGCTTATGCTGTGCAGATGGCAAAATTAAATTTCCCGTTTTGGCTCATCCACCAGAGCCATTGTATTCGCTACTATATGGAAATTTAGCCCAAACAAACAGTTTCCTAAAGCTTGCACAAAAATATAACGGATGCTTTCAAATGACGTCATTTGGAGCCGAGGTTGTTCATCAACCAGGCTACATTCCGAGTTATAAGGTAATGGCGTCTCTTTTATTATCAAAATGAACAACTCTCATTTTTTTTCAAAATTGCATCCCAACATTCAGATTCAAGGGCAAATTCACCATCGAGCGGGCGCTTTGTTACCACCACCAAACAAATATCATAAATTCATTCAGCGTTGTGCAATTTTCACGGCAACTAAACGAGAAATTATAAAACAATTGCAAAATCTTCTGCATGAGCGTAATGAATTGGTCAGATTGTTCAAAACCGCATTGGATACAATGCATTCTGACGACCACAAAATCATTATCAGCTCTGACCAAAGGCCCACTGGAAGCCATGCAAGACAATTTAAGGCTCCCATTATTAATGAAGTCGCAGTGGTGATTGTTGGCGAGAATGTGGAATCACGCGATATTGTTCTCAAGCGTCGGGATGATGGCCAATTGCAGCGAGTTTATGAGACTCATCGGTCATATGATGCACTTCAATACCCGTTGATGTTCTGTTGTGGAGAAGATGGGTATCACTTCAACATAAAGATGGTCAATCCAACAGGTTTGTTTACCAGTCATCACTTCTTTTTGATTCTACAACTAAGTTTGAATTCAAATTTTAGGAGAAGAAACGAATAAGAAGGTCAGCTCTATGAGTTTTTATGCGTATCGATTGATGATTTGACTACATGTTGACAATCATCTGTTGAGATCAAAAAATTAGCCCGAAAAATGGGTTTCCCAGAAAAGCTAACATCTATGTGTCATTAATTGACAGCAAACACACAAATATACTAAGTTTTAGCTCCAAAATTTAAGATGGGCCGTAAGAGCAAAAAAACGAGCAGCGAAAACTCGTTCTCCAACCGCATTTAGAGGGCAAAAGTTACAAGGAAACTGCCCAAATCCTGGAGATGAAGCCGAATACGGTTGGTGACATCGTCCGACGGTTTAAAAATGAAGGAAGAGAAGAAGCAAAAAGGACAACCAAAAAAATTGACTGAGCGCGAAGAAGCGGAAATAGTCCGAAAAGTAAAGAAAAACCCTTGACTTAGTGCGCCAGAATTGAAGGCCGAACTCTTCGCCGACCATGGGAAGACCGTTTCAGCCCAAACCGTTCGTCGTACCATAAAAAACCATGGGTACAACGGCAGAGTCGCTCGCAAAAAGCCTTTGCTGGTTGAGCGCAACCGGAAGCTTAGGAAAAATTTTGCCCTGGAGTACTCCAAAAAGGACCAAAGCTGGGGGGACGATGTAATTTTCTTAGACGACAGCAAATTTAAACTTTTCGGCAGTGACGGCAAGACCATGGTTTGGCGGCAACCAAATACGGAGCTGCAAAAAAACACCTAAGACCAACTGTAAAACACGGCGGCGGAAGTGTTATGATTTGGGGCTGCATTTTCGCAAAAGGAGTGGGAAATCTGGTATTTATTGAAGGAATTATGAAACAGGACCAATATTTAAGAATTTTGAAGGAGAATTCGAAGAAGTCGGAAAAAATGGGCATTGGCGAGACTTTTAAGTTGTACCAAGACAATGACCCGAAACATAAGGCCCATAAGGTTAGGTCCTGGTCGCCTGATCTCAATCCGATTGAAAATTTGTGGAGTGAGTTGGACCGCCGTCTCCACAAAATGCCAATTTCTTCCATATCGGCCTTGAAGGAACGGCTTCAGGAAGAGTGGGCTTAAACTTAAACTCAAAAGCATAGAGTAAGAATCTGTATAGAGATTTTTATTTGCTCTGCCCGGGCCTCTGCCAAAGATCTGCTGAGAGCCATGTTCGAAGCTAACTTCTTCTAACTTCGGTTTCTCACCACTTCTAACATGTGCGAAGCACGAGCAATAGTATGGGGAGTTTTCGCAGCTATCCTTAGGAATAAGAGCGAGCAGTGCAGCAATAAGAATTCACCATGGGCATGGATTCAAGCTCGATTCGAAAAAATGAAAAACTCTCTTTTTTTCCGTTTTTGCCCTACGTGGCATCACTGGCAAAGTCACTCGAGAGCGCGGGCAGAGCATATGAAACCTCTATATAGATTCTTACTCTATGTAGTTTCTTACTCTATGTCAAAAGTAAGCCAAAAACAAGAGAGAACGCTATAGTCGGGTGCCCCGACTATCAGATACCCGTTACTCAGGTAAAAGGAGGGCGAGGGAGATGGAGATAGAAACTTTGATCACGCATAACTTTTAAAAGAATGGTCCGATTTGAAAAATTTCTTCTACATTTCGATAGGTATTGATAAACACAATAAAACTGTATTTTTACTTTTCCGAAATATTTAAATTTGTATTTAAATAAAATCGTATATAAGCGATTGTGGGCGTTAAAGGGGGCGTGGCACCTTTTTGAAACAAACTTGCGCTGCGTAGGAACTCCTAAAATCTGCATGCAAAATGCCAATCTTCTAGCTTTTATAGTTTCCGAGATCTCAGCGTTCATACGGACGGACAGACGGACAGACGGACATGGCTAGATCGACTCGGCTAGTGATCCTGAACAAGAATATATATACTTTA
Organism: Drosophila fuyamai; assembly: GCA_018153365.1. Lineage (NCBI taxonomy): Eukaryota > Metazoa > Arthropoda > Insecta > Diptera > Drosophilidae > Drosophila > Drosophila fuyamai. Next base: position 30,534 of record JAECXW010000540.1, read on the forward strand.
TAGGGTCGGAAACGCTTCCTTCTACCTGTTACATACTGTTGCACGAATACAATATACCCTTTTACTCTACGAGTAACGGGTATAACTAGGGGTGGACCAGGTCAGCTGTTGTCACCATTCACACGGCACGATCACACGCAGAAGTGTGACTGTTAAAAGAGTTCGTTGTGTAGCAGCTAGCTTATTTTTCGCCAAACCATTTTTATTAAATTCTAACTGCCTAAACATGCCAAAACCGCCAGCAAAGAGAACCAGGGAAAAAACTTCCACTGAGTTAAGTTCTCCAACAGATGGGCTTTGGGAAAAAATAAGCCAGAAGTTTGCCGAGAAAACTGATTTCTTTAAAAACCATATGGCTGAACTGGAGAATCGCATTACGACCAAAATTACTGTTACGCTGGACGCTATTCACAGTGATATGTCGGAAATCATGAAGAGAGTTGAGCGTTTGGAGAGTGAGGTTGCGGAAATCCGGGCCTTGCGAGACCAAGTCAATCACCTTAAGTCGGCATCTGAGCTGCAGCAAAATGAAAGGGTAGCTTGTGATCTCCGCCTTAATGGGGTACCATTTAATCAAGGCGAAGATGTGAGGGCATTGTTTCACACCCTTTGCTTTAACCTTAAGGTTACCCCCACCGCAAGAATTTGAGATATATTCCGGATGAAACGTGTAATGATTCTCGTGGCAACAGGAGTTGCCTTTTAACTAGATTTTTGATTTAAGAGCGGTTAGCACTGGGACGTTTTCGGCTAGGACTTCGTCGGATTGGGGGGGATCTTTTATCAAATCTAGCTAACGAAATTACAAGAGAATGTGCTAACCTAGCCAGATGTTACAATTTTAGTTATGTTTTGGCGTATTGTTTTATTTTTTTTATGAGCTTGGTGTAAGTGCTCTATATTACCCGCCCAACCTTGTTAACACTTTGCAATGCATTGAATTTTGTGTGTTAACCCTTAAGTGATTTGATGTGTGTTTGTTTTTCTTTTAGTACCCCATTATATTAAATTAGTTCAGTTTCAACTCCATGTTAACATTCAAATATAATTCTTGTTCTTAATAGCAATAAATATCTATAAAAAATAATAATAACGTTCATTTTTGCCTTGTCTTATCTCTTTTCTAATTATTAACAAATACTTCATTTTTAATTTCTTGGAAGAAGGCTTATCCTAATATATGTATTCTTAATTTATCAAAGGGTAAATAATGTTTAAATAATTAATTTGAATATATAATTTTCAATTGTACAAAACTATAAAACTAAAAAAATTTTTTTTTTTTTTTTTTTTTTTTTGTTTTACTTGACTACCATTTTTTAAATTGTTGTTGAATTTCTTATATATATATTTGCATAATAATCTTATTAAATTTTATTTATTTTTTCTATTTTTGTTTTTACTTGTTACCTTTTTAAATCCACGTGTGCATGCAGGCCTGTAGCTGAGTGGCTGTAACTTTAATGGTTAGGTTAGGTTATATAAATATAAAAATGATTAATTAAAAATAAAATATCTGTGGTAGTATATAGTCCAGTATATAGTTTTAAATCTCATCCAAATTATTTTCTTTATGCTGCGAGTTGCTGTGAGTTTTTAGTTGCCCAGGTTGCACGTCGCTTGGCCAGCTTAGCAGCTAAATTATTTTGTGGTGCTTCTTCAATAATTGGTGGATTTAAATCCAACCACAAATCCTGAAACTTTATGTTTTATTTCAGTCACATGTATTGATATTTTTCGTGACAAATTTTACCTGCACATATATATGTTTTGCCAAGTTAGGTTCTTCCTACGTCTCTTGATCGGTTTTCTATTATGCACTTAATATTTTTGTAACGCACTTTGAATAAAATTGCCTTTTATATTTATTTGGCATGTGCAAAAAATTATCACGTGTTTTAACTGTACGATTTTATTTACTCCAAGAACGATCTGATTTATTTGAGAGACTCTGACCAACTAAATGCACATGCTTAAAAATTTTCCATGAACCGCGTGGGCGTAGGATAAGCTTACTTCAAAAAAAAACAGATAGTATTGCTGACTAAGATAAATCAGCTAACCAAAGTTCTCTTTCACAAGCGTGGCTTTATCTTTTGAGCTTTTGTTTTAGAGATAAGATAAGACAAACAAAGTGACTCTCAAAACTACGTATGTACATGACTTAAGCCGTACACATACAAAGCTGACCATCACAACACAGATTATTTTATTAGCTTTTACAGTGATAAAAGAAGCTGAAAAATGGGTCAGATTCATTAAGTCATACACTTTTGAAGATCTTTTGCGTGAAATTTTCCAATTACTTTACCATTCTCTTCTAATTCGTAACAATGGTTACCGTGTTTGCGAACAATTTTTGCTTTTAAAAACTTTGGAGCAAGCTTTGCATTGAATTTTTTTAATTTATTACTCAGAGCAAAATTTCGCCTATAAACTTGTTCTCCTAGTTCATATGTCACAAACCTGGTACGAAGATCATATACCCTTTTATTAGATATATATATGCCTTGCTGATATTTGCCATTATGGTTTCCCGTATAATTTGTATCTTGTCTGAATCTAAAATTCTTTCACCTATTTCAAGACTTTCTAATTTTCTTAACAGGTCATAATCTTTTGCATGCGAAACCATATTGTTTCCAAAAAGTGCAAAGTATGGTGAGCATCCGATTACTGAATGATAAGCAGAGCGTAATGCTGCTGAAATGTTGCTGATTTTCTCATCCCATAGCCGTTGATCTGCACCAAGATATGATCGAATGCCTGATATTATAGATCTATTGAGGCGTTCAGATGCGTTTGATTGTGGACTGTAAATAGCTGTTAGAAAGTGTTTTATCCCATGCCTTTCAAGAAATGACTTAAACAGTGAGGATTTAAATTGTTTTCCATTATCCGTCACAATGCATTCTGGGACACCAAATACATGAAAAATATTGGTACTCAAAAAGTCTACAACAAGATCTGCTGTAAATTTTCGCAACGGTTTCAGGAAATGAAACTTAGTTAGGTGATCTAACACAATAAACACTCCTATATTTCCTCTCTTTGACCTAGGATAAGGTCCAATAAAATCCATATAAAGGCGTTGAAACGGCCTTTCACTTATTGCCGGGTTTCCCATAGGTGGTTTCAGTGTGATATTTGGGGCTTTTGATTGTTTACAAACATTACACCGCGCAATAAAGTTTTTCACTTCTATCGCCATGCTTGGCCAATAGAAATTTCTGCGAAGTCTCTCTAAGGTTTTTCCTATACCTCCATGAGCATTTTGAGGTGGTGAGTGAGCGTTCTCTATAACTGATTTAGTCAACTCGGATGGTACCCATAGCTTCCAGCAGTTTGACTCGCATACGTCGTCTCTATAAAACTGATTTCTACGATATATATACTGATCCACAACTTTGAGATCTGGTAAACGATTTTGATTCTCTAGTATGACATTTTTCTGCAAAACGTAGTCGTTAGACCAAAAATATGGTGAATCCAAATCGATTACTGGTAAAACAACATCTATTTCATTAATTTCCTTGACTGGCAATCGCGATAGCGCATCAGGAACTATATTTAGGCTTCCTTTTCGGTGTTCAATTTCAAAGGTATAATCTTGCAATTTTAACGCCCATCTAGCTAAGCGACCGTTGAGATCAGTTTGCCGCATTAACCATTTTAAGCTCGCATGATCCGTAATAACTTTAAATTCGAGGCCTTCCACATATTCCCTAAACTTCTCGATACTCAGTATAGCACCTAAACATTCTAATTCTGTGACACAAAATTTCTGCTGTGACTGGTTTAATTTATGTGAAAAAAATGCAATTGGTCTTTCTATATTATCGTCTTCAAGTTCAGCAAGAACACCACCAACGCCTGTTTTCGAAGCATCGCATTGAATAATAAAGGGCTTCTCAAAATTCGGTGTCACTAATAATGGTGCTGAAGTTAGTCTACTTTTTACCTCTTCAAATGCCTGGTTAGCCTCATCTGTCCATTTAAAGTCTTTGCTCTTTTTGGTTAAATCTGTGAGTGGTGCTGTTATTGTTGCATAATTTTCCAGGAACCTGCGATACCAACCGGCACAACCTAAAAATTTACGCAATTCTCTAACAGTTTTTGGAGGAAGTAGATCTTTTATTGCTGATACTCTTTTTGGATCTACCTTAATACAGCCGTTGCCTATCACAAATCCAAGATAACGAACTTCAGGAACACACCATTTACATTTTTCTTAGTTTAATGTCAAACCTGCATTTCGCAACACGTCAGCCATTACTTTAAGCAGACTTATGTGCTGAGTAAATGTTTCACTGACCAACAATAAGTCATCAAGATAAACAAATACACGGCTTTTAAGATCAGGTGGAATAATAACGTCCATTAAACGACACATTGTTTGAGCTGCATTGGTTAAGCCAAAAGGCATTACCTTGAATCTGTATAAAGGTCGGTTTGGCACAGTAAATGCAGTTAAATCTCTACAAGATTCCTTCAAACCTATTTGCCAAAATGCATGTTTAAGATCTAAAGAAGTTATAAATTTAGCTTTGGGTAATCTTGAAAGAATTCCATTAATTTTTGGTTGTGGATACGCATCTTTAATAGTTACTGCGTTCACTTTGCGAGAGTCAAGGCATATTCGAAACTTTTCTCCTTTCTGTACTACAGCTACAGGACTACTCCATGAACATGTCGGAGGTGCGGTTTCTATCACTCCTAATTTGATCATCTCATCAATCTCTGCGTGTATTTTTTTCTCTATCGCAGGAGATACCGAAAAATATCTTTGCTTAATAGGTTTTGCTTCGGGAATAATTTCAATAGCATGCTCTAAAATAGATGTTTTTCCTAAGCCATCCCTATTGAAATCTGGAAACAATGATATTACTTTCGTCATTTGCTGTTTTTGTTCAAAACTTAGAGTGTCTGGTAAATTCAGTTCGCTAACGTATATTGATTGGTTTAGTTGACTCATTAAACCAAAGATGTACCAAAAGTCAATTCCCAAATAAAGATCTTGTTTCAGTTCAGGTATTATATAAAGCGTTACCAATTTAGACTGATTACGAAATGTAACTTCGGTTTCAACAGTTCCAAGAACATTATATTTTTGACCTCCAGCAGTTTCTACTAGTGAATTACTAACTTTAAAATCTTTATTTTTGTTTAAATATTCCTTGGCTACTTGTCCACTTAAACAAGAGACAGATGCACCGGAATCTAATAATCCGCCATAAATTTTACCAAAAATTAACACTTCTACAAATGGTCTAACATCTTTGTCTTTGCTAAGCATTGCATCTAAACTAACCGTCAATCTTTGCGATTTATCTTTAATTTTGTTAAAAAAATTACGCAATCGTAAAGAGTTTCGCTTAGGTCTGTTCCTAACATCAATTCCAATTTCTTTACTCTGGTTAAAGATTTTGTTACGGACTCTAATATAATTTCTTAATCGAACATGATATGGAATTATACGATATAATTTTCCTTTAACGTCATTCTGTCCGATATTTATATTTTTAATATACTTTGGCGATGGATGAGTTAAGTCATCCAAATTAATCAGTTTTTTGGATTGGAACGATAGTTGGTGTTGTCATATCCATTCGACCTTCTGTTTTTCTGACATAACTCGCAATTTGGTCGTTTCACATTTTCTGTGCCACATCCCATACAAAATATTTTTCTTTCAAATTGACAATCTATGAATTTATGTCCATATTTTCTACAATTCCAACACAGTATTTTCATATCATCAGCTTTATCTCCTTTTATTTCACAAATTTCATTTTCCATTAAATAATCGTTCATACTTCGATCGTCTATACATATTTCATTTACTTTTCGATTAATCTTTGTATTATAATTATTATTAAATTCCTCACTAAAAGCTTCTCTTCGTGTTACAAGATTTCGTAAGTTACCTAAAGAATTTATTTCCAAATAGAAAAGCTCTTTTCGCAGAAAAGGTCTTAGGTTACGTTTAAGTACTGACACTAACTGACTTTCGCTTATTGGATATTGTAACCGATCTACCAACAACATAATTGCATTATGGAATTCATCAAAACTCTCATTGGGTTGTTGCTTTCTATCCCTTATTAATTCTCTTACGTCATCATCTGACAATGGATCGTGAAAATAAGAACTAAGAGAGCTGCAGAGACTTTTCCATACTACTTTGTCAACCGTACTCCTATACCTCCAGAACCATTCACTCGCTCTCCCACTAAAAAGTATGTGGATATGATCGCACAAAATTTCAAATTTACCGTCCAAACAATCATTTGTCAAGGCAGTCACCATATAAATAAATTTCCCAACAGGCATACCATTTCTAGAACCATTATACTGTAATTTCCAACCACTTATAACATTTACTATTTTTCCAATATCTGCACTGATGCTATTACTTCTGCTCATTCTTTCTTGATTATTTTGGCCTTGAGAAATACTTGGGACGAAAGGAGGAGCTTCTCCATTTAATCCTACAGGAGTTATACTTCTACCCCACTCTGGTTCAATATTAGCTGCAGTTTCAATTGATCTTCGATTGATCTGATCTGTTGTCATTCTAGAAATTTGTCGTGAAAGCCCTTCAATAGTTAAATTCATTTGGTCAAGTTGTGAATTAACTCGACGTTCTATCTGATTTACTATTCTTTGCTCAACTGAATTCAAATGCCTATTATCCTCAGAATTATAAGAATTTTCTATATTTTCGTCTCTAGGTGTAACTTGTTCGTTATTAGCGGCTGTTACCTCTGACTCGGGTACTCTTTTCTTTTTCTTCTTTTGTCCGCTCGATAATAACAATCTTCCGTTGGAATCGGTTTCCCTGTTTTGCTCTAAAACTTCTCTTGGAACGACTTCCATAAGACTATTTCTTGTTACGTTATGGTTACAAACCGGGCATAAACGAGAACTATCAAGCCAATTCAATATACACAATCTGTGAAAAGTATGCAAATTAATTTTCTTCCGGAAATTTTTAAGAAAAAAATATAATTTTTATTTTCAATTATTTTATGATGTTAAACCTTTATTGATATAATTATTAAACACAATACAGTTTAGTTACTTTCTAATATTTCTTAACCGATCGCGGTCTCGATCAAAATAGGACTGACTTTTCCAATCCCAAATCAAATCCAACGAACCTCGGCCAGGAGCTTTTCTTTAAGAACTTTTGAACTTTAATTTATGTTTAGATTAAAAGCTTAAGATGAAACTGTCGCATCTTATTGTGAAATTCAATTATGCTGGCCGATGCAATTTGTCGGACACTTGAAACGCAAAAGGCGTAATTGATTGAGCTTCGAACGGAAGCTGATGTTTACTTTAATTTTGATTTGTTTAACTTAGCTGTGGAACCAAGATCGGACCTCTAAGTCAAAGGCAAAGACAAAGGCAAATGCAGAGATTGAAATTATTGTTTATAAAAGCCATAAGTGGCCTGGTTTCACGGGTTGGATAACTCTCCCCTTCTAAAATGGATCGTCCCGATTCAATATGAAATTCATTTAATTGATCTCTTAATTCTGTTAGAAAATTTTCTTGGTTAATAGATTTTTCTGGTTCTGGCCGTTGTTTTTTGGTTACAAATAATATAGCATTTTTGTATTTTATAAAAAGTAAAAATATTAAATATATAATGATTAAAATTAATAATATAAAGGTAAGTGATATTTTAGTATTATTAATTTTAATGAAAGGATTTAAGATATTTATATTATCTAAAGAGAGTTCCGAGTTATTTGATAAAATGTAATCGGATATTTCATAATTTTTGAAGTGGTTCGTACTTATGTAGTCAAGAATTTTGTTTTCCAAATTGGTATATGAGATATTATTAATTTTGGTTGTACCATTAAATGTTATTAAATATGACCCGTTTAAATGGGAGTTGTTAACAATGTTGTTACCATTTATAAGAATGGCACCATCTTGAATGATGTCTATTTTTTTATTTTTTTCTCTTATTTTCTTACAAGTTGATTTCTCGCCATTTAATAATCGGGTAAAACAAGTTTTTCCTTAATTAAAGTGCAATAATTATTAAAAAGTTCGTTCTTAAAGTTAGACATTTCATAAAAAAATATTATCGCATTTTGCGACTTGATTGCTTAATACTAGTTTCCCATCGATTTGGGAAATCGCTCTGGTGTGATATATTTCGCATCTGTTTTTTATTCTTGGGTATTTTATATAAATTATTAAAAGTTCTTTATGAAGTGCGATTTTAAAAACAGAGATGTCCATTAAGTCAGCGATAATTACTGGTTTTTGTTCGTGTTTTAATATTTCCATGATATCATCATTGTTTAAAATTTTGGTATTAAAAACGTCAATTTTTGCAAGTGTGATTGTGTCAATTAAATTTTGCAAATCAAATGTTAATAATCGTAAGCGATGTTTTCGCAATGGTAAATCTTGATCAATAAAAACATTTTTAAAATCATCAGAAAGAGATTCTATTTCTTTGAACAATTTGGAATTGATAATAGATTGCTTATTATTATTTTCAATTAATTCATTGATTTTATTCTGTACTTTAATAAAATCATCATGATCCGAGTTCCAGCTAACCATTTCCAGATAGTGCCTAACTCATTTATACCCCTTTTTGATCTGGTTGAAATTAATTGTGATAAAATTAATTCGATTACTTCTAAGTCATATTTAATTTCCCATTGTGATCTTTTATTAGTATCCCTTTTAATATTATCTGATTCCAATTTTATTATTTCTTTATAAAAACTTAAGTTAGTTACGTGAAATAAATCTGCGTATGAATCATACGTCAATACGTCTTTATTGTCCTTGAATAAAAGATACTCGTGACTTGTATAGTCAATTATTTCTGATTTTGTAAATAAAATAAGGTGTAGTATGAGCACCTGATAAAACATTTTCTGGAAAAGGTAAAAAAAATAGGTAATATATAAATATTTAGAATTTTATATTATCCTTGTGAATAATTCTATTTCTACTGTTGATTATTATTTTGTTAGGTAAATTTTCCTTAACTACTTGTTTTTTATATCTAGTTTTAAGTTTATTTCTTTCCCCGTGTTTCTTTTCATAAACTACCTGTCCTACATGATATTGTTTTTCTTTTCTGTTATCATTATGTGTTTCTAACATTTTCTCTTGTGTTTTTTTTAAAATTTGAGGAATATTTTCGTGCTCTATTTTATTGTATAGTACGTCAAATGGTTTTTGGTTCGTTGATGAATGAATGCTCTGATTATATTCTTGAGCTGCTCTAATTACTATTTCGGAATAGTCAGTTAAATTAAATTCTTCTTTAATGCATCGAGCTAATTCTGTTAATGTAGAATGTGCCCTTTCAACTTGTCCGTTTGAGGTACTGTGCCTCGGGTCTGCGTAATGTAAAGTTAAACCGCACCTTTGTGCAAAAGATTTAAATTGGGCCGAGGTAAAGCTTGGTTCATTATCTGTCATTATTACTTTGGCTTGTGGAAATTGTTGAAGTAATTCCATTATTTTGTTTTCGATATTTAATTTATTTTGGATTTCTTTTACTACTAGAAATTTTGAATAAGCATCAATACAAGTTATGAAAGTGAGACTTTGCGCGTAATATATGTCAATGTGTAAATTTTCTCCTTCTTTACTTGGGATTGGGGCTTCTCCAATTGGAATTTTAATTGGATGCCTGTTATATTTGTTTTCATTGCAAATTTTACAATTTTTTATATATTCTTTTAATTTTGTGAGTAAGTTTGGCCAATAATACAATCTATTGATTTGTTTATAATTTTCGTCAAGTCCCCTGTGCGCTCGACAATGTGTTTCTTCGATTATAAGTGCTCTGTCTTCAGAATTTTCCACATCTTGGACAAATATTCTTGTATACAAAAATTTATTCATAAAATTTTCTTTAAGTGGTTTTTGAATTCTGTAAAAGTCCTCTAAAGTACAATGAATACCTACTGTTATATTAGGAGGAATGTATTCTCTTAAGATTGAAATCAAATTTTCGGGAATGTCGAATTCTACTATATGTCTGGTATTTTCAAATATATTAATCGACTCATGTACTGTATACCTCCCCGTTGCTATTAGCAATTGTTGCTTAAACTGGTTTAAGGGTTTTCGGGTTTCTTGTATAACATTCTCAAAGCTACTCTCTGCTGAATGCTGAGTGTTTTGATCTGAGACCGATTCGTTACTTTCAGTTAAGTTGTTAATCTGAATCCTTGATAAAGCGTCTGCAACTACATTAGTTGTACCTGGTTTATAAATGACTTTTGGAGTGAAACTTTCTATGAAGGAATACCAGCGTTTCATTTCTATATTAGGATTTTTATCAGAGATTGCGAAAGATAATGGTTGATGATCGGTCTGAATTTCAATTCCAATCACTCCGTATAAGTAATTTCTTAGATTTTTAAGAGCCCATACTATAGCTAAAAGTTCTTTCTTATTAGTTGCATAAACTTGTTCTGTTTTGGATAAGGTTTTTGAAATAAAAGTAATCGGTTTACCTTCTTGAGATAAAACTGCACCAATTGCGACGTCCGAAGCGTCGGTGGTCAGGGTAAATTTTTATACCCTTGCAGAGGGTATTATAATTTTGGTCAGAAGTTTGTAACGCAGTGAAGGAGACGTTTCCGACCCCATAAAGTATATATATTCTTGATCAGGATCAATAGGGGAGTCGATATAGCCATGTCCGTCTGTCCGTCTGTCCGTCTGTCCGTCTGTCCGTCTGTCCGTCTGTCCGTCTGTTTCAATACCGTTTGCGAGCTCAGTTTAAAAGCTAGCGATCTGAAACTTTCACAATCGTCCTAAAACATGTGTACGCAGATCAAGTTTGAAAATCGCCCCGATCGGACGTCTATATCCTATAGCTCCCATAGGAACAATTGGATATATCTTGCAAGAATTTATGATATTTCGCGCAGTGTAAAAGCTATTGACATTAATCTTTACAAATCGTATTTTTTTATGCATACCTTGATCAGGGTAAAAGCGCGTGGCGATCGGACGTCTATATCCTATAGCTCCCATAGGAACAATAGGGTAAAATCGGTTAAAATTTAATGATTTTTAGGATATTTCGCGCAGTGTAAAAGCTATTGACATAAATCTTTCCAAATCTAATTTTTTTATGCGTACCTTGATCATGGTAAAAGCGCGTGACGATCGGACGTCTATATCCTATAGCTCCCATAGGAACAATACGGTGAAATCGGTCCAAATTTGATGTTTTTCAGAATATTTCGCGATGTGTAAAAGCTATTGCTGTACATTTTTTCAAATCGTATTTTTTATGCATTCATTCATCAAGGTAAAAGCGCGTGCTGATCGGACGTCTATATCCTATAGCTCCCATAGGAACAATACGGTGAAATCGGTCAAAATTTCATGTTTTTTAGAATATTTCGCGCAGTGTATAAGCTATTGACACACATTTTTCCAAGTCTTATTTATTTACGCATACCTTGATCAGGGTAAAAGCGCTTGCCGATTGGACGTCTATATCGTATAGCTTCCGTAGGAAAAATTGTTAAAGGCTGCGAAAATATCCCTTTTTTCCCTATTTGTATATGACAATTTTGCAGTATAAAAGCTATTGGCATGAAACTATGCAATTTATCTAATTTATTTATGTACACCTTGCTCAGGGTAAAAGTTGCTGCCAATCAGACAAGTACATACTACATCCGCTATTTAAAAATTAAATTAATTACGTATAGCTAATCTTTTTTTATGTATAATTATAGAAAACTTAATTTTTTTATATATAATTACACAAAATTTATTTCTGATATATATTTAGTATTTGATTTCATATAATTACAAGAAATTAATAGTTGATATATATCCAACATATATGTCGCATTTATGTTGATCGTCAATTAAATGGATTTAGTTCTTCTATATAATTAAACATATTTATTCATTTATATTATTTTTTAATATTTGATTGAAAGTTTGGAGTATCACCACAACTGGGTTCGTTGTTTGATTATGTTTTTCTATCGTACATGTGCCGTCCTCCTCGATTCTCATAAAAGCCTTGTATATGCGCCATGCATTTTAAACCTGAAGGAATTGTCTCATTTTTGACCATCATGATTGTACTTTTTTTTATAAACGCTGTGATCTCGGAAGCTATAATATTTCGAGGGTTGGGGTTTTAGATTTAGTTTCCTTTGTGTTCCATGCCACGCCCACTCTAACGCCCACAATCGCTAACTAAGCTAAGGTCTGTCTAGCGCTTTAGATTTTATTTTGATTATTAATATCCATCTAACACCAGAATATTTTTTTCTTAATTGCTCATAAGTTTTTAATGAGTTATAAGCAATTACATTTTTCACCAATAGATGACGCTTGTTTAAAAATCGGAATCGGTTGCTCAGGCAACCACATTTTTTAAGGAGAGAGAGAATAAAAATGGTGACCATGAAGACCATTTTTGCTTCAGCCAAGTGCCACGCCCACAAAAATCTTCAACGCTAAAATCTGACTAGCAGCCGCATTTCAAATGATTTTGTAAAATTGTAAATCGATACCAATATACTCATTCAAAATTGTTCAAATCGGACCCTTGGCTGAGTAACTGGTATATGATAGTCGGGGCACCTGACTATAGCATTCACTCTTGTTTTATTTGTAAATTCTACATTACAAAAAATTTTCGAATCGCTCCAATCGTAATATTTTTTTTAAGGTTTCAATATGTACGTTTAAAGGCTTTATTATGGCGCCAAAAACTTTAAACCTAAAGGAATTGTCTCATTCTTACACTTTGTTTTGATACTGCAGCGCTGTCCTCCTCGATTCTCATAAAAGCTTTATGTATGCGCCATGCATTTTAAACCTGAAGGAGTTGTCTCATTTTTGACCATCATGATTGTACTTTTTTTATAAACGCTGTGATCTCGGAAGCTATAATATTTCGAGGGTTGAGGTTTTAGATTTAGTTTCCTTTGTTTTCCATGCCACGCCCACTCTAACGCCCACAATCGCTAACTAAGCTAAGGTCTGTCTAGCGCTTTAGATTTTATTTTGATTATTAATATCCATCTAACAGCAGAATATTTTTTCTTAATTGCTCATAAGTTTTTAATGAGTTATAAGCAATTAAATTTTTCCCCAATAGATGGCGCTTGTTTAAAAATCGGAATCGGTTGCTCTGGCAACCACATTTTTTAAGGAGAGAGAGAATAAAAATTCTTCATACGCATTCTACTGGTGACCATGAAGACCATTTTTGCTTCAGCCAAGTGCCACGCCCATAAAAATTTTCAACGCTAAAATCTGACTAGCAGCCGCATTTCAAATGATTTTGTAAAATTTTAAATCGATACCAATTTACTCATTCAAAATTGTTCAAATCGGACCCTTGGCTGAGTAACTGGTATATGATAGTCGGGGCACCTGACTATAGCATTCACTCTTGTTTTATTTGTAAATTCTACATTACAAAAAATTTTCGAATCGCTCCAATCGTAATATTTTTTTTAAGGTTTCAATATGTACGTTTAAAGGCTTTATTATGGCGCCAAAAACTTTAAACCTAAAGGAATTGTCTCATTCTTACACTTTGTTTTGATACTGCAGCGCTGTCCTCCTCGATTCTCATAAAAGCTTTATGTATGCGCCATGCATTTTAAACCTGAAGGAGTTGTCTCATTTTTGACCATCATGATTGTTTTTTTTTTATAAACGCTGTGATCTCGGAAGCTATAATATTTCGAGGGTTGAGGTTTTAGATTTAGTTTCCTTTGTTTTCCATGCCACGCCCACTCTAACGCCCACAATCGCTAACTAAGCTAAGGTCTGTCTAGCGCTTTAGATTTTATTTTGATTATTAATATCCATCTAACAGCAGAATATTTTTTCTTAATTGCTCATAAGTTTTTAATGAGTTATAAGCAATTAAATTTTTCCCCAATAGATGGCGCTTGTTTAAAAATCGGAATCGGTTGCTCTGGCAACCACATTTTTTAAGGAGAGAGAGAATAAAAATTCTTCATACGCATTCTACTGGTGACCATGAAGACCATTTTTGCTTCAGCCAAGTGCCACGCCCATAAAAATCTTCAACGCTAAAATCTGACTAGCAGCCGCATTTCAAATGATTTTGTAAAATTTTAAATCGATACCAATTTACTCATTCAAAATTGTTCAAATCGGACCCTTGGCTGAGTAACTGGTATATGATAGTCGGGGCACCTGACTATAGCATTCACTCTTGTTTTATTTGTAAATTCTACATTACAAAAAATTTTCGAATCGCTCCAATCGTAATATTTTTTTAAGGTTTCAATATGTACGTTTAAAGGCTTTATTATGGCGCCAAAAACTTTAAACCTAAAGGAATTGTCTCATTCTTACACTTTGTTTTGATACTGCAGCGCTGTCCTCCTCGATTCTCATAAAAGCTTTATGTATGCGCCATGCATTTTAAACCTGAAGGAGTTGTCTCATTTTTGACCATCATGATTGTACTTTTTTTTATAAACGCTGTGATCTCGGAAGCTATAATATTTCGAGGGTTGAGGTTTTAGATTTAGTTTCCTTTGTTTTCCATGCCACGCCCACTCTAACGCCCACAATCGCTAACTAAGCTAAGGTCTGTCTAGCGCTTTAGATTTTATTTTGATTATTAATATCCATCTAACAGCAGAATATTTTTTCTTAATTGCTCATAAGTTTTTAATGAGTTATAAGCAATTAAATTTTTCCCCAATAGATGGCGCTTGTTTAAAAATCGGAATCGGTTGCTCTGGCAACCACATTTTTTAAGGAGAGAGAGAATAAAAATGGTGACCATGAAGACCATTTTTGCTTCAGCCAAGTGCCACGCCCACAAAAATCTTCAACGCTAAAATCTGACTAGCAGCCGCATTTCAAATGATTTTGTAAAATTGTAAATCGATACCAATATACTCATTCAAAATTGTTCAAATCGGACCCTTGGCTGAGTAACTGGTATATGATAGTCGGGGCACCTGACTATAGCATTCACTCTTGTTTTATTTGTAAATTCTACATTACAAAAAATTTTCGAATCGCTCCAATCGTAATATTTTTTTTTAAGGTTTCAATATGTACGTTTAAAGGCTTTATTATGGCGCCAAAAACTTTAAACCTAAAGGAATTGTCTCATTCTTACACTTTGTTTTGATACTGCAGCGCTGTCCTCCTCGATTCTCATAAAAGCTTTATGTATGCGCCATGCATTTTAAACCTGAAGGAGTTGTCTCATTTTTGACCATCATGATTGTACTTTTTTTTATAAACGCTGTGATCTCGGAAGCTATAATATTTCGAGGGTTGAGGTTTTAGATTTAGTTTCCTTTGTTTTCCATGCCACGCCCACTCTAACGCCCACAATCGCTAACTAAGCTAAGGTCTGTCTAGCGCTTTAGATTTTATTTTGATTATTAATATCCATCTAACAGCAGAATATTTTTTCTTAATTGCTCATAAGTTTTTAATGAGTTATAAGCAATTAAATTTTTCCCCAATAGATGGCGCTTGTTTAAAAATCGGAATCGGTTGCTCTGGCAACCACATTTTTAAGGAGAGAGAGAATAAAAATGGTGACCATGAAGACCATTTTTGCTTCAGCCAAGTGCCACGCCCACAAAAATCTTCAACGCTAAAATCTGACTAGCAGCCGCATTTCAAATGATTTTGTAAAATTTTAAATCGATACCAATATACTCATTCAAAATTGTTCAAATCGGACCCTTGGCTGAGTAACTGGTATATGATAGTCGGGGCACCTGACTATAGCATTCACTCTTGTTTTATTTGTAAATTCTACATTACAAAAAATTTTCGAATCGCTCCAATCGTAATATTATGGCGCCAAAAACTTTAAACCTGAAGGAATTGTCTCATTCTTACATTTTGTTTTGATACTGCAGCGCTGTCCTCCTCGATTCTCATAAAAGCTTTATGTATGCGCAATGTACTTTAAACCTGAAGGAATTGTCTGATTTTTGGCGATGTTAATCGAACTTTTTTGATGCAGGTGCTCTTCTCCTCGATTCTCACAAAAACGGTGGGGTATTGGGCTGCGATATTCGTAATTTAGCTTTTTCTCGGAGTTTATTTTTGTGGTGAAGTGTTTGTGTGAAAAAATCGATTTGAAGCTTTCGTCAGTCTTTTTCAAGACTTCATTGGAAACCGCATTGGATCTGGATTTTTCAACTTCTTCATCTTCAAAAGATAGGTGCTCTAGCTTAATATTTACATTTGTAGACATAACATAATATTTCTTGTAGATTAGTATTAGACATTTTTTCAGGTTTATTTATAAGTTTTTATATCGTATATATAATCATATATATATCGGAATATATATAATATATCTATCTAACTTTAATATTTCAAATCTAAATCTTAAACATTTCGGACGAATTTTTATCAAAATGCCGCGGCTAAGAAAAACGTCCGCGGAACAAAGACGTCGCGCTATTAATAATCGTAGTCAGGCTTTTTATAGAGATAATTTGAATGAAGTACGTTCCCGAAATTCGCAACGATTGGCAGAAGCTCGGGAAGCGGATACGCAAGGCAGAGAAGAAGAACGCTCGCAAGATGCACAGGCTCATTCCTTACGCAGACGAAATCGTAGGTTCGCAATTCGAGAGCAGAATCGGAATACCGTAGATCATGCCATTCGAAGAGAAAGCCCCACCCATAGAGAGTCTGAACGCGAAACTGATGCTGCGCGCCACGCTTTAATGCGTTCTTCGGAAGAATATAGGTTATTTGCGCAGGAAAGAAATACTAGGGAGCATGCCATAAGAAGGCAAGATCCGAGTTATAGAGAGTCGGAACGCGAAGTGGATGCTGCGCGCCATGCTTTTATGCGCTCCTTCCAAGAATATCGAATAAATGATCAGAGAAGAAATACCAGGGAGCACGCCATTAGAAGGGAAGATCCGACTTATAGAGAGTCTGAACGCGAAGAGGATGCTGCGCGTCACGCTCTGATGCGCTCTTTCGAGAATTATAGGATAATGGATCAGGAAAGAAATACCAGGGAGCACGCCATTAGAAGGCAAGATCCGAGTTATAGAGAGTCGGAACGCGAAGTGGATGCTGCGCGCCATGCTTTTATGCGATCCTTCGAAGAATATCGAATAATGGATCAGAGAAGAAATACCAGGGAGCACGCCATTAGAAGGGAAGATCCGACTTATAGAGAGTCTGAACGCGAAGAGGATGCTGCGCGTCACGCTCTGATGCGCTCTTTCGAGAATTATAGGATAATGGAACAGGAGAGAAATACCAGGGAGCAAACCATAAGAAGGCAAAGTCCCTGTTATAGAAATGATTACCGTCAGCGAGATGCAGAATACCATCGGACGGCAAGGAGTGATCTTGCAAGGAGAAGCCAGCAGCAAAGGATAAATTCATCGCAAAGAAGAATGACCCGACAGCAAACCCGCATAATGGCAGAGCAGGTCAGGCAAATGAATGAGGCTCGAGTTATAAACTATAGAAATAATTCACAAAATCGTGCAGCGGAGTCTCAAAGACAATCCCAGCGAAATATTGATGCGAGAGCTAGGTTGTCTCCCGAAGAACAGATTGAACAAAGAGAGCTACAAGGACAAATTAGACGATCTGGAGCACGTAATACCTATTTAAATAATATAAAGATGGGTCCTAGTAAAATATGTACAAGTTGTGGAGGACTATGGTTTCCCTTTCAGGTTAAAGCGCTTAACAAAGGGATTATAATATCAAAATATCCGCAACTAGATGTTTCAAAAGCCTTTTACTTATCTGAAAAGTTTTCCAATTCATCTGACCGTTATTTCTTCTGCAATACATGTCACGCAAGGATTTCAAAAGGCAAAATACCAAACTTATGCTTATCGGAGGGCTTCGACCTACCTGAAGTGCCTCCTTGCTTAAAGGATCTAACATGCCTGGAAGAAAGATTGATTTCACCGAGAATACCGTTTATGCGAATTGTTTCATTGGGATATGAAAGGCAATGCGCGGTAAGAGGAGCCGTTATTAATATTCCTATTTCGGTGTCGGAGACTGTCACAGCACTGCCGCGCACTTTTGAGAATACCCATGTGGTTCAAGTGCATTTAAAACGAAAATTGGAATACCGACATAGTTTTATGACTGAAACTATTCGACCAGGCAAAGTTATGGAAGCGATGCGTTACTTGGTCAATACGGAATTATACCAGAAGCATAATGTCTTTGTTTCTCAAAACTGGCTCGATGAATTTCGAGGTAATAATGAAGTTGCGTTTATTGCTGACAACAGAGATCTCCCAATTGTGGAGGCACTTTTAAATGAGCAAATGGAAGTCAATCCTGCTCCACAGATCAGCTCTGATGAAGATAATTTAAATCCTGGAGGACACGAAACATTATTAGAAAACGATCCAGTAGAGAACCATCAAATAATAGCGATGGCTCCCGGCGAGGGTCGTCGACCGGTAGATATGACAACTGATGAAGATGCTGAGGAATTATCTTTTCCCACCATTTCGTGTGGAGAAATTTTTAAATGTAAAACAACGTACGGACGCAAAGTTAAGTCTCAAATTCGGTTTTACGATCGACGATGTGCAAAAGTTCCAAAAATTTTATATATGTATAAACGCTATGAACTTACACGTGTCAAAGACGCAATCTCAATTTGCTTAAGGAAAAAGTCTGGAAACTCACATGTTACCGCTTCAAATATGATGGATGAAACCTTTGTGAACAGCTTAATACAGCATAATGATGGATATCACCTTTTGAAAGGCTTACGATCCTCTCCAGCTCATTGGGAAGCTGAGAAGAAAAAGGTTTTGGCTATGATTCGGCAATTTGGATTACCCGTTTTTTTTATAACGCTCTCGGCCGCTGAGACCAAGTGGAATGAGCTTCTTGTAAATTTATGTCAAATTTTGGATAAAAGAACCATCACCGAAGAAGAGGCGGGCAATCTTTCTAGTTCCGAAAAAGCTAGATTGATTAGATCGGACCCAGTTACTTGCGCAAGGTACTTTGACTACAGATTACGTCAATTGATGAAATTATTTAAATCAAATATTTTCGAGGAATTTAATTTGACTCATTTTTACTGGAGAATTGAATTTCAACATAGGGGATCCCCACACTCTCACGGAATGTACTGGCTTCAAAATGCGCCAAAAATCCAGAGTGACGTTGGATCCGGTAATTTAGAGGAGGTAATAGCTTTTATTGACAGATTCATTTCGACTAACGGAGATAATGTTGACTTGCAGGATATCATTAAATATCAGTTGCATAGGCACACCGTTACTTGCAAAAGGGAATTTAACCGAGATGGAAAATGTCGCTTTAATATGCCATTTCCACCGATGCCGGAAACAAAAATTCTATATCCATTTTCCGATGACGAAAGAATTACGGATAGGCAAAAAACCACATGGAGGAAAATGCAAGATCTTTTGGATGATAAACGGAACGTTACCGACGTTGAAGCTCAACATTTAAACCATTTTGAAAATATCCTCAACAAACTAGAGGTCAATTACGAAGAATATATTTTAGCTATTCGATCAACTTTAAAAAAGCCGCAAATATTTCTACGTAGAAAATTTTCGGACAGAATGCTAAATGCTTACAATGAGGACATACTAAAACTTCACCGAGCTAACATGGACATTCAATACATTTTAGATGTGTACGGTTGTTGTAGCTATATCATAAACTACATCAACAAATCAAATAGAGGAGTTTCAATATTGCTCAGAGAAGCTATGGAAGAAATAACAGAAGGAGGACATCGCGATAGGTCTGTAAAGGAGAAACTCCAGCATCTTGGAAATAAGTTCATAAATGGAACCGAAATATCAGCTCAGGAAGCTGTTTACAATATTTTAGGGCTACATTTGTCAGAAACCAGTAACGGAAGCAAGTTCATAAATACATCGCTTCCTGAGCAAAGAGTACGAATGGTCAAGTCAAAAAAGGAGTTGGAGCGACTGCCCTCAGACTCTACAGATATATACGTCGCAGGATTAAATGACTATTATACACTTAGGCCGGAAAGTATGGAGCAAGTATGTCTCGCGGATTTTGTCGCACTCTACGATCGAAAAGTCCGCAAAACCAGAAATGAAGAAGATGAATATGCGGAGCATGAAGAGGAAGATGAACAGGAAAATATTGCAGCGGAAAACCTAATCATGCTGAATAATTCAGGTACTCTTAAGAAACGAAGTAAGCCGTATATTTTGAGGTGGAGACGGTTTAGTAAAAATTCTTCAAGATCTGACTATTATCGAGAACTGGTAATGCTTTTTTATCCTTGGCGAAATGAGCAAATGGATATCCTGGAAACAAATAATGAAGAAACGTATAATCTCAACAAAGTCTTAATTGAAACTAATAGAAAGAATTACGACAAAATAAGTGAAGAAGACTTTGAGGAAATAATAAGAGAAATACAACAAAACAACAATGATGATCTCGAAGACAATGACATTCTCCCATCACAATTTTTGGATGATGAATTTCGGGGATTTGCCATTCCCGAAGTGGAACGGAATCCTAATGTGTTTCAAGAAAACTCTACTGATCCCAGCTCTGATGAAGATGGTCCCAGAGTCTTAAAATTGCCTCCATTAATTCCCGTTGATGACGTTTGTAGTTTAGTGCGATCTCTTAATAGTAAACAACGTCAATATTATGCTCATTTAATGCATAATATGAATCAAAAGAACATTTTTTATGAGTTTATTGGAGGCGGCGCAGGAGTTGGAAAGAGTCGATTAATTTCGACCATTTATCAGTCCCTTATGTTAAGATTTAACACGTTGGCTGGAAGTAATCCAGACTCGGCAAAAGTTTTACTTTGCGCTCCAACAGGTAAAGCGGCCTTTGGAATAAAAGGACATACATTGCATTCATTGTTTTCATTACCCGTGAACCAGTCTTCTGCAGGATTGAAGCCATTAAGCGCAGATACGTTGAATACTACATATTCAAAACTTATGGATGTAAAATTGATTATAATTGATGAAATATCAATGGTGGGATCTAGAGTGCTATCATATTTGGATTGCCGCTTAAAACAAATTTACAGAACAAACCAATATTTTGGAGGAATTTCCATAATAGTTTTTGGAGACCTTAAACAGCTTCAGCCGGTTGGTGACAAATGGATATTTAAACCCAACACAAGAGACGTATATAGCGCGATTATTGGAACACCGCTATGGGATTTGTTTAAATTTTTTGAATTGACGGAGATAATGAGACAACGTGAAGACTGTGACTTTGCTGTGGCCTTAAATAATATGTCGGAAGGAAATATGACAGATGCCGACATTGCTTTAATAAAGGAGAGAGAGATACATTCCAGAGATTTGGAAACAATTCCAAGAGAGGCAATTCGACTATTCTATTCAAACGCAAAAGTAAATGCATATAATAACTTAAGACTGGAGCAAATTGATACACAAGAGTTTATATCAACAGCAAAAGATACAGTAAAAGCATCTTCGGATTCTACAGAAAATAAATTTAGGATTTTGGAAAAAGTTAAGGCATATAAAGCGTCGGATACTCAAGGACTCCCATATTCATTAACCTTAAAAACTTCTGCAAAGTATATGATAACAGTCAATATTGACACCAGTGATGGATTAGTAAATGGAGCAAGTGGTGAACTTAGGCAAATTGACCAAGCACCAAGCGGATCGGTATCGACTCTTTGGATACAATTTATAGAGTCATCTATTGGATCCGAAGCTCGAACAAAAAAAACTAACAGATCACACCCGGATTGGACTCCTATAGAGCGAATTTTAAGAACATTTCAATATGGTAATAGTAAGCAAACTATGATAGAACGTTTCCAGTTTCCAGTAGTACCTGCTGAAGCCATTACGATACACAAGAGCCAAGGAGCGACATATAGCGAAGTGGTTGTGAATGTGGAAAATCGAATAAGCCGAGCTGCTCTTTACGTTGCCTGCAGCCGAGCAACGAAAGCTTCTGGTCTTTATATTATTGGAAAATTTTCTCCCCCAGGAAAATGGAAGAAACAGATCCAGTTTATATTGAGCTAAAGAGCCTCAGAACTGAGAAGAATCTTATACCGCTTCACAAGCAAATCTTCGACAATCCCGAAGAGAAAATTATAGTTTACTATCAAAACATTCAGGGATTACATTTGCGAATGGATGATGTGCAAACAGACATTTTTATAAGGTCAGCGGACATCTTGTGCTTTGTCGAAAGTTGGGCTCTTAACGAAGAGGATTGCGAAGTTAATGGATTTAATAAAGTCGCTCAAATCAATGGTATAAACCAAGGAAACAGAAGGGCTCACAATGGAATAATTGTTTTTGCAAAGCCACACATTTTCCAAAACATTGAAGTAATTTTTCACCGAAGTATTGAAACGGGAAACATTAATGAGGTGTGCCAAATTATTGCATTTAAGCACCTTCAAATCATATATGTATTATTATACAGAAATCCTTCATTTCCAGTGTCAAGGTTGAGGAATGCACTTGTAGACTGCATAGAGCAGGAGTTGGGCGTAAGAAATAGCATAGTCATTTTGGGTGACTTTAATATATGCCGCTCAACTAGTGAAGCCGTATTGGAAAGGAAGCTAAATGAACTAGACTTCACGGCGCTTTTGGAACGAGTTTCAACAACGAAACAAAACACGAGCATAGATTGGGCATTTTCAAATTTTTCTTTACCAAGAGCTTTCGTGTATGAGACTCCTTACAGTCATCACGACGGAATTTTTCTCTACTTAGGCTAAATATATAAAATATAATTAGTAAGTAGAGAATTATTATATGAATAAACCAAATATAATTACTTTACAAGTTATATAAAATATAACTTAAAGTGTGGTGTAGAAATCTAGAACAAGGATTCGGAAACTTTTGAACGCCAATGGAATTATTTTTAATCGACGAACTAGTCAAAAAGGAAATGTAAATTTGCAGTGCACAAGATAACGGGGATGGAATGCATATCTATTCCATTACTCTATGTAAAGTATGTAACTTTACCTATGTACATATTTAAAAGGTTGAGAAGCATATAATAATATATTTAATATTAGCGTATAAATTTAGAACAAGGAGATGGAACTTTAAAAGTTAAAGTTTAACTGTTAATCAAATTAATATTATTCTACAAGTTATTTAAAATATAACTTTAAAATAGTTTAATATACGTACACTGCCTTTAATATCATTAGAATGTAAGTAAGCTGTTAAGCCAGCTGTAAATAACAGTATTATATTTAATACAAGTTCTTGGAACTTGGCGTACAATGTAACGAAAAACCCACGGAAAGTTCATATGGTATATAAAATAAAGAGGATTAATACTCTTGACAGGTAAAAAACTGTCCGATCTACCATTTGTCTTTTCGCTACTTTTTCAATTTTAGCAATTTCGGCTAAGTCTGCAAGGGTATTAAAACTTCGGCTTGCCGAAGTTAGCTTCCGTCCTCGTTTATTATAGTCTGGTTGAACTAATTCTACTTGCGCAATGAGATTTTCTTTCAGCTCGTTAAAAGCTTTAATAGCTGCGTCGTCCAGCTGAATTAACATTTTTGTTGACATTCTTTTTGAAATTTTGCCATTATGACCGCCAAGGTATTTTGTTAGAGGTTTGGCTATAAAAGCGTAGTTTAAAACAAATTTTCTATAATAGCCCGTAAGGCCTAAGAAACTTCTTAGTTCCCGAATATTTTTTGGAAGCGGATATTTAGTAATGGTGTCAATTTTTTCTGGGTCTGTCTTAATGACGTTATAAGATACGATGTATCCTAGAAAACTGGTTTCGCGTTTAAAAAACTTTGATTTTTCTAAAGAGATTTTCATGTTTGCATTTAATAATATATTTATAATTTTGTTTAGGTCTTTATAATGTTGTTCAATAGAATTTGAGAATATTATAATGTCGTCCATGTAGACATGGCATGTTTTCCCTATTTGTTCTCTTAGGATGTCATCCATTGCTCTCTGAAAAATTCTTGGTGCATTTGTTAATCCGAATGGCATTCTTAAAAATTCGTATTTTCCATTATTTATTGAAAAGATGTTTTTTCGACATCAGATTCTTTCATTAATATCTGATGAAAACCTGATTCTAAATCTATTGTTGAAAAATATCTTGCTTTCCCCAAATTAGATAGAATTACTGATGGGTCTTGCATAGGGTACCTGTCAGGTATGGTACTTTCATTTAATTTTTTATAATCAATAACGAGTCTTAACTTACGGCTTCCGTCTTGATTCTCTCCTTTCTTTGGGACTACCAGAACTGGTGAATTGTAAGGGCTTCGGCTAGGCCTTATAATTTCTTCTGATAACATTCTACTGATTTCGCTATTCACAAAGTCGGTGACAGATAAAGCATACGGATATTGTTTCCCGTATATTGGCCTTTCGTGAATAAGATTTATTTCCCCCTTTATGTCTGTTCTAAAAGGAATTTGCATATTTATCTTTGAATGCTCTTTTTCAATATAGTGAACTAATTTTTCTTTTAGTTCTTCTAATTGATCTGTACCTATATTATTTATCTGTTGTTTGTCGGATACCTCAACGACGGCGGGCTTGAAATTTTTACATTTCAAACGATTTTTATTTATTCGATTTTTGACGGAATTTTCTTCGTCGGCACTCTCAGGATTTTTTGATTCCCAAGATTTTTTTATTTTGATTGACGGATATTTCTACGTCGGCGTTCTCAGGATTTTTTAATCCCAAGATATTGGTATTTTTGTTGACGGATATTTCTACGTCGGCGTTCTCAGGATTTTTTAATCCCAAGATATTGGTATTTTTGTTGACGGATATTTCTACGTCGGCGTTCTCAGGATTTTCGAATCCCAAGCTTTTCTCACTATTTTCCACAAATAATGAATCTGTGTCTTCGCTACTTTTTTCATCAAAATATTTTTGTATAATAAATTCTTTTAACGGAAGAATATTATTTTTTCTTCAATTAAACTTGTTTTATTTTTTTCCTCATTATCGTAATATTTTAACTTTTCAGTTTTCCCTTTATATTCCAGTACTCCCTTTGCTATATTTATTATAGCTCCAATTTTTCTTAGTAAATTGAACCCAATTAGAAGATCAGATTCTAATCCTTCTATTTCATAAAATAAATGTCGTGTTTCAAATATAGTTATAATATGGTAATACTTAATAATTGAATACCCATGAACTGTAGTTACCTTTTTATATGTTGATAACTCATTTTTATTTTCAAAAATTCCCTTTTTTATGTAACAAGCAGTGGCTCCTGTATCTATTAAAATTTTTAACTGCTTCTTGCTTTTTCTGTCTGTCCTATTTAAATAAGGCATTCCCCTGTAGGGGTCTCGTCTAAAAAATGATCTTCATTAATATTATTTATTCTAATTACTTTATTTGCTGGCTGATTTACAGTTCCCTCGAGTTCCCTTTTTTGAGCTTGAGTTTGCTCTTTATTTTGATTTGGGCGATAGTAATTTGAACGATAATTATTTTGATAATAATTGTTATTATATCTTCCTCGATTATTATTTGCCTGCCAACTATTATTCGGCTGCCGATTGTTATTGGGTTTATTTTGGAGTTGAATCGATGGATCAACATCCATTGGCTCGACAGCTTGTTGCTTTTGAGTGTTGTATTGGTTATTGTTTTGCCAAAAATATCCCTTTTGTGGCCAATTATAATTTTGGTTATTACCCCAATGATTGCCCGTTTTAGTATTATTTGGTCGTACTTGATCAAATCGTAAGTTGTTTCCCTGATATTTATTTTCATTTTTAAACCCATTAAACCTGTTCGCAAATTGAGCACGGAAATTGTTTGATTCTAATTCCTGGACCTTTGCCAAAGCATTGGGTAAATCTGGTGGATTTAATGAGAATAGAGTTTCTGAAATAGATCCATTTAATCCGGATATAAATATTCGTAGAGCGTTGCCCCTTATTGTTTTGTTTGTTTCTTTGGTTATTACACTGTCCTTTCCGTGAGTCATTATGGTTTTGTTTATTAGTAAAGTCATTTTTTTATTAACTTCGTTATAGTATTCTGTAACTGTCATTCGTCCCTGCCTGAGAATACTTAATTCTGACTCTAGGATATGTATTGGTCGTTTATCGTTATATATAAAATCCAATCTAGATAAGATTGCTTGAAAATTTAAAACGGTGCCATGATTGGTAAGAGCATCATGGGCAGCTCCCATAATTTTATTTCGTAAAATTGTTAAAGCAATAAAGTATTGTTCGCTTTGAATTTTATAAAGACTCATAGCCGTTTCCGCAGCTTCCCTCCAACCTACATATTGTGTTGGTTCCCCGGTGAATTTTGGTAAAGATTTTACCACTTCAAGCGTTGTATCGCACTTTATAGTTGGGTCGATTGTTTGTATTTTATAATCCTCTACAGTGTTTGCATCTGTGGCTAATCTATTTTCTAAACCTTCTATTTTCCTGCTCACTTCATTCAACTGAACATTTATTAATCTATTAATTAATTCCACTGTTAGGCCGCCAGCTGTGGCTATACTACCTGCAGAGAAATTTGGTGCTGAACCTCCGGTTGCCATTTTTAATTTTAATTCACCAAAGCAATCTATTAAATCTTCCAGATTGTTTCTCGATGATATTCTTTAATTCACGAATCTATCTTATTGTTTTTATCAACTATTTTATTTTTCTCAATTCCCTGAACTTAAATTAAAATTTTTAATTTTTTATTATTTTAAATTAATTCCTCACGAAACTGTCCCGAAGGGGTTTTCCTTCTGTGAGGTTGTGGGTTGATCTTCCTTCCTTAGTTTGCTTGATCGTTTTTGTGTTGATTTTGGCGAGGGAATGCCCTTCAGCCCTTCCTTCCTTCTTATATATTTTATTTATTTGTTATCGTGTTGAGTTTGGCGAGGGATTGCCCTACAGCCCTTCCTTTTTTTATAATTTATTCGATGATTTTTTTTAATTCACTTAGTTTTTCTTTGTTAGTTTTTTCTGTCTTTATTGTTTCTTTCTTTTTTATTTTTTATTATCCACTGTATTTTTAGTTTAGTTTTGGTTTTTATTTGTGTTAATAATTAATCTTTCGGTCCACCTTTAATATATTTCCGGGTTTAAATGGATTATTACATTAATTGATTTCCATTTAATTTTTGAACAACGATCACTGTCACTATGTTAGGTGTCGTCGACTGGTGATGGATTTTTTAATTTTTACACTAAAAATGTTGAGTTATTGGCCGCGCGAGCTCCGTTTATATTTAACTTGTTTTTCATTAAATAATTATTTGGAACTTTTTATGACGCGGCCCCACGTTGGGCGCCAATTAATTTTCTTCCGGAAATTTTTAAGAAAAAATATAATTTTTATTTTCAATTATTTTATGATGTTAAACCTTTATTGATATAATTATTAAACACAATACAGTTTAGTTACTTTCTAATATTTCTTAACCGATCGCGGTCTCGATCAAAATAGGACTGACTTTTCCAATCCCAAATCAAATCCAACGAACCTCGGCCAGGAGCTTTTCTTTAAGAACTTTTGAACTTTAATTTATGTTTAGATTAAAAGCTTAAGATGAAACTGTCGCATCTTATTGTGAAATTCAATTATGCTGGCCGATGCAATTTGTCGGACACTTGAAACGCAAAAGGCGTAATTGTTTGAGCTTCGAACGGAAGCTGATGTTTACTTTAATTTTGATTTGTTTAACTTAGCTGTGGAACCAAGATCGGACCTCTAAGTCAAAGGCAAAGACAAAGGCAAATGCAGAGATTGAAATTATTGTTTATAAAAGCCATAAGTGGCCTGGTTTCACGGGTTGGATAACTTGCATACATCTAGTAATTAATCTCATATCTAATTGTGTCATTGGCTGAGAACATATTTCACAACTACTTTCATTGCTTGGCATACTTGGCCGATCTAAACTGTGTCTCACTGACATTTTGCTCTAATTTATTTCACTCACAATGACGAATTCTCAAAAGTTTCTTTTTTTTTCAGGGGTACTAATAAAAAAAAACAAAACACATCATTTTTTTTATTATATACGCAAAACTTAAACTTTTCCCACAATTATTTAAATATTTTGTCTTTAATAAGGAAGGTACGTCAATGCAAAAGGAAAATTGTTCCGGGCAGTAAAGTTAACGACTAGCATTATAACCTTAAAGAAATCCACAGGCAATGTTACATTCCTATCACAAAATTCTTACTTTAGCTCATAAAACAATTGTTTTCGCATACTTCGGACGGCTATGTACAGTATTGTACCACTACATCAGCTGTATTCCAGAGGTTTCTCCAACAGTGATTTTAATTGCTTAGACATAGCTTTGAACGAATAAGGCTTAACGGATGTTGGTGTTAAATTCAAACATTTCTTTATTAATTTTTAATGCCTTTGTTTGTTCTTAGCCTACACTTTGGGCGCCACTTTTGTAATGCTTCTCGTGGCAACAGGAGTTGCCTTTTAACTAGATTTTTGATTTAAGAGCGGTTAGCACTGGGACGTTTTCGGCTAGGACTTCGTCGGATTGGGGGGGATCTTTTATCAAATCTAGCTAACGAAATTACAAGAGAATGTGCTAACCTAGCCAGATGTTACAATTTTAGTTATGTTTTGGCGTATTGTTTTATTTTTTTATGAGCTTGGTGTAAGTGCTCTATATTACCCGCCCAACCTTGTTAACACTTTGCAATGCATTGAATTTTGTGTGTTAACCCTTAAGTGATTTGATGTGTGTTTGTTTTTCTTTTAGTACCCCATTATATTAAATTAGTTCAGTTTCAACTCCATGTTAACATTCAAATATAATTCTTGTTCTTAATAGCAATAAATATCTATAAAAAATAATAATAACGTTCATTTTTGCCTTGTCTTATCTCTTTTCTAATTATTAACAAATACTTCATTTTTAATTTCTTGGAAGAAGGCTTATCCTAATATATGTATTCTTAACTTATCAAAGGGTAAATAATGTTTAAATAATTAATTTGAATATATAATTTTCAATTGTACAAAACTATAAAACTAAAAAATTGATTTTGTTTTTTTTTTTTTTGTTTTACTTGACTACCATTTTTTAAATTGTTGTTGAATTTCTTATATATATATTTGCATAATAATCTTATTAAATTTTATTTATTTTTTCTATTTTTGTTTTTACTTGTTACCTTTTTAAATCCACGTGTGCATGCAGGCCTGTAGCTGAGTGGCTGTAACTTTAATGGTTAGGTTAGGTTATATAAATATAAAAATGATTAATTAAAAATAAAATATCTGTGGTAGTATATAGTCCAGTATATAGTTTTAAATCTCATCCAAATTATTTTCTTTATGCTGCGAGTTGCTGTGAGTTTTTAGTTGCCCAGGTTGCACGTCGCTTGGCCAGCTTAGCAGCTAAATTATTTTGTGGTGCTTCTTCAATAATTGGTGGATTTAAATCCAACCACAAATCCTGAAACTTTATGTTTTATTTCAGTCACATGTATTGATATTTTTCGTGACAAATTTTACCTGCACATATATATGTTTTGCCAAGTTAGGTTCTTCCTACGTCTCTTGATCGGTTTTCTATTATGCACTTAATATTTTTGTAACGCACTTTGAATAAAATTGCCTTTTATATTTATTTGGCATGTGCAAAAAATTATCACGTGTTTTAACTGTACGATTTTATTTACTCCAAGAACGATCTGATTTATTTGAGAGACTCTGACCAACTAAATGCACATGCTTAAAAATTTTCCATGAACCGCGTGGGCGTAGGATAAGCTTACTTCAAAACAAGATAGAACGCTATAGTCGAGTGTCTCGACTATTAAATACCCGTTACTCAGCTAAACAACTAATATAAATATGCCTTCTGTATGTTTTTCGCAGCTCGAATTAGCTCCCGATTTTTATGTTAAAATCGGTACCCAGGGAACACCTCCAATTTGGCTAACTTGATTTGATTTGCATAGTTCTTGGGATATAGTTCGGTATTGGCAAATGAAAACTATCGCAATTTCCTTTAATAGAAATCCTTATCGAGAATTAACGTTGACTCTGTTGAGCACCTTGGCCAGCTGTTCCAAAGTCATCCGTTAGATGGCGCTATTGCACTATTGCGGCCATGAAAGGCAGAAATGTAGGCGCTAACCAGGCTTAAGTGTTTAATGGGTTTTTGGGCGTTAGAGTGGGCGTGGCAAACTTTTATTAGGCCATTCGATAGGTATTGACGAAACAAATATATATCAAAAAAAATTTTCATAATAGCATCAAAACTGTGGCCACAGCTGGTCGCTTGTGGGCGTCAGAGGGGGCGTGGCACCATTTTGAAACAAACTTGCGCTGCGTAGGAACTCCTAAAATCTACATGCAAAATGTCAATCTTCTAGCTTTTATAGTTTCCGAGATCTCAGCGTTCATACGGACAGACAGACAGACGGACAGACAGACGGACAGACGGACAGACGGAGAGACGGACAGACGGACAGACGGACATGGCTAGATCGACTCGGCTAGTGATCCTGAACAAGAATATATATACTTTATAGGGTCGAAAACGCTTCCTTCTACCTGTTACATACTTTTGCACGAATACAATATACCCTTTTACTCTACGAGTAACGGGTATAAAAAAAACAGATAGTATTGCTGACTAAGATAAATCAGCTAACCAAAGTTCTCTTTCACAAGCGTGGCTTTATCTTTTGAGCTTTTGTTTTAGAGATAAGATAAGACAAACAAAGTGACTCTCAAAACTACGTATGTACATGACTTAAGCCGTACACATACAAAGCTGACCATCACAAACGCCCTAGAAACGGTCGTTCTATAGTTGACCCAATTATAATGATCAAGTTTGATAGACTTGAGGACAAGGCTAACCTAATGCGTACCGCGCGTGCACTACGGCGTGAAACAAAAAGCCAGCTTTCTCTAAGTTATGT
This sequence comes from Drosophila fuyamai, assembly GCA_018153365.1. NCBI lineage: Eukaryota > Metazoa > Arthropoda > Insecta > Diptera > Drosophilidae > Drosophila > Drosophila fuyamai. Next base: position 61,511 of record JAECXW010000540.1, read on the forward strand.
TGGCATAGATTCGCCCGCTCCAATCTATCTGAACGAACAGCTGACTAAAACCAACTATGAGATTTTAAAGCAGCCATGCACATGAAGCGTCAGAAGGTCCTATCGGCTGTCTTCACTCGTCGAGCAATGGTCCACGTAAAGAAGACGGGCAGTGATCAGGTCCTATGCATTGAGAACATGAAGGCCCTTACCGACATTAATCCTGATCGGCATGAGACACCTGCTGAAACTGACTCTAGAAAGGATGGAGCGACACCTAATTTATTTCGTTAATGCAGTTCATCTAAATGTTCTATATGTTCATTTTAAGGTATTATTAGTTCTATTTATATTTACTTTCAATTGCAATTTGTACTTTTATTATATTATGTGTGGTACTGTGTGTGTGTTCCAGGTCTTAGCACTTCAAAATAATTATACTTCTTTTACTTATGTCTGCAATCGAGCCTACTCAAAACTTTAACAGCCATGCATTGATCAGAATTCTTTGTAAAAAAACTACTGGTCTTAAAATATTTCACATAAATGCGCAAAGTCTGACTAATAAAATCGAAGAGTTCAGGTACCTATTCGAAAATTCAAAAGTCGATGTCATCTGTGTTTCCGAAACTTGGTTCACGTCCGATATCAGTAGTTCATATCTTCGTTGTGCTGATTACAATCTGTTTCGTTCTGACAGAGAAAATCATGCCGGCGGTGTTGCTATTTTTGTCCGTAAACAGTTTAAATGTAAAGTTATATGTCAGCAAGAGCTAGAGAGTGCAATAGAATACTTATTTGTAGAAGTACGAGGAACAAATTCTCAAAACATTCTTATTGGCTGTGCCTATAGACCACATCGTACTACTTGCTACTCAGATCTACTTGCCAATCTGACTGCCCTAAGATGGACATACAAAAATGTTGCATTAACCGGTGATTTCAACAGTGGCCTTTTAACTGATACTAGTCTCTGCGCAGAACTATTATCACTCGGACTTCAGCCAGCAAATGTCACACACCCTACCCATTTCACAAAATCCTCACAAACCCTACTAGATGTATTTTTCGTAGATGACGCAAGTAAAATCCTTTTATATGACCAGGTATCTGTACCAGTTTTCTCGCGGCATTATCTTATCTACTTGACGTATAGCAAAGACGTAAGCGCTGAGGAATACTCCATAACCTATCGGGCCTTAAAATATATAAACTATACTCCTCTGGACTCAGAGTGTAACTCTTACAACTGGCAAGCATTCTATACAATTCCCAATGTTGATTTACAGTTAGAGTTCTTTAACAACAATATCGAGCTTCTATACAACAAATATGTACCAGTCAAAACAAAAAAAATTAGGCCAAATGAGAACCCATGGATTAGCATGGAAATCAAAAATACAATTAATGCGTGTGATAGGGCCTATAGAAAGTGGAAACGCTATAAAACAGATTACTTACACAAGCAGTACATTTCTTTGAGAATAAAGGTCAATAAGTCATGCTGGTTAGCTAAAAGGAAATTCTATCAACAGAAATTCAATAATGTGTCATCTGGTAAAGAATTCTGGAAAAACATAAAAAGTATTGGAGTAGGAAAACAACGACAAGAGACAGCTTGCCATATTAATGCTAATGAATTAAATATTAATTTGTGAAATCTCATCCTTTAGTACCTGATCAAACTAACAACCCGTACCTGAACACATTGCCAAGCAACAACTGTGATACTAGATTTAGTTTTGTTTGTGTGAGTCAGTGTGATGTCCTATAGTCCATGTTAAATATAAAATCAAGTGCAATGGGTCTCGATAATATACATCCAAAATTTTTACTAATCCTTGTCCCCAAGTTACTTCCATATATAACACACATTTTTAATACAGCAATAACATCTTCTACATTTCCAACATGCTGGAAGACAGCCAAAGTACTTCCTATACCAAAAATAAAGGGTGAATATAGACCGATATCCATACTTTCCTTTGAGCGCCTAGTCTCCACACAAATTAATTTGAATCTTCACGATAATTCACTGTTGAATACACGACAACATGCTTTCGGAAAACGCGTAGTTGTATGACAGCAATTTTAAAAATTTCAGAGGATATTCGCATGACATTTCTACATTTCTAACACTGCTAGACTATAGCAAGGCTTTCGACACTGTCGATCATTTTATTCTGTGTACTAAGTTAGAAAAACTATATAATTTTTCAAACCCAGCTACAAGCTTGGTAAGAACATACCTAATGGGCCGATCTCAATGTGTTGTAACGGAGTTTGAGACCTCAGACTTTTTATTCACTAAGCGTGGTGTCCCCCAAGGGTCGGTCCTTGGACCATTACTGTTTTCGATATATGTGAACGATCTTCCAAATGTCTTGTCTAATTGTGAATTCCAGATGTATGCTGACGATATGCGAATGTATGTGAGTCGTCCATATAGCTGTATATCTGAATGTATTGATGTCAGTAATAGTGAACTTAAACTAGTTAGCAATTGGGCAATGAATAACGGTCTTCAAATAAATCCAAAAAAATCCAAATGTTTGATAATTTTTAAAAAAGAAATAAACGCAACATTGCAAAGGCTCAAGGTTGATACTGATGAGATTGAATACGTAAATCGAGCTAACATCCTCGGAATTGTGTTCAACAGCACTCTTTCGTGGTCCAATCATATTAACTGTGTAGTTGGTAAGACGTATTGTCAACTACGTCAATTAAAACTGATCCATAGTATTTTACCAACCCATAGTAAAATGGTATTAGCAAAGTCGATTATAATCCCTTCACTATTATACTGCATTGAAATATTGGGAAAATGTGACTCAATAAGTAGGAATAAATTAACCGTAGCATACAACAATATAGCAAGATTTATTTTTAATATTAAACCACACAATTTCAAGTCATGCTAAACAAATCTTTGGACTAGATTTTTCCACATTAGTTGAATTTAGGACACTGATTCTCCTTCACAAAATAGTCACGACCGAGGAACCAAATTACTTGTTTTCGTTTCTCAACTTTGCACAATCAGCCAGAACGAATAATATAATCACCACAATGCATGTGCTGTTAAGCTTTGGAATAATTTACCACACAGTTTAAAGAATACAAGAAGTGCTAGACAGTTTCGGAAAGAATTATTATTAATGTTAAAAAATAACTAACCCACAACCACACACAACTAATTATAAATCCAAGAACTAACTATAGATAAGAATTCAAAATTGTCCTACGGATAATAATCAAAATCTGTAAATCTGTAAACTTTCTGTAAGATTGTAAACTCTGTTTTGTGACTAGTGCTTTATTATACCCGTTACTCGTAGAGTAAAAGGGTATATTGTATTCGTGCAAAAGTATGTAACAGGTAGAAAGAAGCGTTTCCGACCCTATAAAGTATATATATTCTTGTTCAGGATCACTAGCCGAGTCGATCTAGCCATGTCCGTCTGTCCGTCCGTATGAACGCTGAGATCTCGGAAACTATAAAAGCTTGGCATTTTGCATGTAGATTTTAGGAGTTCCTACGCAGCGCAAGTTTGTTTCAAAATGGTGCCACGCCCCCTCTGACGCCCACAAGCCACAAGCTGTGGCCACAGTTTTGATGCTATTATGAAAATTTTTTTTGATATGTATTTGTTTCGTCAATACCTATCGATTGGCCAAATAAAAGTTTGCCACGCCCACTCTAACGCCCAAAAACCCATTAAACACTTAAGCCTGGCTAGCGCCTACATTTCCGCCTTTCATGGCGTATACAATAGGGCCATCTAACGGACGACTTTGGAACAGCTGGCCAAGGTGCTCAACAGAGTCAACGTTAATTCTCGATAAGGATTGCTATTAAAGGAAATTGCGATGGCTTTCATTTGTCAATACCGAACTATATCCCAAGAACTATGCAAATCAAATCAAGTTAGCCAAATTGGAGGTGTTCCGATTTTAACATAAAAATCGGGAGCTAATTCGTGCGGCGAAAAACATACAAGAAGGCATATTTATATAAAGTTGTTTACCGAACTATATAGTTTCATCATAGAGTAAGAAATTATATAGAGGTTTCATTTGCTCTGCCCGCGCTCTCGAGTGACTTTGCCAGTGATGCCACGTAGGGGAAAAACGGAAAAAAGAGAGTTTTTCATTTGTTCGAATCGAGCTTCATTCCATGCCCATGGTGAATTCTTATTGCTGCACTGCTCGCTCTTATTCCTAAGGATAGGGGCGAAAACTCCCCATACTATTGCTTGTGCTTCGCACATGTTAGAAGTGGTGAGAAACCGAAGTTAGAAGAAGTTAGCTTCGAACATGGCTCTCAGCAGAACTTTGGCAGAGGCCCGGGCAGAGCAAATGAAACCTCTATATAGTTTCTTACTCTATGCACTTGTCATAGAGCACTTGTCATAGAGCATAGAGTAAGAAACTATATAGAGGTTTCATTTGCTCTGCCCGCGCTCTCGAGTGACTTTGCCAGTGATGCCACGTAGGGTAAAAAAACGGGAAAAAAGAGAGTTTTTCATTTGTTCGAATCGAGCTTGAATCCATGACCATGGTGAATTCTTATTGCTGCACTGCTCGCTCTTATTCCTAAGGATAGGTGCGAAAACTCCCCATACTATTGCTTGTGCTTCGCACATGCTAGAAGTGGTGAGAAACCGAAGTTAGAAGATGTTAGGTTCGAACATGGCAGAGGCCCGGGCAGAGCAAATGAAACCTCTATATAGTTTCTTACTCTATAGTTTGAGCATAGAGTAGGAAACTATATACAGGTTTTATTTGTTTTATTTTAAAAGAGCCGTTGATTCTTGTGTATCAATTGGCCTTAAGGAAACAGCTATAGTTGGCGAACAAGGCGCAATGAATTGTCTGGCTTTTTAAAAATTGGATTTGTTACTAACAAGTCCAAGGCTAGAATTTATTTATGATTTTGTTCATTTGTTCAAGAGTATTAAAAATAATTTCTTGAACAGAGATATCTCATTACCATCAGACCCACTCAAATTTAATGAAATTTCACCTAAAAGTGTGGCGTCTTGGAAGGTAATTGAAGAGTTTTATAACATTGACTCATGCGGTGTATCTCGTTTGTCACCAAAGTTATCGGATAAGCAAATTGATCCAAATAATTTTTAAAAAATAAGTGTAAAATTGGCGACACATGTGTTTTCAAACACTGTAAGCCATGGGATCAATGTGTTGAGAATGGCTGAAACCGTAGAAAGTTCAATTAAAGCTATTTCAACATCCGAGTTTCTAAAACAAATGAACGATGGTTTTGACCTTTTAAATGAAAGCACCTATCGTTCAGATAATGACATGAAATCCAAGCTGGAAAATTTCATGAGTTTCTTGGATAAAATACAATTTTTGCCGGACCGCAAAAATTTGTGGGCTACAAAAATAATAAATGAGCACACACTAAAGAATATAAATTGTATTCCAGATTCTGACATTTCCTTAGATTGGTCATATGAACCCGGAATGATGCAGAATATTCAAAAAAGCAAAATGGAAAGCTGTGCAGAAAAAGCAGTAGTTCAAGTAGTTAATCCAGCGTTTAAATTGGCTATAGAACCAAGAGAAAGTGCTTGCCCTAACGAAAAGTTAGGAGAACGTAATACTGTAAGATATTTCTTGGGCTACGTTACTTTAAAACAAGAAAGGAAAGAATATTCTGTAAATAATATTCTCAAAAACTATTCATATGATGCATTCTTAATACTCATAAAAATCCCAACTTCCTAACTTTAAAAACATCAAAGTTATGACATTTTCAATCGTTCAGTTCTATGGCAGCTATATGATATAGTCGGCCGATCCCTATAAATTTTGGTAGGTCGGATTGATTGGCCAAATATAAAACCCATAGAAAATCCCAACTTCCTAACTTTACAAACACCAGAGTGTTTCCTATCGTTCAGTTATATGGCAGCTATAGGATATAGTCGGCCGATCCCGGCCGTTCCGACTTATATACTGCGTGCAAAGGAAAGAAGGGCGTGTGCAAAGTTCCAATTCGATATCTTTAAAACTGAGAGACTAGTTTGCGAAGAAACAGACCGACGGACAGACGGACATGCTTATATAAACTCAGGAGGTGATCCTGATCAAGAATATATATACTTTATAGGGTCGGAGATGTCTCCTTCACTGCGTTGCACACTTTTGACCAAAATTATAATACCCTCTGAAAGGGTATAAAAATTAAATGCAGATAATTGCCCCAAATGTACAAAATATCTGGCTTGCCTTGATGATATGAAATCAAAAACTGAACAGTTCATCAAGGCAAAAAATTACAGTTCCCATGAACTATACGTAAAAAATCCTTCTGATGCAATGTTTGAAATAACATTGCATCATGTTTGTATATTTGATACGGAATTTAAGGAACGTCCAAACCGACGAAGTATTTCAGAATTTGTAGAACAGAAATGCATAGAAGAAACCAATAAAATATATCCTTATTGGTTTGCTCCTACTGAAAGTCTTATTATACAAGCACAGTAACTGGTACCAAGAAAAATTGGACGCCAACAAAAAAAAGTTGGCAGAGAATGTAAAAGAAACCTGGTTACCGACAAAAACTGTCCAAAAACGAAAAAAATTAAAAATTTCTAATAAATTTAAGTTATCATTTTAAATTGTTGGGCAGTTTTCAAAAACTGTCCGATCTAACGTTTTTTCAAGCAATTGAAAAGAAAAGATCGCTGATGAGGAAGAATGGTGTCTTCCGAGACAGTATTTGAAATATAAAATTAATAAACAGAATAAACTTCTTTGGCTTTTCTTTTCCCCTTACATATGTGCAGGTAAATTTGTCACAAAAAAATTTCAAGACATGTGACTGAATTAAACATAAAGTTCCAGGATTTGCGGTTCGATTTCCAAATCCATCACTTAATGAAACTGCAGAGAAAATAAACCTCGGAAAACGCAACTCAGAAGCCTCACTGACCCGAAAGCCCCTCCGCGAAATGCACTAAATCTTATTAGCCTCTCCCTAACCTGAACGTGTGCAGAAAAGGGCCGGCGATAGTTTCCCGCGCTTTTCTCTAGTCTGGTAAACGTTCGTATTACGCAGAGAAAATAAACCTCTGAAACGCAATACGAGGACTTGCCCGACCTGGAGTAGCACGTGGGTAGCTTTGGTATCCGCGTTGCGAAGAGATAATAAACCTCGGAAACGCAATACGGTAACCTAGCCGACCCGGAAAAACACTCAGCGAAGTTCACTAAATTTTAAAGACCCATGCCCAGCCGTGGGAAATTTTTTTGATTAGGAACACCCAAGTTTTAAAAAAAAGCCTAGTTAGAGAGCAAATGGGGGAATCTGTACTGCCACTTACGACAACGCCGATCTACTCCGCAACTGCGCCGCTTACTATGAGCACCCCGAGCGCCTACCCAGCCCGCTCACATCAGGAGCACTCTGGAGTCCATCCGCGTCGTCGCCTGAGCGCCGCCTGCTGAGGGCCCTCCAGCATCCCAGTGGGCCACCGCTCACATCAGGAACGAGTCCAAAGCTCAGCAGAGCCACACCACGAGCAGCCCAGCGATCAGCCGCGCTCGCCTTCGGGAACGACCCTAGAGACCGCTTCGTCGCCCGGCTTGCGCCCCCCCGCAGCGCCACCTACCGTGCCGACTACAGCACGCACCGCGACGAGGAAAACAGTCGCCACGCTCACCGTGGACCCCGGATCACTCGCCGCCAGGAGAGTCGCTCCTGCGCCACCATCATTCGCTAGTCGGGAGACCCAGCCACTCCCACATCAGCATCCGCGTGACGCCCACTCAGAGGCCCAACAGCAGCGGGCACCCAGCCACACCGTTCACCGGGTCGACCGATGAAAACGAACCGGGAACAGAAAGCGTCGGAGGACGCCGAACAAAAACCCGCTACATCAGCCGCCAGACAGATCGAGGAGGGGAGCTTCTCCGAATCCGACGACGCATCCACGACCCGAGCCATGGGGGTCAGGTGGATTTCCTACTGGCGGAAGGACGAACTCCAAGCTATCCTCAAGGAGTTCGGTTTGAACATCCAGGGCCAGGTGGACGAACTGCGATCCAGGCTTGCATCGTTCATCGGAGGGTCCAACCACAGTCCGGCGCTCCGGGAACGCTTTGCCGCATTGGAGGCCATCTACCCAGAGGCTCCCACATCAAAGGTAGTGACCAACCGGTCCACCTCACCGATGCCCGGCGCAGGGGACACCCATCTCTCCGTGCCACCCCCAGAACACAGTCACACGAGCCCAGGACGTGGAGTCCAAGGCTCCCACCCCGCTGCCCAATCGCCATCCCAGCACATGTCCGCAGCCGCATTCGCCGAGAAGCTTCGGGGATGGGGCGTCCATTTCGATGGACAAGCCGACCCCCTGCACTTCATGGAACGAGTCGAGGAAGGCGCTACGTCATACAGCGTACGGAACAGCGACATCCCACGAGCCATCGCCGGATTACTGTCGGGCCGCGCCGAAGGCTGGTACCGAGCCTAATTTCACTTAATTTTAAGCATATATTAATCCCTGAGCGCAGCCCTTTATGACGGCAGTCCACCTGGTTGGTGCACCTCGCTGCGTTGTGGCCGGCCTGTCCGCACGGCATTTCTCGATCTTTTGGTCGAAACCCACGCATCTGTGGCAAGCGTACGTCCGAACCTGGGACCTGCATCGGTACGAAAACCATTTTACGTAGACCCGGCCTACGTCTAGAATGGTCTGCGCGTCGTCACCTCCAGAGTCACGTTGATGGTAGCTCCATTGGCGGCCGACCAGGCCTTCGTCGTCAGGTGCACCGACTTTTGAAAGTCCTTCAGGGGCATCACCTCGAAGTTCTTTTCGTAGAGCTCCATCACGAACTCCTCTGATCCAACAGACGTGTCCAGCTCGAACACCGTTACATTCGCCTTCTTCGCCACCTTAAGACCAACCTCGACGAACTTGGCCAGCTCGACTTGCGACGGCGTGAGAATAAACGCACTTCCTCGCTTTAGTTCTTGCTCATCGTGCACCCTTACGCCCAGGGTTGAAGTCACCTCCTTACGGATTTTTTCCGCAATCTCCCTTCCGGAAAGCGCAGGGTCGTCACCTGCCACGATGGCCGACCAGGTCTCTCGGACTTTCACCCGCGATGCGACTATGGGAGTGAAGAGGGCTGCTGCGAGGTTCGGGCCCCGAGCAGCAGTGGCAGCGTAGGATGCAACTTGTGCGACTGGAGCCACCGAAGCGGCCGGTGGTGGCATCGTCAGGCGGCCTTCCAGCTCCCCACACCTAAGCATCAACGCTACAACTAGCTCGTCGTAGCGGATTAGCGACTCCAACAGCCAGTTTGTTGACTCACCAATGATGAGGCTCCTTCTCGCCATCTTCTGCGCCGTCGACAGCTCGACCAAGACGGCAACATGCGTTGGGGTAAGACGTCGTCTACCGGATATTTCTCGTACGACTCACCAGTATTCCAGACACACACCAGTTAGAAAGATCGCAACTCTGGATCTAGTGAGTACACACACCACAGTACTACAGCTGTAGCTCTCTCAGAGAGCGGACGTGGGCACACGTGCGTGGAAATATTCCAATATTTAATTGTCAATTTTCCGCGACCGATCGCACTTCCGCACGTGAAAAACACCTCTGCGTACACAATAAGTGCTGCCAGAAACTCCCAAGCAGAAATTGCTAGATTTAAAAAAAAAGGGTGCTAGAAATTGCTAAAAATTCGTCGAAATAACCAAAAAAATGCTTGATCAGTAAAATGTAACTTTAAAACTAATTATTCATATAAATGATCGCTTGTCGCCATCGTCGTGTGTTTTGCAATGTATAGGCATAGTGCCGCTTCTTGTTCCTCCGTTTTCGTGGACTTTTGAAGGAAGGGAAACTTATTTTTTTTTGTCTGACCATTGCTTTGCTGGGCACTGCAAAGGCCCCTATGCCCTCTGTGTCAGAGGACCTCGAAATTTTAGAAGAACTATGCACATTACTGCGTCCTTTCGAGAAAGCGACTAAAAAGATTTCGGGTGGAAAGTACCCAACTATATCATTAGTAAAGGAATGTTTTAAAATACCTGACGTAATACTAGCGTTTAATGCTATAAATGGACGCTTTGGTGAACGTTTCGCACATTACGAATCCCGTACCGTCTTACGGATTGCCTAGATTATTGACCCCAGGTTCAAAAAACTGGGTTTTTGCACCCGGACCAATGCCGACCAGGCATGCCATGGGTTGGAGGAGGAAATCGTCTTTGCAATAAGAAAGTCGTCTTCGTCGGAAAAGCCTACACCACCAAACCAGACTGAATCTTCGCACTATTTCACTTGCTTGCAAGCAAAATTGCAAGCAAAAAATACCACGGCACGCGCCGAAGCAATAGTTATGCTCAGGCATAGAGTAAGAAACTATATAGAGGTTTCATTTACTCTGCCCTGGCCTCTGCCAAAGCTCTGCTGAGAGCCATGTTCGAAGCTAACTTCTTCTAACTTCGGTTTCTCACCACTTCTAACATGTGCGAAGCACAAGCAATAGTATGGGGAGTTCTCGCACCTATCCTTGGGAATACGAGCGACCAGTGCAGCAATAAGAATTCATTTAATAAATCCTTCTGATGCAATGTTTGAAATAACATTGCATCATGTTTATATATTTGATACGGAATTTAAGGAACGTCCAAGCCGACGAAATATTTCAGAATTTTTAGAACAGAAATGCATAAAAGAAACCAATAAACCAATTAAAAACCCACAGCAACGCAGCGTAAAAGAAATAATTTTTATGCGAACTAAAACAATATATATATGTATATTATATACTATTGAAATGAACTTGATTATTTTTATAAACATATTTATTGCTATTAAGACCAAGATTTGTATTTGAATGTTAACATGGAGAAACTGAACTAAACTGTACTAAAAGAAAACAAACACACATCAAATCACTTAAGGGTTAACACACCAAATTCCTTGCATTGCAAAGTGTTAACAAGGTTGGGCGGGTAATAGCACTTACACCAAGCTCATTTAAAAACAAGAAAGGAAACCTAACTTCGGGCGGAGCCGAAATTGAAATACCCTTGCAGAATATTCTGTAAATTATATTTTCCAAAATTATTCATATGATGCATTCTTAACACTCATAAAAATCCCAACTTCCTAACTTTACAAACACCAAAGTTATTACATTTCCGATCAATCAGTTATATGGCAGCTATCAGATGTAGTCGGCCGATCCTTATGAAATTTGGTAGGTCGGATTTATTGGCCAAATATCAAACCCATAGAAAATCCCAACTCTCTAACTTAAAAAACACCAAAGTTTTCGCATTTTTGATCAATCAGTTGTATGGCAGCTATAGGATAAAGTCGGTCGATCCCGGCCGTTCCGACTTATATACTGCGTGCAAAGGAAAAAAGGGTGTGTGCAAAGTTTCATTTCGATATCTTTAAAACTGAGAGACTAGTTTGCATAGAAACAGACAGACGGACAGACAGACGGACAGACGGACATGCTTATATCAACTCAGGACGCGATATATATACTTTATAGGGTCGGAGATGTCTTCTTCACTGCGTTGCACACTTTTGACCAAAATTATAATACCCTCTGCAAGGGTATAAAAATAAACTCATAAACATAACTAAAACAAGTGAGAACGCTATAGTCGAGTGCCTCGACTATTAGATACCCGTTACTCAATTCAAATTATCAATTTGAATTTGGCGATCTCTTAGAGCTGGCAGCTTTACAGCACGACCATCAGCACCAGCGCTGCTTTAGCGCAGGCAGCTTTTGTCCTGCACCAACAGCTGTGCTTATGTTTATGTTTTTGAGTGCAATGCTTACATACATACACACATTTGCCATTGTTTGACTCAGACCTCCAATTTGGCTAACTTGATTTGATTTGCAGTTCCTGAGATATTTTTTTTTTTTTTTTTCGCGCGGAGTCCCACGGCCCACTTACCCGCCCAACCGACCGAGGGGCGCAGCCGTGTATCGTACGGCACGATTCGCGATAAGATAGACGCGAGATAGGAAAATAAAGGTAAAGGTCCGGGGAAAAAAGTAATAGTTAGATCAATCTTGTGCAAGTATTAATCGTTTTAGGAGCGGCAGAGAGTCAAGATTTGATATTACAGGAAAAAGTCTATTATAGTCAGATGAATATGATGATTCCAATTATTCAGACACCTCATCTGTCCCGACTATGACTATTTTTACCCCTAAGTGGATTAGTAAAAATGCTGCCAATGATGAACGCTTTACTCAGGTAAATAACCTAAGGAAAAGACGAAATCTTGACATACTCGGAGGTAGTAATATCAACAAATCATCGCTGCCAAACCCTGTTGGCGACCATAAACGTCCTCAAGCTCCATCCTCTGGCATGACCATACAATCACATTCTTCAAGTCAAGAAGGCTCTACCTACTTAGAAAACAACAATAGCTTTGCTATTTTGTCTGACGATGATGATGATGATGCAATGACTTCCACTCATAATAATGAATCAATCAGCACCTCTAAACTTGGTCATGGATTGTCTGAGCCTGTTGAAGCTAACTTGCATTCGGTGTCCCCACGCAGAGGCACTGCTCAAGCTAAAACCAAGAAACGTGATCCCCGTCCGCCACCCTTCCTTTTGAGGGGAATCACTGATTTTAGGCAACTAATTTCATTACTATCTTCTGTGACCAATGGTTTTCGCCTCAAGACAAGTGGTAAATCTTCCTGTAGGATTACTGTGGATGACGGCAATGTTTACCGTGTAGTCCAGAAGCTTTTCAAGGATAATGGAATTCCTGTCAGTACTTTTCAGTTTAAAAATGAACGAGCCTTTCGAGTCGTCATCAAGGGACTTCACGCTTCCACTGAAATAGCCGAAATCACTGCAAAACTGAAAGCTCTGGGACACAACCCTCGGAATGTATTCAACCCCCCTGGTGAAAATGGGAAGGCGAACCGGGATATATTCTTTGTGGAGCTGGAACCAGCTAGAAACAACAAAAATGTGTATGATATCCAGACAATTGACTACCAGGTGGTTAAAGTAGAACCGCAGCTTCAGAGAAAAGGTCATTTAAGGTGTTTCAGATGTCAAGAATTTGGACATTCTAAAAATTTTTGTTCACTCTTGCCAAAGTGTGCCAGATGCGCTGGTGACCATGAAACAAAAGACAAGGAGCGGTGCTTGGCCATAAATGAGGAACAACTCAAGTGCATTTACTGTGGTTCTAATCATAGTGCGTCTTCCCGTCGATGTCCTGCCTATTTAGAGGCTATTGAAAGACGTAAGCCCACTGGTTCTGTAGGGCGTAGACCCACTGAAAAACGTACTTTTAAGCCTGCCATGCCCCCGGCTCAAAATGATTGAATTTCTACGCGTCTTCCGGCATCCTTAAGTCAGACTTCGCCAACGGTAAATTCACATCCAAGTGAAAAGACCTCCTTGATTGAACAACCTTCTCAGGACAGGCTTCTGAAATTTATTAATGGATTAAGGAAGCAACAAGAGGCTGCTGCGATAGCCCAAGCGGCTGCAATTGATAAATTGTTGTTACGCTTTGATCAAATGATGTCAGTAATGACGACCCCACTACAAATGTTACAGAGCGTGATTTCTAAGCACGCCAATCTATCAGGGTCAACGCAATGCGATGACTAATTACGGTATAAATATCGTTATTTGGAACGCCAACAACTTAGTTGGCAAATCACTCGAGATTGAGCATCTCCTCCAGGAACGCAACATTGACATTTTATTGATCTCAGAAACACATTTTACCAGCCGTTCATTCTTCCACATTAATGGATAGGCTGTTCACTCTGCCAACCACCCTGATGATCGACATCGTGGTGGTGCTGCTGTCATCATCAAATCCTGTTTAGATTATCACCTAAGTGCCACAATATCGGAGCCTCACCTGCAAGCAGTTGCCATAAGTTTGGTCACTGGGTTTGGCAGAATTTCATTTGGTGCTGTCTACTGTCCACCTGGTCACCGCCTTTCTTGGACGACTGAGGAATATCTGCGTCTGTTTGGCTCTGTAGGTAGCCGCTTTCTCATTGGAGGTGATTGGAATGCGCACCACAGTTTCTGGGGGTGCAGGCGATCATGCCGTCGGGGAAACACCCTGATGTCAGTTATTGCTGACTCAAATATGCAGATTTTGGCTACTGGCGGACCCACTCATTTTCCTTGGATCAATGACCACCTCCCGACGGCCATTGATTTTGCTGTGTACAAAGGCATCCCGTGCAACCACCTTTCCTCTGATCATATTCCGCTCCTGATATATTTTTGCGTGGCTGCCTATACGATCGTCACCAAATCCAGGATTCTTCCCCGGGGCTCGGATCTTAAAAGATTCAGTGCGCAACTTACTGCTCTGACTCAGGAGCAACCTTCTCTTCTTTCTGTGGACGACGTAGATTCCTTTGCTGAGGTCTTAGTTGAACAGATCCATCAAGCTGCCCCTCCTCCTAGAAGCATACCTATTCCTCCTCCATCTTGGGCTTATTCAAATTCAGAAATTGCTGCCTTGGCCAGAAAAGGTTATGCACTTCGCCGTGTCTGGATGAGGACGAGGCATACCATCGATATGGCAAGGTGGAAGGCTACTGTATCAGAGCTAAGGAAAGTCCTCCGTTCGGCCAAGTCAGAATTTTTTATAGACAAGCTCAGTGCAATTGATCCTAACCAGAATCACGGACTTGCGCTCTGGAAATGCACCCGCAACCTTAAAAGACAGCCGCTTCAGAGGTTTTCCCTTAAACGTGGTGATGGGACTTGGGCCCACAGTGATTCCGAGATTGCTGAAGTATTTGCTGATGATCTTGAAAATCGCTTTATTCCATTTGAATTTGCAACAAGCGATGAAGTCCAGACAACAATCTCTAGGCTAGGACTTTCATTTGGTCCTCCTGTTACTGTCCGTCCAGTAGACGAAGATGAAGTACGTGGTCATATAAAGCGACTTGTTACTACTAAAGCTCCTGGCATGGACGCGATTGATGGAAAAGTAGCAAAGGCTCTGCCTAGCTCTGTCATTGCACAGCTCTGTCTCCTCTTTAATGCTTGCCTGGACCTTGGTTATTTTCCATCACCTTGGAAACGAGCATTAGTTACAATGGTGGCAAAAAAAGGAAAAGACCCATGTTGCCCGGAATCTTATAGGCCGATTAGTTTGCTGTCCACTTTCTCCAAGATTTTTGAGCGGATCATGCTTGGTAGACTTCTAGCTATTAACGCCTTTGAAGACGCACTTCCGAACCACCAGTTTGGTTTCCGTAGTCGCCATAGTGCTATCGAGCAAGTGCACAGAGTAATTAACCATGTCCTGGCGGCTTTCGAAGACCACAAATACTGCTCAGCCGTTTTTCTCGATGTTCGACAGGCCTTTGACAGGGTTTGGCACGAAGGACTGTTCTACAAGCTAATGCCGCTTTTGCCTGAAAGGCTCTGGAATCTCGTTGTATCGTTTTTAGATAAAAGGGTGTTTGCTGTAGACATTCGTGGACACCGTTCTGGACTTCGCCCAATTCGTGCTGGTGTCCCGCAGGGATGCGTCCTTGGCCCGGTCCTGTATACAATTTACACTTCGGATCTTCCAAACCCAGGTGCTCGTGGTACACTCCTGGCCACATATGCAGATGACACTGCATTTCTTGCAGCTGGTAGCACCACTACGTCTGCGTCCCGACGTGTCCAGACATTCTTAGACGAATTTGAGTGCTGGGCCTCTCGATGGAACATTGCGCTTAATGTTGACAAAACGCAACATGCCACTTTTCCTCTCCACCCTGGCCGTTCGCGTAGCCTTTACATTGATGGGAATAGGCTCAAGCACGAAGATAAGGTGACGTACCTCGGAGTTACCTTAGACCGTCGCCTTTGTTGGAAGGGACAAATTGATCGAGTTTGTGGATCAGCAAGAACAAAACTTGACAAAATGGACTGGCTCCTTTGTCCAGGCAGCGGCCTATCCCTTGAAGCTAAGGCGCGGCTTTTTAAGGCCATTGTCCTCCCAACCTTAAACTGGGGAATCACTTGCTGGGGCACGGCCTGTGATTCGTCACTAAAAAGGGTGCAAACATGCATTACAAAGGCTCTCAGGAGGATGCTAGGGGTGCCACATTATGTAGAAAACCGAGTTATGTTCCAGGACACGGGAGTGCCGACGGTAACAGAGACGATTTGCAAATCCTCAAGTCGATACCGGGAACGTTTGCTCACACATGCAAACTGTCTGGCAAGACATCTTGCAACACCACTGGGTCGACGGCGTCTCCGCAGACGACACCCGGCAGACTTATGGATTCACGGCTGTGACAGACACGGTCGCCTTCTATAATAACACATCTTGATTAACTTTTGACCACACCTGATTTGCTCAAGAATGGAGCACCCGTTACCCGCTTTTTTTTGGGATCTTTAGAAATAATTTGTCAATACACGAAAACAAGGTCCATCCTTGTGTGGCGTGTTCAATAAACTATAAAAAAAAAAGTCAGAACATAATACTCTGAAAGGCTCATGCAAGGCATAGTTAGATCTACAATGATTTAAAGTTAGGGGAATATAATTTCTAGTTAATCTACTTGGCACAGAAAAGTTTAGCCGACTTAACAAGTCGGGGCAGTCAATATCACCATGTATAAGGTTATAAATAAAGATAGTACCAAGCATCGTTCTACGGTTGGCTAGGGATGGTAAATTAATCAAAAGAAGTCTACTAGAATAAGAAGGTAAGATAAGATTTGCATCCCAGTTTAGGCGCCGTAAAGCAAAAAGAAGGAAGTTTTTTTGTACAGATTCAATACGAACAATATGTATTCCGTATTGTGGACTCCAGACGGGAGACCCATACTCCAGAATCGGACGGACTAGCGAAATATATAAAGTTTTAGTCAAATAAGGATCGTCGAATTCTTTTGACCACCTTTTAATAAATCCAAGCACTCTTCTGGCTTTATTAACCATGGACGAAATGTGATTAGAAAATTTTAGTTTGGGGTCCAAGAGAACGCCAAGATCGTTTACAAGAGTTATTCTATCCAAAGAGCTGCCACTTAACGTGTAAGTCGCGTATATCGGATTGGCCCGATAAAAAGTCATCAGCTTGCACTTGGAACCGTTTAAATTTAGTAAATTATCTCGGCACCAGTTTTGAAAATGATCTAGATCGGATTGCAAGTCTAAATGGCAGGAAATGTCCTTATACTGCAGGCACAACTTAACATCATATGCGTACATAAGTACGCAAGAATGACTTATAATTGAGGGAAGATCATTAATAAATAATGTAAAAAGTAACGGACCCAGATGGCTCCCTTGTGGGACACCGGAGGTAACACGGAGAATTTCAGAAATTGAATTTTTAAAAAGGACCCTTTGTGACCTGCCATTCAGATAACTTGAAATCCATTTAAGCAGATCAACTGGAAAACCTAAAAGGTCAAGTTTTTGAATGAGAAGTAAGTGATTTACAGAGTCAAATGCTTTACTAAAGTCAGTGTAAATGACGTATGTTTGAAAACTACTATTGAAGCCTTTTATCACTAATGAAGTGAGCTCTAGAAGGTTTGTGATTGTGGATCTACGTTTAATAAATCCGTGTTGATACGGAGAAATGATTGATCTGCAAAGGTGCTGCAAGTGAGGAGTAATAATTTTTTCAAAAAGCTTAGGAATAGCTGACAACTTAGAAATACCTCTGTAGTTACTGGCTTCTAACTTGTTACCTTTTTTGAAAAAAGGAATAACAAATGATTCCTTCCAAATATTTGGGAATTGGGAGGTTTCTATAGATAAGGTAAACAACTTGTGAAGAGGTTTGCACAGGGTCTTAGCGCAATACCTAAGCACGCACCGTGTAATACCAACGGGCCCTGGCGAATAAACAGGCTTAATACGAAGAAGATCCAAAAGAAGAGAGCTTTTTGTTAAAGTGGGACAGAATATGAGGTTTGACTTGGATATGGTGTAAGAATAAGGCTGTGATGAATAATCTAAAGTAGAGTAAGCCGTTTGAAAAAATTGGGCAAATAAATCGGCTATTGCCTGATCTGTGGTTGCCGTCATGTTTTCGAACGATAGCGAGGAAGGAAAAGAATTAGATTTACGCTTGGTGTTAACAAAATTATAAAACTGTTTCGGGTCCTGAGAGAACTGGACCTTACAACTGTTTAAGTAACTGTTATAACACTGAGCATTAAGCACGGTAAATCTTGACCGAGCACTTAAATATCTAGTAAAAACAGATTAAGAACCGGTATTTTTATATTTCCTAAAAATTCTGGACTTTACATTTCTTAAGTGTGTCAACTCTTTGCTAAACCAAGGTGATTTATTGGAAGTTGCCGGATAGTACCACGGAACACAGGAATTAAAAAATGAGTTTATTGCAGTGTAAAAAACATTAACTGCATCGGACATATTAATGCATAGGTAAAGATCAGACCAATTAAAGCCAGAAATAAAATTATTTAGCCTCAGAAAGTCTGCCTTGCGAAAACAATGTATTCGTTTGGGTTTTTCTGATTTTTCTTCTATAACTCTACCCGTATCAAATGAAAGTTCGAATGTTGGGTGATATGGATCTTCAGGTTGCGTGAGTGGTGCTACTCTGGACAGAAACACACCTTCAGGATTTGATACAAAACACAAATCAAGTAGGCGACCTAATGAATTTCGAACATGGTTTACTTGAGATAGAGATATGTCAAGCAGGCCATCAATAAAATCATGCTGTGCTATAGGTAGTAAGACATTAGATCCATCCTCAGTGGACCAAGTAACTCCAGGTATATTAAAATCACCTAGAACTATCAACTGATCCCTATCGGAAAGCTTATTTGCAACGGACTTAATGACGGATAGGTGATTTAAATAATCAGGAAGTTCAGACAACGGCGGAATATATGAGCAAGTTATGTAAATAAAGTTACCAGGAAGCGATAACTTTACACAAATAAATTCAATGGTATTGAATTCATCAAAAAATAACTCCTCAGAGGGGAGGTTTGAATCAACTCCAATTAAGACTCCACCTCCCCGTCTAGAGGGACGGTCATACTTATATATTGTGTACTTACCTGGAAAAACTTCGGAGCTAAAGATCTCCGGCTTTAACCAGGTTTCTGTGAACACAATAATATGAGATGCAAAGGAAAGGCTATCGGAATACAATTTAGTAAGTTTGCTGCGCAAACCTCTTGCATTCTGATAGGAAAGTAGGAGGTTAGAAGTTAGTTTTTTGAAATTGGTACACTGGTTTGGCCTCGACTAGGAAGTTTTACTCCCAAGGGCCCCTTCTTCTTTATCTTAGCCTCGAACTCTTTTACAACCATATTATCCGGCCAAAAGTCGCCCGAGCATATGGCTTCAAATAGCTTGTTAGGGACAGTTATCGGGATAACGACATATCTCCGCCGTCATATCTCCGCCCAGTGTATTTTGTCGGCGGAGATATGTCGTGATTTATTTGGGGGAATTCTGTCGCTTAAAAGCGACACAGCTCCCCCATTGACTAACGCGGAGTTATGTCGTCTAAAAACGACATATCTCCGCCCTTCTACAAACGACATATCTCCGCGGGGAGATATGACGTTTAAAAACGACATATCTCCGCTCGAAAATATTTCGTTTTTAAACGACATATCTCCGCGCGGAGATATGTCGTTTGTAGAAGGGCGGAGTTATGTCGCTTTAAAACGACATATCTCCGTGCGAAGTTTTCATAGCTACAAAGTTGATTTTTTTTAAATATTCATATATACTCATTTTCAAATGTACATATTCATATTCGTGCATGTAAAATCAGGGCAAATTATAGAGCTCTAAATTTTTTTTCCCACATACACAAACGTACATACATACATATATTGTCACATTCCCTTTTGAATTTGATGTCCTATAGTGTGTGTGAAACAGTGGAAAAAAGGCAAATTAAAAATCATTATTTGATTAAACACAAGTTCAAACACAAATACTTTGAATATTCTGAAAAAAAACATAAATATATTATAATAGTTTTAAAAGTTACTATTAATTATAAAAATTAATATAAATATATTTCCCATTTTTGGAAATCTTAAGGTTTTGTACCACTTTACTATGAGAAGTGAGAAGTTATGTGGCACGCGCCAAATTGCATTTTACCGTTCTTTATTATCTGTTCTTTTATTAAGTGCTGCGTACGTACAAGAAGAAGTCATTTAACTTCGTAAGTTCACAGCGAGCAGTTGACCTAATAATGGACTTGGAAAACATTAAATTTGAAATTCGGGAAGGAAGCCGTAAGGGCTCACAACTTTTGGTTTCGATGTGTGATGAGCAGTTATTTGTGAAAAATAAAATATTGAAGCTCGGTGATATAGCATACGTCTGCCGCGTTGAAGGCTGCAAAGCCAGACTATATTTAAGTTCAGATAAAACACGTGCTTTTTCGAATGTTAATAATATGGTGCATAACCATCCGTCCCAATGTCGCGAAATAGCAAAACTCGGTGCGGTGTCAGAAATTAAACAAAAATGCCAAGACAATACAAATTTGGACATAAAACAAGTTTTTAATGATGTTCTTGCAGAGTGAGTAAACAAAAATAATAATTTTTTCAAGTCAAATTTTCCTCATTTGTTAACTAGTTCTGAATGAAAAAAAAAATTAATGTTAAATGTTTCTGAAAGTAAAAATCTTTTGTAAAAATAACAAATTTAAAAAGCTAATATTAAATAAATATTTATTTTTTAATATTACGATTTTTTTTGTGATTTTAAAACTTTTTAAATTTGTTTTTATTACAGTTTGTATTTAGAGATTACGTTGTAGATTACATATTTGTGTATTTTCTATGTAGATAAAGTTGGTTTCACAATATATATAAAATATATATGTAATGTATTACATACTTTTACATTTTTGTAATTTTAGTAAAATTCGATATTAAAATTTAATTATTACTTTTCTTAAATTTTCTGTTTGATAAAGAAAAACCAAAGGTGATGAGGAAATTGAGGTCAACTACGACACTGTCAAACGAACTCTACAAAGAATAAGGCAGCCATTCTTGCCAAAGTCTCCAACAACCCCAGAGGGTGTTCGTTTAATGTTTGAAGATGAAAACGTCATGAACCTATTTGGTATGACCAAAGGAAATTCTCCAAAATGTTTTTTCAAAAAAGTACACGTATCAAGCTCATTTGCGTACTGTATTTTTTCTTCGGACAAGATAATTGGCTTAATTGAAAATAATATTGAAGAGAAAAATCGTAATTACCTCATTGATGCCACTTTTAAAGTATGTCCTTTTGGAGATTTTAAGCAACTTTTAATAATTTACATTAAACATATGCAGAAGGTAAATTATTTCTTTTAATTGATATAAATGATTATTTTATTTTTTTTATTGCTTTAGATAACGCCGTTTATATTCGTATTGATGACGCGAAAAACTGAGTTGTGCTATCAGCACTTGTTTTTGTATATTGATTCCAACATTTGTTGCTTAAAAGGTGCATCCTTTATTTCGGACTACGAAAAAGCAATGCGTAACGCTCTAAAAAATTGCATCCTTCAATGAATTTCTTTGCTTGTTGGTTCCATTTTACACAAGCATGCAAAAAAAATGCAAAGAAGACGCCCGGATTTGAAAAAATGTTAAATTGCAATAAACATGCATATGTACTCTTTCTCAAGTTTTTGTATTTACCGCTTCTACCAGCTACAAAAATAGTCGAAGCATTTAATATGTTGAAATGCCAAGCAAAATCTTTAGAAAAGATTATGTTTTCTCCATTTTTAAAATATTTTGAAAAACAGTGGCTTAAAAAGGTTGGTTCTATGTTATAAGTTATAACTTATAAATTTGTATTGGTATTAGTTTTTTGGTATATAATAATACCTTATTTCTTAGGAAGGACCCGAGAACATATCGGTTTTTAAGCGTTCAACTCGAACCACCGGGTCTGTTGAAGCGTATAATTTGAATTTAGGCAATAAGATTCGAGCAAAAGGGCATTTTTTCAAATTTGTACAATGTTTAATTGATGCAGAATTTGAGAAAAGCCGGGAATTCGCCCTCCTGTTCCAAAACGGCGGTGTTGGAAATCAACCAATAACGAAACAGTTACGTGTAAGTATATGTTATCTTATTAAGAGATAACTATACATAAGAACAAATATTTTTTTCAGAATCGTGCTCAAAAAATCATGGACGCAATGGAGTTGTTTGATATTGGAGAAATAGATATTCAGGGATTTTTAACTCGCACGGTTTCGCTAAGCGATCCTATTGAGAAGAAGGATATCTTTAACAGTGTGGATGACATGGAAACTAATTCGTCTGAGCTTAATTCTTCAACATCATCAATTTCCTCAGACGGTTCCAATTTAAGTCAGTTGTCGGATACTGCTATTGTCCAAATGAACCCATGTAATGTGTGCCTATTGAATCCTAAATCTGTTTTGCTGCGACCATGTAATCATGTTAATGTCTGCGGCATATGTTGGGATAAAATTGTCGAAAATAATTCCTTGAATGATAATGACATTGACGATGATGAAAGTGGAAATTTAAAAACCGAAATGTCCCAGCTGTAATCAGCCTGTTGATGAGGCAATTCGAAATGTTTTTATTTACAATTAAATAAGAAGTCTTAAACAAAATAAAATGCTGTCAAAAACAAAAAGTTTGAAGTAATACCTATAAATACAAGGTTTTTCTTTGAATTGGGACGGCATGATCCAAGGCAGGGTCTACAAGGAGGTAAAATATTTCTTTTTTAAACGACATACCTCCGCGCGGAGATATGTCGTTTGCAGAAGGGCGGAGATATGTCGTTTTTATACGACATAACTCCGCGTTGATCAGCGGGGGAGTTATGTCGTCTCAAAACGACATATCTCCGCGCTTCTGCAAACGACATATCTCCGCGCGGAGGTATGTCGTTTAAAAACGAAATATTTTCGAGCGGAGATCTGTCGTTTTTAAACGTCTTATCTCCGCGCGGAGATATGTCGTTTGTAGAAGGGCGGAGATATGTCGCGCGGAGATATGACGCTATGCCACAGTTATCTTGAAAGATGAAATGTCTCTAGCATAAGAAAACTTAAACCTTTACACTATTACAATCGGCTTTAGTTTTGTCTTGTATATAAGACAATACATCAGAAGATGTTTGATCAGGGGAAAGCCGAGAAACGAAAATTTGTTTCTTGAGTGGAACCACTGAAAGGGATTTTGGTGGAGCAGACATTGCTTCTGCCAAACCAACTTGTGCCGGTTGTCCGGACTCAGTAATCCCTTGTGGTGGAGATGCTACATTCTGAGAGATAGGTGGATCCACTAATTGTGAAACCACTACGGACAAATCGGAATTCTTAGAAGTCCCTGGTTGCATGCATTCTGAAACGGATAGTTCGGATACCGAATCTTTTTTAGCTGCCGATCTTAGCAACATTTGAGGGTTTGCTGAAATCGGCTGCTGATCCGCCGGAATGCTCTGTTGTTCTTTTGATTTCGGTTGCGGGGTGTTCCCCTTTTGCTCCTTACCACCAGCGGCCTTTTTGCGCTTAGGGGACTCTTCTAATAGCTTACGACTATTAAACTGCGAGTCCAGCGCAGAGGGGAGATCATCAGCTCGGCGAAAACTATCTCTAGCAACACCGAAACAGCTAATCAGCCCCATCAGGCCGCCTTTAGTTTGGCGCATGAACGATTTCATCTCGTTCGCAACCTCGACACAAGCATCACAACAAAACTGCAAATTGGGCCCCTTCGATAAGTCATCACTTGTCCGGCCAGTAAAACCGGCGCACTTGGTGTGCACCATATTTTCACACAGCCAGCAAGTCATATTCGACTGGTCAGCCCTGATTACGAGGCTGCATTTCTTGCAGAAGCAGACTAAATTTTTATTATTCATTGTATTTATTGGGACCACTGTACCAAGAAAGCGAATTGAAATTTATAAGCGAGCAGTTATAAGTACCGCAAGAGCGCAGAAACTGCAAGTTTAGAACTTTCAAAGCAAAGAGAGCAAGAGAGCGGGAGCGTAACTAAGTTAAAGTGCATGCACAAAAGAGAAAACGGTGTGGATAAAAGAAAAGAAAACACAGATAAGAATTACGAAAATAAAACAAATAATTAGTATTAAATACAAAGTGCACTCCTGAAGCGAACGGAGTTTAAATTTATGTTTAAATAACACCGAAGAAAATTAAAATTGTTTTAATAACACCCACCGATGGGAATAAACGAAAACAAAATACAAAATTCGAAGCGCAGAAAAAAAACACGACCGTTCACTTTGAAAGTCAGAAACGATTTGATATACATAGTTCGGTATTGACAAATGAAAACCATCGCAATTTCCTTTAATAGAAATCTTTATCTAGAATTAACGTTGACTCTGTTGAGCACCTTGACCAGCTGTTCCAAAGTCATCCGTTAGATGGCGCAATACAATACACGGGCCATGAAAGGCGGAAATTTAGGCGCTAGCCAGGCTTAAGCATTTAATGGGTTTTTGGGCGTTAGAGTGGGCGTGGCAAACTTTTATTAGGCCAATCGATAGGTATTGACGAAACAAATACATATCAATTAAAATTTTCATAATAGCATCACAACTGTGGCCACAGCTTGTGGCTTGTGGGCGTCAGAGGGGGCGTGGCACCATTTTGAAACAAACTTGCGCTGCGTAGGAACTCCTAAAATCTACATGTAAAATGCCAATCTTCTAGCTTTTATAGTTTCCGAGATCTCAGCGTTCATACGGACAGACAGACGGACAGACAGAAAGACGGACATGGCTAGATCGACTCGGCTAGTGATCCTGAACAAGAATATATATACTTTATAGGGTCGGAAACGCTTCCTTCTACCTGTTACATACTTTTGCACGAATATAATATACCCTTTTACTCTCCGAGTAACGGGTATAAATATAACACCTGGCACATAAATTCTTTTGTAATTTCGTTAGCTAGTTTTGATAAAAGATCCCCCCAATCCGACGAAGTCCTAGCCGAAAACCTCCCAGTGATAACCGCTCTCAAACCAAAATCTAGTTAAAGGCAACACTTGTTGCTATGATAATCATTGCACATATACCTTTAAATTAAAATAAATATTATACAAAACAAGGAAAATAAAAGGTTTAACAGCATACTAAATTAAGAAATGGTTCCACTGATTAGTTAAAAATTATACCATCATTGAATATTATAAACACCATCAAAAACTTAAGGCAATATAAAAAGTCTATGCGGCCTCTAACCGACAAAATATACATATGCAGTGCATTAATGACCACTTGAATTCCTCCACACCAAAGGAAAAAACAATCTATTACTTAAATTTTAATGGAAATTAGAAAGTACGACACCAAGAACTACAACCCGCTAAAAGCAACAAAAATCGCAGCTAAAATACCAGAAACATTTATTTATATTCACCAATATTTTTGTATGCAGAACATGAACAAAAACAAGAAAGGAAAGCTAACTTCGGGCGGAGCCGAAGTTGATATACCCTTGCAGAATATTCTGCAAATAATATTCTCCAAAATTATTCATATGATGCATTCTTAATACTCATAAAAATCCCAACTTCCTAACTTTACAAACACCAGAGTTATGGCATTTCCTATCGTTCAGTTATATGGGAGCTATAGGATATAGTCGGCCGATCCCTATAAAATTTGGTAGGTCGGATTGATTGGCCAAATATAAAACCCATAGAAAATCCCAACTTCCTAACTTTACAAACACCAGAGTTATGGCATTTCCTATCGTTCAGTTATATGGCAGCTATAGGATATAGTCGGCCGATCCCGGCCGTTCCGACTTATATACTACGTGCAAAGGAAAGAAGGGTGTGTGCTATGTTTCAAGTTCGCGTAGAAACAGACAGACGGACAGACAGACAGACGGACATGCTTATATCAACTCAGGAGGTGATCCTGATCATGAATATATATACTTTATAGGGTCGGAGATGTCTCCTTCACAGCGTTGCACACTTTTGACCAAAATTATAATACCCTCTGCAAGGGTATAATAAGGATAAACAAAAAACTCAACATTTTGCGTTACTTTAATATTCGTTTTTTCTTATATAACTACAAAAAACATTTTTTATGATGAAAATAAAATTTATTTAATACTTGGTACATTACATTATTTTTATGGTATCGGCATATTTTGATTAATTTTGTTGGTGTATTCGGGGCCAATTTAAGCCCACTCTTCCTGAAGCCGTTCCTTCAAGGCGGATATGGAAGAAATTGGCATTTTCTGGACACGGCGGTCCAACTCACTCCACAAATTTTCAATCGGATTGAGATCAGGCGATTGATGATGCGTTTCCAAGACTTTTGGACAGTCATAAAGCAGCCAGGACCTAACCTTATGGGCCTTATGTTTCGGGTCATTGTCTTGGTACAACTTAAAAGTCTCGCCAATGCCCATTTTTTCCGACTCCTTCGAATTCTCCTTCAAAATTCTTAAATATTGGTCCTGTTTCATAATTCCTTCAATAAATACCAGATTTCCCACTCCTTTTGCGAAAATGCAGCCCCAAATCAACACACTTCCGCCGCCGTGTTTGGTCTTAGGGGTTTTTTCTGCAGCTCCGTATTTGGTTGCCGCCAAACCATGGTCTTGCCGTCACTGCCGAAAAGTTTAAATTTGCTGTCGTCTAAGAAAATTACATCGTCCCACCAGCTTTGGTCTTTTTTAGAGTACTCCAGGGCAAAATTTTTCCTAAGCTTCCGGTTGCGCTTATGGTACGACGAACAGTTTGGGCTGAAACGGTCTTCCCATGGTCGGCGAAGAGTTCGGCCTTCAATTCTTGCGCACTAAGTCAAGGGTTTTTCTTTACTTTTCGGACTATTTCCGCTTCTTCGCGCTCAGTCAATTTTTTTGGTTGTCCTTTTTGCTTCTTCTCTTCCCTCATTTTTGAAATTTTGGAGCTAAAACTTAGTATATTTGTGTGTTTGCTGTCAATTAATGACACATAGATGTTAGCTTTTCTGGGAAACCCATTTTTCGGGCTAATTTTTTGATCTCAACAGATGATTGTCAACATGTAGTCAAATCATCAATCGATACGCATAAAAACTCATAGAGTTGACCTTCTTATTTGTTTCTTCTCCTAAAATTTGAATTCAAACTTAGTTGTAGAATCAAAAAGAAGTGATGACTGGTAAACAAACCTGTCGTTGGATTGACCTTCTTTATGTTGAAGTGATACCCATCTTCTCCACAACAGAACATCAACGGGTATTGAAGTGCATCATATGACCGATGAGTCTCATAAACTCGCTGCAATTGGCCATCATCCCGACGCTTGAGAACAATATCGCGTGATTCCACATTCTCGCCAACAATCACCACTGCGACTTCATTAATAATGGGAGCCTTAAATTGTCTTGCATGGCTTCCAGTGGGCCTTTGGTCAGAGCTGATAATGATTTTGTGGTCGTCAGAATGCATTGTATCCAAGGCGGTTTTGAACAATCTGACCAATTCATTACGCTCATGCAGAAGATTTTGCAATTGTTTTATAATTTCACGTTTAGTTGCCGTGAAAATTGGCCGTCCAATTTGGATGGTGGATCTCTGTGGGAAGACGGCATAAGCTTCCGATTTTTTTGTTGTTGTCATCGTCGTCATCATCATCAACATTGTCGTCGCCTTTTCAATTAGAGACGACTCCAGTAAAAAGGCGACGACAATGATGATGACGATGACGACGATGACAACAACAACAAAATCGGGAGCTTCCCACAGAGATCCACCATCCAAGTTGGACGGCCCTTTTTATGCCATGGTTAGGCGATGTTTTTTCGGTGCAACTCTGAGTTCTTCTTCTTGACAGTGAAAATTGAAACATTCACTACGAAAATGTCCATGTATGCATGGACATCTGCAGTAGAAGTAAAGCCTTAGGCAGCATGCGCCCCCTGCAAAGCGCGCAATGGTGGACCTCAAAGACATGCTTTTGGATAGCTCAAAAAGGGCTGGAGCAGCAGGAAAAGCTGGCCGAAATAATGTCGGGGATGACAGACAGCCAAGCTAAATTCCAATCCGATTTGTTGGATCTGTTGAGGAAATCAAAGGATTAAAGAATGTAGGATAGAAAGGTTAATTTAAAAATAAAATGAAATTATAATGAAACAAAAACAGAAATATTTTTGTATTTTATTAACTTTATTATTTACCATTTAAATACTCCAAAAACTATTCCGATGGAACTATATTCGGCGGATGATCCCAAAGAGTACTCTTTTTGGTCCTCCAAACGAAAAGGTCCTCTTCTCCATACGAAAACTTTCTTCGAATAACTCGTCGTTGTTTTCCGGTATATCCTTTTCCAAAAATGTCCCGTATCGCTTCTGTTTAATGTAAAACGCATACTTTAATAGCATCCATACCCAATCTATGGGAAGAGGGTATAACTAGCAACTTGAACATGACGATGATGACGATGATGATGATGATGATGATGTGAACTCAAACAATGATAATGCTAACGTTGATACTATTCTTATGACGCCTGTAATGCCTAAATACACCCATTATGTAAACATAGCTTTTTTATTATTAATAGTGTTTATGACTATCAACATTTATGGACAAAATAATAGGTGTGTTTTTTTCTTTTTTAACTTCCTTTTTATACCCTTGCAGAAGGTATTATAATTTTGGTAAGAAGTTTGTAACGCAGTGAAGGAAACGTTTTCGACCCTATAAAGTATATATATTCTTGATCAGGATCAATAGGGGAGTCGATATAGCCATGTCCGTCTGTCCGTCTGTTTCAATACCGTTTGCGAGCTCAGTTTAAAAGCTGGCGATCTGAAACTTTCACAGTCGTCCTAAAACATGTGTACGCTGATCAAGTTTTAAAATCGCCCCGATCGGACGTCTATATCCTATAGCTCCCATAGGAACAATCGCTTATATCTTGTAAAAATTGCTGATATTTTACGTAGTATAAAAGCTATTGACATGAATCTTTCCAAATCGTATATTTTTATGCATACCTTGATCATGGTAAAACCGCGTGCCGATCAGATTTGTATATCCTATAGCTCCCATAGGAACAATAGGGTGAAATTGGTCCAAATTTGATGTTTTTCAGAATATTTCGCTATTGACAGAGCTATTGACATACATTTTTCCAAGTCTTATTTATTTAAGCATACCTTGATCAGGGTAAAAGCGCTTGCCGATCGGTATATATCTTATATCTTATAGCTTTTTCCTATTTGTATATGACAATTTTGCAGTATAAAAGCTATTAACATGAAATTATGCAAATTTAGTTTATTTATCTATACCTTATTTCTTTCGTACTTTTTCAATTTTAGCAATTTCGGCAAAGTCTGCAAGGGTATTAAAACTTCGGCTTTCCGAAGTTAGCTTCCGTCCTGTTTTACTTCATATCTTCTCTAATCTCAACAAATCAAATTTTTTTGCTCTTTGGACAATAATCCAAAGTTCATTTTTATTGAACGGGTCGCGTTTAACCAACTTAACCATACGATCGTAATTCTTAGATGATGATTTTATAAGTGGCCAAGTCAATCCCCGGACCTCAATCCCATCGAAAATCTTTGGGGTAAACTCAAAAGAGACGTCGGAAAGTCTTATTGTCACTTTTTGGGATAATGTTCAAAGATAATGTCCATGGTACAACATTTCAAGTGGAACTTTTGTAAGTTAATATGCTCCATGCCAAGACGAATAGAGAAAGTCTTGTAAAATAATGGCGGATATACCGGTTAAAAGCTGTCAGATACTTAATATACAAAAATACCAAACATACTGAAATATAATAATAACATTTATTTTTGTACACCTATTATTGTGTCCAGCCAAAATTGGCGGATTTAAGGAAATATTTAATTTAGTGTTATATTAAAGGATTTGTGAAACAGTTTTTACTTTTATGGACAAAATAATAGGTGTGTTTTTTTCTTTTTTAACTTCCTTTTTATACCCTTGCAGAAGGTATTATAATTTTGGTAAGAAGTTTGTAACGCAGTGAAGGAAACGTTTTCGTTTTACTTTTTGTTTAAAAACAATTGATAAAAGTTTTTTTTATTTGTTGAGATTAGAGAAGATATGAATGAGAAATATAAATTAAAAAAAACACCTATTATTTTGTGTTAGTGTATGTTTAACTTGCTACATTTTATATTATCTTGTTATTCTGACTGAATTAATACCATCGACCAAATGTTTATTGTAAATATACATATGTATATAGATATCATAAATTATATTGCGATGAAATAAATAATAATATTTAATATTGTGATGAAATTTAATTTAAAACAAAACACAACCCACATCCAGGATGGAAAGATAAAATTATCACTACCACCCCCACATATCCGCAAAGAATTAAAAAAACGAAAACAACAAAATTCAGATAACAATTACAAATAAATAGTGCTTGACAGGCAAATTCTAAATTCTAATACTGAAAACAATAAAGCTATGTCGATTTTGCGGTGAATTTTGCCGTCATTTCTATGGCAGCAATATGATATAGTAAATAGTTAATATATCTTAAAGGAATATTTTAATAAATAGAAAAACAGCAACATTAAATTTTTTTTTTTTTTTAATTTTCTGATTTTTCTATGAGAGCTATGTGATAAAGATGTCCCATTTTAATGTAATTAATTAATTAAGTATTTAAATATTTAAATATAGCCAAATCCCAAGAACAAAAAAAGAACAAAAAAATTAAAAAAACAAAGTTATATTTAAAAAAAAAACAAATTTTACGATTGTTCTCATGTCAGCTATAAGATATAGTCGCCAGATCCGGCTCGTTCCGACTTATATTTTACCTGCAATAGAAAGACAACTTTTGGAAGTGTTTCAAGCAGATAGCTTTAAAACTGAGGGACTAGTTTGCGTATACTGACGGACGGCCGGACAGACGGACATGGCTAGATCGACTCTACTGGTGGTGCTGATCAAGAATATATATACTTTATAGGGTCGGAAATGTCTCCTTCACTGCGTTGCAAACTTTTGACTGAAATTATAATACCCTCTGCAAGGGTATAAAAATGATATACTTTTAATATTATTTTTAATTATTAAAAATAGAACTTAAATTACCGAGAAATTATAAAATATTATTATATTATATATACATATGTATATAATATTTGTAATTTTTAATATTTTATTATACTAGAAAGGAATTATCTGCTCCTATTTATTTTTATTGCGTCTGTTGTCTTCGCTGCTGAATCGTCGATGTTATAGCTGTTTTTGCCACCGTTGATGCTTGTTGATAGCTGCCCTCGATTTTCCTAGCAGTAGTAGTAGTAGTACAGTCAAAGACCAATATAAATATAAGCGTTTAATGGGTTTTTGGGCGTTAGAGTGGGCGTGGCAAACTTTTATTAGGCCAATCGATAGGTATTGACGAAACAAATACATAGTAATTTAGTAATGAGATCTCGGAAACTATAAAAGCTAGAAGATTGGCATTTTGCATGTAGATTTTAGGATTTCCTACGCAGCGCAAGTTTGTTTTAAAATGGTGCCACGCCCCCTCTGACGCCCACAAGCCACAAGCTGTGGCCACAGTTTTGATGCTATTATGAAATTTTTTTTTGATATGTATTTGTTTCGTCAATACCTATCGATTGGCCAAATAAAAGTTTGCCGCGCCCACTCTAACGCCCAAAAACCCATTAAACACTTAAGGCTGGCTAGCGCCTACATTTCCGCCTTTCATGGCGTATACAATAGCGCCATCTAACGGATGACTTTGGAACAGCTGGCCAAGGTGCTCAAAAACATACAAGAGGGCATATTTATATTAAGTTGTTTAGGTGAGTAACGGGTATCTAATAGTCGAGGCACTCGACTATAGCGTTCTCTCTTGTTAAAGTTAGGAAGTTGGGATTTTGTATTAGTTTTATAGTTGGCCATTGTATCCGACCTACCGAATTTCATAACTGATTGATCGGAAATGCCATAACTTTATTTTTGGCGAATAAATCCAACCAACCAAATTTCATAAGAATCGGCGGACTATATCCTATAGCCGCCATATAACTGATTGATCGGAAATGCCATAACTTTGGTGTTTGTAAGGTTGGGATTCCTATGGGTTATAATTTTAGAGAATATAATTTACAGAATATTTTTTGGGTGTAGACTGCAAAAAAAATAATTATTTAATTTAAAAAATTTTATGAAAACAATTTTAAAAAATACTTACGCACTATGACCATAAAAAAATTGATTAAAATTAATACTTACGCACCATTACAATGAAAAAAAGTGAAAGAAAATTTCAAGGTAAGACTGAGATACTCCCTTAAATGTATGATAGGTCCTTGGAATCTCCTTTCGGTGACATCGGTCGTATTTCCCTGTTTTAAGCTAACTAATTTCTCCCATTACAATAACGCTTCCCAATCCCAATTTTGAATGTTTTCAGCTTATCATTTTGAATATCCTCAATGGTATACTTTAAATATTGCTCCAAATGTTCTATTGCCGAATCTATCTTGTTTTCACAACTGGATTTTATACCTACGTATCTTCTGCTCGGATTCCATTAATTTCCTATCGGACTTGTCAGCTTCGGCTAATATATTGTCTGTTCTAATTTAATATTATTGAAAATTGCTCATAATGATTTTAAATAAAATAGTTAGGCTCAACTACTCCAATATGATTTAGAGCTTTATGATTTTTTATACACTCGTTATTCAGCTCATCAAATTTCTTTAGATTCTCGAATGTTAAGCATGGGAGTTCTTATAACGCCTTACATGCGTTTGTTATTTCTGTATGTTTTCTGTGTTTTTTACCAAAAAAAATAAAATACTTTTAATATTATTTTTATTTATTAAGAATAGGACTTAAATTACCGAGAAATTATATAATATTACTAGCAATGTGCCCGCAGCTTCGCTTGCGGTGGATAACGCGAATATCCTACTTTTCTTATGTAATAGGTTTGCAGGAGAACTATGTAATTTTGCATTTTAGATGTTACTTTAAATATATTTGTAGTTTTGGCTGAAACTTTAATTAACCCTCATTAATAATATTGCTCACATACGGCTATACACCGAAATACACGGTTCTGCAAAGAAATTTTCCTATAAATAAGGCAAAGCCTACTCTTTGCCTAATTAATAGGAAAACAAGAGAGAACGCTATAGTCGAGTGCCTGGACTATTAGATACCCGTTACTCAGCTAAACAACTTAATATAAATATGTCTTCTT
This sequence comes from Drosophila fuyamai, assembly GCA_018153365.1. Lineage (NCBI taxonomy): Eukaryota > Metazoa > Arthropoda > Insecta > Diptera > Drosophilidae > Drosophila > Drosophila fuyamai. Next base: position 94,796 of record JAECXW010000540.1, read on the forward strand.
GTATTATCTTTGCCGGGCAATTGCAACTGTGTACAATGTAAATACATATGTACAGATGTAAATGCTTACATACATACACACATACGCCATTGTTTGACTCAGACCTCCAATTTGGCTAGCTTGATTTGATTTGCATAGTTCTTGGGATATAGTTCGGTATTGACAAATTAAAACCATCGCAATTTCCTTTAATAGAAATCATCAAGAATTAACGTTGACTGTGTTGAGCACCTTGGCCAGCTGTTCCAAATTCATCCGTTAGATGGCGCTATTGGTACCACGGGCCATGAAAGGCGGAAATGTAGGCGCTAGCCAGGCTTAAGCGTTTAATGGGTTTTTGGGCGTTAGAGTGGGCGTGGCAAACTTTTATTAGTCCAATCGATAGGTATTATAAACAAATACATATCAATTAAAATTTTCAAAATAGCATCAAAACTGTGACCACAGCTTGTGGCTTGTGGGCGTCAGAGGGGGCGTGGCACCATTTTGAAACAAACTTGCGCTGCGTAGGAACTCCTTAAATCTACATGCAAAATGCCAATCTTCTAGCTTTTATAGTTTCCGAGATCTCAGCGTTCATACGGACAGACGGGCAGACGGACATGTCTAGATCGACTCGGCTAGTGATCCTGAACAAGAATATATATACTTTATAGTGTCGGAAACGCTTCCTTCTACCTGTTACATACTTTTGCACGAATACAATATACCCTTTTACTCTACGAGTAACGGGTATAAAAATCACAGCCCACATCCAGGATGGAAAAATAAAATTATCACTACCACCCCCACATATCCGCAAAGAATTAAAAAAACAAAAACAACTAAATCCAGATAACAATTTCAAATAAATAGTGCTTGACGGGCAAATTCCAAATTAGTTAAAAAATGTAATTTCATTCAATTACTAAAAACAATAAAGCTATTTCGATTTTGCGGTGAATTTTGCCATCGTTTCTATGGCAGCAATATGATATAGTAAATAGTTAATATATTTTAAAGGAATATTTTGATGAATAGAAAAACAGCAAAATTAAATTATTTTCTTTTTTTAATTTTCTGATTTTTTTATGAGAGCTATATGATAAAGATTTAATGTAATTAATTAATTAATTTACATAGTATTTAAATATAGCCAAATACCAAGAACAAAAATGAAGAAAAAACTTAAAAACAACAAAGTTACATTTAAACAAGAAAGGAAAGCTAACTTCAGGCGGAGCCGAAGTTGAAATACCCTTGCAGAATATTCTGTTAATTATATTCTCCAAAATTATCCATAGGATGCATTCTTTACACACATAAAAATCCCAACTTCCTAACTTTAAAAACACCAAAGTTATGGCAATAGCCCGTGAGCTATAACGTCCTGTTCTCGCTCTGGTTTTCGATTTCCTTCAACCGGCCTCTAGGTTACGCGATTAGCAGTTTTTTGCGACTGCTGTCTTCCTCATCCGCCCTCCAGGTAGCGCAGCAGTATTTTGCGACTGCTGTCCTCGGCGCTCCACGGAGTTAGCCCTGGCAAGACCGTTAGCTATGCGTCCTGTTCTCGCTCTGGTCTGCAATTTCCTTCATCCACCCTTTAGGTAGCGTGATTAGCAGTATTTTGCGGCTGCTGTCGTCGGCGCTGCTCGGAGTTAGCCCTGGCAAGAGCGTCAGCAATAGCGACCTGTTCTCGCTTTGGCCTGCGATTTTCTTTATTCGCCCTCCGGTATCGCGATTAGTAATATTTTGCGACTACTGTCGTCGGCGCTCCTCGGGATAAGCCCTGGCAAGCCCGTGAGCTATAACGTCCTGTTCTCGCTCTGGTTTTCGATTTTCTTCATCCGTCCTCCAGGTTACGCGATTAGCAGTTTTTTGCGACTGCTGTCTTCTTCATCCGCCCTCCAGGTAGCGCAGCAGTATTTTGCGACTGCTGTCCTCGGCGCTCCTCGGAGTTAGCCCTGGCAAGCCCGAGAACTATAGCGTCCTGTTCTCGCTCTGGTCTACGATTTCTTTCAACCGCCCTCCAGGTCGCGCGATTAGCAGTATTTTGAGACTGCTGTCCTCGGCGCTCCTCGGAGTTAGCCCTGGCAAGAGCGCGAGCTATAGCGTCATGTTCTCGCGCTGGTCTGCGATTTTCTTCATCCGCCCTCCAGGTAGCGCGATTACCAGTATTTTGCGACTGCTGTCGTCGGCGCTCCTCACGAATATAGTCGGCCGATCCTTATGAAACACTTTTGACCAAAATTATAATACCCTCTGCAAGGGTATAAAAAGGACAATTTAAAATTATTTCCCTCAGTTAATAGCTTGCTTGAGGAGACATCCTAAAATTTTTGCATAATTTTAAAGTTACAACCATTGTAAATTTTGTTTAGTTTTTAAATGGCTCATAAATTGTTATTGTTTAATTATTTGTTAAATTGTATTAGTTGGGGTTAATTGGTTGGCGGATTTTTTCAACTACAAACACTATTTACGAAGATTGGTAAAACTTTCAGCACTCTAATGCCATTAAAAGCAATTTTAGCCGCGCTTCCATACAAGCGGAACCACAGTGGGTTGGGAAGTTGGGATTTTCAATGGGTTATAATTTTAGAAAATATAATTTACAGAATATTTTGCCACGGTACATAGAGTATGGAACTATATAGAGGTTTCATTTGCTCTGCCCGCGCTCTCGAGTGACTTTGCCAGTGATGCCAAGTAGGGAAAAAACGGAAAAAAGAGAGTTTTTCATTTGTTCGAATCGAGCTTGAATCCAAGCCCATGGTGAATTCTTATTGCTGCACTGCTCGCTCTTATTCCTAAGGATAGGTGCGAAAACTCCCCATACTATTGCTTGTGCTTCGCACATGTTAGAAGTGGTTAGAAACCGAAGTTAGAAGAAGTTAGAATCGAACATGGCTCTCAGCAGCGCTTTGGCAGAGGACCGAGCAGAGCAAATAAAACCTCTATATAGTTCCTTACTCTATACTATGTGTGCAATTAAGGCTTGTCGTAGTGCTATAGACCTAATAGGCCATAATGTAGAATCAGTTAGAGAATTCTTTGAAATGAAACAATTTCACAACAATGAGAAAGATGTTGTTTTGTTGTGCGAGCAGCACCAAACTCAATTTAAAATTAAATTAGAAAATAAGTCAACACAAGTAAATTCGACAAGCCTTAATAAATTAAATATTTTAGAAGATGGATTGAGCTCTCCTAATTATTTAGAATCCAAAGGATTGAGCTCTCCTGAATTTATAAATTTATCAGAAAAAGGATTGAGCTCTCCGAATAATATGGAATCCCAAGGATTAAGCTCTCCTGTATCTATAAATGTATTAGAAAAAGGATTGAGCTCTCCTGTTTCCACGAAACGTAAACCACAAGGATTGAGCTCTCCTAGCTTTTCTTGGAAAAAAGCTCATTTTATTATAAATTCTTTAAAACGAAATAATAAAGTTTTAAAAGACGAAAACAAAAAGTTGTTGAAGGGACAATGTTATTTAAGATCCCTTAATATTTCGTTAAAAAAAGAAATTCGTAAAGAAAATCGCTCAAATAAAATATTAATTCAAAAAAATATTGAATTGGAGCAAGGCAATTTAGTTTTAGAAATGCAAAATGATGCTCTCTCCAAAAGAAATTCGGCCGTTTGTAACAAAAACGACGGATTAGACAGCCGCAATCATGATTTAATTTTGGAAACAATGCTGTTCCAAGAAAAGTCATCAATGCTGCAGGTGAAAATGAATTCTTTGCTTTGACAAATATTGGAGCTAGAAAAAAAATAAAAAATTTTCAGAGGAAGTCGAAAGCGCTGGTCGCCTTAAACTTTTACTTTCATTTAAAGGCTTTGAAATTAAAAAAAAAAAACAAATTGTTAGAATGCTCCAATTTGTGCGGAAGTAAAATTCAGAGCAAAGAAAATGCCGCAGGAATGAATGAAAATGTCATAACATTCCAGAGCATCATTTCACAGAAAAAGGGAATTCATTGCACCGATTCGGAAAAACGGCTATTTTTGCAAATTTATATGTACCGCCCGAAGGTGTACAATAATTTAAAATTCAATTTGGGCTACAATATGCCATCAGAGGCATCTTTGAGAAGATGGTTGCCCTTAAAGGAATTTAAGCCTGGCTTTACCGGAGATCATATTGTTATACTAAAAGAAGTTGTTACCAATATGAATGAGTCCGATAGGAATTGTACAATTCCCTTCGACGAAATGTCGATCAAGTCAGGACTTGAATATGTCCCAAAGTATTCTGAAAACGACCAATATTCATCTCCAGCAGAGGGTATGCTGGCCGTGATGATTCGCGGCCAGGTTAAACCTTGGAAATATGTTTTGGGTGTATTTTTTGGAAATAATTTCATTCGGGGCGACCACTATGCAAAACTCCTTAAAAGAGCCGTTGATTGTTGTGTATCAATTGGCCTTAAGGTAACAGCTATAGTTGGCGATCAAGGCGCAATGAATTGTCTAGCTTTTTAAAAATACTGAACTGGAGTCTCGACATGTATTAGGGGAATTTATTCTGAAATTTATAAGTCTTCTCAAAACCTCCTGGTGGTGTTCTCTGGTAATGTTAGTCAGCGTGGTATACTGACTAACAATAAAATGTTAATCAGTCTGCTTTACTGACTAACAGCTAATTTGAGTGGCGCAAAATTTCCAAAGGGCTGGTTACACGGCGGAATATATATATTGGATAAAAACTAGCATAAATGAAAATGAGCCTCGGATAATTATTGATTCTTCGTTGACGACCCTGACCCCTGCGGAAAGCATCCCAGGGAACCAATATATACCAACGGCATCGGCCTCTCGAGAGTACCATGCAGTATATGTGACCGGTCCTTTGCAAGCGAAAGAGGACTCGGTGTACATATGAGATGTCGGGACCCAGACGAACTTGATGCAATTCGTCGACGTGTCGACATCAAAGCAAGGTGGAGTGAGGAACAGAAAATGATGATGGCGAGAAAGGAGGTTGAGCTCACGGCAAATGGTATTAAACACATTAACAAGTAACTAGCGGTAGCATTCACGAACCGTAGCGTCGAAGCCATTAAAAAGCTGAGACAGAGGGGCGATTATAAGGAGAAAATCGAGCTGATAAGGGGGCAATCAGTTCTCGTCCCAGAAGTTGGTAGTCTAATCATACGGCGACGCCCCAGTAACAGTGAGCAAAACCAACGAGTATCAACTTCTGAATCATCTCCAATCACTCCACAAGAACAGTCGAACGGTGAAATCTTGCGGACGCTACGCGGGTATAGCCCCGTAGTTTGCTCTTCCGAATGGAGAGGGAATTTTTCCGGTACAGGGTGCACGACGCATGCTGACAAGGCCGACACGGCGGCCTCGGAATAGGAGAGAAAGCAGAAGGCAGCAGTACGCTGTCATCCAGCGGAACTGGGATAAGCATAAAGGAAGATGCATTAAGTCCTTGCTCGAGGAAACTGATGAGTCGGTAATGCCAAGCCGAGAATTTATGGAACCCTATTGGAGGGAGATAATTACTCAGCCTAGCCCAAGCTCTTGCGATAATATAGTGACCCCAATGGATCACTCGCTCGAGAGGGTATGGTCCGCTATTACAAAGCGCGATCTAAGGGCGTCAAGAGTCGCATTATCTAGCTCTTCGGGGCCTGACGGGATAACTCCGAAATCTGCAAGGGGGGTGCCATCAGGCATTATGCTTCGCAAAATGAACCTAATTCTATGGTGCGGAAAATTACCACACTCTATCCGACTAGCCAGAACCATTTTCATCCCGAAGATGGCGACAGCAAAACGACCGCAAAACTTTCGTCCAATATCGGTGCCTTCAGTCTTGGTAAGACAGTTAAATGTGATATTGCGACGATAGTTGACTTAGTTCTGAGGTGTAGCCATAAGGGTTTTAGCTCTTGCTATATTGCCAATCTGGATGTAAGCAAGGCATTTGACTCTTTGTCTCATGCTAGCTGCATGTAAACACCCTAAGAGCTTGTGGCACACCGAAGGGCTTCGTTGACTACGTACAGCATTCGTACGAGGTTGGGGGTACCAGTCTCTGCGAAGACCACCGGAAATACGGACGGAATTGCGGCGTAAGTTCGTAGGCACATATGATATTGAATTCCATTCTGCCACCATTAATTGGAGGGGGATCTGGAGTGGTCAATCGGTCAAACGGTTGATTGCGAAGGGTCTCCTTAGCAAATATCATAAGCATCCAAGTGATGCGAGGCAGTTTTAGCTGCTTCAGACAGTTCATGTATCTAAGTGGATACTCAAGAGATTACGTAGCTTAAAGTCGTTGGTACATATAAAAATAATGCCTGCTGCCTTGGCATAACAACAAGAAGGCATAAACATCGCAAATAGTAGTAATCATATCATTTAAGGATGGTTTTAGTACGTAGGCATTGCAGAACCCTCAACGTGAAGAAGGTTCTAATAAAGCAGTGAATCGTGCATTCTAGACATTACCCGACCACACAAGGTGATGGCGGACCTAGTATCTTTCGAAGATTTCCATACCTTAGCGATCAAAAAAAAAAAAATATAGCCAAATGCCACGTCATCTAGTTAGTGACGCGCATGAATGGATTAACGACGGACGTGCTGAACGTGTGCTCCGTGTATAAAAATTCAAAGTGCTAGTTGTGAGCTATATTAAATAGCAAAAACCTGTGAAACAGGTTCGTGAGTGTGTGTGGACAAAGCGGACATAGTTTTCCCGGTGAAAACAACGCGTTCTAGGGTGGAAAAGACATTTTCCCATTGGGATTTTTCCACTCGCGTGGTACCGCGTGTTCGTTTGGTGAGAGCGCCTCTCTCTCGGCGAGCGTAAGCAACAGCTGTTGCTTAGGTGCGAGAACTTGGTAGCGAGCGTTGCCATTTTAGCGAGCGTTGCCATTTTTGCGGTAGCTAGTAGCGTAGCTAGTGATGCCACCCGCGGAACCGGTAGAGGGTCGCGCGCGGTAAGCGCTCGAAGGCGCCGCCGAGAGACGCGTCGCGGGCGAAGGTGGCTGTTGGCTGCAGTGGCGGTGGAATGCCGCAGCCTGACTTCACGGTGGAGGAGCTGTCGTCGCTCGAGGAGCCGCAGCCGTCAACCTCGAAGGCCGCTGCCTTCGTCGCCGCGAATGCCGTGAGTGCCGCGAATGCCGAGAGTGCTGTGAGTGCCGCGCAAGATGCTTCGAGTGCCGCTGCGGCTGCTGCTGCTGCCACGGTAGCTAGGCTGGCTTCGGTGAATGTCGCCGTTGCCAAGGAGACAGGAACCGGTGCCAAGTTCCTCGTCCCCCCTCCCGTTGCCCCCGTTGCCAAAACAACTGATGCCTCCGGGATGAAGATCGCCAGTGAGCTCTCCCTGATTAGGGAGGAGTTCATGGTGGATGTCGTTTCGGCGGGATTGACCCCGGTGCAGGCTCGCTTGATGATGAGGAGCCTCAATAAGTACGAGGAGCTGGTGTTCACATTGGGGACACGGAATGCTGTACTTGAGGAGAGGAGCAAACGGCAGCTGAATGCCCAACGTGCCCTCAATACCGTCGTCGCGCCAGCTGTGGTCCCCTTGTCGCCTGTTAGGTATGCCGCCGCATATCCCAGCCTGCCAACGCCACAGGCCGGCCCAGTGCCAGCGCCGAGGAAGCCCAGGGAGACGTGGTCTGCTGTTGTTGTCAGCAAGGACCCGAACGTCACTGGCAACCAGGTGGCGGAAAAGGTGCGCAAGGAGATCGCCCCTTCTCTCGGGGTCCGCCTGCACGAGGTGAGAGGGCTTGCGCGTGGTGGTGCCATCATCCGCACCCCCTCGTCAGGTGAGATAAAGAAGGTTGTTGCAAGTAAGAGGTTCGGAGAAGTTGGCCTGGAGGTGCAACAGAACCCTGCGCAGCGACCCAAGGTTGTAGTGAGCAACGTTGACACTGCCACGACGCCTGCGGACTTCATGAAGGAGTTGTATAAAAACAACTTCGCGGACGTCATGGACGAGGCTTCGTTCAATAAGGCGGTACATTTGGAGAAGCCATGGTCTGCAGCCGACGGCGCCACTGTAAATGTGACGCTTGAGGTGAATGCCGTGGCCCTTGAGGTGCTGGATGGCGGAAAGGCGTACATCGGCTGGTTTGCGTACAACTGCCGAGCGCTGATCCGGACGTATGCGTGCCACAGGTGCGTTGGTTTTGACCACAAGGTCGCCCAGTGCCGGTACAAGGAAAATGTGTGCCGTCAGTGCGGACAGGCCGGCCATAGTGCGCGAGGCTGCACGAACCCGACGGACTGTCGGTATTGCCGCTTCAAGGGCTACCCGTCGGGACACCATATGTTGTCCCCCGGCTGTCCTGTGTATGCGGCGGTGCTGGCGAGGGTGAATGCTAGACATTAATGTTTAGCTTCATCCAAGCAAACTGTGGCCGTGGCCGAGCTGCTACCATCGAGCTCGGCGTCAGATTACGCGAATCTCGATCCCTGTTCGCACTGTTGCAGGAGCCTTATGTGAGCAACGGGAGGATGGATGAGCTGCCTGATGGAGTACGGATTTTCGCGGATCGACGTGGGAAGGCAGCCATCCTAGTGGATCATCAGAATGTCATCTGCATGCCAGTGGAGCCCCTCACCACCGACTTTGGCGTATGCGTGAGATTAGAAGGGAGTTTTGGCTCAATCTTCCTTTGCTCAGTATACTGCCAGTTCGACACCGAGCTAGAGCCGTACCTCAGATATATGGATGAGGTCCTGCTGCAGGCCAGCAGGTACCCAGCAATCCTTGGACTGGATGCGAACGCAGTGTCCCCCATGTGGTTTAGCAAGCTCTCTCGGCACTCCGAGAGGCAAGCTAACAACACCCGGGGTGAGCTGCTGTCTGAGTGGATACTGGAGAAAGGAGCCGCCGCCCTGAACCAGCCTAGCGAGGTGTTCACGTTCGATAATTACCGAGCGCGGAGCGATATCGACGTGACGATCGCCAACCATGCAGCATCTATGCTGGCCACATATGAGTGGAGAGTGGATGAGTGGGAGTCAAGTGACCATAACCGCATTAGTGTTGTGGCTACTTTGGCAACCGCGCGCACAGTTGAGAGCATAGCTCCTGTGCCATCCTGGAACTTCTCCAATGCACGTTGGCGGTTGTTCGAAGAGGAGATTGTGAGGAGGGCAACCGGACTTCCGGAAGACTTCTCAGAAGCGCCGTTGGACCACCAAGTCGCATGCCTTCGGCAGACCGTGCACGACGTGTGCGATCTGGCCCTGGGCCGTAGGACGCCGGGACTTCGTAGCAGGAGAGTAGGTTGGTGGACTGCCGACCTGAGCTCCAAGCGCCGCGTGGTCAGGAGACTGCGACGCCGAGTCCAGGATGCTCGCCGCCAGGGCGATGTGGCTGCGACTGAGCAACTTGTCGTTCAGCTGAGGCATGCCTCAGCGGAATACAAGAAGCTCATCCTGACGACCAAGGAGGAGGACTGGAGACGCTTCGTGGGAGAAAATTCACACGATCCCTGGGGGCGCGTGTACAAGATTTGCCGAGGTCGCAGACGGACGGAGATTGGGTGCCTACGCGTGAATGGCGAGCTGGTTACCGATTGGGGTGACTGTGCGCGAGTGCTCCTCCGTAACTTTTTTCCAGTTGCGGAGTCCGATGCACCGATTGCCATAGCGCAGGCGGTCCCACCGCCCCTGGAAGCTGCCGAGGTTGACGCTTGTGTCGCCAGGTTGAAGAGCAGGCGCTCGCCTGGCATGGACGGCATCAACGGCACAATCTGCAAGGCAGTCTGGCGCGCTATTCCTCAGCACCTGACGGAGCTCCTATCCCGTTGCATACGGCTGGGATATTTTCCCAGAGAGTGGAAGTGTCCACGTGTAGTGGCCCTACTCAAGGGACCCGACAAGGACAGGTGCGAGCCGTCCTCATACCGGGGGATTTGCTTGTTGCCTGTCTTTGGGAAGGTGCTCGAGGCCATCATGGTTGATCGTGTGAGAGAAGTTCTTCCGGAAGGCAGCAGATGGCAGTTCGGATTTCGCCAAGGACGATGTGTGGAGGATGCTTGGAGTCACGTGAAGAGCAGTGTTGACGCCAGCCCGGCGAAATACGTGCTCGGAGCGTTCGTCGACTTCAAAGGAGCGTTCGACAACGTCGAGTGGAGCGCTGCACTGCGCCGATTAGCTGACTTGGGATGCCGGCAAATGAGCTTGGGGCAGAGCTTTTTCTCCGGCCGGAGTGCTAAGATCAGAAGTGGTTATGGGACAGTTGAAGTCTCTGTAACCAGAGGTTGCCCGCAAGGATCAATTAGTGGCCCATTTATTTGAGATCTACTAATGGATGTACTGCTACAGCGCCTTGAGCCGTACTGCATTTTTAGTGCGTACGCGGATGACTTAGTGCTTCTCATCGAGGGAAATTCCCGAGCCATGCTAGAGGAAAAAGGAGCGCAGCTGATGTCCATCGTTGAAACGTGGGGAGCGGAAGTTGGTGTTGCCGTTTCCACCAGTAAGACGGTTATAATGCTGCTGAAGGGTATCCTTAGGCGTGCCCCCTCGGTACGGTTTGCAGGAGCAAACCTACCGTACGTCAGCAGCTGCCGGTACCTTGGCATCACAGTCAGTGAGCGCATGAATTTCCTCATGCACGTCACATCGCTTCGACAGCGGATGACTGGAGTCGTTGGAGCATTGGCGCGTGTGCTTCGAGCCGACTGGGGATTCAGTCCTCGAGCCAGGCGGACCATATATGCCGGACTCATGGCGCCTTGTGTGCTATTTGGTGCTTCGGTATGGTATGTCATTACGACGAGGCAAGTGGTCGCACGCTCGCGGCTAACTGCCTGCCAGAGGCTGATCCTTTTAGGAAGCCTTCCGGTATGCCGAACAGTATCCACTGCGGCACTGCAGGTGTTTGCTGGAGCTCCCCCGCTTGACTTGGCTGCTATGCGAATAGCAGTCAAATACAAGCTGAAGCGTGGAAACCCGTTGGAGGAATACGACCTGCTCTACGGCGAAGACCTCTCGGGTCTGAGCCAGAAGCAACGAATTGTGCGGCTGGACGAGTGCTTGCTACAGCAGTGGCAAGTCAGATGGGATGACGTTGGTGCACCAGGACGGGTGACCAACAGGTTCATTCCTGATGTGAGGCTCGTTTACAGGAACCCGGAATTTGGATTTCCGATGCGCATGGGATTCTTGCTTACAGGGCACGGATCGTTTAACGCATTTCTGCATAGGAGGGCCCTCAGCGATACTGCCGCATGCTCATGTGGCGATCCGGAAGAGGACTGGGAGCACATCCTTTGTGCTTGTCCGTTATATGCAGACTTGCGGGACCTCGATGGACTTGGTGTGTAGCGTGTTGGCGGAAACTGGACGTTTGATGCGATCCTAGAGGACGAGGACAGGACACGGAGGCTAGGTGAGTTTGCTGATGCAGTTTTTCAGAGGAGAACAGGGCTTTAGCCCCAGTTGCCTTGCCGTGTGGCTAGCGGCGGAGAATTCTACCACAGTTTTGTCATGACTTGTCGTAGGAGGCGACTAACATGACCTTGCGGTTGCCTCATCCGTGCTGGTCGGAGCAAAAGGGGTCAGGCCTACCGAGCCTGTAACTTCGGGACCACGGGTTGGGCAGCAGTCCAAGGCTGCCCATTGAGGTAGGCCCCCTAGTGGGAGTATCGTGGTGGCTGTGGTCGACCTATATCGCGGGTAGAACCTTCGTGTTCGACGTGGAGTTGCGTTAATCAACCGGGTGCCGTGATCCATAGATCGGCAGAGATTTTAGATGGTCTCGCTCCTGAACAAGGGGGAGTTCCTTGCCCGACAGCAAGTGCTCGAATTGTGACCGGGGTGGAGGCTATGTACATAGCTATAGTCTCCGGAACGGGGCGTTGGTCTGGCGCTTAACCTAGACACGTGCACTATATGCTCACTTGTGGGTATATTCGAGTGTCGTGGTTGTAATCCCTTCAGTGTGGAACACGCCACGTTAAATAAGTTCGGAGGGACCCGAAACAGTTACTGTCCGGCCAGTAAAACCGGCGCACTTGGTATGCACCATATTTTCACACAGCCAGCAAGTCATATTCGACTGGTCAGCCCTGATTACAAGGCTGCATTTCTTGCAGAAGCAGACTAAATTTTTATTATTCATTTTATTTATTGGGACCACTTTACCAAGAAAGCGAATTGAAATTTATAAGCGATCAGTTATAAGTACCGCAAGAGCGCAGAAACTGCACTCTTAAAACTTTCAAAACAAAGAGAGCGAGAGAGCGGGAGCGCAATTTAGTTAAAATGCATGCAAAAGCTACACTAACAAGAAAGGAAAGCTAACTTCGGGCGGAGCCGAAGTTGATATACCCTTGCAGAATATTCTGTAAATAATATTCTCCAAAAGTATTCATATGATGCATTCTTAATACTCATAAAAATCCCAACTACCTAACTTTAAAAACACCAAAGTTATGGCATTTTCAATCGTTCAGTTATATTACAGCTATAGGATATAGTCGGACGAGAAACAGACAGACGGACAGACGGACATGCTTATATCACCTCAGGAGGTGATCCTGATCAAGAATATGCGAGGGTATAAAAACAGCACTACGATTTACGACGAACAACGCACAAAAGAGAATCGACGGGGTTACAAGAAAAGAAAACAAGAGAGAACGCTATAGTCGAGTGCCTCGACTATTAGATACCCGTTACTCAGCTAAACAACTTAATATAAATATGCCCTCTTGTATGTTTTTCGCCGCTCGAGTTAGCTCCCGATTTTTATGTTAAAATCTGTACCCAGGGAACACCTCCAATTTGGCTAACTTGATTTGATTTGCGTAGTTCTTGGGATATAGTTCGGTATTAACAAATGAAAGCCATCGCAATTTCCTTTAATAGAAATCCTTATCGAGAATTAACGTTGACTCTGTTGAGCACCTTGGCCAGCTGTTCCAAAGTCATCCGTTAGATGGCGCTATGAAAGGCGGAAATGTAGGCGCTAGCCAGGCTTAAGTGTTTAATGGGTTTTTGGGCGTTAGAGTGGGCGTGGCAAACTTTTATTTGGCCAATCGATAGGTATTGACGAAACAAATACATATCAAAAAAAATTTTCATAATAGCATCAAAACTGTGGCCACAGCTTGTGGCTTGTGGGCGTCAGAGGGGGCGTGGCACCATTTTGAAACAAACTTGCGCTGCGTAGGAACTCCTAAAATCTACATGCAAAATGCCAATCTTCTAGCTTTTATAGTTTCCGAGATCTCAGCGTTCATACGGACGGACAGACGGACAGACGGACATGGCTAGATCGACTCGGCTAGGGTCGGAAACGCTTCCTTCTACCTGTTACATACTTTTGCACGAATACAATGTACCCTTTTACTCTACGAGTAACGGGTATAAACAAAGAACAAAATGAAGAGATTAAGACAATTATTAGGTATTAATACAAACGTGCACAAAGATATTTAGATCACTCACGAAGCGAACGGATTTTAAATGTATGTTTAAATTACTGAAAAAAAATTAAAACTGTTTTGGGATTAAATAAAATCAAAATACAAAATCGGAGCGCAGAAAAAAAAACACGACCGTTCACTTTGAAAGTCAAAGACCAATTGATAAAATAGTCTGACAATTTTATGTCACATATAAGCATGCTTGAATTCAAGACCATTGTATACTTCTGAGAATGAATTGGATCAACATGAAGTGTTAACTCCAGGTCACTTCTTGAGTGGTAGACCCCCGTTACAGATTGTTGAACCAATTGAAAATGAGAAAATTGGTAATTTAGATAAGAGGAAGTTAATCCAAAAAATTAGAAGAGACTTCTGGGTTAAATGGAAAGAGGAGTATTTGCATACTCTACAACAGAGAAACAAGTGGAAGAGGTGTAGCAGGCCAGGTAATATAAGTATGCTCTGGTCACACTATTCCTTGAGTTACGCTCTCTCGAGAGAGCATGTTACTCTCTCAAGAGAGCGCCTCTCTGTGAAAACGGGTGTTGAAAGCAAGCTGCCTGCGAGCAGTGAGATCACTTGGTTATGAGAGCGCAACGGAAGAGGATACAAAAGTGAACAAAAGCTAAAACTAAACTAAAATAAGCCTAAACTAAAATAAAATAAGCCTAAACTAAAGTAAAATAAGCCTACAATAAATAAAAGACGTAATAAAGAATAATAAATACTACCTATTACAATCTCAGAAGTGGGATCGAGTAAAAAATTTTGCGAAACTAATATAAAATGGATTTGGCTATTAACGAAGTAACGGTGATTCAGCTAAAAAGGTGGCTGGAGGGCTTGAATTTGTCAACCAAAGGTTCAAAAGCCGATCTGTACGGCCGATTATGTGCAGTTCCACCTGAAAGCCGAGGCAGTGCACCAATGATTAGCCAGGAGGTGCAAGAAATAATGGACACGGAGGCGGAATGTGCAGAGCTGGAAAGGCGTATGCAGCTAAACCGCATTGAACTGGATAGTGGCCTGAAAACCATGGAGGAGCTGCATCGGGGAATCGAAAACGCCAAGAAAGTTCTCGAAAATCTTCAGCAGCAAATCGACAGCGTCGGTTCGAGAATTGGCGGCACGCGACACTGTGGCGCCGTAAGCTACATTTCTGAGAATGGCGGCGGCCACTTGTTAGAGGGAGACGTCGAATGTAGCAACGGTTCGGCGAATGATGCAAACAGAAACGGAGGAGACGCCGACGAGATTTCTGGAAGTTTCGAGATTCCGGGAAACGACGCTAATGGCGGAAACGGCACGAGTGTTGGCAGAGGCAGGCGAGATGAGTTTTCTTCAGTAGGATTTGGTTTAGCCAAGGAAGTCCTATTGGAATTTTCGGATAATATGTCCGTTCGCTCATGGGTCTCCCAGTGGGACAATATAGCCAAGTTATATAAGCTGTCGGACACCCAGAGCAGAGTTCTACTTATTGGCAAATTAAAAGGCAGCGCGTTGCAGTGGCTGCACGCAGATGCAACCCGTTCCTTAAGACCGACGAGTGAGCTGGTGGAACAGTTACAGCTTGCTTTTGGTGGCAACGAGTCGAAAGCAGATTTGAGGCGCAAGTTTGAGGCCCGTCTATGGAAGCCGACCGAGAAGTTTTCAGTATATTTCGAAGAGAAACGCAGGTTGGCCCGAGATGTCAACATGGAAGATGACGAGCTGTTGGATGGCCTTATTGTCGGCATTCCAGCAGCGAATTTGCGTACGCAGGCGAAGCTGCAGTGTTTCGACAACCCGGGAAGGATGCTGAGAGCGTTTGCTGGCATAATGCTGCCGGCAAGGGCTCCTGGAGGGCAAAAGGTGCAAACGTTGAGAAGTGATCCGGCAAGCAAAGAATCGCGTTGCTATAACTGCAATGGAAAAGGGCACTGGGCAAGAGCTTGCATCAAACCGAAGAGAACTCCAGGGTCCTGCTATGGATGTGGGGCAGTGGATCATGTCATCAGTGGATGTCCCCAAAACAAGAAGGATGGCGCTAATGATTATGTAAGATTGTTTAAAATATTTGTTTATGAAAACCCTAACCAGCCAATTATTACAGAGTGCTTAATAGATTCAGGAAGCCCAGTATCGATCATAAAATTTGCTTATGTACCCAAAAATATTAAATTAGACCCGCAAGAAGCTGACTTTTATGGATTAAACAAGAGTCGATTGAATAGTTATGGAAAAATATTATGTTTCATTATAAAAGAAGAAATAAAGATTTTTTTAAATTAATTGTGGTGGCAAATGAATCTATGAGCTGTAATATTGTGCTGGGCAGAGACTTTATGGAAGCATGCAATTTGAAAATGAATTTAGAAACTTTAAATGTGATTACTGTGGAGAATATTGAAACCCAAGTCGATAAGAGCGCAAATATTAGTTTATTGGATAATAATACTGAGAAACCTAATGAGTTAAATTTTCAGTCCGAAAGTAAAAGGTTAGAAAGTGAAAGTTTAGTTAGTGAGAGTTTAGGAAATGAAAGTTCAGAAGAAGAGAGTTTAGGAAATGAAAGTTTAGAAGAAGAAAGTTTAGGAAATGAAAACTTAGAAAAAGAACAATTTAGAAGTGGAAAGCGAGAACTTAAGGAATATAACTTTGGGAGGCAAAACGTTGGGAGAAAACTTTTTGGAAAAGGAATGTTTAAGCAGTAAATCTTTAGCAGTATTAGAAGGTCGAAATTTAAATATGGATGTCTGTTATGAAAACTTTAAAAAAGGAAATGATGAATATAAATATTTTAGAAGATTTTGAAAATGAAAGACTTTATAATATTGGTGAACAAGTAAATTATTGTGATCGATAGAAGTTTATAAAGTTGTTAGAAACAAGTTATGTTCAGGTCGAGCGACCGGAAAATCCGAAAATAAAATGTGAAATGAACATAATATTAGAAAACTCAAAACCATTTAGTTGTGCACCAAGGAGACTGTCATATTGTGAAAAGGAGGCATTACAAAAAATGTTAGAGGAATACGTTAGAGACGGAATTATACAACCTAGTAGTTCGGAGTACGCTTCTCCTATTGTATTAGTGAAGAAGAAGTCGGGAGAACTTAGACTTTGTATAGATTTTAGAAGATTGAACAAAATTATGGCAAAGGATAATCATCCGATACCATTAATAGACGACCTTTAAGATAATTTAGTTGGAAAGTCAGTGTTTACGAAATTGGATCTTAGGAACGGATACTTTCATGTATTTGTTAACAAAGAATCGGTAAAATACACATCATTTACTACCCCTTTGGGGCAATTTGAGTTTTTACGGATGCCTATGGGTCTAAAAACAGCTCCACAGGTTTTCCAAAGATTCGTTAATGACATATTTTCGGACATGATAAGACAAAACAAGGTCATTATATATATGGACGACATTTTAGTTGCTAGCAGAAGTTTAGAAGAGCATTTGGAAATATTAGTAGAAGTATTTAGGAGACTAGTAGAAAACAAGTTAGAATTGAGAATGGACAAATGTAAATTTTTGCAAGACAAGGTTAAATATTTAGGTTTTCTGATTTCGAATAATGGAATTAAAGCTGACAGTAAAGGTTTAGAAGCTATACAAAATTTTCCGATTCCAGGCAGGGTGCAAGCAGTACAGAGTTTTTTGGGGCTTTGCTCGTATTTTCGACGATTCATTAAGGATTTTTCAATTTTAGCGAAACCTTTGTATGACTTATTGAGAAAAGATAGGCAGTTTAAGTTCGAGGAAGAAGAACTAAGTTGTTTTTCACTTTTAAAAGCAAAATTAATGGAATCGCCAGTTCTGGCGATATACGATTACAGGGATGATGTCGAGCTTCACTGTGATGCAAGTGCTTTAGGATTTGGGGCTGTGCTTCTTCAGAAAAAAGATGACAACAAGTTGCATCCTATTTTCTATTTTTCAAAGAGGTCGACAGCAACGGAAGCAAAATACCACAGTTTTGAGTTAGAGACTTTAGCCATCATTTACGCGTTAAGAAGATATATAATATATATTTACTTGACAAACGATTCAAAATTGTGACAGACTGCAATTCCTTAACCTTAACCCTCAATAAGATTGAGTTGAATCCAAGAATAGCAAGATGGGCTCTAGAGCTGCAGGAATTTGATTATGAATTAAAGCACAGGTCAGGCAGTCAAATGCAGCATGTAGACGCATTAAGTAGGTGCAACAACATAATGATAGTAGAGGCGAATACATTCGAAACAAATTTAGTAATTTGTCAGTCAAAAGATGTTAAGGTTCAAGAGATTAGAAAAATATTAGAAAAGAGTGAGCATAAGTTATACGAAATGAGAAATGGGGTGTTTTATAGAAAAAGTAATGATAACCGATTATTATTTTATATACCCAATAGAATGGAAGAACATGTGTTATACAAGTACCATGACGAAATGGGCCATATTGGAAGGGACAAAATGTTAGATGTAATTAACAAAAGCTACTGGTTTCCACACATGAAGGATAAGGTCTTAGAGCACATTCAAAATTGTTTAAAATGCATTGCTTATTCTCCGAAAGTAGGTAAGGGAGATGGACACTTACATAGTATACCAAAAGGTAATAAGCCTTTCGAGATTATTCATATAGACCATTATGGGCCGGTGGATAATAGCAGATCGAAAAAACATATATTCGCGGTTGTAGATGCGTTCACAAAGTTTGTTAGGCTGTACACAACAAAAACGACGAATACAAAGGAGGTGATAAGTGCTTTGACTGATTACTTTCGAGCATATAGCAGACCGAAATGTATAATATCTGATCGGGGGAGTTGTTTTACTTCTTCTGATTTTGCAGAGTTTATGGAAAATAGTAACGTTAAGCACATAAAAATCGCGACGGGCTCGCCGCAGGCTAATGGCCAAGTTGAACGAATTAATCGAAGTTTAGGACCAATGATTGCAAAATTGACAGAGCCTGAAAGGGGTTTACTTTGGGATAAGGTTATTGAGAAAGTAGAGTATTCAATGAATAATACGATTCATAGTAGCATTAAACAGCGTCCGAGTGAAACATTATTCGGAATAACACAAAGAGGAGAAGTATGTGATGAGTTAAAGGAAAAATTAGAAGATGAAGAAGAGGTAGAAAATGTTAGAAAATCTTTAGAAAATATTAGAAAAGAAGCAGAAGAAACACAGAGAAAGGCACAAATGAAAAATGAAGAACACTACAATGCGAAAAAGAAATGTGCGACAGAATATAAAGAAGGAGATTATGTTATGGTTAAAAACTTCGATAGTACGGCGGGTGTCTCGAGAAAACTCATTCCGAAGAACAAAGGTCCTTATGTAATTGAAAAAATATTAAAAAATGACAGGTATTTGCTTAAAGATATTGACGGGTTTCAGTTATCTCGTAATCCATATCAAGGCATTTGGAGTGCAAACAATATTAGACACTGGATAAAGATATGAAAATTATATGTAATTGTAACTAATAGACTGTAAGAAAAATTGTAAATACTGTAAATAATGTAACGAATGTATCAAAATAATCTATAATATCAAGACAGAGATAGAGGGCTATCTCAAGGTCAGGACGGCCGAGTTGTAGCAGGCCAGGTAATATAAGTATGCTCTGGTCACACTATTCCTTGAGTTACGCTCTCTCGAGAGAGCATGTTACTCTCTCAAGAGAGCGCCTCTCTGTGAAAACGGGGGTTGAAAGCAAGCTGCCTGCCGAGCAGTGAGATCACTTGGTTATGAGAGCGCAACGGAAGAGGATACAAAAGTGAACAAAAGCTAAAACTAAACTAAAATAAGCCTAAACTAAAATAAAATAAGCCTAAACTAAAGTAAAATAAGCCTACAATAAATAAAAGACGTAATAATGAATAATAAATACTACCTATTACAGAGGGAAAGTCCAAATATAAAGAAAGGACAAATTGTCTTGTTGAAGGAAGAAAACAGTCATCCAGCCAGGTGGCCAATGGGAAAGGTGGAAAAAGTCCATAAGGATAAAGACGAAAAGGTTAGAGTGGTAGAAGTGAAATTACAAGATGCATTTATCACCAGACCAATAAGCAAGATTTGTCCCTTAGACGGAATAAAGTCTGTCGATAAAATGGAATCTGATCTCAAAGAGACAAAACCGAAAAGACAAACAAGAGGTACATCAAAGATCTCAAAACTTAGTTTTGTAATGGCTATGTTATTAGTTATATTCTGCAAATTTGCTAATGCATCAGCTAAAGTTGATCAGCCAAGGTAGGCAATAGAGAAGATAAATAAGACTTCGGCAATATATTTAGACCCAATGGGGGACGTTGAAATTGTAGCCTCCTCCTGGAATTTAATAATATTTTATAATATGAACGTTTACTTCGAAATGCTTAAAAAAGGTAAAGATTTAATACCAAAAATGAGGGTAATTTGCGAAGGGCTACATAGTTTTGAGGATCAATGCCTTTTAGTTCTGAGTAACACAGAAAGGCAGATCTCAGACATAGAAGAAAATAATAAACATTTTATGGCTCAGGGAAAATCAAGAAGTAAACGTGCTCCATTTGGTTTTATGGAATCGCTTTATCACATTCTGTTTGGAATAATGGATGAAGACGACAGGTTACAAATGGAGGATAATATAAAAAACTTATTAAGCAATCAGCATAGCCTTAACGAATTAAATAGGAAACAAACTTCTTTAGTCGATTCTACGACCAACATTTAAAAGAAAACGACTATGATAACCAAACAGCTAAGAAATATTATAAATGAATGCGAAAAAATTCAATATGGAATCATAAGCCTATTAATAGACATAAATCATGGCCGACTTAATACAAACATATTCAAACCTAGTCAGCTGAAAAGTGAGATTTCCAAAATAAAAAATAATTTGTCTGAAAATTTAGTATTGCTAGGAAAAAGAACAGGTACATAATTAAAGGAGGTTTACACGTTATTGAGGGCTAGGGGCTTAGTTGTGGATAAAAAATTAATAATTAATGCCAAAATACCTTTGTTTGCTTCAGTGTTTTATAAAATTATCCCAGTTCCGGTTAAATTAGACGACCGCATGATCACAGTGCATGTAGATTCTCAGTACTTGATTTATAATTTCGAGATTGATGCATATCACTTTGTGGCAGAATCTACTATTAATAAATGTCAAAATTGGAAGTCGAATAAAAGAGTTTGTGAGGGAAGTTGCCAACTTCTGGAGTAGTGCTAACGACAATAATTGTGAGATTAAACCTCTCAAACCAAATAAGGCATCGAACTGGAGGTATAAATCGATTGTAAAGAGTAAGTCATATTGGGTGGTGTTGGAAAAGATAAGAAGTTGGCTTTTTAAGGTTCAGAACAATTCTAAGGCTAGAGTTCAATGTAGCAACTCAAAAATAGAGATGGTAGATTTAACTGAACAAGGAATAATGACGTTAAGGTCAGATTGTACTGCTCGAACTGATGATAAAATATTGGTTGCTTAACACAGTATTCAGCTAGAAGATCTTACATTGGAGAAGTCAACGAAATACCAAAGATTATTTGGAACCCGCTCGACATGCCATTATTTAATCATACGGACGAAATTAATCGTTTATCAAAGCAAATTCAATATTTAAAACTCACAAGCTAGAACTGAGGGAGTTAGACTTTCATCATTGAACTGGACATGCATCCCTAATTTTAGCAATTGTAATAATAACTATATTAACTGTATATATTATAAGAAAAATAAAAATACGGAGGCAGTTACAAGACGGTATCTAGCGGTATGCTTAATATTTACATTTGAAAATACAGTAAATCAATGATATAAAAATGTTATATGCTAAAAAATAATAATAAATATTATACATAAATCTTCACTAAAATTTTAAATATCAATAATACTAAGCCGTTGCAAGGTGTCAAATTTTTAAGCAAAATAAAATATATAGAATAAATACAGTCCACTAATTTTGTATTGCAATGTTTTTGAAAATAAATATAATAAATTGTCATTAACACATACACCTAATCTTGCCGGCCCTTGCCAGAATGTTCAGAAGAACACTAATAAAAATAAAGTATAATACTTTATGAGCTCTGTGCATGTCATGTGACAGTTGTAAATCGATCTAGAGCCATAAACTATAATTGTAATTTTAAACCCTACAAGGAAGCAGTGTTAGCACTTGTAATCTGTAAGTGCAGGCCACTTGAGCCTTACCGAAAATAATCACTTGAGATGTTTCTCACACTGCACCAAGAGTTCCTGCGCGGGAGTCAAATGATAAGCCTTCCGCTCAGGCAGCCGCGGCCTCTGCGTGGGCCACAGAATAAGAACTTCATTTTAGTTTCCTAAGCAGGGACTTAGAAAATAAAATCAGTTTTTAATACAGAACTCAACTGAAAAGGTTGTTTTATTTAATTCGGTAACTCATCCCTTTTAGAGTATCTGAAAAATTGTTGTCTTTAGTGTTATGGTGCTATTCCATGTGAGCAAATTGTGTGTTTTTCTCTACGTTGGACCGCTAAACAATGTAATGGCCAAATTTTACCTATAAAGAAATACTTCTTTAACAGCTTAAAAATATCCGAAACATTTAGCATTAAAATTTTTTTTTTTTAATTTGATCTCACTTCAACTTTTAAAATTTACCCCCACAACCGTTGTTATAGAGATGTTAAATCAACGCACAATTTTTGTGTTCTTTAATTTATTTGGGTTAAAAATATATATATTCCATCTATTCACTTGTTGCACATTGCACTAACCTAAAGTTCGCCAAGCTGGGACAGTATTTGTTAAATAATGACCGCATAGTTTGAAGCTGTCTAATTAAATTGATGTATTATTTATTCCCTTCTGTTTTCTATTGCATATTTATGTTCTTTAAATTTCTTAATTATTAACGTTGCACCATTTTTGTGATTTTCTTTGTTCGCAAAAATGCTTTCTATTCTTATTACTTTTTCACTTACACCAGGGACATATTTATTTTGCAAGTTCTTCCTTCTTGTTCTTCCAAAAGGCCTTTCAACTGCGCCAGATATGGTTGGGAGCTGGATATCTTAAATTATTTTGAATCGCTTTAAATTTGTTAACTATTAAATTACTCAACTGGGGTTTCTGCATACTGTCGCTGCACGGAAAATGTCTTACTAAGCTTAAATCAAATTTTACGTGTGTTTATTTATAGATATACTTCCTGATGGTTGCTGATTCTAGTGTCTCTACGTTTTTGGGCAAGCGTAAGCAAAAGTAACTCTTATACATACATCTTTTAAAATAGCTTATATTAATTTCACACGCACTCCCTTCGACTGGTGTGCGCCATATTTCAAAATGGCGTATAGTAATTTCGTAATCCCTTCCACGAAATGTGCGCCATAAGTGCGAGAAAGAAACAACTGTATCTAACCGCAAACACATTCAGAGAGAACGAAACTTTATGTGTGTGCAGTGTCCCTCTTTTGTGGTGCTCTGCCTCATTACATACTGTTGTTTCTTTCTAGCACACATAGTTTGGTGAGAGTGAGTGAGTGAGAAAGTAATATACGCCATTTTGATAGAGATATGAGAGTGTATTCAGTTTCGCTTTCGTATGCCCACAGTGAGTGAGAGGATAAAATCAGGTCGTCCGTAATTCCGTACGTACGTCATGGCATCTTGAGCGTACTCTTGCATATGGCACGGGCTCCCAACATAAGTAGCTGGGAGAATAGTCAAACAACCAATGTATGGCGTCACATCGTAACTTTGACTGATTGAAACGAAGGAAATTGAGACGCTCCGTTTCTACTTTTACATACATATGTACATGTCGACATAGTACTGTTGAAACAAACGGCGGTATCTGAACAGATGATTGTCAAAATCTAGTCGAATCATCAATCGATATAAATAAAAATTTATTGAACTGACTTTCTTATTCGTTTCTTCTTCTGTAATATTCAAATTTACGTGAAAAAGAAATGTACTTCTTTTTCACGTAAATCTTTATGTTGAGGTCTCCACGACAGAACATCAACGGATGTTGAAGTTCATCTTTTGACCGATGAGTGTCGCATCCCGGAGCTTAAGAACAATATCGCGTGGTTCCATGTTCTCTCATTGATAGTGCGCGCATTGAGTTGTCTTAAATGGCTTCCAGCTGATCTTTTATCTGCTTTGATATTGATTTTGGGGTCATCAGAAAGCCAGAATCAGCAACAAAATATATCTAAAGGAATTTATCTTTGTTTGGTGGTGGTTACAAAGCGCCCGCTCGATGGATTTGCCATTGAATCTGAATTTTGTAATGCAATTTCTTAAAAAATTAAAGTTGTTCATGTTCATAATAGAGTGATGCTACACCCAAAAAAAAATAGTCATAGAAACGAAACTATTGTTACATGAATTCTACACTATTCAGTATAAAAAATTTCTCTATAAGATGAGTATTAAATAAATACTTCGATAGTATTAAAAAACAACTTTCGATGTTATCAATTTTATACTCCCGAGTATAAAATTTAAACTTACTTGGTATACTCATTCGGAATCTCCTAGTTTATTTTTTATACTATTTAGTATAACAAAAATACTATGTAGTATACAAAGTATACGGCATGTAGTATACATTTCGTAGTACTTCGTATAATACTTATTCTAATTTCTGACAGTTGTAGTATAAAAATTATACTATTTGGTTTCCTTGTAGTATACATATTTCTCCCAGTAAAAATGCGCTGAATTTTTATTTTTATTTATTATTTTATTATATGTTTTTAATATTATATATTATACTAATATTTTTACAATTAAAATTAGAATTAGATTGATTTAATTCTTACATAACTAACAGTCGATTTTTTATAAATGGTAGTGGGGGTGTCTTCCCGATTTGGAAAAATAAAATTTAGATCATCATTTTCTATATATTGCAGTTTTTCATAGGTATAGCCACAGTCTATAAATTCATTTTATAATTAAAATAAATTAATAATAAATAATAAATTAATATTTAAAGTAACTTACCAATCAAATTTATAAGGCAAACTAGGTCCAAATTATTTTCTGTTACCATTATTTGAAAAGCTGAAATAAACTAAATTTGTTTGTTATTGCATTACATTGAAATTTGAAAAACAAGACAATATGTTTACAAGTTTTGGGCCACTCGTACAAATGTATGTATGTATCTATCGCTAAGCACAACAAAAAAAACAAAACAACTGCGCACTTTTCCGTCATCATCCCCCAGTATCCATGGTAACAAGTGATTTGCGCATGCGAATATGTAAATATGTACATACATACATACATATATGTTAATATGAAAATGCGACTGCGCAAATCATTTGTTACCATGGAAACTGGGGGATGAAAACGGAAAATAGAGCATTTTAAAGTAAATGCACTTTAATTCCGATTATGATTATTATACGAGATCAATCTGACAACTCGATTACTCTTACATATTTCCACTGAATTAACCAATAAGGATAAAATATGGTTGCCTTTATTATACCCTTGCAGAGGGTATTATAATTTTGGTCAAAAGTGTGCAACGCAGTGAAGGAGACATCTCCGACCCTATAAAGTATATATATTCTTGATCAGGATCACCTCCTGAGTTGATATAGCCATGTCCGTCTGTCCGTCTGTCTGTCCGTCTGTCTGTTTCTACGCGAACTAGTCTCTCAGTTTTAAAGCTATCGAATTGAAACTTTGCACACACCCTTCTTTCCTTTGCACGCAGTATATAAGTCGGAACGGCCGGGATCGGCCGACTATATCCTATAGCTGCCATATAACTGAACGATAGGAAATGCCATAACTCTGCTGTTTGTAAAGTTAGGAAGTTGGGATTTTCTATGGATTCTTTATTTGGCCAATCAATTCGACCTACCAAATTTCATAAGGATCGGCCGACTATATTCTATAGCTCCCATATAACGATAGGAAATAGCATAACTTTGGTGTTTTTAGAGTTAGGAAGTTGGGATTTTCTATGGGTTTTATATTTGGCCAATCAATCCGACCTACCAAAATTTATAGGGATCGGCCGACTATATCCTATAGCTGCCATATAATTGAACGATTGAAAATGCCATAACTTTGGTGTTTTTAAAGTTAGAAAGTTGGGATTTTTTATGAGTGTTAAGAATGCATCATATGAATAATTTTGGAGAATATTATTTACAGAATATTCTGCAAGGGTATATCAACTTCGGCTCCGCCCGAAGTTAGCTTTCCTTTCTTGTTTTTTAATAATTTCACTTTACTTACGTCTTTTTCTCTTCACGAATTTCAGCAGAATGCAGGAACCCGATGACAGCAATTATGCACTAACGCGACGAAAACCACTAAAATGTGGTAACGCGTTTTGAGATCGAACAGTTTCATTTGTCCTAGTTTCACACCAAAAACAAAAATCGAAACTACGGTTTAAATTTTAAACTACAGAGTATTGGCCTTATAATATGTGGTGTTGAATTACCACTACTGAGTATAGGTTTCATATTATTTGGTAATAAATTAATACTGACTTCCTGTATACTGTCTGTAGTTTTTTCTTGAAGCCAGGAGTATTAATTTTAAACTGAAAACTTATTTGTATGTGGTATAAAAATTACACCACATATTAGAATTGTAGACTCTTCGCTATAGAATTGACACTAAAAAGTATAGGCGTTATATTCTTAGGTATTGAATTAATACGTATACTTTAATACTGTCGATAGTTTCTTTTTAATACACGTTTATTAAAATTACACTTTCGTTTTTTTTTTGGGTGTACATAAACATCTAAGCAAACTCCGGCAAGTTTCATGAAACAACTACCTTACAATGTTTATATGACAGCTATTATATAATCGTCTGATTTTTGTAAACTAAAACCGTAATTCGAATTCTGGCTAGATCGACCCGCCTGGTAATGCTCTTCAAGACTTTATATACATATATCACTTGAGTCGGAAATGTCTTCTGCACTCAATTAAAAACTTTGACTGAAATTATAATACTCTCTGCAAGGGTAAAACAAGAGGTTATTTGAATTTCGACATGTGTTTGTAACGCTGAGAAAATACATTTTTAACCATTATGTAATATATATATTGTTGATCAGCATAACCAAACGAATCAATATATGCTCATCCGTCTATTCCGAATGACTAGCGCAATTTTTTTGACACGAAATATTCGCAAAACAGACATTTGTGTAATTAAGTGTAAAATAGAGAATATCTCGGGAACGGCTGAACGGATTTTGATAAAACGTACACTAAACTGATCAGCAAGGGAAGGGTGATAGTGGGATAAATATTAGGAAAATTGTATATTAGGGAAATTTTAAAACTATATTGCGCCAATTGTCTAAGTATCGAATAACCAACAATGATTCACAGTGATAAGTGTCTTGGAAATGCTGCCGTGTGGCCATTCACTTAACAAATTTTAATTTCAAAGAAACTGTGGGTACAAAATGATTGAATCTTTCCTTAAAGTTAGTTCGATTGCCTATCAATTTTTTGAAATACCTCCCGAGTTGGCACACGCTCTATGAGGGGCGTAGGAATTTTTCAAAAGTTAGCGTCGAATTGGTATTTTTTGACGGTTGCTGTCATGGACGGGACAATTTTGTGATAATTGCTGTCTGGAACGGCTCAAGTGTGACGTGATCATGAGAAAGTATTGATTTTAAGAAAACTGTGGGTACAAATTGATTGAAACTTTCCTTAAAGTTAATTCGATTGCCTACCAATTTTTAAAAAATCTCCTGACTTGGCACATACTCTGTAAGGGGCGTAGGAATTTTTCAAAGGTTAGCGTCGATTGTTATTTTAAACGACAGAAAATAAGTTGTTTCATGCAATGACTAACGATGGGTTCAAGTAATAGAGTGGGTGGCACTTTTATATCCCTTTAAACTACGCAAACTGTAATGCGATTTTCTCAAAAACGGTGGGAAAAATTTGTATCAAATTTTCCAGAAATATTACTAAGACATCCCTACATACGCCTATTTACACGGCATTTTGGCACACGCTCTGTGAAGGACTTTATTTCCAATTCAATTTTGTAGTCCTTTTTTTGTATGGGCTGATTTAGACGCTTGCCCACTGTTAAGCGATTTTCTCAAAAACTGTGATTTGTATAAAATGTTAACTTTATATCGTTGAAGAAACGTCCTTTAAGCTGATGTAGCGTGCAACTTGGCACACGCTCTGTGAGTTGAGATATTCTCCAAAGTATGGGGAGTCGATTTTTCAAATGCATTTTTGAACAATTTCCAGACCTCCAATATGCTTAAATCTTACATATATAGGATTTTCTTTTTTAATATATTTGCATCTAAAAGTTTTCAATTGCGTGTATAAATAGCTAGAAAATCAAAAAATAAAAACAGCCTCACTGTTCCACATTCCACCGTTCCGCTATAGTCGCTAATTAGACGCAACTGATATTTCGATAGCCGGTCATCAAAACTAAGCGAAATCCCGTAGCTCGAGCTGGTCACACTAGCCGGCGCCTATATAAGCAGAGCAAGTTCATCAGTTTGGTCACTAGTGCTCCTTCAGGGCTAGTGTGAGGTGTTAATTCGCTATGGACAGGGTTGTGGAAATAATTATAACTATCGTATCGAAGACATTTTTTTTTTTTTTAGAAATCTTTATCACCCGGCTCGCATAGGGAATCCAAAATCCTTCCGCCTGTAGACGAACGCTGCCTTTGGGATAGATTTGTGCGTCTCACGGCCGTGTTCAGCACCATCCCATCTGAGCTGAACCCCTTTTTTCCATTCCGCCTGCAAATTTGGCGCACAAAAGAATTTAACTGATTTCGGACACACCCGGGACTTATTCGGAATCGACATTTTTTACGCATCTGTGGTTCGCTGTAGAATTCCTTATAGTACTCCTGGCAACACATATCCGGTGTCATATCTTTATATTTTTCCATCATTTGCCTTTTTATGACAATGTCGTGCAGATTTACAACGTGACATTAGAAGAAAGAAAAAGACACCGGATAGTGCCAGCCAGGAGTAGGAGCTGCTTTCTCGCCCGTTTCCTCGATGCTCTCCTCCGGCACACCAGTTCTGGAAGTGGAAGCGAGAAGGGGAGTGGGAGTGGGCCTGCCAAATTGAAGTAACTTGGCCTGATTTTTCCCATCCCTAAAATAACGCGCACCGGAACGTTTCTCCGGGAATATATAGAAATCCAAGTACACCTTTTTTGCGCTTGTTGCCAAAACTCCTCATCGTTCATAAGTCTCGAATGTTACGGAAAAAATGAACGACCCACGCCTGTAAAGAGTACAAAGTTGGTGATGTGGTTATGTTAAAAAAAGTCACTCACCTGTCCACCTCCACTATAATACCTTGTAAAAGGTTTAGAGATGCTCCCTCTCCATTCTCCCTTCCAACATTATATACCGCCATAGCACTTGATTAATGATTTAAATAAATTTGTATACAAATTAAGTGGAAACCGCCAGAAAAGCCAATATAAAAGCAGAGCGAAGACCAATTACCAGAAATATTGGAAAAAATACCGTGGATCCTAAAAATATATGGCCTCGCTATTTAGGTTAGGAAAAACAAAGCCCAAGCATGCACTAAAAAAATTTTACCAAACTCATTTTTTTCCCATGTAAAATGCTTGCTGTGCTAAAAAAAAGTGGCTTTATCGATAAAGTAAACAAGTAAAAAAATATTTCATTAAAACCCAAGTGTGCCAATAATTTTTTTCAGAGAATAAATAAAGTCATTTGTATTTAACAATAAAAATATTTTTTTCATTCATATTTATTTTTATATTATATAAAGAAAGGAAGTCTTATAATTTAAACGATAGTTTCTTACTCTATGCTTATGTACGTCAAAATCTCGGAAATTAAAAGAGCTAGACTTTTTGTCATTGCCTCGCTGATTTCAAGTGGTTACAGTTTGCCGGTTGACTTTTAAATTACCTTGTGGGCGGCCGCCAGTCTGGAGGTAATGAAACTTGGCCTGCAACTCTCTGGCCTCGTGTACATGAAAGAAAATGGGTGGGACATCACTAAAAAATGATTATAACCATCGACATAATCAAACTTTAGGCCCAACAGCTTTGTATGTACATATATAATACTGAGCTTATAAATTATTTGCCTTGTGACCCCCAAAGGAAGGCAACTATATAATGCACTCATTAAAACATGCAACAAACTGGACTACGTTTCACCAGGCAGCCCTACATACTGGCCTACAGATCCTAGAAAACTACCTGATTTAATTGATTTTGCTGTGACAAAAAACATCTCTCGCAATCTAATATCTGCAAAATCGCTTTTGGATCTATCATCGGACCACTCACCAGTGCTAATAACTCTTCTTCAAAACCCGGAATTAATCGAGCACCCTCGCAGGCTGACGTCGCATCGAACCAACTAGCTGAAGTTCAAAAAGTACGTAAGTTCCCACATTGAACTAACTCCACAGCTCAACATCAAGGAGGACATCGACTGCTACGCCGATGCACTGGAGTCTGTACTCGTCGCAGCAGCCAAAGTCTCAACACCGCAAGGGAGGGATGGGCACACACACCAACACAAAACTAACCATGAAATCGAACAGCTTGTTCTGGAGAACAGACGTTTGAGACGTACTTGGCAAACCAGCAGATCGCCATCCTCAAAACAAAGTCTTAAAGAAGCTGGTCGCAGACTTACCAGGGCTTTAAGGCAAGAAGAAGAAAAACACAACGCCAGTACATTGAGAAACTTTCACCCACCAGCACTAAGCATCCCTTGTGGAGAGCCCACCCAAATCTAAGTGCGCCGGCCGAAACAGTAATCCCCATAAGAGACTCTTCAGGCAGCTGGGCCAGAAGCGACAAAGACAGAGCTTGTACATTTGCTTTACACCTTCGAAATGTTTTTCAGCCAAACCCTGCAACTAATTCATTCGCCCTACCGTCGCCGTCAATTCGAATTGAATCTGAGACGGAGCCAATTCTGTTTCAACCAAATGCAATTGCAAAAGTAATCAGCGAGCAATTGAAACCAAAAAAGGCCCCAGGCGGTGATCAAATAACTCCCAAAATGTTAATCGAACTTCCAAACTGTGCAGTTGAGGTTATTTGTAAATTCTTCAACGGGATTACACGACTTGGCTATTTCCCAAAAAATGGAAAAAATCGGTAATCATAATGATCCCAAAGCCAGGGAAAGATCACACAATACCAGCTGCGTACAGACCGATAAGTTTACTCTCGTGTCTGTCAAAACTGTTCGAAAAATGCCTTTTGACGCGCATCATTCCATATCTGAAAAGCACAACGTTATTCCAGCACATCAATTTGGCTTTCGAGAAAGCCATGGAACAATAGAGCAAGTCAACAGATTAACAACAGAAATAAGGACTGCATTCGAGCTTCGGGAATACTGCAGTGCGGTATTCCTTGACGTCGCACAGGCTTTCGACCGAGTCTGGCTTGATGGCCTTATCCATAAAATCAGAACGATCCTGCCGGGAAACACTCACAGGATACTTGAATCGTACCTTTACAACAGAGCCTTCGTGAGATGCAACACCATAACATCCGATGACTACGCTATAGAGGCTGGAGTTCCCCAAGGTAGCGCCCTTGGTCCAACTCTATTTCTCCTCTACACCGCTGATATTCCCACGAACGAGCGGCTAACTACTTCTACATTCGCAGACGATACCGCGATCATAAGTCGGTCCAAATGCCCAACTCAGGCAACAGCACTACTAGCTGATCATGTCGTTGTAGTGGAGAGGTGGTTATCAGACTGGCGTATAAAAATAAATGCGCAAAAGTGTAAACACATAACGTTTACTCTTAACAGACAAACGTGTATTATTTTAGTACATAGGTTGCTCTTCATTTAAATACCTTGTGATACACAACATTTTTATACCCTTGCAGAGGGTATTATAATTTTGGTCAAAAGTGTGCAACGCAGTGAAGGAGACATCTCCGACCATGTAAAGTATATATATTCTTGATCAGGATCACCTCCTGAGTTGATATAGCCATGTCCGTCTGTCTGTGTCTACGCAAACTAGTCTCTCAGTTTTAAAGCTATCGAATTGAAACTTTGCACACACCCTTCTTTCCTTTGCACGTAGTATATAAGTCGGAACGGCCGGGATCGGCCGACTATATCCTATATCTGCCATATAACTGATTGATCGGAAATGCCATAACTTTCGTGTTTGTAAAGTTAAGAAGTTGGGATTTTCTATGGGTTTTATATTTGGCCAATCAATCCGACCTACCAAATTTCAAAAGGATCGGCCGACTATATCCTATAGCTGCCATATAACTGATTTATCGAAAATGTCATAACTTTGGTGTTTGTAAAGTTAGAAAGTTGGGATTTTCTATGGGTTGTATTTTTGGCCAATCAATCCGACGTTCCCAATTTCATATGGATCGGTCGACTATATCCTATAGCTGCGATATAACTGAACGATCAGAAATGCCATAACTTTGGTGTTTTTAAAGTTAGGACATTGGGATTTTTATGGGTTTTATACTTGGCCAATCAATCTGACCTACCAAATTTTAAAAGGATCGGTCGACTATATTCTATAGCTGCCATTTAACTG
Organism: Drosophila fuyamai; assembly: GCA_018153365.1. NCBI lineage: Eukaryota > Metazoa > Arthropoda > Insecta > Diptera > Drosophilidae > Drosophila > Drosophila fuyamai. Next base: position 126,787 of record JAECXW010000540.1, read on the forward strand.
AGCGATCGGAAATGCCATAACATTGTTGTTTTTAAAGTTAGGAAATTGGGATTTTGTATTAGTTTTTTATTTGGTCAATCTATCCGACATACCAAATTTCATAAGGATCTTTGGTGTGTTTTTCAGATTTAACTTTACACCTAATTTAGAATGGTTATTGAGCACTGGTACATATAAGAAAATTTGTACTTAGTCATAGAATATGTCATACAATATGACTATCATAGTTAGCATCATAAATAAAATCAATCAATAAAATTCAACCCCCTCGAACTTTTCCTTAATGGTAATGCCAACTTTTGAGAAAAAGATTTATTAAATATTATTTTGAATCTGTCGCCGATCCATTTTTTTTATGAACTAGTTAAAACAAAGGATTGATGCTGGTTTCAGTGATATTTATTATGAATCCTCACATACTCAGCCCCCTCACCACGACAAGGTCTCAATCCTCGAGAGGGAAATATTATAATCTTAATCTATATTGCACTTTATAAATACAAAATTTATCACAATCTTGAAACAATATAATAATCTATTGCATTTTTACCTAAATATATACAATTCAAATAAATAAATAAGTTAATAAATTAATAAATAAATTAATAAACAAATCCTAACATCTATATTTAAGAAAAATTCCATAATGATGACTATAGCTCGTTTTGTATGTAAGAGCACCAGCATTCCTCAGCTCATTTTCAGCAAAAATCCAATCAATTTGCGTCAAATGTTTCGTAGTTGCAGAGTTATTTATTGGAATTAGATTAAATTCGTTTAAAGCTTCCTCAAGTCGATCAGTGGTTGTGGATCTGCAAATATTAAAATCTCCTAATATAACAAATCTGCTATTATTTTCTAAGCTGCGTATCCTTTCTACGTCCGACATAACTTCATTACGAAATTGTGCTATAGGAAACGTTGGATTCCTATAAACAACAATGAAGGATGTATTAAGATATTTTAAGGCAATTGATTGGTATATAGTTCTTGAGCTCAAAGACTTATTTGTCTCAAACAGGAAAACTACATTTTCGGAAATATTTTGCTTGGCATAAATCATAATTCCATTTTTGCCAATACCATTCAATCGATTGCTATCAATTCTTCTTATTATCTCGAAACCTTGTGAAGAAAAGTCTTCGCTGGGAAGAGTCCAAGTTCCGACAAAACAAACAAAAATTTGCACAACAAATAATAGGGTCATTCAACATACAACGAAGCTCGCTTGATGCCTCTTTTAAGATGCACGGCGACTTTGCTATTTGTTGCTCCTTGGCTTTTGTGGATGGTAATAGCCTCAGCAGGAACAATTGGAAATTGCTTCAACAGAAGCATGCTCCGATCTTCCACATTGAAAAACTCGAGAGGCTTTTACTATTGGAGTCCATTCGGGATCGGGACTATTCCGAACCTTTGATCTGGCGATAGTGCCAACCGTGGGTTCAAAAAATTTAATCCAAAGTCGCGTTACTAAATTTAAGCCATTCACTAAGCAATGGTCAATTAGCATCAGCTGACCAGTTGCTCCATTTACAAGTCCATCACTTGTGTCTATATTGACGGTCACCATATATTTAGCAGTTGTTTTGAGATGAAGAAGATATGGCAAACCCTGTGTTTCAGAGGTTTTCATATTTTGAGCATATCTTAACGTGTTTTCCCTGTTTCCCTGTTTCTTGTAGATATGTTCGCAGTTTTCACTGTATCAACAGCAGTGGAAACCAATTCTTCCGTCCCAATTTGCGCTAGTTTTAGGGAATTGTAATTGTTAACTTCTTCGTTAGAAGAAAATAAATGAATGGCATCATCAGGAACTTCGCTGGGTGAAACAACTCTTTGTTTAAGGAGCTCTATATCTGCTATTGTCATGCAAGCCTCAGATAAATGATTTAGGGCTTGAGTCGCCTGCATGGTCGCCTCTTTGGCGCAATATTTCTGTGAGCTCAAAATACTTAAAGTTGTTCCATAAGCTATTTCCTGCTAAAACGCTATAAGGATTAATTGTCCTCTCCGAAAATATCCAACTGTCTCCAACTGGGGAAAGCTGCTTTAGATCTCCAAAAACTATAATTGATTTTCCACCAAAACTTAAGTCAGGGCTTCGGAATATTTGACGAAGCCGTTGATCCAAAAATGAAAGCATTTTAGAACAGTTTGAGATCAATCAACTTGCAATGAATTGTATTTAAACTATCATTGCTTAAAGGTCTTAAGGGACCTGAAGCCTGATTAATTGGTAGAGAAAACACTGAATGTAGAGTCAGTTCTACAATTCCAAAAGCAGCTTTTCCAGTCGGAGCACATAATAAAACCTTTGCTGAATCCGTAGCAGCAGGAAGCTTATTTGCTCGCCAAGTCACAGACTGATAGATGGTAGAAATCAGTCTGCTTTTTCCTACACCGGCCCCTCCACCAACATATTCGTAAAAAAATATAATAATATAGTCTTTGTTTGTTATTAAGGTACCGAGTTGGCGAGCAAAGGTCATCATTGGAAACTAACGGGGGGAGTCTAATTAATTGAAGTTCGCCGTCTTCTTCAGGGTTGTTTATCGCATTGTCCTCCTGAAGAATATTTACGTTCCGCTCTATATTTGGTATAGCCAAAGCTCTAAACTCTTCGTCTAAAAATTGGGAGGCAGGTTCTTCCGCATCATGAGCACTATCTCCCCTATCCTCTTGTAAATCTTCCAGAACTCTTTCTAACTCCATATCATCAAACACATCATAGTTCCTTTTCATTATCTTAATGGCTTCATGGTTTACTCGGACTGTGTTTTCAATGTCGTTGGAAAGAAGTTCAGCTTCTTCATTTCGCCAAGGATAGAAGAGCATTAAATGCTCTCGGAAATAATCGGAAGGTGAAGAGTTTATGTTAAAGCGAACCCACCTTAGAATCAGGGGATGCCTACGTTTCTTAACGCAACCAGACCCATCCATCAGTGGATAACTTTGCTCAGCAACTTCATCTTCGTCATCTACCTCCACATCATTTGCTTCATCATAGTCTTCCCTATGATTAGCGGCAGATCGTGCAATCCGCTTGACAAATCTGTACCAAGCTGCGAAATCTGCTAAACAAATTCCTTCCAACTGTTCATGCCTTTGCACATATCGGTCAAGAATATTACGCTCAAAAATATCCACCGAGTTGTTTGAACTCGTTTGTCTGGATGGCAAGTGTTTACAAAAATAGTACCTTCACTTGCCTCCGACATATGTAGACCCAAAATATTGTAAGCTGCTTCTTGGGCCGATATTTCTGTTGCGTTAATAAACTTATTCCCTAGGTGCTGTAATTTCCTTTTAATAGAAATATTCCCATGGCTTATTTCTGCCATGGCTTCACGGAGCAACTGCGATACGCCTCTGTTTGATTTGTTTATGTAGTTAATGATATAACTACAACAGGCGTACGCATCTAGGATAAATTGAATATCCATATTAGCTCTGTGCAAGCCTAAAATATCTCTATTATAAGCATTGAGCAGTCGGTCGGAGAATTGTCTGCGAAGAACAATTTGTGGCTTTTTTAAGCTGGAACGTAAGGCTAGTTTATAGGCTTCAAAATTAGTTTCAAGGTGGGACAGAAAATGATACAAATTGTTAAACAAAGCTGCGTCTTCGTTTGAAATAGTCCTTAAAGCTTCCTTAATTTTTTTTAAACAAAGTTTTATGATCTTCAATATTGACTTCGTTTTCATCTATTGGATGCAAAATAAGCGTTTCGGGCATAGGAGGATATGGCATATTGAACCGGCAGAACTCCTGTCCGCGTAACTGTCTTAGGCAAGAAGCACTATGCTTGTGGCGTTGATACTGAATTACTTCTTGTAGTTCAGTATCGTCTCCATTTGTAGTAATAAACCTATCAATAAAGTTTATTACTTGCTCGGTATTTTCGTTGTCTTCGAGCTTAGGAGCACCAGCAAGCCAGTACATGCCATGAGAATGCGGAGATCCTCTGTGCTGGAATTCGATTCTCCAATAAAAATGAGAAAGATTGAATTCCACAAAAATATCTGTTTTGAAAAATTTCATTAATTGTCGCAACCTGTAATCGAAGTATCGAGAGCACGTCACTGGATCGGATCGAATTAACCGATCCTTTTCGGAGCTGGACAGAGCTGCCGCTTCTTCCTCGCTTATAGCCATATTATCCAATAGAAGAGACAGGATAACTAAAAGTTCATTCCATTTAGTTTCAGCAGCGGAAAGAGTAATGAAAAACGTTGGCAGCCAAAATTGTCGAATCATAGCTATAACTTTTTTTTCTCAGCCTCCCAATGAGCTGGTGCAGACCGTAAGCCTGTTAGGATGTGGTAGCCATCATCATGTTGCACAAGACGGTCAACAAATGATTCATCCCGCAGATTACCAGCGGTAACCGCTCCCGACTTTTTGCGTAAAGCAATTGAAATGGAATTTTGTATGCGCTTCATTTCGTTAAATTTATACATGTATAAAACTTTTGGAACTACAGCGCAACGACGGTCGTAAAAACGGATTTGGGATCTGGCTTTTTTCGCATAGGTTGTATTTCCTTTAAATATTTCTCCGCAAGAAATAGTTGGAAAGGAAAGTTCCTCTGCGTCTTCGTCAAGCGTTAAGCTTGTTGGCCGACGGCCTTCACCTGGTGCCAATGCAATGCGCTGAATTGCAGTATCATTATTTTCCAATAATGTTTCATGGCCTCCGGGATTTAAATTTTCTTCGAGCTCTGCAGCATTTTGGGAGTGGTGCTGCTGGTGAAGAAGTTGCTCTACTGCTTCGCGATCAGATTCGTCCGCAATAAAAGGAATATCATTAATTCCTTGAAGTTCTCTTAGCCATGATTCGTTTAGTGAAATGTTGTACTTTCTGTAGAGCTCGGTATTTACTAAGTACCGTACAGCTTCAAGGACCCGAGCGGGTCGAATAGTTTCAGTCATGAAATTGTGAGCGTACTCTAGTCTCCTTTTTAAATTTACTTGGATGACATAGGTAGAGTCGAAAGAGCGTGGAAGCGCAGTCACAATATCGGGAACTGAAATTGGAACATTCACCACTGCCCCTCTGATTCCACATTGCCTTTCATAGCCGAGGGAAATAATCCTCATAAAAGGGATTCTCGGTGAAATAAGACGTTCTTCGAGGCAGGTGAGTCCATTTAAGCACTCAGGGATTTCTGGGAAATCGAACCCATTAGAAAGGCAGAGTGATGGGAGTTTGCCAAGAGAAATGGCACGACGACAAGTGTGGCAAAAGTTATATTTGCCGGACGGACTGGGAATCCAGTCGATTTTGTGAGTCCATCCTAAAGTTTAATAATCGATCCTCTGCCATTTGCCGAATTTGGTCTTCCCGAATCCTCCGCTGTTGTCGTGTTTCCCGGCGTTGTGATGTGTTTATCCGTTGCTCCTGTGATCTAGCGATGGGATTTCTCCTGGTTGCTCTCCTGTTATCGGCGTCCCTTTCCCGTTCTCGCTGCCTGTCTTCCACATCCCTTCGTCGCTGTCGGTGCTTTCCAGTGTTCCTTTCCTGTTCCCTTACACGTTCCTCTGGGTTCTCGCGATGAACAACTCGTGCTGCGGCGTCCCGAATTCGCTCTGAAATTCGATATTCGGGATTGTTCCTCCGAGAGGCATGGTCAGCAGTATTTTGCAACTGCTCTCGTCGTCGCTCCTCGGGGTCCTCTCGACGGATCGCGTGTGCATCCATGTCCCGAATCCGTTCAGGAATTCGAAACTCAGGAATAGCCCTCCGAGTAGAGTGTTCAGCAGTGTTTCGCAACTGCTCTTGTCTTCGCTGCTCAGAGTCCTGTCGACGGGTTGCACGTGCCTCCATATCCCGAGTCCGCTCAGAAACACGATAGTCCAGGTCCTGTCGACGATTCGAATGTCTTGCAGCATCCTGAATACGCTCCGCAGAACGGAATTCCAGGTTAGTCCTCCGAGAAGCATGCTCAGCAGTGTTTCGCAACTGCTCTTGTCTTCGCTCCTCAGAGTCCTGTCGACGGGTCACGCGTGCCTCCATATCCCGAGACCGCTCTGAGACACGATAGTCCAGGTCCAGTCGACGATTCGAATGCCTTGCAGCATCATGATTACGCTCCGCAGAACGGATTTCTGGGTTAGTCCTCCGAGATGCATGCTCAGCAGTGTTTCGCAACTGCTCTTGTCTTCGCTCCTCAGAGTCATCCTGACGAGTTAAATGCGCTTGTGCGTCCCGAATCCGTTCAAGGTTGCGAACCCTTTCGCTTCTTCTCCGCTGCGCGCGTGCAATGGAATCCTGAGCACGACTTTCCTCCCGAAAATTTGGGTTATTGCCGCGAACATTGGCGATATGTTGCGAGTTCCGAGCTCTTATTTGGGACGCATTCCTTTCATAGCGGGCTCTACTGCGGCTTAAAGCTGCTTGTCGGCGTTACTCCTGGGACAAGCGTGTTACACGTGGCATTTTTATAGCGCTGCATGAAAAAAAATGAAAATTATGGAATGATAGCACCTAATAAGAATCACCTAATAGGATTTTAGGAGAATTTGAAAGTTAAAGAGTTATTAGCGAAATATACTTACCAAAGTTTGTGTTTTAAATATTACTTGAAATCAAGTTTTTTAATTTTACCACTGATAAAAATTACTTTCTCACACTTTTGCACTGTTAAAAAATACTTCCGCTCTCTTTAAATTTTTGCACTTGAAAAAATACTTTTCACTAACTGGCAGAGTAACGTCGTCACTCTATAAATTTTTTCATCGACTGATCTACGAATTATAGGATTTCTGAATATATATTCAAGTTAGGTAATATCCCAAATAAAATAAAAAAGAATTATCCCATGCCCCTTTTAAGGTTCTCTAGTTCAAAAAGGCAATGAAAATTCATTTTTTAAGTACCTGTCTACCTGTTGTGCAATTTAGGTCCTAATTTGTAGTGCTATTTTTTCCGATTCGACCATCAAAAAAGGTTATACCTGATATTGTACAGTTACAAAGCCACTCCATAAATTGCACTCATATCTGCGTTACCGGTTGCGCAATTCAGGTCCTTTGCACAATTCTTGCCCCTTGCACGTGTTCATTGAACCAATTAAAGGTTTGCCAACATATACCTGCTTACCAGGTTATAATGGAATAATCCCGTGGAATTCTTTGAATAATATGTCTCTGTTATCTAAAAAGTAACGGGTTGTAAAGTTAAGTAATTTTTATGACCCTTACTGTCACTCCCTTGCATTATAAAAGAGGCTGATAGGGTAGATATGTTAGAAAGCATCAAATGAATAATTTTGGAGAATATAATTTACAGAATATTCTGCAAGGGTATAGCAACTTCAGTTCCGCCCGAAGTTAGCTTTCCTTTCTTGTTTTTTTTTATTATCGGCGCAAAAACAAACAACGCAGATGGTCTTCCGACCCGTGAACATGCCACGTATAATTGACCATGCGAAACACATGTATGTTCTAGATTTAAACCACGAACTTTTAAGGATTGGCCTTGTGATTTGTTGATGGTCATGGCAAATGGAAGGCATATCGGAATTTTGAATTTTCCTATCATTATCGTAGCGTCAATTACATTGTGCACTAATTTTCTAACCACCAAACGCGTACCGTTGCACCGTTTTGTTTGGTTTATGTTTCGAAGCATGATTACTACGGAGCCAACCTTTAGGAGTAAATTGTGTGGTAGTAAGCCAGGCACGTCCAAAGAGTTTGAAAATTCAATTGGATAGTTGGTGGCTTCATCTTCATTTTTGACGCAGTCAATAGATTTGAATGAATGCATTGTTCCAATGATTTTATTTTGAATTATGTAGTTTAGGTCTTCTACATATTTATTATTAGCCGCTAAAATTGCTCTCTCACTCAAACATTCGTTACTTTTTTAGTTAGAAATAATTTCTGGAAATACATTGTTGATAAGTTCGACTTTTAGTGCGCTAAAATTACAGAAATTATTTTGAAATGATATTAATCCGCTCTATTTATCGACAGGTACTTGACCATTACCGATAGTCAGCAATTGCTCCGGTAATCTTCAGCAGATGTATCATTAAGCAATGTAACTCTCATGTTTGTTGTCAGTTGCAGTTTTTTCACTTGGCGCCATAGATTTGACGATTTGAGGCAAGCGTTTATTTCGTCGGCAGCCGTAGATCTTGGAATTACTGGCAGTATTTGGCGGAGATCGCCAGAAAGTAAAATCATTCCTCCTCCAAAAAATCTCGACTCAATGCGTAAATCTTTTAATGTTCTGTTAAGTGCTTCTAATGCACGTTTATGCGCCATTGTGTATTCGTCCCAGATGATGATTTTCGATACAGCTAAAACTTCGGCCATTGCTGAGTGTTTTGCAATATTACACGTTGGTTCTTCAATAGTTTGAAGACGGTAATTTGAATGCTGAATAAGCCGTACGGCATCCTTCTAACAATGTGGCTGCTATTCCAGAAGAAGCAACTGCAACCGCTATGTTAGATCTTGCCCTAACAGTTGCTAATACTAATGACATGAGGAATGTCTTTCCAGTTCCACGGGAATGCTGTCGAACGGGATAAAAATTGATTGAAATTTTCTTCAAAGGTAGTTCGATTGCCTAGGAATTTTTCAAAGGTTAGCGTCGATTAGTATTTTAAAAGACAGAAAATAAGTTGGTTCATGCAATGGCTAACGATTGGTTCAAGTAATAGAGTGGGCGGCACTTTTATATCCCTTTAAACTACGCAAATTGTAATACAATTTTCTGAAAAACTGTGGGAATAATTTTTTTTCAAATTCATTTTTAGCTAATTTTCTATGTTTTGTGTTTAATCTATATAGGGTTTTAACCAACAAGATTGTTTAAAAGTTAGTACTCAATGAGTATTTTGTTTACTATAATCCCATGTTGAATGCATAATTGTAGGTATTTTAAATGTATAATATAATTTTCTTTATCATTTAAATCAGCTATTAGCTTGGGAATTTTTGAACCTGGAGGCAATTTACTTTCAGGACAGAGGGGCAATGAATTATGCGCGTTAAGAAGTTCAACATGATATTTGAGGTCTACTTCTAGCATGTACCCATATTCCCCGTTTGCTGGTATATTTTTTTTTTATCTAACTGCATAATTTCCTGATAATCTAAAAATTTAAATTCTGATAAGGAAAGGGGTTGACTCATGGCCAACCCATATAAATTATTAGCATCAATGTAAGCTAAGAAATTAGTGGGCTTGCTATTATCGAAATCTTCCATGTATTTGTTATTAGCACTTGAAATTCGTTGAGTGCATTGAGTCAATCCTCCCCGTATTGATCTTTTAAGGAAATTGTACATAATTTAATTTAATTCTGTTCTTGTGAATTTCAACATCGCATCCCAGGAAATTGAGGGAGCCGTTACATAATTGACGGGCTCAAGTTTTAGATGTCTAGACAAATCTTTCTAAAATTTTCGAATACGTCGGCTAAAATCATTACATCGCTTTCTAAATATAATTTTAAATAATCCGAGTTTTACAATTAAAGGTTGACCAAACCTTTTGAGCAAAGTCATAATCTTCGGCAGAAGGCTTGGTCTGTGAGTGAATTAAAACAATATTCAATTGGAGGAAGTTCTGTTTCATTAAATTTTTTAAAGCTATCTAAAAAGTCATAAGGGAATATCCCCTTTCGCCTCATTTGGGTGAATTTCTCGCCATGCAATTTAGTTTTTAAGAGACTGAAATTTGTATCGTCCAAATAACTAGCTAGTTTTTCTAAGCTTGAATTCAAAAACCTATATGAGTCTATAAATTTAATTTTATATCGACAACTAGCATTAATTCTAATGGTTTGGGTGAGGGCAATATACAATTCCTTATTGCAAGGTATTGGCTTTAAATTATCACCTAATTCCTTAATAAATAAATGGATATCGTACCTTGACAGATTATGAAAAATTACTCGGAAAAACGCCTCTTTTAGCTTATACTCTACTTTACAGTTCTTATGAATAGGACCTACATAGCTACCAGTAAATTGATTGAAGTATGGGTCGGCGGTCCCCCGAATTGGTAGCTCACAGGCGCAGCAATCTTCATTTTCATTCTGGTACTCCTCGCATGGATCCAATGGTCTGGTTGGATCTTCATGATGAGCCCAGTATTTATTGTAAAGAGCCAAAGTGGTATCCTTGAGAGCCTTACAAATCTGTTTGATACAATCAGGACCTGAAATAAATGAAAATATTATTATTATTAACATCAATTTAATATTAGAATATATTATTGATAATTACCTTCATATGTCCATTGTTCATTTAAAGTTGAATCGTATTTGTGTACTACACAAAATTAAACTGCGCAAGCAATATGCTTCTGGGCTTTGGTTGTTGATGAAATAGTCGGCGTATTTATTGCGGTATGAATATTTTTTAATACCGCTTCGATGTCCGCATATATAACTATTGGCGGAGATAGTTTTTTATAAAAGTTCTTAAACTTCGCAACCGAATTCGGAGTTGGATATGTTGCGGCAACTTTACCACACTCCTTTGTATCGAGTGTCGAATTGGTTGTTGTTATGAACTGCAAGCAATTTTCACAAAAATTTGCAGGAGTTCTAGATTTTGAACATTGCGAATAGCAAAGTGTTCTCATACAGGTAATGTATGCGTAATGTAAAGAATTTTCCTTTTCGATTAGTAACAAATTTATATGTGAGGGCCTAGACTTAAAATCAGTCCTTACAACGGGCCCTACAATTTGTTTTCCTGTTGCGTCAATTTCGTATACATTTACGCTGAAATTGGGATTTAATTTTTCGAATATCTTTATCCCTTTTTTTGTAATAGGAAACTCTATTCCAGTAAAAATTAATGAATAATTTCCTGTGAAATATTAAAATTTCTATAGAAGGCAGGGAATTGTAACTGTTCTCTAGCAGCCCTTCTTTGTCTGGGTGTTGGAAATTGATCCAATGCATAGCTTTTAAAAGCAATAGAGGCCAGTAAACTCCACTTAAAACAATATTCATCTTTGTTTTAACATGAATTAAGGCATTTTTAGCTTTAATTGTCGAAGGCGCAGGAATATAACCTCTAACGGGAATGTGTTCCAGTTTGATTCGTGCAATATCGAAATATTTAAATGCTTTTATAGCCCATCCTGAGTCTCTCTCCTGAAACTCGCTACTAGCATTAGCCAAATAATCGATACCTTCCTCAATTCGAGGAAGTAAGTAATCAACATCATAAACCGAAAGATATTCAGTACCAAAATGTTTAAATGTTTCAATATAATCTCCATCATCGGTGTATTTTACATATAATCCATAAATTTAGATACTGAATTTTATAGATTTAAATTCATCCATTCCATGAGTAAGAATTTGTACCATGTTGGCTTGACATTGTTTATAAAATTCTTTAAGGTCAATAAAATCTCTTGTATCGGAGGATTGAATCCGATATGACCTAATTGGGAATTCTGTTTCCGACGACAGGTGAATAACTTCAACATTTTTGTTCGTTCTCGCAATTGCATTCTTGTGCTTTTCTGACCTAATATGCTTTATTTTTCCTGATTGTGGGTAAGTTTCTCCACACAATTCACAATTAATATCAACCGAAGTCTTTATCTTTTTTGTATTGGTATTTTGAGTTGAATTGCCTTCGGTCCTAATCCGTTTAATTGCAGCTCCTGAAGTGGAGGGTTGGTCATCATAATTTTGGCGCTCAGAAATATGCTGTAAAGGCTTATTTTTAATCTGAGCGCCCATCAGCACTTTAAAAGCATTTTTAGGTCCGAGACACCTATTGTAATGCTCACTAAATTTTCCGCTATCTACGGACATATAACACAAATCACAAAAAATTTTGTTGTTAGATGCACTTGTGTTACGAGGCTTTGAGCACTCCTCGTAATGCGTTTCGAACACCGAAAGATTAATATCTTTGTTGCACACATCGCACTGAATTAAAGCCATTGTTAAAGTTTTTTATTTTGTTAGCAACAAATATAAACAAAAATAAAGTTCACAAAAATTGATCGTAGAAAACCGACGATGTCTATTCCTTCCTTAGTACAGAATAACTAACTTTACACCTTATTCATACATTCGAATGAAACCTTTTTAACCTGAGTATTGGAAGGGGATGGAAGGGGGACATTGCATGCATACAATATACATAGAATATTGTGTCTGTGTATGTCTTTGAGGGTGGAAAATATCTAGAAAGGCAAGGTCGTCAAACAATTGTGATGGCGACTGAACAGTTGTGCGTATGTATATGTTTACTTGAGTGGGATCAAACCCGATTTCCTAGAGATCAGATGGATGGGGGGTATCTTGTCGAGATTTCATACCATTAATTAAATGACTTTACAACCTGAAGTCTAGGGTATTAATACAACTGCAGCTTAAAGTAGCTACAACTAATGCATTCGACCTATTTTATGGTTTTTAAAAAGGGATTTGCGCAAGCAATGGGTTTCGCCAAGGTGTACAGTTTATTGGTTCTGTATCCCAAATTTCGGACAACAAAAAATACCTGTCCTTTTTCTATACCTAAAAAACCGGACCTGTATACGCACAGATAGGGTAGCGGAATTTCGTTAACCCCTGTGATTTAAAAATAGAAACTGTCTTGATGAGAGAGGGAGAGAGAGGAAGAGAAAGTCTCTCTTAGAAATAATTGAGTATTTAAACTAGATCTGAAATTTTGTTTGTTTGAGCAAAGTAATTTTAGAATATAAAGTTGTATATTATTAATGTCTGGCTTGCACACTTTAAATTGGTCGAAAATAAAATTCTATATTTTGAAGAGTTTAACTTATAAAAAAATTATTTCATTTATGATAAATAATTTTAGTAGTAAAAAAATATATGTAAATAATTTGCGGCCTCTACACTTTAACTAAAAGGTTATAAAATAATATATTATTTAAAAGCAGTATACCAATTATTTATATACCACTTTTAATTTTCAAAGTCAAATTATCCACATAGGCATGAATAGAATTTTAAAAATTTGTTTAAATGTCAATCGGCCACAAAATTTTCTGTAAATGTTATACAAAAATTCTGTGCTGTTATTTGATTGTTTTAAACCTGTTCGCGCGCACTTGCGGTTCATAGAGGCTATTTTACCGCACCCGATTCCTACATTAATTTACGTGTTTTTCCGCAAGAGGGCGAGAATGAGAGTAGGGACATATGCGACCCGCCAAATGGCCAAAGCGACATCTATATCTCAGTATGCGCCGCTTAGCTCGTAAAGCGTCATCTAAGTGTCATTATTTTTGGGGGGCGTCTTGGCTGGGGTTGGAGCAAAATACATTTTAAAAGGGGATTGCATATGTCCCTACTCTCAACAACAAAATTATTTGTGATTTGTGTTATATGTCCGTAGATAGCGGAAAATTTAGTGAGCATTACAATAGGTGTCTCGGACCTAAAAATGCTTTTAAAGTGCTGATGGGCGCTCAGATTAAAAATAAGCCTTTACAGCATATTTCTGAGCGCCAAAATTATGATGACCAACACTCCACTTCAGGAGCTGCAATTAAACGGATGAGGACCGAAGGTAATTCAACTCAAAATACCAATACAAAAAAGATAAAGACTTCGGTTGATATTAATTGTGAATTGTGTGGAGAAACTTACCCACAATCAGGAAAAATAAAGCATATTGGGTCAGAAAAGCACAAGAATGCAATTGCGAGAACGAACAAAAATGTTGAAGTTATTCACCTGTCGTCGGAAACAGAATTCCCAATTAGGTCATATCGGATTCAATCCTCCGATACAAGAAATTGTATTGACCTTAAAGAATTTTATACACAATGTCAAGCCAACATGGTACAAATTCTTACTCATGGAATGGATGAATTTAAATCTATAAAATTCAGTATCCAAATTTATGGATTATATGTAAAATACACCGATGATGGAGATTGTATTGAAACATTTAAACATTTTGGTACTGCATATCTTTCGGTTTATGATGTTGATTACTTACTTCCTCGAATTGAGGAAGGTATCGATTATTTGGCTAATGCTAGTAGCGAGTTTCAGGAGAGAGACTCAGGATGGGCTATAAAAGCATTTAAATATTTCGATATTACAGTAATTAAACTGGAGCACATTCCCGTTAGAGGTTATATTCCTGCTCCTTCAACTATTAAAGATAAAAATGCGCTAATTAATGTTAAAAACAATGATGAATATTGTTTTAAGTGGAGTTTACTGGCCTCTATTGCTTTTAAAAGCCATGCATTGGATCAATTTCCAACACCCAGACAAAGAAGGACTGCTAGAGAACAGCTACAATTCCCTGCCTTCTATAGAAATTTTAATATTTCACGGGAAATTATTCAATACAAGGAAGCAACGTTAATTTTTACTGGAATAGAGTTTCCTATTACAAAAAAAGGGATAAAGATATTCGAAAAATTAAATCCCAATTTCAGCGTAAATGTATACGAAATTGACGCAACAGGAAAACAAATTGTAGGGCCCGTTGTAAGGACTGATTTTAAGTTTAGGCCCTCACATATAAATTTGTTACTAATCGAAAAGGAAAATTCTTTACATTACGCATACATTACCTGTATGAGAACACTTTGCTATTCGCAATGTTCAAAATCTAGAACTCCTGCAAATTTTTGTGAAAATTGCTTGCAGTTCATAACAACAACCAATTCGACACACGATGCAAAGGAGTGTGGTAAAGTTGCCGCAACATATCCAACTCCAAATTCGGTTGCGAAGTTTAAGAACTTTTATAAAAAACTATCTCCGCCAATAGTTATATATGCGGACATCGAAGCGGTATTAAAAAATATTCATACCGCAATAAATACGCCGACTATTTCATCAACAACCAAAGCCCAGAAGCATATTGCTTGCGCAGTTTCATTTTGTGTGGTACACAAATACGATTCAACTTTAAATGAACAATGGACATATGAAGGTAATTATCAATAATATATTCTAATAGTAAATTGATGTTAATAATAATAATATTTTCATTTATTTCAGGTCCTGATTGTATCAAACAGTTTTGTAAGGCCCTCAAGGATACCACTTTGGCTCTTTACAATAAATACTGGGCTCATCATGAAGATCCAACCAGACCATTGGATCCATGCGAGAGATACCAGAACGAAAATGAAGATTGCTGCGCCTGTGAGCTACCGATTCGGGGGACCGCCGACCCATACTTCAATCAATTTACTGGTAGCTATATAGGTCCTATTCATAAGAACTGTAAAGTAGAGTATAAGCTAAAAGAGGCGTTTTTCCCAGTAATTTTTCATAATCTGTCAAGGTACGATATCCATTTATTTATTAAGGAATTAGGTGATAATTTAAAGCCAATACCTTGCAATAAGGAATTATATATTGCCCTCACCCAAACCATTAGAATAAATGCTAGTTGTCGATATAAAATTAATTTTATAGATTCAATTAGGTTTTTAAATTCCAGCTTAGAAAAACTAGCTAGTTATTTAGACGATAAAAATTTCAATCTATTGAAAACTAAATTTCAGGGCGAGAAATTCACCCAAATGAGGCGAAAGGGGGTATTCCCTTATGACTTTTTAGATAGCTTTAAAAAATTTAATGAACCAGAACTTCCTCCGATTGAATATTTTTTCAATTCCCTTACAGACCAAGCCTGTTCTGCCGAAGAATATGAATTCGCTCAAAAGGTTTGGTCAACCTTTAATTGTAAAACTCTAAGGGATTATTTAAAATTATATTTAGAAAGCGATGTTATGATTTTAGCCGACGTATTCGAAAATTTTAGAAAGATTTGTCTACACATTTATAAACTTGATCCCGTCAATTATGTAACTGCTCCCTCAATTTCCTGGGATGCAATGTTAAAATTCACGCGAACAGAATTAACTCTAATAAGTGATCCTCATATGTACAATTTTCTTAAAAGATCTATACGAGGAGGATTGACTCAATGCACTCAACGAATTTCAAGTGCTAATAATAAATACATGGAAGATTTCGATAATAGAAAACCCACTAATTTCTTAGCATACATTGATGCTAATAATTTATATGGTTGGGCCATGAGTCAACCCCTTCCCTTATCAGAATTTAAATTTTTAGATTATCAAGAAATTCTGCAGTTAGATTTAAAAAATATACCAGCAAACGGGGAATATGGGTACATGCTAGAAGTAGACCTCAAATATCCGGTTGAACTTCATAACGCGCATAATTCATTGCCCTTCTGTCCTGAAAGTAAATTGCCTCCAGGTTCAAAAATTCCCAAGCTAATAGCTGATTTAAATGATAAAGAAAATTATATTATACATTTAAAATACTTGCAATTATGCATTCAACACGGGATTATAGTAAAAAAAATTCATAGAGTACTAACTTTTAAGCAATCTTGTTGGCTAAAACCCTATATAGATTTAAACACAAAACATAGAAAATTAGCTAAAAATGAATTTGAAAAAAAATTTTTAAATTAATGAATAACGCTGTCTACGGGAAAACCATGGAAAATGTCGAGAAAAGAAGAATCGTGGCTCTGGTGTCTCATTACCAATCTAAACAAAACTCACCTGGTTTTAGACAACGAATCGCGAGTCACAATTTTCATAGTGTAGAACTTTTTGGACATAATTTAGCTGCAATCGAATCCACCCAAACTTGTATATTTTATGATAAACCCATATATATTGGTTCCAGTGTTTTAGAATTATCAAAATGGTTAATGTATGATTACTTTTATAATTTTCTTTCTATAAAGTGTCCTTCTTCAAGTATTATTTACATGGATACCGATTCCTTTATTATATCATGTAAAGAAGACTTTTATTAAATAAAATGTTAATAAAAGAAAATCCTAGTCGGTTTGATACTTCAAACTACAATGAAAATAATAAATATAATATAGTTCAGGACAATAATAAGGAACTGGGCTTAATGAAAGACGAAAATGCAGGAAAAATAATGAAATCCTTCGCGGGTCTAAAGGCCAAGGCCTACTCAATCTTAGTTGTGAAGGACAGTAATCAAAATTCAGGCCAAAGTCCTTACGAATGTATAAAAAAGGTTAAGGGGGTTCAAAGATCGGTTGTAAATAAGCTATCGCATAATGATTATATAGAATGTATTAAACAAAAGAAAACTTATTATGGTGAACAGCGAACCATTAGAAGTAGATCTCATAATCTTTATACTGAAATAGTTAATAAAATAAGTCTTAATTATAACGATGATAAAAGGTTTATATTACCTGATAACATACATACACTAGCTCACGGGCATTTTGAAATAAGAAATATTTCAGATGATAGTTAAAATTAAACAAAAAATGTATAATTAATCAAAAATGTACATAATATATTTCAAAAATGTATAATTTGTAAATTTGTGTAAATATAAAAAATAATAAATAAATAAATAAGATATTATTGAATAAAATCTGGGTGTGTATGTCTATTATTTCAAATTACTATTTCAGCAAACTTTGTTTATCTATCCACGAAGAGTGACTTTCATCAAAACCAAGCCACTTTACCTTGAGTTGATTTTTTCGTTTTTCTAATATTTTCTCTACCAAGAACGCATTAGGATATTTAACTCGTTGAAGTTCTTGTTCATAAAATGATCCCTCAATAGGTTCACTCTTATAATCCTCCAACTCATACGTTGCAGGGTAAGTAGACTTAATCTTTATTACTTTAAAAACTTCAGTTGTCCAATTGGGTTCATACCCCTTCATAAACACGCCCTTATATTTACTTATACGCACGTAATCCCCTACATAAAATTTGTGTTGTGGATATATTTTTGGATTATTGTATACTGATTTCAATATAAACTGCTCATTTTGAGTGCATACATCAACTGGACTCATTTTAATGGTTCTGTGATACGTCTTATTATATTCATGGACAAGTTCATTGATTTTATGTATCCATCTATATTTTCCCTGCATACTGAACATTTTCCACATGTTACTTTTTAATGTTCTATTAAAACGCTCGCATATGGATGCTTTTAAATGTGTGTAGGTATGGTAATGGTTTATATGATGTTTTTTCATTAGGGCACCAAACAAAGAATTAAAAAATTCTTTACCTTGATCTGACTGAATATTCTTAGGGTTAGTTTTTGCTGTTTTAAATACAGTGTTCATTGCTTCTACTACATCCTGGGCAGACTTAGTTTTAACAGGTACAGCATACGCGTATTTAGAGAATAACTGTCAGTAAATACCTATATCCGCTATTTTCTTTACAAAAAGGAATCATTTCAACTAAATCAATTTGCCAGGTATCATTTATCCCTTTTTGAACAAATTTGCGCCGAATAAAGTTTTTTCGAACCTGTTTATGAATTTCATTAACAACTTGCTGTTTGCTCATGATGTTATTTTTTATTAGGTGTTGATGAGGGTTTAGATATTAGTGATTGCTTATATACAAGTACATCGCTTTTTATTTCCTTACGCATCTTTTTTGAAATTTCAAAACACAGTCTGGTTAAATCTATTTGAACATTTTTATCGTAAGATCCATCTAAATCAGATAGTTGAACATCATATTTTTGTAATGAAACGCACTTAGGAATAATGTGATTATAGTAAAGGTATATAACTTGTTGACTTAATATTGAGTTCCAACATAAAAATGTAGTAAAAAATATACCTAATCTTAGTAAGGATCTCCAGGATTCACTATCAAATTCAATTTTGTTACCATACTGGTTTATTACCATTACATACTGCTTATCAGATTTCCGAAACCTAAAATTACATTTTATAGTAGACATAGTTGGATGATCAATAATTGAATCAGGTAACAAAAAATCGTATTGATCAAGTTTTAGTTGAATATATTCCTTGTATGTGAGGAGCTGCATCCATTGATCTTTTTCAAATCCCACGAAATTGTTTTTACTTTGCTGCATCCACACCATTGGTGAAAATTTTCGTGATGTTGACAATCCACATTTTATTTTTAAATTATGTACTACATAATAATCGAATCCGAAAATAACTTCATGGTCCTGATTTTTTCGGGATTTTTTATTTTTTGTATCTTGGTACGTGTCCATTATGGTTGAGCCGTCTTTCTAAACTACTCATTTGTACCGATCAGACCGCTATATAAAGGGGAATCTTCATGTAGTCTTTGCCTCAGTTGATAAAAAAATTTCAAGCAATCATGAACACTGTAGATCGAAAATCTAGCGTTATAGTAGATTTTCAATATTTACTTGGAAACAATAAACAAGTTTTTGTTAAAGAGTTAGCATTCATGCAGACTGGAACAGTCGTCCCCAATTTCTTTCATTTTAAACCACCATTCAACATAAAGGAATTGGATAATGAAACAATTAAACAGCAACACTTAAATCGACAGAATATTAATGGATTGGATTGGTCAGCTGGAGATATACCATATACATGTCTAGAAGAGATACTTTCACCACTTAATAAGTACAGTGCAATTATCGTTCGTGGTGAAATTAAAAAACATTTTTTGAGTAAATATTTATCAACAACCATTATCGATATTGACATTGGAAGAAGTTTAACCCAGCTTCCAAATTTTTTCACCAATTGTAAAATCCACACAAAAACAAGAAAGGAAAGCTAACTTCGGGCGGAGCCGAAGTTGATATACCCTTGCAGAATATTCTGTAAATAATATTCTCCAAAATTATTCATATAATGCATTCTAAATACTCATCAAATTCCCAACTTCCTAACTTTAAAAACACCAAAGTTAGGGCATTTTCAATCGATCAGTTATATGGCAGCTATAGGATATAGTCGGCCGATCCCTATAAAATTTGGTAGGTCGGATTGATTGGCCAAATATAAAACTCATAGAAAATCCCAACTTCCTAACTTTAAAAACACCAAAGTTATGGTATCTCCTATAGTTATATGGGAGCTATAGGATATAGTCGGCCGATCCTTATGAAATTTGTTAGGTCGAATTGATTGGCCAAATAAAAAAGCCATAGAAAATCCCAACTTTTTAACTTTACAAACACCAGAGTTATGGCGTTTTCTATCGTTCAGTTATATGGCAGCTATAAGATATAGTCGGCCGATCCCGGCCGTTCCGACTTATATACTGCGTGCAAAGGAAAGAAGGGTGTGTGCAAAGTTTCAATTCGATATCTTTAAAACTGAGAGACTAGTTCGCGTAGAAACAGACAGACGGACAGACAGACGGACAGACAGACGGACAGACGGACAGACGGACATGGCTGTATCAACTCAGGAGGTGATCCTGATCAAGAATATATATACTTTATAGGGTCGGAGATGTCTCCTTCACTGCGTTGCACACTTTTGACCAAAATTATAATACCCTCTGCAAGGGTATAAAAATTCCACTTAGATGTTCATTAAATAATTTGTTTAAGCTATTTGTAATCTTAGAAAACTCAAATTATGAAGTATATTGTAATCCAAACACATATATTTGATTATCAGTAAAAAATTAATAGTGGAACTAAGAGGTTGTCTTATTCAATGGATACCTTTAAGAATTTGTTTGGCCATGACCCCCGCAAAAGGGGATATACTCAACTAATTTATTGTAATTTTTGCGGATCTGACACTCATTTCGAAAAGAACTGCTCAAAAAAACGGGACCAGGAAAAATCTAAATAATAATAATATTGTAATTTAAGGATATATTAATATAATAAAATAAAAGAAAATATTTAAAATAATAAAATGTTTACACAATTCATACATCCCTTCACAATGTTAATTTGCGGACCTTCAGAATCCGGGAAAACAACGTTTTTAGAAAATCTAATAAATAAAAAGAATGATTTGCTAAATGTTTCCATAGATCGGATTATTTGGTGCTATGGAGAGGATACTGCTAAACCTAATTTGAATAATGTTGAGTACTATAAAGGAGTCCCCGAAACAATTGAAAACGAAACTAATGAACCTATTCTTTTAATATTGGATGATTTGATGATAATAAAAATGTGTGTGAACTGTTTACGAAAGGGTCGCACCATAGAAATTTATCAGTTGTAGTTGTAACTCAAAATATATTTCATAAATCATCACACACCAGAGATATTTCACTAAATACAAAATATATTGTTGCTTTTAAAAACCCCCGTGATAAGCTTCAATTTCAATGTTTAGCAAGACAAATATATCCTGAAAATCCTGCAGAACTATTTAGAATATATAAGGAAGTGACGGAGCAACCTCATGGATATTTACTTATTGATCTCACCCAAGGAATCAACGATCTCTTAAGATTTAGAACTAACATTTTTAATTCCGAATATACAGTGTGTTATTCAGATGAAAATGGTTTACAAAAAGAATCTAAGTCGTCTAAAAGCGAACAAACATATATTGTATGTGCTCAAAAAAGCTAACAACAAACTACGGAAGGCCATTATAAGTAATAGCGATAGTGAGTTAGTTAAAACATAAGTAGAGATCGTATTAAATACATTGCAAGGAAATCATAAGGTTACAAAAACACATCTAACAGCGCTCAAAAAGTATAAAAAATTATTACGCTACCTTTCCTGTCCAAAACGCACATTAAATTCAAAGAGAAAAGTTCTAGTTCAAAAGGAGGATTTTTACCAATTCTTATAAGTTCATTGCTTTCTGGAATTTTCGGAAAATTATTAAACCATGCTTAAAAATAAACATCACTTAAACAAAGTCATTTTGATGACCCCCAACGCCTATCAAAAATTAATAAGCGATGACCGGGGGAATGAATTAATAAGTTTAAAATTTTTACAAATTTTAAATGATAACAAAATAAGTGATTTCGATAAATGGATTAAAATTCGTCAAGAACTGTCTTACTACCAAAATAAAAAACGTAATAAATTATGGCATGTACCAAATGAACAAAAAGCACCTCCTATCTCAACTCAAACTAATGAATCTCAAACCACTGATTGGATTGATGCAAGCCCTAGCACTTCAGGATTAAAATTAAAAATTGACTCTTCACTACCAAAAAAGGTTGAGTTACCAGATTTACCATCTGAAAGTGATGAAGATTTAAATTCGGGAGAAAATGATCACAAACGAAAAATTAGGCATACTTCCTTTAGTGATACTAAACAAGATATTAAGAAGATGGCAGTTACAAAAGTAAAGCTTAATGCAAAACAACGCAAATTAAGAGTAAACCTAAAAAAATATAAAGAGGAACCATCTCCATTTCAAAATCTTACTTATGTAACAGGGCGTGAAAAGCTGAATCGATCGGTAAAAAATTCTGTACAAATAGGGAAAAACAAACTAAATTGGACGTCATACCAATAATTGTAAAAGTAGATATCAGAAATGGGGTATTTATATGAGATGTTTATTACATTGCTCAGCAATGATTCACTAAATGTATTTCCTGATAATGTAAAATGTGCATTTACTAACATTGTAAATATTCCTGAAGATATGAACGATGCTTGGGAAGTCGGTATTACCGATATATATCTAAATAATTACATTAAAAATTCATCTGATAAAGAAATAAATGTAACTAATAATACAGAAAATAGTACAACTGAATTTGTTAGTTTAGTAAATGCTGAAACATTTAGATACACAAATGTAACCATGGAGTCAAAAACACATGAAAATGGATTAATTTTTATTTATACTGATATAATCAAACCAAGGACTGTTGGTAGTAAGAGACCCCGATGCCTTCGAGTATTGCATTACAACGGTAAAGAAAAAAATATTCAATTTAAAAATATTGAATATTATCCTTTAGACATATGGTCTCCAAACGAGATCTCAATATTAATTACCGATTCAAATGGTTATAAGATTCCGTTTGAATCTTCTGCTGTGCCGATTTTTGTTACTCTTCACTTTAGAAGACGGAGATTATCAATGTTATAAATAATACTCCCCCAGTTGTATTTAATTCAGAATAAAAATAGCAATCATGGTGAAATCTTATCATCAATATTATTTAAATCAGTCTGGTGAAGGATTAAGCAACATAGGAAGCCTTTATGTATCACCACAAATAGTTCAACAAGGACGAGGAATTGGAAACTTTTTAGTGGTCTTTTTAACTATATTAAACCACTTTTTCTTTCTGGAATATCCGCTATTAAAGATCAGGCTTCTGAATCTGGAAAGGCAGTGCTCAATGAGATCGGTAGAAAACCTTTGAGAAATATTATTCAAGAACAGAGTAAAATTGCGTTACAAAATCTTTCAAATAAAGCTATTGATAAAATGACTCGCTTTCAAAATGGAAGCGGAAAAAGAAATAAAAAGCGCAGTACAAAAAAAAAAGACCTCATTTACCATCCAAAACACATCGTAAACGTACCCAGACGCAGCATAAAAGAAAAAAGTCATAAAGAAAGATAAATATAAGTGATATTTTCTCTAAGTCAAAATGAGTAACCATATTGAATGCATGAAAAGCGAATTGGATTTGTTTGCTCCTCATCCAACGCAAAGCTCTATTTTAAGAACTGAAGAAGTATCATACAATCCAATTGCATCCTTAGACAGTGCTTCTTCAATCGAATTTGTTTGCTTGGGTAATGGTGAGACATATAGAGACTTATCAAGTGTTTATTTACGTCTTGTAGTACAATTAAAAAAGAATGACAACACCGTCATTGAAGGAAACGCCGTTGGTGTAGTAAACAATATTTTACATTCGATATTTCGCAGTTCTTCAGTTTATTTAAATAACATTTTAGTATCGCAGAGTGATAATAACTATCATTATAGAGCGTATTTGCAGACAGTTTTAAACTATGGGAGTGATGCGTCAGAAAGCCACTTGGCCGCTCAAGGTTATTACCCCAATTTTGGAAGAATAACGGCAGGTCAATATGTTTACCCGTCAACAAATGAAACTCTGAAAAATATATTTAAAAATAGTAATAAGGTTGAACTGTTTGGTAAAATTCATGGAGATATATTTAATCAACCGAAACTGCTTGTCAACAACGTTGATTTAAGGATTAATTTTAACATTGAGAAAACTTCATTTTATTTAATGGAAAACGAAACGGAATCAAATCTGAAGATATTGGAAGCGCAACTTTTCATGAATCATATAACTATCAACACCAGCATTTTATTGGCTCATCATCATGTATTACAAACAAAAAATGCCATATACCCATTCAACAAAGTAGAAGTAAAGTCATTCACAATATACCCAGGAAACAATACATTATCGATAGATAACGCTGTTATTGGACAATTACCAAATTTTTTAGCGTTTTGTATGGTAAAAAACCGTGCATACTCAGGAAATCGTGGATTGGATCCATTCGATTTTGAGCATTTTAAAATTCAACGATTTAACCTATTGGTTAATGGAGTTCAAGTTCCTTCTCAGGCCCTTGAGTTTGATTACTCGAACACCGAAAATGCCCAAAGCGCGCGAGGTATAATATGCTATTTAGAGGAAGTGGAATAAAACATTACGATCGGGGCCTGCAAATTACAAAGGAAATGTTTGATAAAAACAGTTTTATATTAGCCTTTGACCTCACTGCTGATCATTCAAACTCAACTGTGTGCTCGAATTTAATTTCTCAAGGTACCATCCGGATTGAAGGTAGATTTTCGGCACCACTTACTGAAGCAGTAACTTGTTCAGTTTATTGTGAATACGACTCAATGATTGATATTGATAAGAATCGAAATATCAGAGTTCTCCTTTAAACATGAATACATTACAAATTATTGATTTACTATGTAAGAATACATATACAAAAGCTATTTTTAAAGGAGTTTTTCCATCGGATCAGCTACCCAAAACGATTTCTAAGTTTCCAGCTCTAATTATTGCCAACACTGATACTTCAGATCAACCTGGTACACATTGGATTGCATTCCATTTTAATAGTAATAGGTCAGCAGAGTTTTTTGACTCCTATGGGCAATGCCCCCAAAAAAAAGAGTATATAACCTTTTTAAAAAAAAATTCTGTTAAATATTTTTATAACAAACAGCAACTACAAGGATATTTCTCAAATACTTGTGGACATTATTGTATACTGTATGGCCTTTTTAAAAGTAAAAAAAATCATTAAACTGTTTCTTAAAAAATTTTAAGAGAAATGATTTTTTTTATAATGATAAGCTTATTCTGAAAATGTTTAAGAAATATTTTAAAAATAAAAAACAATTTAATTAAAATAAAATCAATTAAAATTGTTTATTGTGGGACTTCTATATAATCTCTGGTTCAACTTATAATATCTTAACATAATATTAATGGCTTCGTCTTTTAATAGAGGCAGTCTATGACACTGGCAGGCGTCTTCATCGCTCCAGGGACAAAGCTTGTAGTGAAAACCATACTTTGAGTGAATAAGTTCCTTGCCTTCCAAATCCTCCAGTGTAAGTCGTAAATATTCCAGTCTGGTTACGTGCTCCTCGAAGATCATGTCTTCGAACTGCATTAAGAACAACTCAATTTGTTTCGAGTGCATTTTAATAGTTGCTTATTTTTTGGTTTTTACTCCTTAAGGTTGTGCAAACGACTGATGCAGAAGAAAGAATCTTGTGGTCTTATATGGGGGAGTTGTCCTTATTTACTTTATTTATTTGTAGATATAAATTCGAATAGAGCAGGACTATATCTATTCATATCTTTTCCTTTGTACACAATATGAGAAATGCCATTCTCATTTAACTTCCTAAAGGGTGTCTTAGTGGAAAACTTGTTTACATAACTTTTAGGTAAAACAAGAGAGAACGCTATAGTCGGGTGCCCCGACTATCAGATACCCGTTACT
This sequence comes from Drosophila fuyamai, assembly GCA_018153365.1. Lineage (NCBI taxonomy): Eukaryota > Metazoa > Arthropoda > Insecta > Diptera > Drosophilidae > Drosophila > Drosophila fuyamai. Next base: position 152,537 of record JAECXW010000540.1, read on the forward strand.
CAGGTAAAAGGAGTGCGAGGTAGATGGAGATAGAAACTTTGATCACGCATAACTTTTAAACGAATGGTCCGATTTGAAAAATTTCTTCTACATTTCGATAGGTATTGATAAACACAATTAAACTGCATTTTTACTTTTCCGAAATATTTAAATTTTTAAAATCGTATATAAGCAATTGTGGGCGTTAAAGGGGGCGGGGCACCTTTTTGAAACAAACTTGCGCTGCGTAGGAACTCCTAGAATCTGCATGCAAAATGCCAATCTTCTAGCTTTTATAGTTTCCGAGATCTCAGCGTTCATACGGACAGACAGACGGACAGACAGACGGACATGGCTAGATCGACTCGGCTAGTGATCCTGAACAAGAATATATATACTTTATAGGGTCGGAAACGCTTCCTTCTAGCTGTTACATACTTTTGCACGAATACAATATACCCTTTTACTCTACGAGTAACGGGTATAAATATCCAAATGTTTTCGTTGTCCTTGTCTGTTAAATATAGAGCTATTTTATTTCCATAAGGTGTTTTTTTCAGTTTGCATCCAATGATCTTATACTCAAAACCAATACATAGATTTTCAAGTTTTGTATAACCAATCAGAGGCTTCAATTCATTAAGGGTTGTTATAAAATCCTGAAGAAATAAAGTAAATTGTAATACGATGTTAAATAAACATTTCGAGCTGAACAAACCATTTTAGTGCTTCGTTAGTCCGGATTGGTTATTATCAGGTAATTTTCAGTTGTATACTAATTTATTTAAAAGGAATACATAGCCTTTTATACTCTTGAAGTACTTATGTACATATATATATATATATATTCATACACATTTCACTTAATCATATATGTATATATATAGACATTTCACTTTATCATATTATATATATACACATTTCACTTCAACATCTTATATAAGAACATATAATTTCTAGGTCCTTCAGTTTGTTATAGAACCGACATGGATACGTTTAATTGCGAGTTGTGCACTAATCCTACAACATTTATTTCCCGCAATGGTTTGAAAATTCACACCCTAAAAGTACACAACTTTAGTTACCAAAAATCTAGATCGTACCATTACCAATGTTACTTTTGTCCTGAAATAAAAAGATTCTGGTTGCGAGAAAATTTGTATATGCATATCCTACTGAAACATAATTTCACTCTGAGCCATAACATCAAAGCAATATAGGATCTTAGGTTGAAAAATATTCAAAACAAATAAAAAACAGTACAAATATTATTTAAAATTGGTTTTATTTAAATCATCTTAATATTATTATTTTATTTTTTAATGGATAATTTACACAATTCCTTATTCCAACTATCATCAAGCAAACCAATGTACGGATTTGCTTGGGGGTCTTCAATTTGGTCAAAAAGACTATCATCAGCTGGAAATTTGTATGAGAAGTCCGGCTGAGGCTCCTCATCCATATCAAACGGCTGAGCAAATACAGCATCAATCCAGCTTACGGAGCAAAAACTGTTTTCGTGTGCTTGCTGTGATGCAAGATACTCTTGAGACGTCATGCCAATTGGTTCATCGCCTAAATCTGCACATGTCAAGTCTTCCGGAAACGACTGTGTTGAGGAACTGGAGGGTGCGAATATGTCCCCAAGAAATTTTTCAACCTTGTTAGTGTCCTCAACGACCTGCGCAATTTCATCGTCCGTATCGACGAAAATGACTGAATCGTTAGAGATTGACATATTGGGTTAAACAAGAATACTGAATATACACTCCTTGCGTGACCCACTTTTTATACCCGAAAAAGAAACAGGACACTTGGGAATCAAATACATGCAACCAATACATTCTATTGGTTGACTGCTGTAAGGAAAATCGGTGATGGTGTGTGTCTGTGTATGTCTTTGAGGGTGGAAAATATCTAGAAAGGCAAGGTCGTCAAACAATTGTGGTGGCGACTGAACAGTTATGGGTATGTATATGTTTACTTGAGTGAGATCAAACCCGATTTCCTAGAGATCAGATGGATGGGGGGTATCTTGTCGAGATTTCATACCATTAATTAAATGACTTTACAACCTGAAGTCTAGGGTATTAATACAACTGCAGCTTAAAGTAGCTACAACTAATGCATTCGACCTATTTTATGGTTTTTAAAAAGGGATTTGCGCAAGCAATGGGTTTCGCCAAGGTGTACAGTTTATTGGTTCTGTATCCCAAATTTCGGACAACAAAAATACCTGTCCTTTTTCTATACCTAAAAAACCGGACCTGTATACGCACAGATAGGGTAGCGGAATTTCGTTAACCCCTGTGATTTAAAAATAGAAACTGTCTTGATGAGAGAGAGGGGAGAGAGGAAGAGAAAGTCTCTCTTAGAAATAATTGAGTATTTAAACTAGATCTGAAATTTTGTTTGTTTGAGCAAAGTAATTTTAGAATATAAAGTTGTATATTATTAATGTCTGGCTTGCACACTTTAAATTGGTCGAAAATAAAATTCTATATTTTGAAGAGTTTAACTTATAAAAAAATTATTTCATTTATGATAAATAATTTTAGTAGTAAAAAATATATGTAAATAATTTGCGGCCTCTACACTTTAACTAAAAGGTTATAAAATAATATATTATTTAAAAGCAGTATACAAATTATTTATATACCACTTTTAATTTTCAAAGTCAAATTATCCACATAGGCATGAATAGAATTTTAAAAATTTTTTTAAATGTCAATCGGCCACAAAATTTTCTGTAAATGTTATACAAAAATTCTGTGCTGTTATTTGATTGTTTTAAACCTGTTGCGCACTTGCGGTTCATAAAGGCTATTTTACCGCACCCGATTCCTACATTAATTTACGTGTTTTTCCGCAAGAGGGCGAGAATGAGAGTAGGGACATATGCAATCCCCTTTTAAAATGTATTTTGCTCCAACCCCAGCCAAGACGCCCCCAAAAATAATGACACTTAGATGACGCTTTACGAGCTAAGCGGCGCATACTGAGATATAGATGTCGCTTTGGCCATTTGGCGGGTCGCATATGTCCCTACTCTCATTCTCGCCCTCTTGCGGAAAAACACGTAAATTAATGTAGGAATCGGGTGCGGTAAAATAGCCTTTATGAACCGCAAGTGCGCGCGAACAGGTTTAAAACAATCAAATAACAGCACAGAATTTTTGTATAACATTTACAGAAAATTTTGTGGCCGATTGACATTTAAAAAAATTTTTAAAATTCTATTCATGCCTATGTGGATAATTTGACTTTGAAAATTAAAAGTGGTATATAAATAATTTGTATACTGCTTTGAAATAATATATTATTTTACAACCTTTTAGTTAAAGTGTAGAGGCCGCAAATTATTTACATATATTTTTTTACTACTAAAATTATTTATCATAAATGAAATAATTTTTTTATAAGTTAAACTCTTCAAAATATAGAATTTTATTTTCGACCAATTTAAAGTGTGCAAGCCAGACATTAATAATATACAACTTTATATTCTAAAATTACTTTGCTCAAACAAACAAAATTTCAGATCTCATACTCAATTATTTTTAAGAGAGACTTTCTCTTCCCTCTCTCCCTCTCTCTCATCAAGACAGTTTCTATTTTTAAATCACAGGGGTTAACGAAATTCCGTTACCCTATCTGTGCGTATACAGGTCCGGTTTTTTAGGTATAGAAAAAGGACAGGTATTTTTTGTTGTCCGAAATTTGGGATACAGAACCAATAAACTGTACACCTTGGCGAAACCCATTGCTTGCGCAAATCCCTTTTTAAAAACCATAAAATAGGTCGAATGCATTAGTTGTAGCTACTGACGTGATGAAAATCTAGTTCATGTAATTTTAATCTATTTGTTTTTAAGTCATTTATTTTAATTATTAAATTTTTTATTTCTTCTGTATGATTTATTACTGGAGACCCTAATTGGTTCCAAACTACTTTAGGTATTTTAGTTAGTTCACCGATATATGACATAGATAGCGTCCCTTGATCTTCTACCTGAATACTGTGATGAGCAACTAATATATCGCTATCTGTTCGAGCAGTGCAGTCTGACCTTATCGTAAAAACTTGTTCAGGTAAATCGACTATCTCTAATTTAGAATTGCCGCATTGGACCCGAGCCTTAGTGTTGTTCTGCACCTTAAAAAGCCAACTACTTCTTCTGTCTAACTCGACCCAGTATGACTTGTTCGGGGTAATGGATTTATATCTACAATTTGACGCATCATTTGGTTTAAGAGGCGTAAGCTCACAGCTGTTATCATTGGCAGTTCTCCAAGGCCAACTACCGTCATACACTCTTTTGTTCGATTGCCACCTCTGGCACTTATTTAGAGTTGATTCTGACATTAGGTGATATGCATCTATTTCAAAATTGTAAACTAAATATTGTGAATCTAGATGAACCATAACCATGCTTTCATCAATTTGAAGAGGTACGGGAACTATTCTATAGAGCACTGAAGCATGCCTTCCAAACAACGGTATTTTGGCATTGATAATGAGCTTCCTATTAACAAATAGTCCCCTAGCTGTTAGTAAAGTGTAAACGTCCTTTAGCTCAGTACCTGTTCTTTTCCCTGGCAACAATAAGTTTTCTGACAACATTTCTTTTATTTTGGAAATTTCTATTTTTAACTGACTGGGTTTCAGCATGTTCGTATTAAGTCTTCCATGATTGATGTTAATTAGTAGGCCTATGATTCCGGATTGTATTTTTTCACAGTCATCTATTATGCTGCTTAATTGCTTGGTAATCATGAAAAAGCGGATAGACTCTTTGTAAACATAATACGATTCTTTTAGCACGGCCGTCTTTGATGTTGTCTAGTTTGTCTTTTTAGCTCAGGGTCAGCCTCATTTTTGTCAACAGACTTTATTCCTTCCAAGGGAAAAATTTTAGCAACGGGTCTTGTGATAAATCCTTCTTGCATTTTTACCTCAACTACTCGGACTCTATCATCATTCCCCTTATGGATTTTTTTCACCTTCCCTAAAGGCCATCTTGCTGGATGACAATTTTCATCCTTCAATAGCACAATTTGTCCCTCTTCTACATTAGGACTTTCCCTTTTCCATTTGTTTCTTTGCTGAAGTGTATGCAAATACTCATTTTTCCATTTTCCCCAGAAATCTTTTTTCAAATGGTATTTCATTGATTTAACCCCAGCTTCCCAAATACCTCCGAAGTGAGGTCCTGCCGGGGGAATTAAATGCCAATCAATCTTATCTTCATTAGATAACTCCTGATCCCATTCACCTTTATTTATCCAAAGTTTTTGAATAAAAAGTTTTCCTAAAATAGTAACTGGTGCCAACCATCCTAATGGATCGTATATTTTGGATAGTGTTGATAACACTACCCTTTTATTAGTGACCTTGGATTCAGTGCAATTTAAATTAAATTTGAACAAATCATTTTGAGGTTCCCATTTGAGTCCCAAAGTTTTTACACTCTCATTTTCAATAATACTGAGCACCTTATTATCACCTGTGTCCTCCACAGTTGACAATATTTCAAAATTATTGGAAATCCATTTCCTCAAATTAAATCCCACTTTTTGTAGTTCCAGTGAAATTAATTTTATCAAGGTATCTGTTTCTTTTAACGAATCAGCTCCAGTCATTAGGTCATCCATATAGAAATCATTCCTAATTATTTCACTTACGGTTTTGTTTTGGCATTTATCTGCAATATCTACTAAAACTCTTGTAGCTAGATATGGTGCAGATGCAGAACCGTAAGTAACTGTTGTTAACTTATAATTTTTAATTTTGTTGATCTGGAGAATTCCTCCATAAAATATATTGATATTTTTGGTCATCTTCATTTATTTTTATTTGACGGTACATTTTTTCAATGTCCGCTGATACAACGAATTCCCATTTTCTCCATTTAATGATAATGTCAAAAATATCTTTTTGAACTCGTGGTCCAACCCACATTATATCGTTCAAACTTTTATTGTTAGTAGTTTTTGCTGAAGCATCAAAAACTACCCTTAGTTTGGTTGTCAGGCTTGAATCTCTTATCACTGCCTGGTGCGGTAAGAAATACTTTCCTTCATCCTGCACTTCAACCATATGACCTAAATCCATATATTCATTCATGAATTTAGTATAGTCAACCTTCAATTTTTCATTTTTATTTAATTTCTTTTCCAGATTCATGTAACGTGCCGTAGCTTGCTTCCTTGAATCTCCTAAGGTGACATCTTGTTTAAAAGGAATTGACACTATGTATCGCCCATCTGAGTCTATTTTTGTTGTTTTTGTGAAATTATTTTCACAAAACTCAGATTCGATATCATTTTTGTCTTCTTCCTCTACTTCCCAATATCGATCTAAATCTTTTAGATCAATCGTTGTTGCTACGATTGTTTTGTTTCCTTTCGATTTTTTACATCCTGAAACAATCCACCCGAAAGCAGTTTTTTGCCCAAGCAGCCCATTTATTTTTACAACTCCATTTTGTATTATGTGAGTGTATAAGTCTGCTCCAACAATTAGATCAACACGACCTGGTTTATCAAAATCGGGGTCAGCTAAATGGAAGCTCTCCCATTTTTCTTTGTCAACATTAACTGTGCTGACTGGGAGAGCCTTCATAAGCTTGGGAAGTATTAAAGCTTCAATTTTTAACGTTTTTTGAGAATTTTGGGTTTTAATCTCAATAATAGCTTTGTGCTTGGAGATGCACTTTCCTGTGGATGAAACTCCACTGATCTCTGTTTGAGCTCTAACTCTGTTTAACTTCAGAATCTGTGCTGATTCTTCTGAAATAATTGTGCTTTGTGACCCGCTGTCAATCAAAGCCCTAAAATTTTCAAAATTTCCTTGAGAAGATTTTATTTTAATTCGTGCAGTTGCTAATAAAGCCTGCTCCGACGTCATACAAGTGTTCACCTTTTCACTATTTTGTTTAAAGTTTATATGTAGCATGCTATGGTGATTTCTTTTGCACAGCGAACACGTTACTTCGCTAGTGCATTTTTTATTATGTGCCTGTTTTAGACATCTAAAACATAAGAAAGCTTTCTTAACCTTTTCCATCCTTTCTGATGGACTTAACGCTTTAAATTTATGACAATAAATTATAGTGTGTCCCACACCTTTGCAAATGGGACAACTATTTGTGAACAATTCTTTTGAATTGTTATTAAATATATTTCTTTTAACAGGTTTTTCATCCTGAAGCGAGCTTATCGAACTTAGTCGTTGCTCTAAAAATTCTGTGACGTCGGACAATATTTGTATTTCCTTTGTTTTTTTTGCATGGCTCTCATATAATTGTAGAGCTTCTTTATTAAATTTTTTAATTATAATGTGTGCAAAGATAATATCCACTTCATCGGATAGTTGTGCCTTTATTTTGATCATGTGAATTGACTCATTTATTGTGTCAATAAACACTCTCAATTGCCTGGCTGAGTCAACATTTAAACATTGAAGCTCAAGAAGGCGATTCAATTGATCGGAAAATATTTTCCGTTTATTTTCGTACCGCTTGGTTAACAATTCCCAAGCGGCCTCGTAATTATCCCCTGATCCCAACAATAAGTGAGAAACCACATTCCGGGCTTCTCCCTTAAGTGAGATTTTCAAATAATTAAATTTTAAGGTAGGACTTAGGTCCTCCCTTAAATGCATGAGTTCAGTGAATAACTCATAAAATAAGTCCCAATCTTTGGAGTCGCCAAAGAATGTGGGTACTTGTATTTTAGGTAGAGTCGGCAACTCGTCAATTTTTTGACTTGTGCCTTCTACTTTACTAGGCACATTAAGAATTTTCTTTTTCATATTATTCGTGACTGAAATAATATCAAATTCTAGTTCATCTAGAATTTCATCAAACCTCCTATCTGTGACATCAGTCATTTCGACTTCCTTTAAAGCAACAAGCTTCTTCCAATAAAAATACAAATTTTCAATCCTAATCTCAAATGAATTCCATTTATTTTCTTTCATGTCATCAAATGATTCTTTCAAGTATTTATTCAATTGATCTATAGCCTTTTCCAGTCTGCTAGAGTTACCTATTTGATATTTTTTTAATTTCTCTGCTGTTATCTGCGCCTGAGTCTAACTTGATTTGATCTGTTCGGTCTAATGTCTCGTCTATGCATGTCTTAATTTTCTCGAACCCTAACATCATCGGCTCACAATGCTTACTCCAATTTTCATAAGAGCCGAGTGATTATTTATACACTCGGCTTTAAGTGCGTCAAACGTTTTTAAATATTCAAAGGTTAAACTTAGGAGTTCCAGTAACTCCTTACTTCTTAGTGTGATTTCGACTTTAATAAGGGCAATCGTTTGTGCGGACAACATTTTCTTAATTTAATTAAATTAAAATTTCTTAAACTTGACTTATCTGCTTCGCCGACGCTGCCGTATAGTTGTAGTTGTTGTCGTTGCTGTCGCCGACACGTTGCTGCATTGGTCGTTATAGTTGCTGAAGCTGCTGCTGCTGCTGCTGTTGTTGCTGCTGCTCGCCGACACCTTGTTGCTGTGGTTGTTGTTGCTGAATTTGCTGCTGTTGTTGCTGCTGCTTCTCTGTTGCTCGTAGAGTAAAAGGGTATATTGTATTCGTGCAAAAGTATGTAACAGGTAGAAGGAAGCGTTTCCGACCCTATAAAGTATATATATTCTTGTTCAGGATCACTAGCCGAGTCGATCTAGCCATGCCCGTCTGTCCGTATGAACGCCGAGATCTTGGAATATGGTGCCACGCCCCATTTCAAAATGGTGCCACGCCCCCTCTGACGCCCACAAGCCACAAGCTGTGGCCACAGTTTTGGTGCAACTATGAAAATTTTAATTGCTATGTATTTGTTTCGTCAATACCTATCGATTGGCTTAATAAAAGTTTGCCACGCCCACTCTAACGCCCAAAAACCCATTAAACACTTAAGCCTGGCTAGCGCCTACATTTCCCCCTTTCATGGCGCCATCTAACGGATGACTTTGGAACAGCTGGCTATGGTGCTCAACAGAGTCAACGTTAATTCTCAATAAGGATTTCTATTAAAGGAAATTGCGATGGTTTTCATTTGTCAATACCGTACTATATCCCAAGATCAAATCAAAATAAAATCGAATCAAGTTTGCCAAATTGGAGGTCTGAGTCAAACAATGAGTCAAAACATAAACATTAACATAATCACAGCTGTTGGTGCAGGACAAAAGCTGCCTGCGCTAAAGAAGCGATGGTGCTGATGCTCGTGCTGTAAAGCTGCCAGCTCTAAGAGATCGCTGAATTCAAATTGATAATTTGAACTGAGTAACGGGTATCTAATAGTCGAGGCACTCGACTATAGCGATCTCACTTGTTTTTTATTATAATTTTTGCAGATATTGTGGGCTGATGATTTTTATTTTTTGTTTTACAAAATTTTTTTTATATCGTTTCGGCACTATTATTCTTCTTTGATTTTATTGCCACTTTTTTATCTTTTCTGCTAGTCAATGGAACTGTCACACAACTGGGAGAACTTTTGATTTGGTAGGATTTTTTTTTTCACAGATTTCGGTGTAGATGCTTTATCTTTTTTTTTGTCACCACTTTTTCGATGTCTTGCCCTCGAATACGCCTAAATATAATTTGCTTGATAGCAAAATTTAAAAAATGTTAGAATTTTTTATTCTTGTCGATTTTATTTTTTGACCACGATTTTTTTTTTTTAAACAAAGAAATTTTTCTATGTTCTCAATAATTGAAAACAAATTTTTAAACAATAAAGATTATTTTGTATCTTTTCCTTTATAAATTTATACTCTGATTCTTACCACTGGTGGGGGAATCAAGAGTCAATTATTTTTAGCAACCTGTAGCTGCTAGTGTTACCACTTCGCAGGACTTTAAGGTGCTGGCCTTATCTCTGAGTCTCTTACCACAAGGGGGAAAACTGCAGAGTTGTCGAAGGACCAAATGAAAAGAGGGTTCAAAAGAAACGATCTTCATTCATTGAGTTTTTGTTAGAAACTGATTTTATTTAGCAATATCTTCGATTTAAGTAGCTTACATGAGAATCAAATAATACTAATACATGGCCTACGCAGAGGCCTAAGTAAATAACCCCCGCCGTATCTAGGACCCGTGCTGCCGAACATCTACATATCTCGAGCGGCGAGGACCCTATCAGTGGTCTCCCACTAAGGGACACATTTAGGAGGCGGGGGAACATCTTATTAGATAATCGGCGTGCACTCAGATTACATGTGCACTGCACCCATGTCAAGTGTTTCATTTCATTTTCATTTGTTTATTTCAAGTACATTTATGACTCCTTTACACAGAGCACAAAAATTCTTATTTAGATGTATTTATATTCGTGTTCGTCTGAACAACATTGTTTATAAAATTCTATAAGGTCAATAAAATCTTTTGTATCGGAGGATTGTATCCGATATGACCTAATTGGGAATTCTGTTTCCGACGACAGGTGAATAACGTCAACATTTTTGTTCGATCTCGCAATTGCATTCTTGTGCTTTTCTGACCTAATATGCTTTATTTTTTCTGATTGTGGGTAAGTTTCTCCACACAATTCACAATTAGTATCAACCGAAGTCTTTATCTTTTTTGCATTGGTATTTTGAGTGGAATTGCCTTCGGTCTTAATCCGTTTAATTGCAGCTCCTGAAGTAGTGGGTTGGTCATCATAATTTTGGCGCTCAGAAATAGGCTGTAAATGCTTATTTTTTATTTGAGCCCCCATCAGCACTTCAAAAGCATTTTTAGGTCCGAGACACCTTTTGTAATGCTCACTAAATTTTCCGCTATTTACGGACATATAACACAAATAACAAATAATTTTATTCTTAGATGCACTTGTGTTACGAGGCTTTGAACACTCCTCGTAATGTGTTTCGAACACCGAAAGATTGATATCTTTGTTGCACACATCGCACTGAATTAAAGCCATGGTTACAGTTTTTATTTATTTTGTTAGCAACAAATATAAACAAAAAGAAAGTTAAAAAAATTGGGCATAGAAAACCGACGATGTCTAATCCTTCCTTAGTACAGAATAGCTAACTTTACACCTTATTAATCCATTCGAATGAAATCTTTTTAACCTGAATATAGGAAGGGGACGGGGGAATTGTATGCATACAATATACATAGAATATTGTGTATGTGTACTAGGTTGGCTGATAAGTCCCCGGTCTAACACCATATATGTGTCGCTAGTATTGAATGCATATTATTTTTATATAGTACTAACCTTCAAATGATTCGTGTCAAAATTTGACATATGTTAGTCAATTAGTTTGTTAGTTTTACAGCGCTCACAATCAAAAATCCTGCGAACAATCACTGGGGCACCATGGTATGTTCGGAACGAAAACATCCACAGGGATCAGGGCATACCACCGGTCAAAGATGAAATAGCAAAGCAGAAAGCGGCCTACCATAACAAGCTTACACTGCACCCAAATAATCTCGCAAGGAACCTAAGACGGGTTTCGAACAGAACTCGTCTGCATCGTAACGATCTACCAGCCCAGCAATAAATATTAGGGCCCGTTAGTCTATATTCAGTCTACATGACTGTAAGTTAAGTTATATTCTTAAGATTTGATATACTTATTGTTAGTCTCATATAGAGAAGATTCAATAAATAAAGCATATATTAAAAAAAAAAAAAAAAAATTAGTTTGTGAGATAGAGCGTCTTTTGTGAAGCAACTTTTGTTATTGTGAAAAAATGGAAAAAAGGAATTTCGTGTTTTGATAAAATACTGTTTTCTGAAGCGAAAAAATACAGTGGAAGCGAAAACTTGGCTTGATAATGAGTTTCCGGAGTCTGCTTCAGGGAAATCAACAATAATTGATTGGTATGCAAAATTCAAGCGTGGTGAAATGAGCACGGAGGACGGTGAAAGCAGTGGACGCCCGAAAGAGGTGGTTACCGTCGAAAACATCAAAAAAATCCACAAAATGATTTTGAATGACAGTAAAATAAAGTTGATCGAGATAGCAGAGGCCTTAAAGATATCAAAGGAACGTGTTGGTCATATCATTCATCAACATTTGGATATGCGGAAGCTCTGTGCAAAATGGGTGCCGCGCGAGCTCACATTTGACCAAAAACAACAACGTTGATGATTCTGAGCAGTGTTTGCAGCTGTTTACTCGTAATACACCCGAGTTTTTGCGTCGATATGTGACAATGGATGAAATATTTTTCCATCACTACACTCCTGAGTCCAATCGACAGTCGGCTGAGTGGACAGCGACCGGTGAACCGACTCCGAAGCGTGGAAAGACTCAAAAGTCCGCTGGCAAAGAAATGGCCTCTGTTTTTCGGGATGCGCGTGGAATAATTTTTATCGATTATCTTAAGAAGGGAAAAACCATCAACAGTGACTATTATATGGCGTTATCGGAGAGTTTGAAGGTCGAAATAGCGGCAAAACGGCCCCATATGAAGAAGAAAAAGTGTTGACCCACCAAGACAACGCACCGTGCCACAAGTCATTGAGAACGATGGCAAAAATTCATGAATTAGGCTTCGAATTGCTTCCCCACCCACCGTATTCTCCAGATCTGGCCCCCAGCGAATTTTTCTTGTTCTCAGACCTCAAAAGGATGCTCGCAGGGAAAAAATATGGCTGCAATGAAGAGGTGATCGCCGAAACTGAGGCCTATTTTGAGGCAAAACCGAAGGAGTACTACCAAAATGGTATCAAAAAATTGGAAGGTCGTTATAATCATTGTATAGCTCTTGAAGGGAACTTTGTTAAATAATAAAAACGAATTTTGACAAAAAAAATATATTTTTCTTTGTTAGACCGGGGACTTATCAGCCAACCTGTTATGTCTTTGAGGGTGGAAAATATCTAGAAAGACAATGTCGTCAAACAATTGTGATGGCGACTGAACAGTTGTGCGTATGTATATGTGTACTTGTTTACTTGGGTGGGATCAAACCTAATATCCTAGAGATCAGATGGATGGGGGTATATTGTAGAGATTTTATACCATTAATTTAATGACTTTACAACTTGAAGTCTAGGGTATGAATATAACTGCAGCTTGAAGTAGCTAACCTGTTCGCGCGCACTTGCGGTTCATAGAGGCTATTTTACCGCACCCGATTCCTACATTATTTTACGTGTTTTTCTGCGAGAGGGCGAGAATGAGAGGTAGGATATATGCAATCCCCTTTTAAAATGTATTTTGCTCCAATCCTAGCCAAGACGCCACCCAAAAATAATGACACTTAGATGACGCTTTACGAGCTAAGCCGCATATTGTGAGATATAGATGTCGCTTTGGCCATTTGGTGGGTCGCATATATCCTACCTCTCATTCTCATCCTTTTGCGGGAAAACACGTAAAATAATGTAATTTGACTTTGGAAACGAGGACGGAAGCTAACTTCGGCAAGCCGAAGTTTTAATACCCTTGCAGACTTAGCCGAAATTGCTAAAATTGAAAAAGTAGCGAAAAGAATAAGAAATGTGTAAAATAAACCCGAAGTCTTCTTAATACAAATGCCAAAGAACAAATTTCCAAAAACTGTTTCGGGAGTCACCACAATCCTTCATCAGCGACCTTATTAATCCAATGACAAATGGTAGATCGGACAGTTTTTTACCTGTCAAGAGTATTAATCCTCTTTATTTTATATACCATATGAACTTTCCGTGGGTTTTTCGTTACATTGTACGCCAAGTTCCAAGAACTTGTATTAAATATAATACTGTTATTTACAGCTGGCTTAACAGCTTACTTACATTCTAATGATATTAAAGGCAGTGTACGTATATTAAACTATTTTAAAGTTATTTGAAAAAATGTATAGCAATAGCTTTACCACATCGCGAAATATTCTGAAAAACATCAAATTTGGACCGATTTTACCCTATTGTTCCTATGGGAGCTATAGGATATAGACGTCCGATCGTCACGCGCTTTTACCTTGATGAAGGAATGCATAAAAAATACGATTTGAAAAAATGTATAGCAATAGCTTTTACACATCGCGAAATATTCTAAAAACATCAAATTTGGACCGATTTTACTCTATTGTTCCTATGGGAGCTATAAGATATAGACGTCCGATCGTCACGCGCTTTTACCCTGACCAAGGTACGCATAAAAAAATACGATTTGGAAAGATTAATGTCAATAGCTTTTACACTGCGCGAAATATCATAAATTCTTGCAAGATATATCCAATTGTTCCTATGGGAGCTATAGGATATAGACGTCCGATCGGGGCGATTTTGATCTGCGTACACATGTTTTAGGACGATTGTGAAAGTTTCAGATCGCTAGCTTTTAAACTGAGCTCGCAAACGGTATTGAAACAGACGGACAGACGGACATGGCTATATCGACTCCCCTATTGATCCTGATCAAGAATATATATACTTTATGGGGTCGGAAACGTCTCCTTCACTGCGTTACAAACTTCTGACCAAAATTATAATACCCTCTGCAAATTAATTTGTATACTGCTTTTAAATAATATATTATTTTATAACCTTTTAGTTAAAGTGTAGAGACTCTAAATTATTAACATATATTTTTTACTACTAAAATTATTTATCATAAATGAAATAATTTTTTTATAAGTTAAACTCATCAAATATAGAAGTCATTTTCGACCAATTTAAAGTGTGCAAGCCAGACATTAATAATATACATCTTTATATTCTAAAACAAGAGAGAACGCTATAGTCGAGTGCCTCGACTATTAGATACCCGTTACTCAGCTAAACAACTTAATATAAATATGCCTTCTTGTATGTTTTTCGCCGCTCGAATTAGCTCCCGATTTTTATGTTAAAATCGGTACCCAGGGAACACCACGTGGAGGCCGTTGATTTGCAACGTTGTCTTTCAAACCAAAACAAGAATATATATACTTTATAGGATCGGAAACGCTTCCTTCTACCTGTTACATACTTTTGCACGAATACTATATACACCCAAAAAAAATAGTCATAGAAACGAAACTATTGTTACATGAATTATACACTATTCAATAAGATGATTATTAAATAAATAACATCGATAGTATTAAAATACAACTTTCGATGTTATCAATTTTATACTGCCGAGTATAAAATTTAAACTCACTCGGTATGCTCATACGGAATCTCCTAGTTTATTTTTATACCAGTTACTCGTAAAGTAAAAGGGTATATTATATTCGTGCAAAAGTTTGTAACAGGTATAAGGAAGCGTTTCCGACCCTATAAAGTATATATATTCTTGTTCAGGATCACTAGCCGAGTCGATCTATCCATGTCCGTCTGTCCGTCTGTCCTGTCTGTCCGTATGAACGCTGAGATCTCGGAAACTATAAAAGCTAGAAGATTGGGATTTTGCATGTAGATCTTAAGAGTTCCTACGCAGCGCAAGTTTGTTTCAAAATGTTGCCACTGCTGAGCATGCTTCTCGGAGGACTAACCTGGAATTCCGTTCTGCGGAGCGTATTCAGGATGCTGCAAGACATTCGAATCGTCGACAGGACCTGGACTATCGTGTTTCTGAGCGGACTCGGGATATGGAGGCACGTGCAACCCGTCGACAGGACTCTGAGCAGCGAAGACAAGAGCAGTTGCGAAACACTGCTGAACACTCTACTCGGAGGGCTATTCCTGAGTTTCGAATTCCTGAACGGATTCGGGACATGGATGCACACGCGATCCGTCGAGAGGACCCCGAGGAGCGACGACGAGAGCAGTTGCAAAATACTGCTGACCATGCCTCTCGGAGGAACAATCCCGAATATCGAATTTCAGAGCGAATTCGGGACGCCGCAGCACGAGTTGTTCATCGCGAGAACCCAGAGGAACGTGTAAGGGAACAGGAAAGGAACACTGGAAAGCACCGACAGCGACGAAGGGATGTGGAAGACAGGCAGCGAGAACGGGAAAGGGACGCCGATAACAGGAGAGCAACCAGGAGAAATCCCATCGCTAGATCACAGGAGCAACGGATAAACACATCACAACGCCGGGAAACACGACAACAGCGGAGGATTCGGGAAGACCAAATTCGGCAAATGGCAGAGGATCGATTATTAAACTTTAGGATGGACTCACAAAATCGACTGGATTCCCAGTCCGTCCGGCAAATATAACTTTTGCCACACTTGTCGTCGTGCCATTTCTCTTGGCAAACTCCCATCACTCTGCCTTTCTAATGGGTTCGATTTCCCAGAAATCCCTGAGTGCTTAAATGGACTCACCTGCCTCGAAGAACGTCTTATTTCACCGAGAATCCCTTTTATGAGGATTATTTCCCTCGGCTATGAAAGGCAATGTGGAATCAGAGGGGCAGTGGTGAATGTTCCAATTTCAGTTCCCGATATTGTGACTGCGCTTCCACGCTCTTTCGACTCTACCTATGTCATCCAAGTAAATTTAAAAAGGAGACTAGAGTACGCTCACAATTTCATGACTGAAACTATTCGACCCGCTCGGGTCCTTGAAGCTGTACGGTACTTAGTAAATACCGAGCTCTACAGAAAGTACAACATTTCACTAAACGAATCATGGCTAAGAGAACTTCAAGGAATTAATGATATTCCTTTTATTGCGGACGAATCTGATCGCGAAGCAGTAGAGCAACTTCTTCACCAGCAGCACCACTCCCAAAATGCTGCAGAGCTCGAAGAAAATTTAAATCCCGGAGGCCATGAAACATTATTGGAAAATAATGATACTGCAATTCAGCGCATTGCATTGGCACCAGGTGAAGGCCGTCGGCCAACAAGCTTAACGCTTGACGAAGACGCAGAGGAACTTTCCTTTCCAACTATTTCTTGCGGAGAAATATTTAAAGGAAATACAACCTATGCGAAAAAAGCCAGATCCCAAATCCGTTTTTACGACCGTCGTTGCGCTGTAGTTCCAAAAGTTTTATACATGTATAAATTTAACGAAATGAAGCGCATACAAAATTCCATTTCAATTGCTTTACGCAAAAAGTCGGGAGCGGTTACCGCTGGTAATCTGCGGGATGAATCATTTGTTGACCGTCTTGTGCAACATGATGATGGCTACCACATCCTAACAGGCTTACGGTCTGCACCAGCTCATTGGGAGGCTGAGAAAAAAAAGTTATAGCTATGATTCGACAATTTTGGCTGCCAACGTTTTTCATTACTCTTTCCGCTGCTGAAACTAAATGGAATGAACTTTTAGTTATCCTGTCTCTTCTATTGGATAATATGGCTATAAGCGAGGAAGAAGCGGCAGCTCTGTCCAGCTCCGAAAAGGATCGGTTAATTCGATCCGATCCAGTGACGTGCTCTCGATACTTCGATTACAGGTTGCGACAATTAATGAAATTTTTCAAAACAGATATTTTTGTGGAATTCAATCTTTCTCATTTTTATTGGAGAATCGAATTCCAGCACAGAGGATCTCCGCATTCTCATGGCATGTACTGGCTTGCTGGTGCTCCTAAGCTCGAAGACAACGAAAATACCGAGCAAGTAATAAACTTTATTGATAGGTTTATTACTACAAATGGAGACGATACTGAACTACAAGAAGTAATTCAGTATCAACGCCACAAGCATAGTGCTTCTTGCCTAAGACAGTTACGCGGACAGGAGTTCTGCCGGTTCAATATGCCATATCCTCCTATGCCCGAAACGCTTATTTTGCATCCAATAGATGAAAACGAAGTCAATATTGAAGATCATAAAACTTTGTTTAAAAAAATTAAGGAAGCTTTAAGGACTATTTCAAACGAAGACGCAGCTTTGTTTAACAATTTGTATCATTTTCTGTCCCACCTTGAAACTAATTTTGAAGCCTACAAACTAGCCTTACGTTCCAGCTTAAAAAAGCCACAAATTGTTCTTCGCAGACAATTCTCCGACCGACTGCTCAATGCTTATAATAGAGATATTTTAGGCTTGCACAGAGCTAATATGGATATTCAATTTATCCTAGATGTGTACGCCTGTTGTAGTTATATCATTAACTACATAAACAAATCAAACAGAGGCGTATCGCAGTTGCTCCGTGAAGCCATGGCAGAAATAAGCCATGGGAATATTTCTATTAAAAGGAAATTACAGCACCTAGGGAATAAGTTTATTAACGCAACAGAAATATCGGCCCAAGAAGCAGCTTACAATATTTTGGGTCTACATATGTCGGAGGCAAGTGAAGGTACTATTTTTGTAAACACTTGCCATCCAGACAAACGAGTTCAAACAACTCGGTGGATATTTTTGAGCGTAATATTCTTGACCGATATGTGCAAAGGCATGAGCAGTTGGAAGGAATTTGTTTAGCAGATTTCGCAGCTTGGTACAGATTTGTCAAGCGGATTGCACGATCTGCCGCTAATCATAGGGAAGACTATGATGAAGCAAATGATGTGGAGGTAGATGACGAAGATGAAGTTGCTGAGCAAAGTTATCCACTGATGGATGGGTCTGGTTGCGTTAAGAAACGTAGGCATCCCCTGATTCTAAGGTGGGTTCGCTTTAACATAAACTCTTCACCTTCCGATTATTTCCGAGAGCATTTAATGCTCTTCTATCCTTGGCGAAATGAAGAAGCTGAACTTCTTTCCAACGACATTGAAAACACAGTCCGAGTAAACCATGAAGCCATTAAGATAATGAAAAGGAACTATGATGTGTTTGATGATATGGAGTTAGAAAGAGTTCTGGAAGATTTACAAGAGGATAGGGGAGATAGTGCTCATGATGCGGAAGAACCTGCCTCCCAATTTTTAGACGAAGAGTTTAGAGCTTTGGCTGTACCAAATATAGAGCGGAACGTAAATATTCTTCAGGAGGACAATGCGATAAACAACCCTGAAGAAGACGGCGAACTTCAATTAATTAGACTCCCCCCGTTAGTTTCCAATGATGACCTTTGCTCGCCAACTCGGTACCTTAATAACAAACAAAGACTATATTATTATATTTTTTACGAATATGTTGGTGGAGGGGCCGGTGTAGGAAAAAGCAGACTGATTTCTACCATCTATCAGTCTGTGACTTGGCGAGCAAATAAGCTTCCTGCTGCTACGGATTCAGCAAAGGTTTTATTATGTGCTCCGACTGGAAAAGCTGCTTTTGGAATTGGAGAACTGACTCTACATTCAGTGTTTTCTCTACCAATTAATCAGGCTTCAGGTCCCTTAAGACCTTTAAGCAATGATAGTTTAAATACAATTCATTGCAAGTTGATTGATCTCGCTCTGTTCTAAAATGCTTTCATTTTTGGATCAACGGCTTCGTCAAATATTCCGAAGCCCTGACTTAAGTTTTGGTGGAAAATCAATTATAGTTTTTGGAGATCTAAAACAGCTTTCCCCAGTTGGAGACAGTTGGATATTTTCGGAGAGGACAATTAATCCTTATAGCGTTTTAGCAGGAAATAGCTTATGGAACAACTTTAAGTATTTTGAGCTCACAGAAATATTGCGCCAAAGAGGCGACCATGCAGGCGACTCAAGCCCTAAATCATTTATCTGAGGCTTGCATGACAATAGCAGATATAGAGCTCCTTAAACAAAGAGTTGTTTCACCCAGCGAAGTTCCTGATGATGCCATTCATTTATTTTCTTCTAACGAAGAAGTTAACAATTACAATTCCCTAAAACTAGCGCAAATTGGGTCGGAAGAATTGGTTTCCACTGCTGTTGATACAGTGAAAACTGCGAACATATCTACACGAAACAGGGAAACAGGGAAAACACGTTAAGATATGCTCAAAATATGAAAACCTCTGAAACACAGGGTTTGCCATATCTTCTTCATCTCAAAACAACTGCTAAATATATGGTGACCGTCAATATAGACACAAGTGATGGACTTGTAAATGGAGCAACTGGTCAGCTGATGCTAATTGACCATTGCTTAGTGAATGGCTTAAATTTAGTAACGCGACTTTGGATTAAATTTTTTGAACCCACGGTTGGCACTATCGCCAGATCAAAGGTTCGGAATAGTCCCGATCCCGAATGGACGCCAATAGTAAAAGCCTCTCGAGTTTTTCAATGTGGAAGATCGGAGCATGCTTCTGTTGACCGAAAAAAATTTCCAATTGTTCCTGCTGAGGCTATTACCATCCACAAAAGCCAAGGAGCAACAAATAGCAAAGTCGCCGTGCATCTTAAAAGAGGCATCAAGCGAGCTTCGTTGTATGTTGAATGACCCTATTATTTGTTGTGCAAATTTTTGTTTGTTTTGTCGGAACTTGGACTCTTCCCAGCGAAGACTTTTCTTCACAAGGTTTCGACATAATAAGAAGAATTGATAGCAATCGATTGAATGGTATTGGCAAAAATGGAATTATGATTTATGCCAAGCAAAATATTTCCGAAAATGTAGTTTTCCTGTTTGAGACAAATAAGTCTTTGAGCTCAAGAACTATATACCAATCAATTGCCTTAAAATATCTTAATACATCCTTCATTGTTGTTTATAGGAATCCAACGTTTCCTATAGCACAATTTCGTAATGAAGTTATGTCGGACGTAGAAAGGATACGCAGCTTAGAAAATAATAGCAGATTTGTTATATTAGGAGATTTTAATATTTGCAGATCCACAACCACTGATCGACTTGAGGAAGCTTTAAACGAATTTAATCTAATTCCAATAAATAATTCTGCAACTACGAAACATTTGACGCAAATTGATTGGATTTTTGCTGAAAATGAGCTGAGGATTGCTGGTGCTCTTACATACAAAACGAGCTATAGTCATCATTATGGAATTTTTCTTAAATATAGATGTTAGGATTTGTTTATTAATTTATTTATTAATTTATTAACTTATTTATTTATTTGAATTGTATATATTTAGGTAAAAATGCAATAGATTATTATATTGTTTCAAGATTGTGATAAATTTTGTATTTATAAAGTGCAATATAGATTAAGATTATAATATTTCAAAATAATATTTAATAAATCTTTTTCTCAAAAGTTGGCATTACCATTAAGGAAAAGTTCGAGGGGGTTGAATTTTATTGATTGATTTTATTTATGATGCTAACTATGATAGTCATATTCTATGACATATTCTATGACTAAGTACAAATTTTCTTATATGTACCAGTGCTCAATAACCATTCTAAATTAGGTGTAAAGTTAAATCTGAAAAACACACCAAAGATCCTTATGAAATTTGGTATGTCGGATAGATTGACCAAATAAAAAACCAATACAAAATCCCAATTTCCTAACTTTAAAAACAACAATGTTATGGCATTTCCGATCGCTCAGTTAAATGGCAGCTATAGAATATAGTCGACCGATCCTTTTAAAATTTGGTAGGTCAGATTGATTGGCCAAGTATAAAACCCATAAAAATCCCAATGTCCTAACTTTAAAAACACCAAAGTTATGGCATTTCTGATCGTTCAGTTATATCGCAGCTATAGGATATAGTCGACCGATCCATATGAAATTGGGAACGTCGGATTGATTGGCCAAAAATACAACCCATAGAAAATCCCAACTTTCTAACTTTACAAACACCAAAGTTATGGCATTTCCGATCAATCAGTTATATGGCAGATATAGGATATAGTCGGCCGATCCCGGCCGTTCCGACTTATATACTACGTGCAAAGGAAAGAAGGGTGTGTGCAAAGTTTCAATTCGATAGCTTTAAAACTGAGAGACTAGTTTGCGTAGACACAGACAGACGGACATGGCTATATCAACTCAGGAGGTGATCCTGATCAAGAATATATATACTTTACATGGTCGGAGATGTCTCCTTCACTGCGTTGCACACTTTTGACCAAAATTATAATACCCTCTGCAAGGGTATAAAAATGTTGTGTATCACAAGGTATTTAAATGAAGAGCAACCTATGTACTAAAATAATACACGTTTGTCTGTTAAGAGTAAACGTTATGTGTTTACACTTTTGCGCATTTATTTTTATACGCCAGTCTGATAACCACCTCTCCACTACAACGACATGATCAGCTAGTAGTGCCGTTGCCTGAGTTGGGCATTTGGACCGACTTATGATCGCGGTATCGTCTGCGAATGTAGAAGTAGTTAGCCGCTCGTTCGTGGGAATATCAGCGGTGTAGAGGAGAAATAGAGTTGGACCAAGGGCGCTACCTTGGGGAACTCCAGCCTCTATAGCGTAGTCATCGGATGTTATGGTGTTGCATCTCACGAAGGCTCTGTTGTAAAGGTACGATTCAAGTATCCTGTGAGTGTTTCCCGGCAGGATCGTTCTGATTTTATGGATAAGGCCATCAAGCCAGACTCGGTCGAAAGCCTGTGCGACGTCAAGGAATACCGCACTGCAGTATTCCCGAAGCTCGAATGCAGTCCTTATTTCTGTTGTTAATCTGTTGACTTGCTCTATTGTTCCATGGCTTTCTCGAAAGCCAAATTGATGTGCTGGAATAACGTTGTGCTTTTCAGATATGGAATGATGCGCGTCAAAAGGCATTTTTCGAACAGTTTTGACAGACACGAGAGTAAACTTATCGGTCTGTACGCAGCTGGTATTGTGTGATCTTTCCCTGGCTTTGGGATCATTATGATTACCGATTTTTTCCATTTTTTTGGGAAATAGCCAAGTCGTGTAATCCCGTTGAAGAGTTTACAAATAACCTCAACTGCACAGTTTGGAAGTTCGATTAACATTTTGGGAGTTATTTGATCACCGCCTGGGGCCTTTTTTGGTTTCAATTGCTCGCTGATTACTTTTGCAATTGCATTTGGTTGAAACAGAATTGGCTCCGTCTCAGATTCAATTCGAATTGACGGCGACGGTAGGGCGAATGAATTAGTTGCAGGGTTTGGCTGAAAAACATTTCGAAGGTGTAAAGCAAATGTACAAGCTCTGTCTTTGTCGCTTCTGGCCCAGCTGCCTGAAGAGATTCTTATGGGGATTACTGTTTCGGCCGGCGCACTTAGATTTGGGTGGGCTCTCCACAAGGGATGCTTAGTGCTGGTGGGTGAAAGTTTCTCAATGTACTGGCGTTGTGTTTTTCTTCTTCTTGCCTTAAAGCCCTGGTAAGTCTGCGACCAGCTTCTTAAAGCCTAGTATCCAGATCGACAAACGATTACGCTAGCGTAAAAACTTTAATCTTTGCAGTGTGACCAAAAGTTTGATAGTTCATCAGATTTAAGCGTGCTACGGTCGTACTGTCAATCAGCTGGGTTTGTTGACAAGCAGTTAAAATTCAAATATCGTATTTGCGGGAAAGAGCTTTTAAAAGATATTATCAAATACCTTGGCAAGACAAGTCTGCCGCTATACAAAGAAATTAAAAAACAATTCAATTTAAATTTAACAGTTGCTTATTTTAATTTACTGATAATTATTTGCTAATTTAAAGTTCATAGCTGCACTTTTATTGTGTTTTTCGTAAATTTTTGACATATGAAACATTTTGCTCTGACAAGAGGCACCCCAGAAGTATTAATGTTATTTTGTCCTCACATGTAAACTCCTGCAATTGACTTTTGCGGGTTTTTTGATTTTTTTTCCTCCATTTTTTAATATGTTCAGTGAGAAGCGCACGCCGAAAGATTAAATTTTTTAATCTTTGCGCTAGGGTTCACCCAAAGTTCATTTCCGCAGACTGGCAACGCTATGGAATTTTCTGGTATTTTTTTCGTCGAACAGGAGACCAACGTGAAAAAAAGGCACGACGAAAAGTGAACGCCAGCTGTTTGCCTCTCGCTCTCTCTCATGACTGGCGTACGGTTTTCGTCGATCAGGATACTAGGCTATAAGACTTTGTTTTGAGGATGGCGATCTGCTGGTTTGCCAAGTACGTCTCAAACGTCTGTTCTCCAGAACAAGCTGTTCGATTTCATGGTTAGTTTTGTGTTGGTGTGTGTGCCCATCCCTCCCTTCCGGTGTTGAGACTTTGGCTGCTGCGACGAGTACAGACTCCAGTGCATCGGCGTAGCAGTCGATGTCCTCCTTGATGTTGAGCTGTGGAGTTAGTTCAATGTGGGAACTTACGTACTTTTTGAACTTCAGCTAGTTGGTTCGATGCGACGTCAGCCTGCGAGGGTGCTCGATTAATTCCGGGTTTTGAAGAAGAGTTATTAGCACTGGTGAGTGGTCCGATGATAGATCCAAAAGCGATTTTGCAGATATTAGATTGCGAGAGATGTTTTTTGTCACAGCAAAATCAATTAAATCAGGTAGTTTTCTAGGATCTGTAGGCCAGTATGTAGGGCTGCCTGGTGAAACGTAGTCCAGTTTGTTGCATGTTTTAATGAGTGCATTATATAGTTGCCTTCCTTTGGGGGTCACAAGGCAAATAATTTATAAGCTCAGTATTATATATGTACATACAAAGCTGTTGGGCCTAAAGTTTGATTATGTCGATGGTTATAATCATTTTTTAGTGATGTCCCACCCATTTTCTTTCATGTACACGAGGCCAGAGAGTTGCAGGCCAAGTTTCATTACCTTCAGACTGGCGGCCGCCCACAAGGTAATTTAAAAGTCAACCGGCAAACTGTAACCACTTGAAATCAGCGAGGCAATGACAAAAAGTCTAGCTCTTTTAATTTCCGAGATTTTGACGTACATAAGCATAGAGTAAGAAACTATCGTTTAAATTATAAGACTTCCTTTCTTTATATAATATAAAAATAAATATGAATGAAAAAAATATTTTTATTGTTAAATACAAATGACTTTATTTATTCTCTGAAAAAATTATTGGCACACTTGGGTTTTAATGAAATATTTTTTTACTTGTTTACTTTATCGATAAAGCCACTTTTTTTTAGCACAGCAAGCATTTTACATGGGAAAAAAATGAGTTTGGTAAAATTTTTTTAGTGCATGCTTGGGCTTTGTTTTTCCTAACCTAAATAGCGAGGCCATATATTCTTAGGATCCACGGTATTTTTTCCAATATTTCTGGTAATTGGTCTTCGCTCTGCTTTTATATTGGCTTTTCTGGCGGTTTCCACTTAATTTGTATACAAATTTATTTAAATCATTAATCAAGTGCTATGGCGGTATATAATGTTGGAAGGGAGAATGGAGAGGGAGCATCTCTAAACCTTTTACAAGGTATTATAGTGGAGGTGGACAGGTGAGTGACTTTTTTTTAACATAACCACATCACCAACTTTGTACTCTTTACAGGCGTGGGTCGTTCATTTTTTCCGTAACATTCGAGACTTATGAACGATGAGGAGTTTTGGCAACAAGCGCAAAAAAGGTGTACTTGGATTTCTATATATTCCCGGAGAAACGTTCCGGTGCGCGTTATTTTAGGGATGGGAAAAATCAGGCCAAGTTACTTCAATTTGGCAGGCCCACTCCCCTTCTCACTTCCACTTCCAGAACTGGTGTGCCGGAGGAGAGCATCGAGGAAACGGGCGAGAAAGCAGCTCCTACTCCTGGCTGGCATTATCCGGTGTCGTTTTCTTTCTTCTAATGTCACGTTGTAAATCTGCACGACATTGTCATGAAAATGCAAATGATGGAAAAATATAAAGATATGACACCGGATATGTGTTGCCAGGAGTACTATAAGGAATTCTACAGCGAACCACAGATGCGTAAAAAATGTCGATTCCGAATAAGTCCGAAATCAGTTAAATTCTTTTGTGCGCCAAATTTGCAGGCGGAATGGAAAAAAGGGGGTTCAGCTCAGATGGGATGGTGCTGAACACGGCCGTGAGACGCACAAATCTATCCCAAAGGCAGCGTTCGTCTACAGGCGGAAGGATTTTGGATTCCCTATGCGAGCCGGGTGATAAAGATTTCTAAAAAAAAAAAATGTCTTCGATACGATAGTTATAATTATTTCCACAACCCTGTCCATAGCGAATTAACACCTCACACTAGCCCTGAAGGAGCACTAGTGACCAAACTGATGAACTTGCTCTGCTTATATAGGCGCCGGCTAGTGTGACCAGCTCGAGCTACGGGATTTCGCTTAGTTTTGATGACCGGCTATCGAAATATCAGTTGCGTCTAATTAGCGACTATAGCGGAACGGTGGAATGTGGAACAGTGAGGCTGTTTTTATTTGTTGATTTTCTAGCTATTTATACACGCAATTGAAAACTTTTAGATGCAAATATATTAAAAAAGAAAATCCTATATATGTAAGATTTAAGCATATTGGAGGTCTGGAAATTGTTCAAAAATGCATTTGAAAAATCGACTCCCATACTTTGGAGAATATCTCAACTCACAGAGCGTGTGCCAAGTTGCACGCTACATCAGCTTAAAGGACGTTTCTTCAACGATATAAAGTTAACATTTTATACAAATCACAGTTTTTGAGAAAATCGCTTAACAGTGGGCAAGCGTCTAAATCAGCCCATACAAAAAAAGGACTACAAAATTGAATTGGAAATAAAGTCCTTCACAGAGCGTGTGCCAAAATGCCGTGTAAATAGGCGTATGTAGGGATGTCTTTGTAATATTTCTGGAAAATTTGATACAAATTTTTCCCACCGTTTTTGAGAAAATCGCATTACAGTTTGCGTAGTTTAAAGGGATATAAAAGTGCCACCCACTCTATTACTTGAACCCATCGTTAGTCATTGCATGAACCAACTTATTTTCTGTCGTTTAAAATAACAATCGACTATAACCTTTGAAAAATTCCTACGCCCCTTACAGAGTATGTGCCAAGTCAGGAGATTTTTTAAAAATTGGTAGGCAATCGAATTAACTTTAAGGAAAGTTTCAATCAATTTGTACCCACAGTTTTCTTAAAATCAATACTTTCTCATGATCACGTCACACTTGAGTCGTTCCAGACAGCAATTATCACAAAATTGTCCCGTCCATGACAGCAACCGTCAAAAAATACCAATTCGACGCTAACTTTTGAAAAATTCCTACGCCCCTCATAGAGCGTGTGCCAACTCGGGAGGTATTTCAAAAAATTGATAGGCAATCGAACTAACTTTAAGGAAAGATTCAATCATTTTGTACCCACAGTTTCTTTGAAATTAAAATTTGTTAAGTGAATGGCCACACGGCAGCATTTCCAAGACACTTACCACTGTGAATCATCGTTGGTTATTCGATACTTAGACAATTGGCGCAATATAGTTTTAAAATTTCCCTAATATACAATATTCCTAATATTTATCCCACTATCACCCTTCCCTTGCTGATCAGTTTAGTGTACGTTTTATCAAAATCCGTTCAGCCGTTCCCGAGATATTCTCTATTTTACACTTAATTACACAAATGTCTGTTTTTGCGAATATTTCGTGTCAAAAAAATTGCGCTAGTCATTCGGAATAGACGGATGAGCATATATTGATTCGTTTGGTTATGCTGATCAACAATATATATATTACATAATGGTTAAAAATGTATTTTCTCAGCGTTACAAACACATGTCGAAATTCAAATAACCTCTTGTTTTACCCTTGCAGAGAGTATTATAATTTCAGTCAAAGTTTTTAATTGAGTGCAGAAGACATTTCCGACTCAAGTGATATATGTATATAAAGTCTTGAAGAGCATTACCAGGCGGGTCGATCTAGCCAGAATTCGAATTACGGTTTTAGTTTACAAAAATCAGACGATTATATAATAGCTGTCATATAAACATTGTAAGGTAGTTGTTTCATGAAACTTGCCGGAGTTTGCTTAGATGTTTATGTACACCCAAAAAAAAAACCGAAAGTGTAATTTTAATAAACGTGTATTAAAAAGAAACTATCGACAGTATTAAAGTATACGTATTAATTCAATACCTAAGAATATAACGCCTATACCTTTTAGTGTCAATTCTATAGCGAAGAGTCTACAATTCTAATATGTGGTCTAATTTTTATACCACATACAAATAAGTTTTCAGTTTAAAATTAATACTCCTGGCTTCAAAAAAAATAAAGTGAGAACGCTATAGTCGAGTGCCTCGACTATTAGATACGAGTTACTCAGTTCAAATTATCAATTTGAATTCGGCGATCTCTTAGAGCAGCGTTACAGCACGAGCATCAGCACCAGCGCTGTTTTAGCGCAGGCAGCCTTTGTCCTGCACCAACAGCTGTGTTTATGTTTATGTTTGAGTGCAATGCTTACATACATACACACATACGCCATTGTTTGACTCAGACCTCCAATTTGGCTAACTTGATTTGATTTGCATAGTTCTTGGGATATTGTTCGGTATTGACAAATGAAAACCATCACAATTTCCATTAATAGAAATCCTTATCGAGAATTAACGTTGACTCTGTTGAGCACCTTGGCCAGCTGTTCCAAATTCATCCGTTAGAATGCGCTATTGTATACGCCATGAAAGGCGGAAACGTAGGCGCTAGCCAGGCTTAAGCGTTTAATGGGTTTTTGGGCGTTAGAGTGGGCGTGGCAAACTTTTATTAGGCCAATCGATAGGTGTTGACGAAACAAATACATATTAATTAAAATTTTCATAATAGCGTCAAAACTGTGGCCACAGCTTGTGGCTTGTGGGGTCAGAGGGGGCGTGGCACCATTTTGAAACAAACTTGCGCTGCATAGGAACTCCTAAAATCTACATGCAAAATGCCAATCTTCTAGCTTTTATAGTTTCCGAGATCTCAGCGTTCATACGGACAGACAAACAGACGGACATGGCTAGATCGATACGGCTAGTGATCCTGAACAAGAATATATATACTTTATAGGGTCGGAAACGCTTCCTTCTACCTGTTACATACTTTTGCACAAATACAATATACCCTTTTACTCTACGAGTAACGGGTATAACTACAGGCAGTATACAGGAAGTCAGTATTTATTTATTACCAAATAATATGAAACCTATACTCAGTAGTAGTAATTCAACACCACATATTATAAGGCCAATACTCTGAAGTTTAAAATTTAAACCGGAGTTTCGATTTTTGTCTTTGGTGTGAAACTAGGACAAATTAAACTGTTCGATCTCAAAACGCGTTACCACATTTTAGTGGTTTTCGTCGCGTTAGTGCATAATTTCTGTCATTGGGTTCCTGCATTCTGATGAAATTCGTGGAGGTTAAAGACGTACGTACACATCCAAGTAAATTACAATTGTTTTCATAATAAGGGCCAAATTGGTAAATTGAATATAAATAAACGTAAGTACATAACCGTTATAATTGTTCTGTGCAAAAATCGCAATCAACTAGTGGTGTTTACAAGTAATTTGTGCAATCGTAGATGTACAAATGTATATATGTTTGTACATATGTGCTCCGCCAACAGGCGTATGTATTTATGTATATGTATATATTCACATGTTTGTATCTATACGCGTGCGCAAATCACTTAGGTGAAACCAATTCTTGCCACGGAAATAGTTAAGTTATGTTTATCATCAATATATACGTTTCTTTATGCACAACCTTTTGGAAGATTATGCAAAAAATTAAATTTTTATTTATTTATTTATTTAATGCTTACAACTAATTAAAATTACTTGCTAACAGTGGGTATAAGCTTTAGCAGCTGTAGGCCTTCAGCTCTTTGTGCTTCTTATATTCTTCAATTTCATGTTCACTAGGTGTTTTTATTTACAGGTATTCTTGCTTATTTTTATTTAACTTTTTTACTGATACTTATTTGATGTACATTTATATATTTTTTGTTTATTTTTTTTTTATTTATTTTCATAATTTATTTAAAATGTGGGATTTTGTAAGAAAGTTTATGATGTTGTTGAAGTTGTTATTCGAGGGGTTTGCAATATATAGCATAGGATTGGGGTTGTGGAAGCATTGGGAGCGTTGTGTGGAGAGGAAGGGGCAAGAACAAATTATATGTTCCACGCTTATGCGTGCATTGGTGCATAGTGGGCACAAGTTGTTTTTTGTGTTGTCAAGGTAGTGGGCATTAGTTAAGTTTGTATGTCCAAGTCTAAGTCTTGTTATTATTATTTGTTGTCTCCTGTTCAGTGGAGAGTTTTTATGGGGGGTGTTGGAGGGTGATAGGTTTGCTATTTGTTGGTACCAATTGGAGGTTGAATTGAGTAGGTCCGTTTGTTTATCTTTTAGTTTTGTTTTCAGAAAGTGTGTTACGTCTTTAGTGTTGTTGTTTGGGGTAAAGGCTAAGGGGAATTTAGCAGCACGTTTGGCTGCCTCGTCTGCGTTTTCGTTTCCTATGAGTCCTATGTGGCTAGGAACCCAGATGAGAGAGATTTTGGGAAGTGTTTGGTGATTAGGTTTCTGACTGAGGTGGCATAATGTGTATGGTTGTTGTGGTTAGTGATCGAGGAGATGGAGGAAAGGGAGTCTGTGCATATAGCGTGTTTGCCTGGGATCTTGGCGCATATTTTGATGGCCTCTTGAATTGGTATTATCTCACTCGAAAGGACTGAGGAATAGTAAGGCAGCAGACCTAGTTTTATTGTTTCTGTTTCGCTTGTGATGCTGTAGGATGTGACGTCTCCCGATTTGGATCCGTCGGTATAGACGAATTTGTGGTTTGGATAAGAGGATTTGATGTTGTGAAAAAGTTGATGAAAAATGGTTGGTGATGTTGTGTTTTTATTGTATTTTGATAAGGTGATGTTGGTTGCTTTAATAACGTTAAGCATGTTGAATGATTTGCATTTATTTTTGGTGATTGGAAGGTAGGGTAT
Source organism: Drosophila fuyamai (assembly GCA_018153365.1). NCBI lineage: Eukaryota > Metazoa > Arthropoda > Insecta > Diptera > Drosophilidae > Drosophila > Drosophila fuyamai. The sequence continues at coordinate 183,083 of JAECXW010000540.1, forward strand.
GAAGTTGAGTTTAGCTGTATTTATTATGCGGTCTATTGTGCTGGGGTATCTATGGATTCTATTAGACGATTTGGTAAGGTTTTTTAATGGTGTATCTTTAGATTGCATTAGGTTTTTAACTAATTTCCCTGTTAAAAAGTCTCGTTTGTGTTCTATCGGGCTTATATTGGCTTCTATTAGAAGGTTGTTTATGGGCGTGGAACGGAATGCTCCAAGGCCGGCTCTTATTGCGGAATTAAGGGAAGTTTTAATCTTATTAAGTTGGGATTTAGGGGCATGGCCATAAATTGGGAGACAGTAGTCTATTTTCGAAATGATGATCGAATTTATGACTTGGATGAGAGAAGCAGTGTTCGTGTTGTATTTGAGGGAAGAAAGGTGTTTAACTATTGCTAAAGGTTTGGAAAAAAAAAAATTAAATTAATTTCTATATTTACATGAACATTTTAACAACAAATTTTTTTTCAGTTTTTCAAATACTACAGTTATTTTGCTAGCTAAGTAGGAACAAAATATACGAATGTAATTATTAAAGCACATGTATAATAATTTAATAAAGGAATAAAAATAAAAATAAATACAAATTCGGATTTCTTTTTATAGGGAGGGTTCAAAATGTATACCACAGTTTGCAGCCAATAGTATACGAGCTATACGAAATAATATGAAATGTATACTACATACCGGTAGCACATGATTTCTGTTATACTAAAAAGTATGAAAAATAAACTAGGAGAATGTGTATAAGTATACCGAATGAGTTTAAATTTTATACTCGGGAGTGTAAAATTGATAGCATCGAAAGTTGTATTTTAATACTAACGAAGTTTTTATTTAATACTCATCTTATCCTAGTCTCGATCATGCTTTCGTGGAGTGCAGACGTGTTATTGCATTGTTTCGAAATTCTTTGTGCAGAGCCTATGGACAAGTCCACTTTCGTGGCAAAACTTACTGTTTTTGTGAGCTCAGTGGCTGGAGTCGCGGTGTCAGTGATCTTACATCCCGTTGGTCGTGCCTTTTCGCGAAAACAAGTGAAGTAGGAACTGATAGACTGACATTTGCAGCTTGTTGTAGTTGCAAATCACCCCTCTTAGATCAACAGATCGGTTTTATTTTTATTTAAAAATTAAAAAAACAAATTCAAATATTTCCTCGACTGGGGCTCGAACCGGGTTTCACCTGGCGGTGGGGCGAGCGCCTTCCTCACTGGGCCACAACCGCCTCTTTGGAGCCTACACAAAAGGGCGTAGTAGACTACTGGAAGTCGGTAAAGCAGTGTCAAGCAGTCCCTAACTAACATAATGTCTGAACCAGACTTCAACATCGCAGGAACAGTGGCTGAGGCCCAAAGGAAAATGAGTGAAGCTTTAAACGCCTCATTAAACCGTTTTAGCTCTGTTTTAGCTTCCACCTCTTCCAACGCCCGAAAACCTCAAGACCTTTCATCCGATGAAACTGTAGCAGACGACGAGGACTGGTGGACCCCACGTCCCAGCTCTAACAAACGCCGGTTAGACTCCAAGTCTCCCGATGCTAACAGAAAAGTTCAAAGGAGTTCTAAAAGCCCAAAACCAACTGAATCTGTTAATCGGTTCTCGGAACTGTCAGACATGGACACTGAAGATGACCTCCCCCTCGCTTCTCTTGTTGTCAGCCACAACAACTCCGATGGAGCCAACATTACCAACACAAGTAACATCAACGACAACCACGAGAACAGTATCAACATCATTGAAAACAGCAACATCATAAGCAACAACATCAGTAGCAGCAACAATGGCAACAACAACACCACCAGCACTAGTAACAGCGGCAATCGTAATCCGAACCAGCTCACAGGCAACAAGGAAACCTCACGGAATCAGAAACCACCCCCAATTGTTATCAAAAATTGCGAAAGCCTAAACGGACTTATCAGATCCACTGATAAGATCGTCCACCCAACAAAATACTCAATAAAATGCCACCCAGATAACTAACGCAGTACAGAGCCATCACTAAATCGCTCACCATAAAAAAGGTGCCATTTCATACCTGGCAGCTTAAAGAGGAAAGATCCTTCCGGATAGTCATTCGAGGTGTACATCACTCCATCCCGGATGAGGACATTAAGGAAAGTCTGACTTCGCTTGGGCACAATGTGCGCTTTGTTAACAGGCCAAGAAGCCGTTTTGACAAATCAAAGCTTGTCAACCTTGTTTTTGTCGAGTTAGAACCAGCCGCGAACAACAAAGAAGTTCATGAGCTTAAGGTGCTCTGTCGTCAACGAGTTCAAGTTGAACTTCCTCACAAAAAGGACGATATCGTACAGTGTTTTCGATGCCAATCTTTTAATCACACAAAAAACAATTGCCATAAGGAATTTAATTGTGTCCGATGTGGTCAACAACATGCGATTGACGAATGCGAACGAGAAATTCACCCCGTTAAATGCGTAAACTGTGGAGGTAGTCACACAGCTAGTTACGAGGGCTGTATTGTTTACCAACAAACAGTAAGTCGTCGTAGAGGTGCTACAACCCATCGTAGCCTCCCACAACAACCAGCCGTTGTACGACCAACTGAGAGAAGAGGTGTTGTGGCATCGATTTCATACGCGAATGCCGCTAGGGGATCTGTACAACAACAAACCCAACAGGCTAGCCGACAGCAGTGGACAAACGATCAGCAGCATCAACAGTTCCCTCCACTAGGAAGTAGAAACCGGAAACTTCATCAGCAAAGTAACGGACTCAATCAACATCGGCAGCATCCAACGCAAGAAACTTTAAGCCGACTTCAAAAACCAGCTCCCAAACAACAGCAGGACCAACAACAAGAGTCATCGCAACAGCACCGAAATGTCCAAAATGATCGTCAATGGCAGCGACAAGAGCAAATGTTTATGCGATCCGATGAAAAGATGTCAGTCCTCGTAGCTCAACTCGACAAGATGTTCCAGATGATGATGTCAATGATGACTCTCATTACAGGCCTTATATCACAAATGGCGCCAGGAACTGCACAAGCAATCTCTGGCCTTCTCCCAGCTCATCCAACCCAACCATGAGTCAAATTGGGCTCAAAATCGGTGTATGGAACGCCGACGGGCTGGCCAACAAGGCGCTGGAGCTAGAGCTCTTCGTGCGGAAGCATCACATTGACATCATGTTGGTCAGCGAAACACATTTCTCCTCTCGGTCATATTACAAGCTACAGGGGTATGACATTCACCAATCTAATCATCCAGCAGATCGCCATCGTGGAGGCTCTGCTATCATTATAAAGTCCTGTCTCCAATACCACCAGTTCGCAACAATGGAACATCAAAGTGCTCAATGGGTCGCAGTTAAAGTCAAAACGGACCACGGTGAAATTGTCATTGCGTCTATTTATTGCCCACCTAACTTTCTGCGTACCGCCGTTGACTTCAGAGTACTATTTGAGGAACTAGGACCCAATTTCCTTATTGCTGGAGACTGGAATGCACACCATCGACTTTGGGGCTCACGAAACTGCACAGCCATGCGGAAGAGCATTGGCTGACTGTATTTATAGTGCTAATATCCAGGTCCTTGCAACCGGAGGGCCCACGCATTACCCGTACAGTCAACGTACACCATCAGCAATCGACTTTGCCATATATGGAGGTATTCGCTCTGAGCTTGTCACCATATCAGAAAGCTTGGAACTAAGTTCTGACCACATCCCCTTGGTGATTGAACTAAGAACAGCTGCTCACAAGCTTTCCCGGAAAATGCACATCCTTCCTCAAAACGCAAGCGTTCCGCGGTTCCAGGCAGCTGTTAATCAGCTTGTTAACCTCAACATGGTCCTAAACACCCCTGAAGATATTGACGACGCGACTGAGCTTTTTGTCCAAAATATCCACATCGCTGCTAACTCCTCAACCTGTAGGCAAGGTCCAATAAACCCATCGGATCCAACTCATGCCCTTTTAAAACCTGAGGTTCTGGATCTGGTGAGGTTGAAAAGAGCCTTGCGTCGCAGATTCATGCGGTCGAGGGATCCAGCCGGTTTAAATTTTAAACTACAGAGTATTGGCCTTTTAATATGTGGTGTTGAATTACTACTACTGAGTATAGTTTTAATATTATTTGGTAATAAATTAATACTGACTTCCTGTATACTGTCTGTAGTTTTTTCTTGAAGCCAGGAGTATTAATTTTAAACTGAAAACTTATTTGTATGTGGTATAAAAATTACACCACATATTAGAATTGTAGACTCTTCGCTATAGAATTGACACTAAAAAGTATAGGCGTTATATTCTTAGGTATTGAATTAACACGTATACTTTAATACTGTCGATAGTTTCTTTTTAATACACGTTTATTAAAATTACACTTTCGGTTTTTTTTTGGGTGTACATAAACATCTAAGCAAACTCCGGCAAGTTTCATGAAACAACTACCTTACAATGTTTATATGACAGCTATTATATAATCGTCTGATTTTTGTAAACTAAAACCGTAATTCGAATTCTGGCTAGATCGACCCGCCTGGTAATGCTCTTCAAGACTTTATATACATATATCACTTGAGTCGGAAATGTCTTCTGCACTCAATTAAAAACTTTGACTGAAATTATAATACTCTCTGCAAGGGTAAAACAAGAGGTTATTTGAATTTCGACATGTGTTTGTAACGCTGAGAAAATACATTTTTAACCATTATGTAATATATATATTGTTGATCAGCATAACCAAACGAATCAATATATGCTCATCCGTCTATTCCGAATGACTAGCGCAATTTTTTTGACACGAAATATTCGCAAAAACAGACATTTGTGTAATTAAGTGTAAAATAGAGAATATCTCGGGAACGGCTGAACGGATTTTGATAAAACGTACACTAAACTGATCAGCAAGGGAAGGGTGATAGTGGGATAAATATTAGGAATATTGTATATTAGGGAAATTTTAAAACTACACTAGTCGGCATAATTATTTTGACAAAATTTTTTTTGACTATTGAGCTTAGCGGTTCTTGAAATCGTCAAATAACGGTGCGAAAATGAGGCGCAAAACAAAGAATCTATTTTTAGCTATGTGCATGCTAAATTTTAGTCCGTTTACCTTTTGCATTCTCTTTCTGCTGATAAGAATGCATGCAGACAACGGTTTTTTGCGTGGCACAAGTATTTTGACAGCATCTTTATAAAAATATTTTCGCACTTTTAAGCACGCGAGAATCAAACAACTTCTGTGTTTATTTTTATACCCTTGCAGAGGGTATTATAATTTTGGTCAAAAGTGTGCAACGCAGTGAAGGAGACATCTCCGACCCTATAAAGTATATATATTCTTGATCAGGATCACCTCCTGAGTTGATATAGCCATGTCCGTCTGTCCGTCTGTCTGTTTCTACGCGAACTAGTCTCTCAGTTTTAAAGCTATCGAATTGAAACTTTGCACACACCCTTCTTTCCTTTGCACGCAGTATATAAGTCGGAACGGCCGGGATCGGCCGACTATATCCTATAGCTGCCATATAACTGAACGATAGGAAATGCCATAACTCTGCTGTTTGTAAAGTTAGGAAGTTGGGATTTTCTATGGCTTCTTTATTTGGCCAATCAATTCGACCTGCCAAATTTCATAAGGATCGGCCGACTATATCCTATAGCTCCCATATAACGATAGGAAATAGCATAACTTTGGTGTTTTTAGAGTTAGGAAGTTGGGATTTTCTATGGGTTTTATATTTGGCCAATCAATCCGACCTACCAAATTTTATAGGGATCGGCCGACTATATCCTATAGCTGCCATATAACTGAACGATTGAAATTGCCATAACTTTGGTGTTTTTAAAGTTAGGAAGTTGGGATTTTTATTTGTATTAAGAATGCATCATATGAATAATTTTGGAGAGTATTATTTACAGAATATTCTGCAAGGGTATATCAACTTCGGCTCCGCCCGAAGTTAGCTTTCCTTTCTTGTTGATTAATATTAAACTTTGTTATTAAAATAGAAAGTTACTAAAATTATTAAATAACATGGGTAAAACGGCTGAGCTAAGTTTGGTTACCAGATCTTCAATGGTAGCAAAGTTTAACGCTGGAATAGCAGTCAAAGACATTGCCAATGAATTTAATGTGTCGCGTCAAACTGTGCACTACCAAATTAAAAAGTTTCAAAAACATAACGACTTGCGTAATTTAAGAAGATCAGGTGCTAAGCGCAAAACAGAGCTCAGTGAAGACAGAGTCCTTGTACGGGAATTTAAAAAAAATGTTTTTCTGAAGCCTCAATCTGCAGCAGATCAATTTAATTTGACAGCTGAGAATCCAATTAGTGAGCGCACAGTCCGCCGACGATTAAAAGAAAGTGATTTTAAGACTTACAAGGCCAAGGACGTACCATACATAACGAAAGCAAACAAGCTCAAAAGACTGTCTTTCGCAAAGGAGCATCTCCATAAGCCAAAGAGTTCTGGAGAAGCGTTCTATGGACAGATGAAAGCTCCTTTGAGTATAATGCATCAAAAAATAAATTCTTTGTAAGATTACCAATGGTACAAAAGCAGAAAAGTCGGCCCGTTTGCCAAAAAGTAAGCCATGGTGGAGGCTCTGTGATGTTCTGGGGGTGTGTGGCGTATAATGGACTGGGTGACTTCGTTCCTGTCTCTGGCTCGATGAACCAAGGCCAATATTTGCGTGTTCTAAATGATAATGCATTTACTTCCGGAGACAGGCTTATTGGACAAGACTTTATCCTGCAACAGGATAACGCCCCATGTCACAAAGCTAAGATGATCACAACGTTTTTGAAGGATGTTGGTGTTACCACCTTGGACTGGCCACCTCAAAGTCCAGATTTAAATATAATTGAAAACGTCTGGTCTCTTATAAAACGTAAGAGAACAGTATCGTTGAATAAAACCAGAGAGGAGACAATTTCTGAGATCACTTCCCTTTGGGAAGAGATATCTCCAGAGATCATCCAAAATTTAATCAATTCGGTACCCCGACGCCTGCAAAAAGTTATTGAAACCAAAGGAAATTATATATTTTACTAAACTTTTTTGTTTTCCCATTACTTTTTTAAGTTTAAACTTTTTTATTCATATCAAAAGATACTTGTCAAAATACTTATGCCACCACATAAAAATTACTTTAGCTTATATTTTTTCAAGTTCATATGGCAAAATGTTGAATTCATTATTTTTAAGTTTGTATTAGCACTAAATAAAATAGAAAAAAAAATTATTGAGTTGTATCAAACCGTTAAAAAGTTAAATAAAAATTTGCACCATATTTTTTCGTCAAAATAATTATGCCGACTAGTGTATATTGCGCCAATTGTCTAAGTATCGAATAACCAACGATGATTCACAGTGGTAAGTGTCTTGGAAATGCTGCCGTGTGGCCATTCACTTAACAAATTTTAATTTCAAAGAAACTGTGGGTACAAAATGATTGAATCTTTCCTTAAAGTTAGTTCGATTGCCTATCAATTTTTTGAAATACCTCCCGAGTTGGCACACGCTCTATGAGGGGCGTAGGAATTTTTCAAAAGTTAGCGTCGAATTGGTATTTTTTTACGGTTGCTGTCGTGGACGGGACAATTTTGTGATAATTGCTGTCTGGAACGGCTCAAGTGTGACGTGATCATGAGAAAGTATTGATTTTAAGAAAACTGTGGGTACAAATTGATTGAAACATTCCTTAAAGTTAATTCGATTGCTTACCAATTTTTTAAAAATCTCCTGACTTGGCACATACTCTGTAAGGGGCGTAGGAATTTTTCAAAGGTTAGGGTCGATTGGTATTTTAAACGACAGAAAATAAGTAGGTTCATGCAATGACTAACGATGGGTTCAAGTAATAGAGTGGGTGGCACTTTTATATTCCTTTAAACTACGCAAACTGTAATGCGATTTTCTCAAAAACGGTGGGAAAAATTTGTATCAAATTTTCCAGAAATATTACTAAGACATCCCTACATACGCCTATTTACACGGCATTTTGGCACACGCTCTGTGAAGGACTTTATTTCCAATTCAATTTTGTAGTCCTTTTTGTATTCCTTTATGGGCTGATTTAGACGCTTGCCCACTGTTAAGCGATTTTCTCAAAAACTGTGATTTGTATAAAATGTTAACTTTATATCGTTGAAGAAACGTCCTTTAAGCTGATGTAGCGTGCAACTTGGCACACGATCTGTGAGTTGAGATATTCTCCAAAGTATGGGGAGTCGATTTTTCAAATGCATTTTTGAACAATTTCCAGACCTCCAATATGCTTAAATCTTACATATATAGGATTTTCTTTTTTAATATATTTGCATCTAAAAGTTTTCAATTGCGTGTATAAATAACTAGAAAATCAAAAAATAATAACAGCCTCAATGTTCCACATTCCACCGTTCCGTTATAGTCGCTAATTTGACGCAACTGATATTTCGATAGCCGGTCATCAAAACTAAGCGAAATCCCGTAGCTCGAGCTGGTCACACTATCCGGCGCCTATATAAGCAGAGCAAGTTCATCAGTTTGGTCACTAGTGCTCCTCCAGGGCTAGTGTGAGGTGTTAATTCGCTATGGACAGGGTTGTGGAAATAATTATAACTATCGTATCGAAGACATTTTTGTTTTTTTTAGAAATCTTTATCACCCGGCTCGCATAGGGTATCCAAAATCCTTCTGCCTGTAGACGAACGCTGCCTTTGGGATAGATTTGTGCGTCACACGGCCGTGTTCAGCACCATCCCATCTGAGCTGAACCACCTTCTTTCCATTCCGCCTGCAAATTTGGCGCACAAAAGAATTTAACTTATTTCGAACACACCCGGGACTTATTCGGAATCGACATTTTATATTTTTACGCATCTGTGGTTCGCTGTAGAATTCCTTATAGTACTCCTGGCAACACATATCCGGTGTAATATCTTTATATTTTTCCATCATTTGCATTTTCATGACAATGTCGTGCAGATTTACAACGTGACATTAGAAGAAAGAAAACGACACCGGATAGTGCCAGCCAGGAGTAGGAGCTGCTTTCTCGCCCGTTTCCTCGATGCTCTCCTCCGGCACACCAGTTCTGGAAGTGGAAGTGAGAAGGGGAGTGGGAGTGGGCCTGCCAAATTGAAGTAACTTGGCCTGATTTTTCCCATCCCTAAAATAACGCGCACCGGAACGTTTCTCCGGGAATATATAGAAATCCAAGTACACCTTTTTTGCGCTTGTTGCCAAAACTCCTCATCGTTCATAAGTCTCGAATGTTACGGAAAAAATGAACGACCCACGCCTGTAAAGAGTACAAAGTTGGTGATGTGGTTATGTTAAAAAAAAGTCACTCACCTGTCCACCTCCACTATAATACCTTGTAAAAGGTTTAGAGATGCTCCCTCTCCATTCTCCCTTCCAACATTATATACCGCCATAGCACTTGATTAATGATTTAAATGAATTTGTATACAAATTAAGTGGAAACCGCCAGAAAAGCCAATATAAAAGCAGAGCGAAGACCAATTACCAGAAATATTGGAAAAAATACCGTGGATCCTAAGAATATATGGCCTCGCTATTTAGGTTAGGAAAAACAAAGCCCAAGCATGCACTAAAAAAATTTTACCAAACTCATTTTTTTCCCATGTAAAATGCTTGCTGTGCTAAAAAAAAAGTGGCTTTATCGATAAAGTAAACAAGTAAAAAAATATTTCATTAAAACCCAAGTGTGCCAATAATTTTTTTCAGAGAATAAATAAAGTCATTTGTATTTAACAATAAAAATATTTTTTTCATTCATATTTATTTTTATATTATATAAAGAAAGGAAGTCTTATAATTTAAACGATAGTTTCTTACTCTATGCTTATGTACGTCAAAATCTCGGAAATTAAAAGAGCTAGACATTTTGTCATTGCCTCGCTGATTTCAAGTGGTTACAGTTTGCCGGTTGACTTTTAAATTACCTTGTGGGCGACCGCCAGTCTGAAGGTAATGAAATTGGCCTGCAACTCTCTGGCTTCGTCTACATGAAAGGAAATGCGTGGGACATCACTAAAAAATGATTATAACCATCGACACTGGCATAATAAATAACCAATCTTTAGGCCCAACAGCTTTGTACGTACATATATAATACTGAGCTTATAAATTATTTGGCATGTCCCATCAAACCAAAAGTGTAGTTGTGTTTTAATAAAAAGTTACCAAATTAATGAATATATTTTAAAAACCATTCATTGTTTTTTATTTAATTAGTCTAAAGAGTACTGCATACGTGCCAATGCAACAGGAAGAAGAAAGTCCCATACGTTTTCTTTTCCGAAATTATTAATTACTAGCTGACCCGGCGAACTTTGTTCCGTCTTATCTTAAAACCAAATATCGAAATTCCAACCACTTTAGAAGTTAAGCTTAAATACATCAACTTTTTTTTGCTCAGAATAATGGATGTTGGAGCTGTTTGGGGCCACTGGGGGACATATCGGATCTTAATGGGCGCCCACGCCCCCAATGGAATACTGTGAAAAAATTTGGCTGCTCTTGCTCTTACGGTTTGGGCTGTGGCCGTTGTTTGTAGTTTTATTTTTATTATTTATAGGAATGGTTGCCCCTAGAACATACTCTAGTGACGATAGGTTGCTAAACCAACACTTAAATTGGTTTAACTCGGAGGGATCATGCGTAAAGACACAGCGATGCTCACTCGTAGAACGCAGAGTAGTTGAATACACAAGTATTGCTTGAGTACTGATTTTATTAGGGCAAAAGGTCGGGTTTATATACACGTTTTTCAGAGTCAAGGGGGGCACCATAGCAAAGAAGTGGTATGGGGCTGTTAGTTAAAAATACATTGCATTGCTTATGTTCTAAGATATACAAAGGTACAGAGTCATCATAATTGTCTCCCACACAAGGAGTTAATACGCTAGGGTTAGTAAAAATAGAAAAGGTAGCTCAGGCAGAGCTGGCGCTGTCCGTGAACGTCAAGTGGCTTAGCGACTCAAGTGGTACGCTAACATACTCCCGGCCGTTGAACAGGTGTTCAACATCATCCAATATTGATCTCAAAGGCGTCGGATACAGGTGTCTGGTGATGTCTTCTTGGGGAGTTGGTTAACGCTGGCCTCTCTGGTAAGTCGATGTCCTTTGACGATGGCGAAGTTAAATTATGTGATCTCTTTTGGAAACGTCTCCATACATAAAATATTATCACCCCAAGTGATAAAATTAGGGCGACATATGAACTTATGTGGTGATGTTGTAGATCGACGATCTCGTTTGGCATTTTTATTTTTATTCTCGGAATCAATTCTTTACTGAGCTCATTTAATTCATTATAACTTAGCTTCAATGAATTATTTGGGTGTGAAACTTTAGGAAGCGGTGTTGAAGATTCATTCAGACTGCCAAATCGAGCATACGATAACTTCAATGTTCCAGTAGAGGTTACCTGATGACCAATTACACTCAGAAAAGGATTTCTTAGAGTGCACTTCGGATCCAAGGATAAAAGTCCGATATTATCAATTGTAATTGTTGATAATTGATCATCACATACTGCTGATAACTCCATCGGTGATTTAATTGAAAATATCCATTGATTTTTTGTTCTTAATCTTTGCCATGAGAATGATTTCGTCGAACTTTTGGTTTGGCACAATGACGATGATTTGTTATTATACCCGTTACTCGTAGAGTAAAAGGGTATATTGTATTCGTGCAAAAGTATGTAACAGGTAGAAGGAAGCGTTTCCGACCCTATAAAGTATATATATTCTTGTTCAGGATCACTAGCCGAGTCGATCTAGCCATGTCCGTCTGTCCGTCTGTCCGTCCGTATGAACGCTGAGATCTCGGAAACTATAAAAGCTAGAAGATTGGCATTTTGCATGCAGATTTTAGGAGTTCCTACGCAGCGCAAGTTTGTTTCAAAAAGGTGCCACGCCCCCTTTAACGCCCACAATCGCTTATATACGATTTTATTTAAATATAAATTTATATATTTCGGAAAAGTAAAAATGCAGTTTTATTGTGTTTATCAATACCTATCGAAATGTAGAAGAATTTTTCAAATCGGACCATTCGTTTAAAAGTTATGCGCGATCAAAGTTTCTATCTCCATCTCCCCCGCACTCCTTTTACCTGAGTAACGGGTATCTGATAGTCGGGGCACCCGACTATAGCGTTCTCCCTTGTTAAACATTTGAAACTCGCAATGATTTTCAATAGAAAACATGGATTGCTTATCTGATCAAATATACTCTTCGTCATTAATTGAATTACAAAGATCAAATTCACCTGATGACATAGTTATGAATTGATCTCGATGTTGATTCACAGCCATGATTGGAAATTCAATATCAAGGGAAATCATTTTATTGTTGATGATTACCGGTATTGGAATTAAGTTATATATTTCAAATAACTGTGTTGATAATAATGGCAGTGTTAATTTAAAGATTACATAATCCTTTACCACCTTTGCTTCTGCCCTCATTAACTTATATAATTGAAGTATATCATCGTTGATGAGAGGAAGCATTTTTCCTTGAGGCATGTGAATTTTTAATTTATTTAAATGTTGTCGAAGTTGCTTGGGAGAAACGAGCAGTGGGCTAATTTCATTGTGATAGACGTTTGTCAGAACATGTGAAATCTCTGTCTGAATTCTTTGAAGATTTGCCGCCAATATGGATAATTGATTTGTCAATGCAATATACCATTGAAAGGCTTTGAGAGAATCTAGACGAGCATTGGCTATATCCTCCATTTGCTGAGTCATTATTTTAATCCGTTTATCGATGGTAGCTTCATCTCGTTTCATGATGTTTATCGTATTGAAGTCTGATTCTTAACTAATTCTAAAATGTAATCTTCATTCGATTTCACCTTTTGAATAGTTGATGACATCTTCTTGGCATACTCTGTGTCTAATACGCCAAATAAACTGTTGGCAATATTTCCCACTATGTCCAAGGGAGAACGACGTATTCTTGACATGTGGAGTAAATCATTTTCAGTTTTTATTTCTTCGTAAACGTGTTGAAAATGGTTATATACAGCAGCACATGCTTGAACTGGTTGTATATGTGAACACATTTGACCAACCTTAAGTGTCCCCGTGTAAAATGTCTTTACATCTTCGAGATACGGCTTTAAATCATAATAAGCTATGATTGTCCATTCTGCAGTTGCTAGTCGAGTAGATCCAATTTTTCGTAATAAATTCCTGGCCTAGAACCAAACCTGGTTATGTTAATTGGACCGGCGATGGCTAATGGTAATAGAAGCAGCAAGATTAATAATGGCATCGATATCATTGGTAAGGATGGGCTCTTTCGTCTTTTTGGCTCTTGATCTTCCTTTGTTTCTTCTTCAGCATCTTCTTCATTAATTTCCTTGCGTTTTTCTCCTGGATCTTCTTGACGGAATAGTGGAGCAAGCTTATGGATTGCTCTTTTAAAAACTCCTGTTGCAGTTTTTACGTCTGCAACTCGCACATATCCATCTTGACCTGGATAAATTTTTATTATTCGTCCTATAGGCCATTGAAGCATAGGCACATTGTCTTCCTTGACAATAACCATCATGCCTTCTCTTACATTTTTATGGGCCTGTTTCCATTTTGAGTGTTGTTGCAGGCTTGTTAAATATTCTCTGGACCATTGCGTCCAGAATGTGTGCTTGAGTCGCTGCACCAGTTCCCATTGTTCAGGTAGTGATTTTATTCTAAGTGGTTCTGGGTCTGGTTGAGCGACTAGTGCTTCTCCAATCAATAAATGACCTGGTGTAAGAACTGTAAAGTCATTAGGATCATTCGACATTGGAGTAAGTGGCCGAGAATTTAATACTGCCTCGACATTTGTTATGACAGTGCTCAACTGCTCAAAGGTGAGGTTTGCAGTGGACACATTTTTTAATAACAACGTTTTTGCCGACTTTACTGCAGCTTCCCATAATCCACCAAAGTGAGGGGATCTTGGTGGAATAAATTTAAAGTGAACACCCTTCGTATTGCACAGCTGAAGTATGGAGTTCTTAGCCTGCTGTGAGTGGATTGTTTCCTTTAACTCCTTCAATTGGTTACTGGCGCCAACAAAATTTGTTGCATTGTCGCAGTATAGGGTCTGACACTTCCCGCGACGACTTATAAATCGCTGTAATGCTCCAAGGAATGCTGCAGTCGTTAAATCTCCGACAAGTTCCAGATGGACAGCCTTTGTGGAGAAACAAACAAATACTGCTATGTATGCTTTATCAGGTCGCTTGCCTCGGATTTTGTGATGTATCCAGAAGGGTCCGCAATAATCAACTCCGGTATTTAAAAATGGTCTGTTTTGTGAGACTCTATGCTCAGGTAGTTTTCCCATTATTTGAGAAAGTAATTTTGGACGAAACCTGGTACATGGCACGCATTTCATAATTACGTTTCTAACCATAGGAATGATTTTGATGATGTGATACTGTTGTCGTGCAATACCTTTTAAAGTATTTTGACCACAGTGCATGTTTTCCTCATGAAGTTTATGTAACAGCATTTTTACGATGTTGTCATTGTATGGGAGTAAGTAGGGATTCATTGCATCCCGGGAAATTGGGGCATTTTCCACCCTTGTTCCTACTCTTATAATAGAGTTTTCGTCCAAATGAAGATGAAGAGATGCGATCTTGCTGCTATTGGGTAATGGGCGTTCCGGATGACGTCGAAGGTGATTAAATTCATTTATGAAATCAGCCTGTTGTATACAACGTATTATAATCCGCCTAGCTTGTTCTAATTCGTCAAGCTCTAGTAAGACGGTTTGTTTTCTATTTTTACGATAACAAAATCGTAACATGTATGCTATTATACGTTGCAAGCGATTGAATGAATTTCCGTGTTTAATGCCATATATTTCTACTCCAAGTGAAACTGTTGCCAAAGTAACAGTTTTTGTTTTCCGTTCCAAAGAAATAGTGTTGTCTTTTGGAGCTTTAAATAGAGCTGGCCATTTCTCTTCTTGTCCATGAAGAAACAGTGGTCCGTATAACCACAATGTATGTGCACTTAATTGAGATGCAGGTATCCCTCTAGAGAGTACATCTGCAGCGTTGAGACTTGATGACACATGTCTCCATTGATTTGGACAGGTTGTATCTTGTATTTTCGACAACCTATTTGCAACGAATGTATGGAAATTCGATGCTTTTGCATTTATCCAACATAAGACGATGGTGGAATCTGTCCAGTAATGACATTTAATGGATTCTGATTTAAGATCCTTTTTCACCTTTTCAGCAAGCTCTGCACCTAACACAGCTGCACATAACTCTAGTCGTGGTAGGGTTTGCTTTTCAAGAGGTGCTACTTTTGATTTTGCGCATAATAAGCGGACAGTCGTTTGTTTGTTCTTATAAATGGCTCTTATATAAGCCACAGCACCAAACGCTTTTTCAGAAGCATCCACAAATATATGGAGTTCTTGTTTTTGAGGTATCTTACCATCATAAATGTGTCGCGGAATAGTCATTTTATTTAAACACAGCAAGTCTTGTCTGAAGGCCTCCCACCTTTCCTTTAGGGAATCTGATATCTCTGTGTCCCAATCTAGTTTAAGGACTGACAGATTTTGTAGAAATATTTTTGCTCTGATTATGACTGGAGCAAAAAGACCAAGTGGGTCAAAAATTTGTCCCAACTCAGAAGCTACCACTCTTTTTGTAACTGTTTGAGTGTTATGTTCTTGAGCCTTTCCGCACAAATTGTCATCCTTAGGGCTCCAGACAATTCCCAAAGTCTTTACACTGGTATGTTCCAATGCAGTGCCAAGATTTATGTTGCTAGCAATATCATCTGGTGAAAATTCCTTTAGCAGATGGTGTGAATTAGAGCACCATTTTCTTTGTTTAAATCCGCAAGGTAGCAAGATTTTGTTTAGTTCTTCTTGAATCCTTGCAGCATCTATAATTGTATCTGCTCCAGTTAGGCAGTCATCCACATAGAAATCATTTTTCAATGCATTCGATCCTAATGGCCATTTTTCCAAATTTTTATTGGCCAAATGCTCCAAGCATTTTGTGGCAAGAAATGGAGCTGACGTTGTGCCATAAGTCACAGTTTTCAGCCGGTAATATTTTATTTCCTCGGACGGATTGTAGCGCCAAACAATCATTTGGTTAAATTGATCCTTTGGATTCATCCAAACTTGCCGATACATTTTTTCTATATCCGCCGTAAAAACATATTTGTGAACTCTGAATCTCAATAGAATCGCAAACAGATCACTTTGAACAACTGGTCCTGGATAAAGTAAATCATTTAATGATTTTCCTGTAGATGTCTTACAGGAAGCATCAAAGACTACTCTTAATTTTGTTGTAGTGCTTTCTGGTTTCAGAACACAGTGGTGAGGAATAAAATAATGTTCCTTTGGTATTTGACTAGGTAATACTTGCTTCATAAGACCTAGTTTTTCGTATTCGGCCATAAAATCTTTATATAATATTTTAATGTCTGGGCTGGTTCTTCGTTCCAACGAAAGAAAACGCCTTGTCGCAATATCGCAAGACTTCCCCAGGGCTGAGGGATCTTCAGAATAAGGTAATCTGACAATTAACCTTCCATCTTGTGCGTGCTGAAGATTTTCCAAAAAATGCTTCTCGCAATGTCTTTCTTCTGGCGTCCGGTATTTCCTTATCGGTTCCATGTTGTCCAGGTTCCAAAATTTTTCCAACGATGATTTGGCTTCCTCGGCTGAGGAAACTACCATGCAATTTTTTGGCATTTTTGCACTCATGTTTACTTGCCCAGCAATTATCCAACCAAATTCGGTGTTCTGGAGAATAGGTTGGTCTGAATAAGACCTAATTTGTTCAGGTTTTATAACGGAAAAGTGATGTTCTGCGCCAAGCAATATATCAATTTTTCCTGGTTTCGCGAAATGTGGATCAGCGAGCTGGATATTTTTCGAGATTTTTAAATCAGCTACTTTTATTTGTTCCGTAGGCTGATCGGCCACAATATGAGGAAGAACAAAGGCTTCAACTCTTGTTTCAAAATCGCTATGTTTTGATTTAATTAAAACACTAACGCGTCCTTTACTTATTCGCGGCTGACCTCCAACTCCCTCAATGCGAAGGTTTGTTGGTTGTAGTTGCAACGATAAACGCTTAACCAGTCTTTCTGAAATCAGATTAATTTGTGATCCGGAATCGAGCAGTGCGCGAAAATCTCCTTCTTGATTATTAAGTCCTTGCACTATGACTCTATCCGTTGCTAACAGTGTGTATTTGTTCTCACAACTGTTTTTCGTAGCAGCAGAAGCGGACGTTTTAGGTTCGGTATTTGGTTTTCCGTTACCTAAATGTAGCAATGTGTTGTGTTTTTTGTTACATTTGATGCATGTATATTTAGACCTGCATTGCTTGGTCATGTGGTCTGCCTTAAGACAATTGACGCACAGCCTTTTTCGCTGAACCCAGGTAAGCCTTTCAGCAGGAGTTGACTCCTTCAATTTCTCGCATTTGTATATGCTATGCCCTTTTTGACTAAACAGGCATGCCAATGAACTTGCTGTTGCTGAAGCACTTGTTTTTTGTTTTTCTTTATGCATTTTTCCGCCGATGGCTTCAAGTGCGAGAAAACGTTGTTCTAGAAACCCAAGGAATTCCTTTATTGTTTGAATTTTCCTGGTATCTAAAATAGTTTGCTCATACAGTGTGTGTGTAAGCCGATCTAGTTATACCCGTTACTCGTAGAGTAAAAGGGTATATTGTATTCGTGCAAAAATATGTAACAGGTAGAAGGAAGCGTTTCCGACCCTATAAAGTATATATATTCTTGATCAGGGTCACTAGCCGAGTCGATCTAGCCATGTCCGTCTGTCCGTCTGTCCGTCTGTCCGTCTGTCCGTCTGTCTGTCCGTCTGTCTGTCTGTCCGTATGAACGCTGAGATCTCGGAAACTATAAAAGCTAGAAGATTGGCATTTTGCATGCAGATTCTAGGAGTTCCTACGCAGCGCAAGTTTGTTTCAAAAAGGTGCCACGCCCCCTTTAACGCCCACAATCTCTTATATACGATTTTAAAAATTTAAATATTTCGGAAAAGTAAAAATGCAGTTTTATTGTGTTTATCAATACCTATCGAAATGTAGAAGAAATTTTTCAAATCGGACCATTCGTTAAAAAGTTATGCGTGATCAAAGTTTCTATCTCCATCTCCCTCGCACTCCCTTTACATGAGTAACGGGTATCTGATAGTCGGGGCACCCGACTATAGCGTTCTCTCTTGTTTTCTTGTCATATGGAACAGAAGGACTGGATCCCATGTATCTGTTTTTATTCCAATATTTTTCAAGGCTTGCAAGGATTCATTGATATTGTCATGCAGATTTGTTATTGACTGAGAATCATTCGTCACATTAGGGTGATCAAATAATTTTTCAAATATTGCAGTCGAAAGGACCCGCTTATTATTGAAACGTTCTTTAAGCATGGTCCAGGCAGTATCATAATTAACTTCTGTTAATTCTAAATGCCTGACTAACCTTTCTGCTTCGCCAGACAGATTAGCTTTAAGATACCACATTTTTTGTATTTTTGGTATCGCTGATTCATGAACCATTTTATTAAAAATGTCATGAAATTGTTGCCATTTTAGATAGCTTCCATCAAATTTTGGAATGGAAACTTTTGGCAACTGTATTGAAGAGATTGTAGAAACCGCTTGATTGGTGGCTACTGAAACGGGGTCTGCATATGGATGGCAGAATTGCAACATTGCTCCATACTATAGCCCACTTCTTCAGGTGTTATACATAACTTGTGGATTTCAAAATGAAGACTTTCAATTTGTTTCCATAAATTATCAATTACCGATTTATAGGTAAATTTGTTTTCTGGAGCTATATGTTTCATGGTTCTTGACATAGATTCCAGAACCGCTGCTTGGTGTCTGATCAGCTTTTGTATGTGATCCACCTCTTATGAAGATGTTTCTTTTGCCGGTAACTGAAGAATTTTTGAGTTAAATTCTTCGATAGCTTGATGAACAATCGTCCGTATTTGATTGTAATATTGTTTTTCAAAATACTCATGCGGATGTGGAGTACCCTTTAATGATTCTAGGATACTATTATTTCCTTGGTCGAATTTTTTCCAATGCTCTTCAATTTGTCGTTTTTTGTCTTCAAAATACGACGCCTTTTCCTTTCTTTTGCTGGAATCCTTTTTGATGTTCCGTAGCAAAATTTGGATTTCTTCGCCAATTTGGCTTTGTATGGCAATCAAATTTTTAACCTCCATTTTGCCTTAACAATTGCCTGACCCGTTGGAAGATAATTGATTTGCTTATATAAGCTGGCTACGCTTCTACTCGCAACCGATTTATGGTCAAAGACAATTAAGGATTTTCGGATTAGAAAAGAAAGCCAACAAAGTTTAAAACCTTTTAATTTAAAAAGTATTTTTTATTTTATTTAATATGTGTGTTAAACAAATGTTTTTAGTTTTGGATGCAAACGCTTCCAGAAATGTTCAAGAGCCGTCTTGTTGACTACTTGAAGTTGTTGAGTTCTACTTGAAGAACTTCCTTGTTGTTCAATCTTGAACGTTAATCGACGATTATCCTGGGAGTCGCCAAGTTGACTCCAGTAAATCGGATTATATTATTAAAAAACAATTTTAATTTTTATGGATGCTACCGCTTCCAGAATTTTCAAGAGTCGCCTTGTTGACTACTTGAATATATTGTTTTCCAGTGAAAAGCCTCCGTGTTGACTGTTTCTATTTTGGAAAATAAATCGACAATTATCCTGGGAGTCGCCTAGTTGACACCAGTAAATTGGATTATATTGTTTAAACAACAATTTAAATTTTTTGGATGCTACCGCTTCCAGAATTATTCAAGAGTCGCCTTGTTGACTACTTGAATTTATTGTTTTCCAGTTGAAGAGCCGTCTTGTTGACTACTTCAATTTCGGAAAAATAATCGACGATTATACTGGGAGTTGCCTAGTTGACTCCAGAAATCGGATTATATGGATGTTGTAAGTTGGAAGAGTCGCCGGGTTGACTTCTTCTACTTTTATTTCCAATATTGTAGTAACAGATCGCCAAGTTGATAAGTTACTCCTTGAAAATTTCAAGTTTTTCGGGAATATGCTTGAAATTTATTCGTGGCAAAATTCCCTTTGTTATGAATTTTGCTCAATATCTGAATTATTGAACAAGAGTTTCACAACTTTAACTCTAGAAGATTCGATCGCCAAGTTGATCGAGAATCTGTCTAGCAAAGTATGTGCAGAAATTAGTCGCCAAGTTGACTAGAATTTCATGCAATGGTCGGGGTCACCAAAATGTTTGTAGTTTTATTTTTATTATTTATAGGAATGGTTGCCCCTAGAACATACTCTAGTGACGATAGGTTGCTAAACCAACACTTAGATTGGTTTAACTCGGAGGGATCATGCGTATGAGGCACAGCGATGCTCACTCGTAGAACGCAGAGTAGTTGAACGTCAAGTGGCTTAGCGACTCAAGTGGTACGCTAACAGCCGTATCCCCCTAAAAATTGGTCTTTCATTTTATAATCTTTAGGGATTGGTTTATTTAATTCATCTTAATATTAATGAAAGATTTTTATTTTTTATTGGATAATTTACACAATTCCTTATTTCAACTATCATCAAGCAAACCAATATACGGATTTACTTGGGCCTCTTCAATCTCATCAAATAGACTATCATCAGCTGCAAAATTGAATGAGAAGTCCGGCTGAGGCTCCTCCTCCATATCGAACGGTTGAGCAAATACAGCATCAATCCAGCTTACGGAGCAAACACTATTTTCGTGTGCGGTGATGCCAGATACTCTTTAGACGTCATGCCAATTGGTTCATCGCCTAAACCTGCACATGTCAAGTCTTCCGGAATCGTCTGTGTTGAGGAAATGGGGGGTGCGAATATGACCCCAAGAAATTCTTCAACCTCGTTAGTGACCTCGACGACCTGCGCAATTTCATCGTCCGTATCGACGAAAATGACTGATTCGTTAGAGATTGACATATTGGGTTAAACAAGAATACTGAATATACACTCCTTGCGTGACCCACTTTTTATACCCGAAAAAGAAATAGTACACTTGGGAATCAAATACATGCAACCAATACATTCTATTGGTTGACTGCTGTAAGGAAAATCGGTGATGGTGTGTGTCTGTGTATGTCTTTGAGGGTGGAAAATATCTAGAAAGGCAAGGTCGTCAAACAATTGTGGTGGCGACTGAACAGTTATGGGTATGTATATGTTTACTTGAGTGGAATCAAACCAAATTTCCTAGAGATCAGATGGATGGGGGTATCTTGTCGAGATTTCATACCATTAATTAAATGACTTTACAACCTGAAGTCTAGGGTATAAATACAACTGCAGCTTAAAGTAGCTACAACTAATGCATTCGACCTATTTCATGGTTTTTAAAAAGGGATTTGCGCAAGCAATGGGTTTCGCCAAGGTGTACAGTTTATTTGTTCTGTATCCCAAATTTCGGCCAACAAAAAATACCTGTCCTTTTGCTATACCTAAAAAACCGGACCTGTATACGCACAGATAGTGAAAGAGCGTCCAATAAAACACGTCTTCCTTGTTGAGTTGATATTTTAAAACTGATTTTATTTAAGAATATGTTCTACTTAAATAGCTAACATGAGATTTACAACTATTCTTATCTTTAAGGGCGATAGAGGAGATAGCAATTACTCCGATCGCACTTATCCCTAAACATGTGGTGACCACTCGCAGGGGGTCATTTTACAACCTTTTTATCTCGTTGTTTTAGGTATGCAAATTAACTTTCTCCTAAATGATTCGGTTAAAAAAATTTATTTTTATTTAGTTAACTTCACTTATCACTAACATTTCATAGGTTGCACTTAAAATAGTTCACTGCTCCGATCTTATACTTAATTTACTTTTATCGGTCTTATTCTTTCGGATATAAAAAACGGACTGCCGCACTTGGGCTGAAAGATTAATAATCAAACCTCGGCTTAAGAGATTTTATCTTCAAAAATTGATTAAGAGATTGACTCAAGAGAGTCGGAAAAATAGGATGATGAAATTTGGCAATTAAATCTGAAATCGAGATTCTGCCGGAAATCGGTGTTTACATTATCGAGCTTCGAGGGTCGCTTTGGGTCTCCGATGTTTAGAATATCGGCTGAGGATGTTTACAGAATCCGTTTAATGCGGAGTGTGAAATGATATGGGTGGGAACCAGTCGAAGGCGTAGTTGACTGAAATAGCTGACTACGGGTTTATCTTGGAGTCAAATCTGAATTATTTGGAAATTGGGCTGGGCTCAAAGTTGTTTATAAATCGGGTAAGTGGCCCTAAGTAATGTGCTATATAACTCCCCCCATCCTAAATTGAATCGCCCCGATTCATTGGAACTGAAGGGTATATTGACTGTAATTGATTAGTCAGTTCGACAATGATATTTTCTTCTAGGGTGTTTTCATTGTCGGGAATATTGGTATTTTCATTTTCGGGTATAATATTTTCTTCATTAATTTCTACATGGGTTTGCCGTGGTTTGAATATTAAAAAATTTCTGTATTTAATTATAAGCATAATCATTAAATATATAAATGTAAGTATTACCAATATTAACGAAATTGGTATTTGGGTTTGTTTGATTTGAATAAAAGGATTTAGTATGTTAATATTATCGAATGAAAGTTCCGAATTATTTGACATTATATATTCGGTTACTAAAAAATTGGTATGTTTACGAGCAGTGATGTATTCCAATATCTTATTTTCTACATTAGTGTAGGTTACATTATTAATTATAGAAGTGCCATTAAAAGTTACTAAATACGACCCTTCTAAATGGGTGTCATTGATTACATTTTTTCCGTTTACAAAAATGGCTCCTTCTTGGATTACATCTACATTTTTATTTTTTTCTCTGATTTTTTTACATTTTGTTTTTTCTCCATTTAATAAATTTGTAAAACACGATCCTTCTGGATTTATTGTGCAGTAATTATTAAACAATTCTTTCTTAAAATTAGACATTACATAATACTTGTTTTTACATTTTGCGACGTGATTGTCGATTAATAATTTTCCATCTTTATGTGAAATTGATCTTGAATTGTATACTTCGCAACGATCGGTAATAATGGGGTATTTTATGTATATAATAAAAAGTTCTTGGTGCAAAGCAATTTTAAATTCAGATATATCCAATAGGTCAGTTATAATTACAGGCTTTTGTTCATGTTTATAAATTTCTTGTAGGTCCTCATTGTTTAAAATTTTGGTGTTAAAAACATCAATTTTTGCAAGTGTAATTGTATCCATTAAATTTGTAAGATCGTAAGTAAGCAAACGTAAACGATATTTTCTAAGTGGATTTTCTTGATTTTTAAATGCAGATTTGAAATCATCAGATAACGTTTTTATTTCTTTAAATAATTTAGAGTTAATAACGAATTGATCGTTGTTATTTTGTATTAAATCATCAATTTTATTCTGAACAGCTATGAAATCATCATGATCTGGAGTGCCAGCTAACCATTTCCAAATAGTGCCTAATTCATTAATTCCTCGCTTTGATCTATTGGGTATAATTTGTGCGATAAGTATTTTAATTATTTTTAAATCCTGTGCTATTTCCCAATGTAAATTCTGGTCAGTATTTATAAATTCAGATTCAAGATTAATTATTTCTTTATAAAAACTTATATTAGTAATATGAAATAAATCCGCGTATGATTCATAAATAAGAGCATCTTTGGTATCCTTGTAAAGGAAGAAATCATGGTTTGTATAATCCATAATTTCGGCTTTGGATATAGCCACCATCAATAATAAGAATGTTAATGATATCATTATCTGGAATTTGAAATTAAACATTTTTTATTTAGCATTTAATATTGTCTTTATGAATCGTACGGTTTCGATTATTAATAATAACCTTATTAGGATGATTCTCCTTTACTACTTGTTTTTTGTATCTTGAATTAAGTTTGTTTCTTTC
This sequence comes from Drosophila fuyamai, assembly GCA_018153365.1. Lineage (NCBI taxonomy): Eukaryota > Metazoa > Arthropoda > Insecta > Diptera > Drosophilidae > Drosophila > Drosophila fuyamai. Next base: position 207,076 of record JAECXW010000540.1, read on the forward strand.
CCCGTGTTTTTTTTCAAAAATTACCTCACCTACGTGATAGTTTTTCCCTCGTTTATTTTTATTGTGAAAATCTAACATTTTTTCCTGAGCTTGTTTAAGCAGTTGGGGAGTTGTATCATGCTTAATTTTATTAAATAATATGTCATATGGTCTTTGATTAGTAATTGAGTGTATGGTTAAATTATATTTTTGTGTTGCTCTAATAATAATTTCTGAATAATCGACTAAATTAAGCTCGTCTTTAATGCAACGGGCAATTTCTGTCAGTGTCGAGTGTGCCCTTTCAATTTGTCCATTGGAGGTACTATGTCGTGGGTCGGCGAAATATAATGATAACCCATTTCTTTGTGCAAAAGATTTAAATTGGGAAGATGAAAAACTTGGCTCGTTATCTAACATTATAGTTTTGGCTAGTGGAAATTGTTGTAAAATTTCCGAAACTTTATTTTCTATATTTAATTTATTTTGGATTTCTTTAACTATTAAATATTTTGAATAGGAATCTATACAAGTAATGAATATTAAATTTTGAGCATAATATATATCAATATGTAAATTTTCACCCTCTCTTTCTGGAATGGGAGCCTCTCCGATAGGAATTTGCACTGGGTGTCTATCGTATTTATTCTGATTACAGATTTGACAATTTTTAATATATTCTTTAAGTTTCTTGTATAAATTTGGCCAATAATATAATCTACATATTTGCTTATAATTTTCATCAAGCCCTCTATGAGCTCTACAATGAGTTTCCGTGATAATAAGAGCCTGGTCTTCCGCATTTTCAACATCTTGGACAAATATTTTCGTATATAAAAATGTATTAATAAAATTATCTTTAAGTGGTTTTTGTATTCTATATAAATCTTCTAAAGTACAATGAATTCCTATAGTTATATTTGGTGGAATATATTCCCTTAGAATTGATACCAAATTTTCTGGAGTATCATATTCTATTATATGCCTTGTATTTCCAAATGAGTTTATCGACTCATGTATTGTATACCTCCCCGTTGCTATTAGCAGTTGTTGCTTAAACTGGTTTAAGGGCTTTCGGGTTTCTTGTATAACATTCTCAAAACTACTCTCTGCTGAATGCTGAGTGTTTTGATCTGAGACCGATTCATTACTTTCTGTCAAGTTATTTATTTGGATTCTTGATAAGGCATCTGCGACAACATTTGTTACTCCTGGCTTATAAATAATTTTTGGTGAATAACTTTCAATAAAAGAATACCATCTCTTCATTTCAATATTTGGGTTTTTTTGAGAAATGGAAAATGATAAAGGTTGATGATCTGTATAGATCTCAATGTTATTAACTCCATATAAATAATTCCGTAAATTTTTAAATGCCCAAACTATGGCTAAAAGTTCCTTTTTATTAGTAGCATATAATTGTTCAGTTTTGGATAAAGTTTTAGAAATAAAAGTAATTGGTTTTCCTTCTTGAGAGAGAACAGCTCCAATTGCTAAATCAGATGCGTCAGTGGTTAAAGTAAATTTTTTATTATAATCCGGTTGTACTAATTCTATTTGTGCGATTAAATTATCTTTGAGCTCGTTAAAAGCTCTTACAGCTGAATCATCCAACTGTATGAAAGTTCTACGTGAAGCTTTTTTAGATACTTTGCCAGTTTCGCCTTCCAAATATTTGGTTAATGGTTTTGCAATTTTGGCGTAATTTTGCACGAATTTTCTGTAATATCCTGTTAGGCCTAGGAAGCTTCTAAGCTCTCGGATATTTTTTGGAATTGGGTATTTTAAAATGGTAGAAATTTTTTCGGGATCGGTTTTGATCACATTGTGAGATACAACGTAACCAAGAAAATTTGTTTCTAATTTAAAGAACTTTGATTTTTCAATAGAAATTTTCATGTTTGCGTTTAGCAAAATTTTAATTATGACAATTAAATCTTTGTAATGTTGTTCAACAGTATTTGAAAAAATAATAATGTCATCCATATAGACATGACAAATTTTACCAACTTCATCTCTTAATATATCATCCATTGCTCTTTGGAAAATTCTGGGAGCGTTAGTTAACCCGAATGGCAATCGAAGGAATTCGTATTTACCATTATTTATTGAAAAGAGGTTTTTTTAATGTCTGTTTCTTTCATTAGAATCTGATGAAATCCAGATTCTAAATCAATTGTTGAAAAGTATTTTGCCTTTCCTAGGTTTGACAAAATTACTGAAGGATCCTGCATTGGGTATCTGTCAGGTATTGTATTTTCGTTTAATTTTTTAAAGTCAATTACGAGACGGAGTTTTGCAGTTCCATCTTCGTTGAAGCCCTTTTTTGGTACTACTAATACAGGGGAATTATAAGGACTCCTACTTGGCCTTATAATTTCTTCGTTTAACATTCGGTTTATTTCCGAATTTACAAAATCTGATGCTGACAAAGCATAAGGATATTGTTTACTATATATGGGTCTATCATTTTCTGTATTTATTTCACCTCGAATATCAGTTCTAAATGGAATCTGCATATTTATTTTCGAGTGTTCTTTGTTGATAATGTTTTGAATCTCATTCTCCAAATCATTTAATTGATTGGAAGATGATATTTTTATATTGTTAATTAAATCTTTGTCGGATACTTCTACGACGGCGTGTTCAGGATTTTTGTATCCCAAACTGTTTTCACTTTGATTGCCCACTTCAGAATCGGATCTGACTTGAGTCTCTTTATCAAAATATTTTTTTATGATAAATTCTCTTAACGGAAGAATGGTATTTTCTTCAGATAAAGAATGTTGCTTTAAAAAGTTCCCATTATCGTAATTCAATTTTTCTTCTTTTCCATTATATTTTAGTATTCCCTTAGCTGTATCGATTACAGCTCCAATTTTCTTTAATAGATTATATCCTATTAATAAATCTGATTCTAGTCCCTCTATTTCATAAAACGTGTATCGCATATTAAATATAGTTATCATATGATAATATTTAATTATTGAATATCCATTCACGGTGGACACCCTTTTATAAATTGGAAGTTCATTCTTATTTTTATATATTCCTGTCTTTATATAACAAGAAGTTGCCCCCGTGTCAATTAATATTTTTAATTTTTTATTAATTGTTTTATCTGTACGAATTAAGTAGGGTAAGCCTACTCCTGAGCTTCGCCTAAAAAATGATCTTCCTCAATATTGTTGAGCCTCATTGTTTTGTTAACCGGTTGATTAACAGTTCCTGCGGGCATTCTTTTATTTTGTACTTGTTCCTGCTGATTGTATGGTTTCCTATTTTGATTCCATTTATTATAATTTTTATTCTGATAATTATTTCCCTGATTATAGTTATTATTGGGCCTATTCTGAATCTGCAAGGATTCGTCTATTTCCATAGGCTCTGGCTTATTCTGAGGTTGTCTGTATGAATTCCATTGATTTTGTTGATTATAAAAAGGTCTTCCCTGATTGAAATTATTATTTCGGTTCTGATTAAAATTGTTTTGATTTTGCCAATTTTTATTAAAGTTATTATTTTCCTGATTAAATCTAAAGTTGTTATTGTTCCTTTGATTATTGTTGTAATTGTTTAGTTGTCTTGGTTTGTTGTTTAAAAATATTATACCGTTACCACCTTGGTTGGGCTCGGTAATTTTTTTCTGTGTAGTTGTAAACGAATTTGCAAAATGTGCTCTCATGCTATTACTTTGAAGTTCCTGTACTATAGCCATAGCATTAGGTAAATCTTGGGGATTCATAGAAAAGATTGTGTCGGAAATTTGACCGTTAAGGCCAGTTATAAAAACTCGAAGGGCGGTTTTTCTATGTTTTTCATTCATTTCTTGAGTAATCGGTTTGTTTCGTCCGTAAGTCATAATTGTTTTGTTAATTAATAAAGTCAATTTACTATTGACTGTTCCATAATAGTCCATTATGGATAATTTACCCTGGCTGAGAACACTTAACTCCTGTTCAATAATATGGATAGGACGTTTGTCACTGTAGACAAAGTCTAGTCTGGCCATTATGGCATCGAAGTTTAGAACTGTACCGTTATGGGTTAAGGCGTCATTGGCCATCCCTGTTATTTTGTTTCTTAATATTGATAATGCTGAATAAAATTTTTCGCTACCTCTGGTATATTGACCCATAGCTATTTCAGCTGATTCCCTCCAGCTAACATATTTGTCTTCTTCACCCCTATACTCTCTAACAGATTTGATGATCTCATAAGATGTTTCGCAATTAATATTTGGATCAACTATTTCTACTTGATAATCTTCAACTTCCTTTATTTTATTAGCAAGCTGTAATTTTAAACTTGCTATCTCTTCTTTTAATGGATTCAATTCACAATTAACAATGTGTTTAATTAATTCTCCTATATTTATCATTGTGTTATTTGCATTTGTAGGCTCTTGAGGGGTAATTACGTTGTGAGGCCTTTTATTACTTGGACCAGCTTGTTCTGGATTCATTTTTAAAATATTTTCAAAATCTTTAATTAACTCTTCCACTTTTGTATTCTTATAATTTTTCTTTATTAATATATATAAAAAAAAAATATTCTCGCTCACGACTTGTCCTTCTTCTAGCCGATGATCCTTGTTGGGGTCTTCTATTAGTCTTCCTTCTAAATTAATTTGTCTTCCTTTTATTTTGGCTTGTCTTCCTTCTTTATTTGGCGAGGGATTGCCCTACAGCCTGGTATTTTTTTTGTTTTTTCTTTTTGATGATTTTTTGTAGATTTTTGTATTCAACGTATTAGTTGAATTTTTTATTTTGTAGATTTTCCTTTTGTATAATTAATTGTTCACTTTTTTGAATTGTTTGCTGATGTTGGTTCTTTTTTATTTTATTGTTCACTTTTGTAAATTTTTGGTTGGTAATTTTATTTTTATTAATTTTATAAATTTATGTGTCCGGAGCAGTAAAAATTTTTTGGCAAGCACTACTTTTATTAGGGAGGTTTTTATTTTTTTTTTTTTTTTTTTTTTTTTTTTTAAATAGATTATAGCATTTATTGATTTCTACTTTTAAAGATTTATTTAGATCAACACTCACTTTTTTTTTGGTTTTCGTTGGTTATTTTGATTTAAGGAGGATTATTACATTTATTGATTTCCTGCCCTATTTTTTATAACACAACTTTTTTTTTTTTTTTATTTTCAGCGGGTTGTATCTGGGTTTTTTTGGCCGCACTAAATTCCTTTTTCACATAAAAACTTTTTTGAACTTTTTTTAATTTTTATGCCTTGCTTTAGAATATGTTTTAACTATGCGGCCCCACGTTGGGCGCCAATTAACTTTCTCCTAAATGATTCGGTTAAAAAAATTTATTTTTATTTAGTTAACTTCACTTATCACTAACATTTCATAGGTTGCACTTAAAATAGTTCACTGCTCCGATCTTATACTTAATTTACTTTTATCGGTCTTATTCTTTCGGATATAAAAAACGGACTGCCGCACTTGGGCTGAAAGATTAATAATCAAACCTCGGCTTAAGAGATTTTATCTTCAAAAATTGATTAAGAGATTGACTCAAGAGAGTCGGAAAAATAGGATGATGAAATTTGGCAATTAAATCTGAAATCGAGATTCTGCCGGAAATCGGTGTTTACATTATCGAGCTTCGAGGGTCGCTTTGGGTCTCCGATGTTTAGAATATCGGCTGAGGATGTTTACAGAATCCGTTTAATGCGGAGTGTGAAATGATATGGGTGGGAACCAGTCGAAGGCGTAGTTGACTGAAATAGCTGACTACGGGTTTATCTTGGAGTCAAATCTGAATTATTTGGAAATTGGGCTGGGCTCAAAGTTGTTTATAAATCGGGTAAGTGGCCCTAAGTAATGTGCTATATAACTTGCACACATGTGAGACATTTGGTGCGGCTACAATTCCGCTACCTAAATATACATTTGTATATATGCGTGTTCATGTTTGAACATACTGCCAAAGGCCGGCAAGAATGATATATTTTTAATATATGAATAGTTATGATTTAACGATTTAGTGGACTGTAATTATTTATTCAATTTTATTTTTTAAACTCAAATCTTGCTCTTTGTGCATATATATTTTTCAGCTTAGACATGTAATTCTCTTATAGCTTAACTCTAACATTGGTTTGATTTATTCTTTCTTAAATAATAAAATACTTCGTGTTCTGATGAACATTCTGCCAAAGGCCCGGCAAGCTTTACAATTATTTTTGACAATTGTGCAAACAACGGTTTAGTGGACTGTAAATTTATTATTTTTCAATACACATTTTTTTTTTTTTTTTACTTAACTATTTTACTTTAAATTCCTTGCAACGGGCCTGCGAAAGTTATGGCTTGTAATCTTTGCCTAACAAAACATTTTTTCACAAGGTATATTATAAAAATTCCCAAAACTATTAATGACAATATAAGACCAGCATGTCCGGAAATATGATGGAAATGTAAATCCTTTAATTGTGGATGGTTTTCTTTAAGCTCTTTAATTTCTTTCTTTAATTTATCAATTTCAATTGTATGATTTAATGGCGTTAACTTTAACGGATCCCACATTATTTTCGGAACTTCACTAACCTCTCCTATGTATGGTGTTGACAGTGTCTCTTCACTTTCCGATTGAATATTATGATGGGCTATAAACATTTTGTCATCCGTTCTTGCTGTACAATACGGTGCAATACTTAAAATCCCTTGCTCAGGCAGTTCAGACAACTCCATTTGAGACCCAGAACATTTTACTCTTATTTTAGTACCTATCGGAACCTTAAACAACCAACTACTTTTCTTTTCCAACTCTACCCAGTAATTTGTGGCATCCACTACTGTTTTGTATACACAATTCGAAGCTCTATTTGGTTTTAACGGCTGAACTTCACATGCGTTGTCATTCGCGGAGTTCCAGGGCCAACTTCCTTGGCATATCCTTTTATTTTGTTGCCATTTTTGACATTGATTTAAAGTTGCTTCGCTCATTATGTGATACGAATCGATTTCAAAATTATAAATTAAAAATTCGGAAGTTATGTGTACCATTATTATTTTATCTACATTCCTAATAGGCAACGGAATTAGTCTAAACAATTTAGACGGATGCCTACTGAACAAAGGCACTTTTGCAGTGATGATTAATTTATTCTCTATAAACAATCCTCTCGCTGTTAATAAGGTATATACCTCCTTTAGTTCCGTTCCTGATCTTTTCCCTGGAATTATTAGATTTTCCGACAGATTTTCCTGAATCTTGGCAATCTCAATTTTTAGCTGATTTGGCCTAAGTATGTTTGTGTTTAGTCTGCCGTGATTAATATCAATTAAAAGGCTTATAATCCCTGATTGAACTTTTTCACCTTCTTCAATCAAGGAGTGAAGCTGTTTAGTTATCATAAAGAATTTTATCGATTCTTTGTAAACATAGTAACTCTCTTTAAGAACTTCTGTCATGTTTTCAATTCTTACTTGCATACTTTTAAAATTAGCGTTAACATCCTCGGTTGTTCTTTTTAATAAATTAGTAGTTGAATCAACAACTGACGTTTGCTTTTGAACCAATTTATCCATGTTCCTCTGATTATCTAATAAGTTTTTCATATCTTCCTCTAACTGTTCCCTGTCATCTTCATCCATTATACCAAATAAAATATGATACAACGAACCTATAAACTCTAAGGGAGCACGTTTGGTTCTGGATCTTGGTTCCATCATAAATAATTTATTATTCTCTTCTAGTTCCATTAATTGGCTTTGCATATTATCCAAAACTAGATTGCATTGATCTTCGAAGCCATGAAGTTTTTCACAAACTCTTCTCATTTCCTTTATCAACGCTTTATCTTTATAAATCATTTTAAAATATGCCTCCATGTTATAATAAATCACCAAATTCCAAGACGTACTTACAATTTCTACATCTCCTAGGGGATCTAAATATATTGCCGCAGTGCTATTAATTCCTTGTACCTCAAACCCATCCTTTTTTGTTTTTATCGCTGCGGCACTTGACATCTGGCACAACAAAGCAAGCAAAACCAATATTACCATGCTACTAAGCTTAGATAACCTAGGGGAAACTCTTTTTATGGTCGGAGTTGCAGTTGCATCCTCTGCTTGCTGTACACCAATTAAAGGACAAATCTTGGTAATCGGTCTTGTAAATGATGCTTCTGAGGTTTTTACTTTGACAACCCTAACTTTATCGTCTCTACCTTTATGAACTTCCTCTACTTTTGCCATTGGCCATCTAGCTGGGTGACAATTTTCATCTTTTAAGAGCACTACCTGCCCCTTTTCTATATTTTGACTACCTTTTTTCCATTTATACCTCTGCTGCAACGTATATAAATAATCCTCCTTCCATTTGACCCAAAAATCTCTTCTCATTTTGCGAATTAACCTCCACCTATCCAGACTAGGAACCTTTTCATCATCATCTATTGACTCCACTATGTCCAACGTAGGTCGACCTATTAAGAAATGTCCGGGCGTTAGCACCTCATTATCATCGACATCTTCTCCCGTCGTATATAGCGGTCTAGAGTTTAGTACTGCTTCGATTTGGCATAATAAGGTTGACATTTCTTCGTATGTCAATATACTATCTCCAATGACTCTTTTTAAATGATATTTAACCGATTTAACACCTGCTTCCCAAATACCTCCAAAGTGAGGTCCTGCCGGCGGGATAAAATGCCATTGAATTTTTTCGGTTTCCTTTTCTGCAGCTACTCTGGAATTATATTGTATGGCTTTTAGTAATTCTTCATCTAATTTTCGTGCAGCTCCTACAAAATTAGTACCATTATCCGAATATACATTGGCACATTTTCCTCTTCTAGCTATAAATCTTTGTAATGCTGCTAGAAATGCATCAGAAGTTAAATCACTCACAACTTCTAAATGAATTGCCTTAGTTGCCATGCATACAAACACTGAAATATAACCTTTAAAATTTTTTGACCTCGATTTTTCGAACATTTTAGGTGATACGGCCCTGCATAGTCTATACCTGTATTTAAAAATGGGTATGCTACATTCACTCTGCACTTCGGCAGGTTACCCATTATTTGTTTACCTGTACATTGCCTATATCTCGCACAAGTGACACATTCTCTCAATACTTTCTTCAGAGAATCCCTTAACCTAAATATCCAATACTTCCTTTGGATTTGGTTTCTCATTAAATTGATTCCACCATGCATTGTCTCCTTATGAGCCTTTTCAATTAAAAGTCGTGACACGTGGCATTTATCTAATATTATCGGGTGCTTCACATCAAATCGTAACTTGCTATTTTGCAACCTACCACCTACCCTTAGAATACCATCTTTGTCTAAGAACGGATTCAGCCCTATAACCTTACTTTTCTGCTCTATTTCCTTATCGGCTCGTAAGCATAATATCTCTGCAATAAAATGTCGTTCCTGCTGTTTTTTAATAATTAATAATCGGGCCTTTTTTAATTCATTTATAGTCAGCCAATGTGGGTATGACATCTTCTTGACTTTCATGGCGATAAATCGTAATATCCAAGCTACGACCCGTTCCAACTTTTGAAAACTTGAATATTTATCCAGCAACTTAGAAATGGTGTCTTCGGATTTTACTATCACCGTATTTACTCTTACTTTATCATCTATTTGTAACTTGGGCCAGTTGTCCTCCGGTGTTGAGAGCCATTTGGGCCCATTCCACCACAGCGAACAATCTTTTAATTTTGTAGCACAGATGCCTCTTGAGGCAATATCTGCTGGGTTATCCTCAGATCTTACATGATTCCATGCTGTATCTTTTACTTTTAAAATTTCGTCAGTTCTACGTCTAATAAATTTATCCTTGCAGTTCTTATTTCGTATCCATCCTAATGTAATGGTAGAATCACTCCATGCAAAACTCGTTGTTATGCCAGGAATAGCTTCTTTCGTTCTACTCATCAATAGGCTCAAAAGATGGGCTGCGCAAAGTTCTAACTTAGGGATTGTCTTCCTATTTTTCTTAGGATTTACTTTACTTTTGCTTGCTATTAATGTAACGGATTCTCCTACTTTTGCATATACGACTGCTGCATACGCCTTTTCGGAAGCATCAGCGAATCCGTGTAGCTGAACCGTTATGCTAGTCTGCGTTTTTAACCACCTGGGAACCCTAATGTCTTCTAATGATTTTAAATTTTTCTCGTACAGATTCCACTCAGCTAAATCGTTAGTAGATAATTCTTTATCCCAATCGTTTTCTTCTAGCCAAAGCCTTTGCATAAATAATTTTCCCACTATAGTCACTGGCGATAACCATCCTAATGGATCATATATTCTTGCGAGGTTTGATAACACTAACCTCTTATTTATTTTTTATTGTTTTTCAACTTAACTGCAAATTTAAACTCATCTTTAAAAGGTTCCCATTGAAGACCCAAAGTTTTAACTGATTCCGTTTCCTCTATGCTCAGTACTTTATTTTCACTCGCATTTTCAACTGTATCAATAATTTCTTTCTCATTGGAGATCCATTTTCTTAAATTCATTCCTACTTTCTCCAGCTCCATTGAAATCAGGTATACTATTTTCTTGGACTCTTCAATGCTGTCTGATCCAGTCATTAAATCATCCATATAGAAATCGTTTATAATCACATCTTTAATTGACTGATCCTGACATCGATTTCCTATCTCAGCTAACACCCTGGTTGCTAAATACGGAGCTGATGCCGTACCATATGTAACTGTGGTTAGCTTAAAATCTTTTATTTTGTTTTTGGGGGAATTTCTCCAAAGTATATGCAAATATTCTTGATCTTTTTCTGAAATATTAATTTGTCTGTACATTTTTTCAATGTCTGCTGAAACAACATACTGCCATTTACGCCATTTTAAAATGATATCGAAAATATCTTTTTGAACTCGAGGTCCAATCCACATAATGTCGTTAAGGCTTTTATTATTTGTTGTTTTTGCAGACGCATCAAAAACCACTCTTAACTTTGTTGTTAAGCTCTCATCCCTAATTACGGCTTGATGCGGCAAGTAATACTTTCCTTCAGACTTAGATTCGATCATATGACCTAAGTCTATATATTCAGTAATAAAGTTAGAATATTGTTGTTTTAGATTTTCATTTTTGCTTAATTTCTTCTCTAAATTTAAAAATCGTGCCATTGCTTGGTTTTTTGAGTCCCCTAAAACCTTATCGTCTTTAAAGGGCATTGATACTATATATCGACCTGATGAATCATTTTTTGTTGTTTTTATAAAATTTTCTTCGCATATCTGAAATTCTAAATCCTCTTTACTTTCTTCTTCTAATTCCCAAAACCTTTCCAAATCTGTACACTCGATCACAGTTGCCACTATTGTGTTACTGCCTTTTGATTTTGTGCAGCCTGACACTATCCACCCGAACTCAGTATTTTGACCTAGGAGTCCGTCTATTTTCTTAACTCCTCTTTTAAAAATGTGCGCGTTTAGATCTGCACCTATTATTAGGTCTACTCTACTTGGCTTATGAAATTCGGGATCAGCAAGTCGGTATTTGTCCCACTTTGTCGTGTCAATCTTAACCGCTTGTACTGGTAGTGCCTTCATTAATTTTGGAAGAATAATTGCATCTACTTTCAAATTATTTTTATTCTCTTGATTTGTTTTTATTTGCAAGCTAACTTTGTGCCTTGAACTGCATGTTTTTACTGAGGAAACTCCACTAATCTCCGTATAATTTTTAATTTTTGGTAATTGGAGAATTTGTGAAGCTTCCTCTGAAATTATAGTACTTTGAGACCCACTGTCAATCAAAGCCCTTAATTTTTCATAGCCTCCATTTTTTGATTTGACCTCAATTATGGCTGTGGCTAATAATACGTTCTCCGTTGTCCTGCATGTGTTCACTTTTTCTGGAACTTTAATATGAAGCAACGTATGGTGAGGTTTGTTGCAAGTCAAGCAAAGCTGCTCGCTTGTGCATCTCTTAAAACTCTTATGTTTTAAACATTTTGTACAAATTTGATTTTTTCTTGCCCAGTCAGTTCTCTCTGCTGGGTTCATTCTTTTAAATTTGAAGCACTGGACTAAATAATGTCCCGGTAATTTACAACACGCACAATTTTTGCTGTTATTATTCTGCGTTGTATTTACCACTTTCTTTACAGGTTTCTCTCCCTGTGACAATGATGATATGGAATTGAGCCTTTGCTCTAAAAATTCCATCACGTCCGAAAGCGCTTGGATTTCTTTTGTCTTTTTGACATGACTTTCATATAAATTTAATGATTCTTTATTAAATTTCCGAAGGATTATGTGGGCGAAAATTGCATCCACCTCTTCGGACAATTGTGCCTTCAATTTCATAATATATATTGACTCATTAATTGAGTCAATGAACTTTTTAATCTGCCTATCCGATTCTAAATTTAAATTGGGCATATCCAAAAGCCTATTCATATGTTCCGAGAATATCTTTCTTTTATTCTCGAAACGCTTGGTTAAAAATTCCCAAGTGGCTTCATAATTTTCGCCCCCGCCTAACAATAAATGAGTGACAACACTCCTGGCTTCACCTTTTAAGGCTGACTTTAAATAATTAAATTTAAGAGATGGACTTAAATCCTCTCTTGAGTGGATTAGCTCTGTGAAAAGTTCGTAAAACAGATCCCACTCTTTGGAATCACCAAAAAATGTGGGAATCTGTATTTTAGGCAGGGTTGGTAATTCCTCTGCCTTTACCACCATCGACACGTCAGCATGTCTATTGACTACGCTGGATCGATTTTTAATGGCCGTTAGTATATTTTGCGTATCAAACTCGATATCGCTTATTATGTCGTCAAACACAGAACTCTCGAAATAGGTATTACCCTGTTCAATTAGGTTCTGTATCTTACTCCATAGAAACTCAATTTTGTTTTTCCTTATCGTAAGGAAATCTGGACTATTGTCTATGAGAGTAGACGTCTCATCTAAGTATGCTTTCAAAATGCCTACCTGACTTCGAAATGTCTGCTCTATCCTGGACGCGTTTGAAGTGCCTGGCAACTCGATCTCTATTTCCATATTTTTGGTCTTTGAAACGTTTGCCGTGGGAATAACCTGTCCTTCTGGCTTATTTGTCTGAGACTCTTTTTCAACCCTTAATTTTATCTGAGCCAACACCATCATAATGATATCATACTGCTTGGTATTAAAATACTCATGATCGACAACGCCGATCTTTAAAAGGGCAGTATGGTTAGTAATAAAGAGTTTTTGAAGCTCTTCTAATCGTCCTACGTCTAGCTCCGTTAGCCCTATTTTTGCCTCTAAACGTCTTATTTCCAAAATAATCCCGGACTGCTTCTTTAGCAAATCTATCGTTTTTTCCGAAATCATTATTATTATTTTCTTAGGGATATATGTATATGTAAAAAAAAAAAATTTATTGTGACTTAGCTGCTTCCGTTGCCGTCGCCAGAGTAGTCGTTTTTTTGCTGTTGCTGCTAAGGTCGCCGCCGCTTGTCCAGTCGCCGCTCTTCGTTGCAGCGGTATTTTTTGTTGCTGTTGTTGCTGCTGAAGTCGCCGCCGCTTGTCCTGTTACCGCTCTGTCGTTGCAGCTGAAGGTGCTGCGTCGCTGGTTTTTTTTTTTTTTCACTTTTCGTTTAAATGCTTAATTGCATTTATTTCCCGCACAATGTCGCTGATGTTTAAGGGCCTCAAGCACGCCTTACACGACACTGTTAATTTTTTAAGCTACCTTTAGTTTATTTCTACCAGAAGGTGCTTTTTTTTGTTATATGTATCTCTGTTCCTTACCTCGGGTGGGGGGTAACAAGAGATTTTTTTTTTATTTTCGCTACCTTAAGCTGCGTGTGTCTAGCACTACATACAGACTTTCAGGTGCTGGTTGATCACTCTGAACCTCTTACCACAGGGGGGAAAGTTGCAGAGTTTCGAAGGATCAAAATGATCGGCTCGATTGACCAAAATGAAAGAGCGTCCAATAAAACACGTCTTCCTTGTTGAGTTGATATTTTAAAACTGATTTTATTTAAGAATATGTTCTACTTAAATAGCTAACATGAGATTTACAACTATTCTTATCTTTAAGGGCGATAGAGGAGATAGCAATTACTCCGATCGCACTTATCCCTAAACATGTGGTGACCACTCGCAGGGGGACATTTTACAACCTTTTTATCTCGTTGTTTTAGGTATGCACACAAGTGAGACATTTGGTGCGGCTACAATTCCGCTACCTAAATATACATTTGTATATATGCGTGTTCATGTTTGAACATACTGCCAAAGGCCGGCAAGAATGATATGTTTTTAATATATGAATAGTTATGATTTAACGATTTAGTGGACTGTAATTATTTATTCAATTTTATTTTTTAAACTCAAATCTTGCTCTTTTTGTGCATATATATTTTTCAGCTTAGACATGTAATTCTCTTATAGCTTAACTCTAACATTGGTTTGATTTATTCTTTCTTAAATAATAAAATACTTCGTGTTCTGATGAACAGATAGGGTAACGGAATTTCGTTAGCCTCTGCAACACAATTCGGCTGCGTGCAGACGTATTTTATTAAAACAATTAGCCAATCAGTCGAAAACGTTCGAAAAAATTAATAAGCGCGAGGGTTTGCGTTTCGCGATGCAAATCGCATATAGTAAACTAAAGTTTTAATTAATTAAATAATTAATCTTTACGCACTAACTATAAACAAATGAGTAAGAACGTGGATCAGCGCACTCAACGACAAAAACAACAAGACGAAGCCCGTGAAAAAATTCAGAGAGAACAAGAAAAACGTCGTCTCTCTTTGGCCCGTAACAACGCCTATTTTACGGTGACGAGTAATACTCTAGAACCGAAAGTGCTTGAAGGTGCAAGTTTACTGACCGCCGAAAACCAGAGAGCTAACTCTTGCTCTCCCGCCCTGCTCTTCACCGCTCGAACGCCATGGAGTGAGCAATGCAAGACTCCAACAGAGCTTCTGCCGCCTAGCGCAACAACAACAGAAACTACTACGACTACCACAACGGTCTCTGTCGCCAACAATGCAATAACGACTCCACCCTCTTTTTGTGCTGCGGGTAAAGCAACAACACAACCAAGTGCAAAAATCGGTGCAAACGGCAAAAACAAAGCTACGGTAGAAGAAATGACAATTCTGCAAGCGGGTTCGACCATGCAGACAGGCATGGATCGCTACATTAATATCTCCAAGCGCAAGCTAACACCCCCAAAAAACTAGGACGGCAAGAAGCCCAAAATAAATCGTTCCAACAAAGGCCCTGTAAATCCCGGGCCATTAGATAAAAATAGATTTTCCATTCTGGCGGAGCCTGAAACAGAGTCTGAACAATTAGCCCCAAGGAAACTAAAGCCCCCACCTATTTTTATTCGGGAGAAGATCTCGAATGCCCTAGTCAACAAAATAGTTGAGCTTGTCGGAAAAGATAACTTTCATGTTATTCCGCTTATGAAAGGGAATATAAGCGAAACTAAACTCCAAACCAAAACCGAAGACGATTTCCGAGCAGTGTCGAAGTACTTAAACGATGCCAAAAAGAACTACTACACGTACCAGCTGAAAAGTTGCAAAGGTTTGCAAGTTGTGCTTAAGGGAATAGAACCCGATGTGACCCCCTGCGAAATTACAGAGGCCTTAAAAGAAAACGGTTTTTGCGCAACAAATGTTATAAACATTATGAACAAAAACAAGAAGCCGCAACCACTCTTCAAGGTCGAGCTGGAGCCAGACAGCAGAACTTTGAAAAAAAACGCAGTGCACCCGGCCGTTCCGACTTATATACTGGGTGCAAAGGAAAGAAGGGTGTGTGCAAAGTTTCAATTCGATATCTTTAAAACTGAGAGACTAGTTCGCGTAGAAACAGACAGACGGACAGACAGACGGACAGACAGACGGACAGACAGACGGACAGACGGACATGCTAGATCAACTCGGTTAGTGATCCTGAACAAGAATATATATACTTTATAGGGTCGGATACGCTTCCTTCTACCTGTTACATACTTTTGCACGAATATAATATACCCTTTTACTCTACGAGTAACGGGTATAACTACTTTGGTCAAATCAACAAAATTTCAGATCTAGTTTAAATACTGAAATATTTCCAAGAGAGACTTTCTCTTCCACTCTCTCCCTCTCTCTCATTAAGACAGTTTCTATTTTTATAATCACAGAGGTTAACGAAATTCCGTTACCCTATCTGTGCGTATACAGGTCCGGTTTTTTAGGTATAGAAAAAGGACAGGTATTTTTTGTTGGCCGAAATTTGGGATACAGAACAAATAAACTGTACACCTTGGCGAAACCCATTGCTTGCGCAAATCCCTTTTAAAAAACCATGAAATAGGTCGAATGCATTAGTTGTAGCTACTTTAAGGTGCAGTTGTATTTATACCCTAGACTTCAGGTTGTAAAGTCATTTAATTAATGGTATGAAATCTCGACAAGATACCCCCCATCCATCTGATCTCTAGGAAATTGGGTTTGATTCCACTCAAGTAAAAATAGTGTACTGTTTCTTTTTCGGGTATAAAAAGTGGGTCACGCAAGGAGTGTATATTCAGTATTCTTGTTTAACCCAATATGTCAATCTCTAACGAATCAGTCATTTTCGTCGATACGGACGATGAAATTGCGCAGGTCGTCGAGGTCACTAACGAGGTTGAAGAATTTCTTGGGGTCATATTCGCACCCCCCATTTCCTCAACACAGACGATTCCGGACGATTTGAGATGGGCAGATTTAGGCGATTAACCAATTGGCATGACGTCTAAAGAGTATCTGGCATCACCGCACACGAAAATAGTGTTTGCTCCGTAAGCTGGATTGATGCTGTATTTGCTCAACCGTTCGATATGGAGGAGGAGCCTCAGCCGGACTTCTCATTCAATTTTCCAGCTGATGATAGTCTATTTGATGATATTGAAGAGGCCCAAGTAAATCCGTATATTGGTTTGCTTGATGATAGTTGGAATAAGGAATTGTGTAAATTATCCAATAAAAAATAAAAATCTTTCATTAATATTAAGATGAATTAAATAAACCAATCCCTAAAGATTATAAAATGAAAGACCAATTTTTAGGGGGATACGGCCACAGCCCAAACCGTAAGAGCAAGAGCAGCCAAATTTTTTTACAGTATTCCATTGGGGGCGTGGGCGCCCATTAAGATCCGATATGTCCCCCAGTGGCCCCAAACAGCTCCAACATCCATTATTCTGAGCAAAAAAAGTTGATTAAACTTCTAAAGTGGTTGGAATTTCGATATTTGGTTTTTTCCGAATTTTAGGTTTTGAAAAGGCCTAATTAGAAATCTAAAAGAAATTTCGATATCCCCTATAATTTGGGGGCTACATTTAAAATTAACTTTTCGATTTAAAAAATCTAAACCGCTGCTCCGATCAAGATGATTTTTCGCTCAATAGTTATTCTATAGCCCAAATGCTTAAGTTTAATTTTTCAAGTTTTTAGCATTTTTTAAGTATTTTTAACAAATTTATTTAGATTTTCTAAGTTATTGCGTTGCATTTTGCGGGAGCCTGTCGAGAGAGCGAAACCCAGAGAGCGGATGCCAAGAGAGCGACGGCCGAGAGAGCAACAGCCAAGAAAACTGATAAGGGGGAGGGGTAGTGCTGCAGGGAAAGGGGAGGGGAAAGAGGCAATTTAAGTTAAATTTGTTTTCGATTTTAAAAACTTAAACTGCTGCTCCGATCAATATGATTTTCGATCAATAGTCAGTCCTGTGGATCAAATGCTTAGGTTTTATTTTTCATTTTGTAGCAGAAGTAAGAGCCTTATTTAATTTCCACCATGGAAGAAAATAGAAAATTACTACAAATTCTGTAAGCAAAGCCAAAATGTTTCCAAGTTAAATATTAATCTTAAGATTCGAACTTTTGACCAAATACGTATGTACATATGTACAGTTTTAAAGCTATCGAATTGAAACTTTGCACACACCCTTCTTTCCTTTGCACGCAGTATATAAGTCGGAACGGCCGGGATCGGCCGACTATATCCTATAGCTGCCATATAACTGAACGATAGGAAATGCCATAACTCTGCTGTTTGTAAAGTTAGAAAGTTGGGATTTTCTATGGCTTTTTGATTTGGCCAATCAAATTTCATAAGGATCGGCCGACTATATCCTATAGCTCCCATATAACGATATGAAATACCATAACTTTGGTGTTTTTAAAGTTAGGAAGTTGGGGTTTTCTATGAGTTTTATATTTGGTCAATCAATCAAACCTACCAAATTTTATAGGGATCGGCCGTCTATATCCCATAGCTGCCATATAACTGAACGATTGAAAATGCCATAACTTTGGTGATTTTAAAGTTAGGAAGTTGCGATTTTTATGAGTATTTAGAATGCATTATGTGAATAATTTTGGAGAATATTATTTACAGAATATTCTGCAAGGGTATATCAACTTCGGCTCCGCCCGAAGTTAGTTTTCCTTTCTTGTTTAGTACACATTTTGATTCTTTTTTGACTTCATTTTAATATTACTTTGAATGAATGACCCCCTCCACAAATTTGTAGCACGTCTATGAGACAGGCACAAGCCAAAAAACGGTTATTTGTTTTTTCATTTTGTGTCGCCACAGATCATGTGACCGTCACACAAATACATATGCAAGCGTAAATAGGACAAAAGGAATGTGGCAACTAATGGCTACACATTTCGACTATTCAGTAGCAATATGAATTTCAACAGGAGCGGAACATTCCAGGCTGCATGGCAGCCCCAACAACATCAGCAGCAGAATTTGCAATTGCAACTGGAGCAACACAAGCAGCAGCATGAGTGTGCAGTTGAACAGCCAGGTGCAATTGAACAGCCAACAGCCAACGCAGCATCAACAATTGCAGCAGCAGCAACAACAGCTTCAGCAAATGCAGCAGCAAATTTTAATGCAGCAACAAACGAAAGCTGCGCACCCTGGAAAGGATCGGCCGCCATTCCAAACGCTGCGAGAGGCCCACAACAAGATTCAGAAGCAGCAGCGTCAAATAAAGCCGCAGGTAGTACCGCCGCAGGTAGTACCGCTGCAGACAGTGCCGTTGCTGGCAGTGCCGTGGCAGAGTTTCCAGTCTGGCCCTTCTGCGGATGAGCTGATGCAGCAAATCGCCATGTTGCAACAGCAGCTCCAAAAGCAACAGGCGCAGGCGCGAGCCCCCGAGGAAAAGCGGCGAGTCAACCTGACTCAATGATGGCGCAGCAAATCCAAGGCTTGCAGCAACAGCTCCAGCAACACGACATTTCGAATTAATTAATTTTTTTTTATTTGTTTTTAATTTCTTATTTAGTCCTTACTTTAATTTAATTTTATTCTTTCTCCCTTTCTTAGTTTTAAGTTTAATTTCATTACAATTTCTTTTTAAATAAAAAAAACCAAAAAAAAAAATCCATAAAAAAATGCTTACTTTTGGTGGATATTTATTGTTAACATATCTTGCATTTTTTTTCCTGGGGTTTTCATTTTCTGTGTTGTTAGATGCGTTCCATCTCTTTCACGAAATTGGAACAGGAAAACAACAAGTTAAAAGCAACTCATGTAATAGGCACGGTTACAAACCAATACATCCACATCTTACGATGTTTGTATTTGTGCTAGCGTCGCCGCTACGCAAATAGCTGAAAATTAAGTACAAGGAAATGAAGAAAACTAATAACAGCTAAACAGGCGCGAGAAGTTTAGTTTTATTTTGGATGCCTAAGCAGCAAGTGAAAGCTATTGTGAAGCGCAAACATTTTAAAATTTTTCTGTGCGTAAAGTTAATTTAAATTCTTATACGTAAGTTATTTTTTCTATTTCCAGTATTTCCACTATACAAGTTTTGTATAGACGCTAATCAAATTCTTGAGAAGCGAAGTCATAGTTGACTTTCATTAGTTAGTTATCCATTTCCTTACAATGTATGAACACTTTTCACTAGGGTTGTCGAATTTTTAAAAAATATCGTATCGATGGTATTTGGTTTTTAAAAAAGTATCAAAATGATATTTGAAAGTATCAATTTAAAATATCGATATATCTATGATATTTCATATTTTTTCGAAATATATAAATTTTAATGGGAGAGGACATCACAGGCTGCTCATTTAAAATTCACAGCGCACAGCACCCTTAATATGTTGCTTTAACAAACAAAATATGAAGAAATTCAAGAAAACGAGAAGGAGAAATTTTTGAACTAAGCTTTTATTTAAGTATTTTTTATTTTTTTTCGGTTATATGCTGGTCCGTCATTCGACTGCGGGCGTCGCAAACCACACATTTTATGGCAGAGGCCAATCTTTCAGATGCAACTGAACTTCCAGGAGTAATAAGGCAAGCTAACGCTACTGCTGCCAGATTTGGCATAGTTTGCTTTTGAGCGTCCCAGAATTCCAATGGATCTGTTTGCCAACTAGCATTCGGCATGCTAAAAAAAGTTTCATTTCTTTATCTTCGGCGTTATCCGGTAGTTCAATTCGCAATTACGAAGTTGTATGGTTTTGTTATGCAAATTCAAAAAACTGTCATTTTCACTAAATTCAACTATTCGGCGAGTGCAGACGTGTTTTTCCTGTTGAACAGCCAGGTGCAATTGAACAGCCAACAGCCAACGCAGCGTCTTCTTATCGTCAACAAAATTTAAATAAAAGCAGTGCAAACTTTAAACAACAACACACAGTGGGCGAAAAGACGCTTAGTGCGATGAACTTCGTACTTTTTGTGTAAATACACAAGAAGAAAATCTAAAACATTAAGTTATGAGTGAATTCGATTCAGCACCTTACACCAGCGCGCTCTCTTCAAAACAAAGTTCGGCCGTACAGACAGGTATGGATCGGTATATACAAATAAAACGTAAGCTCAGCCCGCAGAACTCTAGACTTGGTAATTCTGCTAAAATAACTCGCGGCACCTCAAAACAATCTACAATAGAGAAGCCCATAGAAGCAAACAGATTTGCTATTTTGGCAGATAAATCCGATGAGATACTTCCTGAATACATCGTAGGGGACAATAAAAAGCCTAAGCCGCCACCGATTTACATTCGAGAGAAAAGTTCTAATGCCCTCGTAAACTCGATACTGAATCTAATCGGACCAGACAATTTCCACATAATTCCTTTAACAAAGGGAAATATTCACGAAACAAAAGTTCAGACTAATACGGAAGTAAACTACAAAATTTTGTCGAAGTACTTAAACGACAACAATAAAAACTTTTACACGTACCAATTAAAAAGCAGTAAAGGCCAACAAGTAGTACTTAAAGGTATTGAACCGGAAGTAACACCAGCTGAAGTTACAGGCGCACTGAAGGAGAAAGGTTTTAATATAAAAAATGTTATTAACATTTTGAATAGAGAAAGAAAGCCTCAACCTCTTTTCAAGGTAGAACTTGAACCCGAAACCAAATCCAAAATTCTGAAAAAAAAATGAAGTGCATCCAATTTTTACTCTCCAGTTCCTACTACACCGCAGAATAACCGTAGAAGAGCCGCATAAAAGAAATGGGCCGGTGCAGTGTAACAATTGTCAGGAATATGGCCACACAAGGTCTTATTACACGCTTGGTCCAGTATGCGTTGCTTGTGGAGACCTTCATGACTCTCACAAATGCCCAAAAAATAAAGAGGATCCCAGCAAAAAAAAGTGTGGAAACTGTGGAGGTAACTATACGGCTAATTACAGGGGCTGTCCAGTCTACAAGGAACTGAAAAGTCGTACACACCAAAGAGTGACCACTGCTCGCCAACATATAACACCTATGAAATCTACGCGTGATGTCTCCCCCCTACAGCCGTGAAATCTTCAACTAACAATGAGTTCACCGACAAACCCGAAAGCTTTGCAAATGCTCTAAAAATGGGTCTGAAAAGTACCGCTCCCACCAAGCCACGATCATCAGTTTCCCCTCATCAACCAGGAGAACAGTCTACGAACAAAATTGAAACAATGATATGTAATCTTCAACAAAGTATGATGGATTTCATGTCATTCATGCAGACAACTATGCAAGATCTTATGCGTTCTGATTGAGCTGCATGTTGCTCAAAAACAGACTAAGTAATCAATGGCTCCACTCCGTATATCACTGTGGAACGCCAACGGCGTCTCACAGCGCAAACTCGAGTTAACTCAATTCCTAAATAATAACCATATCGATGTAATGCTACTCGCAGAAACTCATCTTACAAATAAATACAATTTCCAAATTCGAGACTACTTCTTCTATAACACGAATCACCCAAACGGGAAAACACACGGAGGCACTGGGATTCTGATTAGAAATCGCATTAAGCACTGCTTCCACAATAGCTTCGCCACTAACTACATGCAAGCTACATCTATAGATGTACAGATACTGTCCTCCTCGGTTTACAATATCCGAATCCCAATTCATGAACTATTTCAACTCTCTGAGCGAACAATTTATAGTAGCAGGAGACTTTAATGCCAAGCATACGCACTGGGGATCTCGACTTGTTACTCCAAAGGGAAGGCAGTTGTACAATGCAATAATAAAAGCAAGCAACAAGCTAGACTGTGTGTCACCTGGGACACCTACATATTGGCCAACAGATCCCAGAAAACTGCCAGACTTGATAGATTTTGCAGTCACAAAAAACATTCGACGCAACCTGATAAGCGCCAACTCCTTATCAGATCTATCGTCTGATCACTCGCCTGTACTCCTTCAACTAAATCTACATCCAGTTGCGGTAGATAAACCATTCAGACTAACAACGAATAAAACCAATTGGCTTAAGTACAAAAAATTTGTAAGTTCGCATATTGAGTTGAACCCACGTTTGATTGACGAAGCTGATATCAACTTATCCACAAACACTCTTGAATCCGTCTTGGTCGCAGCAGCTCGTATGTCAACTCCACAAACGCAAAAAACAGCGTACAATCATAGATACACGAACGTTGAAATAGAACAGCTTGTTCTGCAAAACAAAGGTTAAAAGATGCTACACGGAGGCTCTCAGTTGCATTACGTCATGAAGAAGAAAGGTCCCAAAAACATTACATAGAGCAGTTATCCCCAACGAGCTCCAAGTTCCCACTTTGGAGAGCACACTCATCACTCAGTGCACCATTAGAATCTGCAATGCCAATAAGGACATCCACAGGCAACTGGGCGCGCAGCGACGGAGAAAGAGCCGACAGATTTGCAGAACATCTTCAAAATGTATTTCAGCCCAATACAGCATCAAACGGGATTTCACTGCCAGCAACATCAGATATCGACACATCTACGTATGAACCAATTGTATTTAGACCACATGAGTTACTCAAAATCATAAATGAACAACTCAACCCAAAAAAATCTCCCGGATGCGACTTAATATCACCAAAAATGATTATTGAACTTCCTCTCTGTGCAGTTCGAGCTATTTGCCAACTCTTCAATGCAATAACGAGACACGGACACTTCCCAGAGAGATGGAAAAAGTCGATAATCATAATGATACCAAAACCTGGCAAAGACCGCACAATTGCTTCATCATATAGACCAATTAGTTTACTAACGTGTCTATCAAAACTTTTCGAAAAATGCTTCTTGGCACATATTACCCCATATCTCAGAACACACAACAAAATCCCGACTCATCAATTCGGTTTTCGAGAAAAACATGGAACCATCGAGCAAGTCAACCGCATAACTTCAGAAATCCGAAATGCATTCGAACAAAGGGAGTACTGCACTGCGATATTTCTGGACGTATCACAAGCTTTTGACCGAGTATGGTTAGAAGGTTTAATGCACAAAATAACAGAAATGCTCCCAACCAACACTCACAAACTTCTGAAGTCATACCTTTTCAACAGGAAATTCTCAGTAAGATGTAATGCTGCCATGTGAGATGATTACATCATCAGGGCCGGAGTTCCTCAAGGCAGCGTGTTAGGACCAACACTCTACCTTATCTACACCGCGGACATCCCAACGAGCATGAGACTAACCACATCCACTTTTGCTGATGACACAGCGATCCTAAGCCGCTCGAGATGTCCCAAGCAAGCAACGGCGCAACTTGTTAAACACCTAGTGGCAGTGGAGAAATGGCTATCCGACTGGCGAATCAAATTTAACGAACAAAAATGCAAACACCTAACGTTCACACTTAACAGGCAAGACTGCCCTCCACTTACTCTAAACAACACAGTGGTTCCGACAGCAAATGAAGTAACATATCTTGGCGTACACCTCAAAGTACTACAACAGGCTATCAGTACATCCAAATCATCTCGCGAGAGCCCTCACGCGAGTTTCCAGCAGTTCTCGTCTTCGTCGCAACGACCATCCAATCCAGCGCTAATGATTAGGACCATGTAGTCTCTATTCAGTTAAAATTAAACTGTTAGATAATGTATTATTTTAAGATTTGCAACCTTATTGTTAGACTCATAATGAGAAGATCCAATAAATAAAACCAAGCTTTAATAAAAAAAAAAAAAATTTTCACTAGATGCTATTGCGAATTCCATTTCGTCATCAAAAAAAGGTATCTCTTCTTCGTGGGTATTCCTCATTTCCTTTAAGATTGATCGACTTACTTCCATTACATGTATTGGCAAATCAAAGTACATTTTCTTGAATCTTGGGTCTAGCATGGTAGCTTTCATCAAAATCTTGTTCGTTAGCAAATCTTTTAGACGTTTTTCGGAAATTTGGCTTCTTTGAAAGGTAAGAGAACGTTGCAAAAATCACGGCAAACGTTTAATTCTGCTAGTGTTAGCATTTGCGGTGATTTAATTGAGCTGCGCCTGCTCAGAAGGACGAACGCTACGTTGTCGGCGAGCATAACAAAGGAGTTGAGCATGACGAGGCATGAGTTCCAGCGTGTGTCCATACATTGGATAAGAGTTTTGATGCGACCTTCTGGCACTCCTTCGTCCATTTGGCATTTCCTTAGTGCGTCCATAGAAGCTGAGCTGTGCTTAAAATGCATAACAATCCGTTTGACTTTATCTAAGACCATGGAAAACGATTGAATATTCTTAATCGTCAACTGCCAAATTAATCGTGTGCGCAAAACACGGAACGTGATTATTATTTCCCAGAAACAATTTCGACGCAGCTATCATGTTATTTGCATTGTCCGTAGTTAATGTCCTTCTTTTATATGTTTTAATACCGAATTCATTGCAAGCACCTTCCAGAAGTGTCGAAATATATTCGCTGGTGTGAGACTAAATAAAGAAAAATTATTAGAAAATATATAATATAATTAGAAAATCGAGTAAAATTGAAATACCCTTTGCAGAGCTCTGCAAAGGATTGGTAGGATTGGCTAAAACACAGAGAGAGAACAAACACAATGCTAAGTTAATAGTTATTCTAAACATTGAACACAATATCAAATTGAAAACACACAAAAACAATGTTAACTCTTTTATACTAAACAAACATGGCTCATCCATGCAGCCTGTAGACATACAGATTGCAGCCGATTTTCTTTTAAAAAATGTACCGTTATTGTTAAGAAGGATCTTGTAGAGTTCGTGATGGTTACGCCATCACAGGTAAAGGAAAAGTGATTCACATCTTTAAAATACAATTTCACCTTCTCCATACAATGTGTGTACTTTTCGGAGATCAAATTTGTAACCTACAAACAAATCTCATAATTAAAAAAATTATAACTGAATAAAGCTCATTATAAAAATTAATTTGACCCCCCAAATTATTATTATTACAGTAGACATACAGAATGCAGCCGATTTTCTTTTAAAAAATGTACCGTTATTGTTAAGAAGGATCTTGTAGAGTTCGTGATGGTTACGCCATCACAGGTAAAGGAAAAGTGATTCACATCTTTAAAATACAATTTCACCTTTTCCATACAATGTGTGTACTTTTCGGAGATCAAATTTGTAACCTACAAACAAATCTCATAATTAAAAAAATTATATCTGAATAAAGCTCATTATAAAAATTAATTTGACCCCCCAAATTATTATTATTAATTATCCTATAACTTCACAAACAATTTAAATAAAGTTTAACTAAGATAGATGTAAGATCCCCATACATACAGTAAACCTGCCAATTTTGACTTTATAATTTCCAAAAGGAAAACAGTTTGTGTAGAAATAGACTGTCAGATGGACATGCATTAATTAAATAATTAATTTTAACACAGATATACATAATTCATATCATACCCACTGTCAACAACTATAAAACTAATTTATAAAAAAATATACTTATACATATGTATATATACAAATAAGTGTGCACATGTACGCCAAAAAAGGTATAAAGTTCATATTATATTTTACCAAACACTTACCTTCGATCGACTTGGTAGTTTGTAGTTCGGAACGCATGTTTTAGCAAAGCCTCTCAGGCCCTCTTTTTCAACACATCTAACAGGCATATTGTCTTTACAAATCATTTGTATTAAGGAGTCAGTTATATTTTTATACCCGTTACTCGTAGAGTAAAAGGGTATATTGTATTCGTGCAAAAGTATGTAACAGGTAGAAGGAAGCGTTTCCGACCCTATAAAGTATATATATTCTTGATCAGGGTCACTAGCCGAGTCGATATAGCCATGTCCGTCTGTCCGTCTGTCCGTCTGTCTGTCCGTATGAACGCTGAGATCTCGGAAACTATAAAAGCTAGAAGATTGGCATTTTGCATGCAGATTCTAGGAGTTCCTACGCAGCGCAAGTTTGTTTCAAGAAGGTGCCACGCCCCCTTTAACGCCCACAATCGTTTATATACGATTTTAAAAATTTAAATATTTCGGAAAAGTAAAAATGCAGTTTTATTGTGTTTATCAATACCTATCGAAATCAAATCGGACCATTCGTTAAAAAGTTATGCGTGATCAAAGTTTCTATCTCCATCTCCCTCGCACTCCCTTTACCTGAGTAACGGGTATCTGATAGTCAGGGCACCCGACTATAGCGTTCTCTCTTGTTTTTATTTAATTAAATTTGTTTACCTTTCTGATTTTCTGCCAAGAACGAAGCTTGAATACTGGGTTGACTTTTACGTACTCCTCTTGTGGTGCTCTAAAATATACAAAATTATACAGGGGTGGTCAAAAGTATTTTCACAAATTACACGTACTTACTCATAAGAAATGTGCAAATACTTATGACCACCCTTGTACATTTAATATTTTTCATATTCTTGATAAAAAAGTGTTGCACTTCCGGCACATGTGCATGTACCACAAAAAGTTAAGCCACTATATTCGTGTTTGTGTGTGTCGCCTTTTATACATTCCGGCTTTTTGCATTTACTTACCTTTGAACATTTTTGAAAAGCATCCATGTGCATATTTTTTAAGTGTGATGCTAAGTTAGTTGTGTTTCCACTTGTTTTAATTAATTTAGAACACAATGTGCACTTTGCTGAGTTTAATTCGAATTCAGTGAAATACTTTTTTGCGCTCATTTTAAGTTTTTACTTGAAGTTTGAGTTTTGTCGGCGTGGGCTAAGGCTTTAAAGTGACCAACCATTAGAAAGGACCAAAATATCATTTACAAATAATATCGATATTCGATATTTCGGCCTAAAAATATCGCTATGATAATATTTTTTAAAAAAATATCATCGATATATCGATATTTTGATATATTTTCGACATCCCTACTTTTCACGTTAATATTTAACGTTGATCAGTGAAGTCAATTTTGACTTTAAATATAAGCAAGCTGTGCTTGAACGCTTTTCACGTTGCTTTTTAACATTGATTAGCGAGTTACTGTTGGCATTTTTAAGTTGACATAACTAAATCGATTTTTTTTAACTTCTTTAATTGAAGTTGGCTATAAAAACTTTGGTAAAAGTTTAATTTGATCTTTGACCTTTAATACAAATTTAAAGCTTTAATATGTCAATTGAGAACCTAAGTATTAATGGTGAGCTGGTGCCCCATATGGTGGTTAAAATAATTGGCGATGGTGCTTGCCTGTTTAGAGCCATTTCATATCATTTAAAAGGCTCACAGCATTTCTCTGGAGTGATTCGCCAGGAAATTGCAGCTCACGTTGTTAACAATTTTTTTCAAGTGCACACACTAAACTCTAATGGACTAAATTTCATAAATTCTGCACAATATGAAGAGGAAATGCAGGAGTCCCGTACTTACGGAGCAGAGTGTGAGCTTCAAGCAGCTGCTAATGTATATTCAGTTTGCTTTCATGTTTTTCGAAATGGAAATTTTCATAGCGGTTATGGTTCAGAAGATAACCCTGTTAAATTATTGAAATTTTCTGGTGATCTTGAAAATGGACATTTCGATGTATTTCTTTTGTATGAATCATCACCGTTAAAAGATTCACCGTCACAAATATTAGTTGAGGCTAGCACAAAAAAAAAGCTCCCAAAAGGAGAGCTCGATTTTCTGATAGAACTAAGTCCAACCAAATAAAGGGAGCTAAAAAAAATTCAGGATTGATCATACAGAACAAATAAAAGATAAAAATAAGGAATATTACGCTAATAAGACGTCAGAAGGACATATTTTATGGAAAGTAAAAAAAATGTCTGGATTTACATATGATTGCCAAATAGCGTATAGTGCTGACAAAATTATTGAAATTGGGCCCATGAATAAGAAATGCAACTATTGCAATGCTTTGAAATGGAAGAACGAATCTGACGGAATTTGCTGTATTTCCGGAAAAGTTAAACTTCCTCAACTTCAAACATTACCTGAGCCTCTTAAGAGCCTAATCCTAGGCGGTCATCCCAAGCATGCCCACTTCTTAGACCGTTTACGAAAATACAATTCATTATTTCAAATGACTTCATTCGGCTGTAATAAAGTTTATGAAAAAGGTTTCATGCCAACTTTTAAGGTTCAGGGTCAGGTATATCACCTAATTGGCAGTCTATGGCCTACAAAGGAAAAAGATGCACAGTTCCTTCAAATATATTTTGTTGGTGAGGATGAAAAGGAAACAGAACTGAGATGTAAAAATGCGTCTGATGTGAATCGTGATTTGGTAAAAGCTTTACAATCTATGTTGCATAAAATTAATCCCTTCGGTAAAGATTTAAAATCAACTATTGACAAAGTTCCTGCAAATACTACTGACTACAAAATGATAATTCATGCCGATCGCACACCATCTGGATCTCACAAGGGTTGCTATAATGCACCAAGAGCAAGTGAAGTAGCTTTACTTATTGTTGGTCAGCAGTTCAAACAGAGAGATATTATTCTTGAAAGTCATAATTCAAAATTACAAAAAATTAATGAACTACACCGTTCCTATGACGCTTTGCAGTATCCGCTTCTCTTTCCACATGGAGAGGATGAATATTCAATTGATATACCGTATCGGCACTAAATTTTTATAGTTACCGAATAATGATTCGGGAGGGGGAAATTAATCATTTAATTTATTTCAAAGCTCTTTTAAGTCAGTTTTTAGTCGATATGTGTGCCAAAATGGAAGCAGAACGGTTTAATTTTATTCGAAACAATCAAGAAAAACTTAGGGCTTAAAACTATATACACCTTAAAGACGCTATAGGTAGACAAGATGTAAATCCAGCTCAGCTGAGCCAAATGGTTATTTTACCATCACGAGTTCTGCATGTTATATGCATGAGAAAACTCAGGATGCTATGACATATGTCCGGCACTATGGCAGTCCTGATTTATTTATAACAATTACTTGCAATCCTAAGTGGAAAGACATTACAGAGTCATTATTACCCGGTCAGATGGCCTATGACCGCCATGATATAATAGCGCGAGTACTTCATTTAAAAGTTAAAGCACTAAAGGCTCTTTTAGTTAAGAACGAATTGTTTGGAGAAGTTCAATGTTTCATGTACACTGTAGAATGGCAAAAACGTGGCCTCCCACATGTTCATATACTACTTTGGCTTAAAAATCGAATTTATGCTGACCAAATAGACGATACAATATGTGCAGAAATTCCAGATTCACAGAAAGATCCCGTGCTACATAATATCGTAAAGTCCAATATGATTCATGGACCTTGCGGAATGTTAAACCGTAGTTCACCGTGCATGAAGGATGGCAAATGTTCAAAAAAATTTCCCCGTCAGCTTTCAAAGGAAACAGTAACAGGAATTGATAGTTATCCTCTGTATCGAAGAAGGGCTTCAGATGATGGTGGCTTTACTGTAGAAAAGAATGGTAATATTTTAGACAACCGTTGGGTTGTGCCATATAATTCAGTACTATTACGTGCAATGGAAGCACACATAAATGTTGAAGCCTGCAGTTCAGTTAAGTCTATAAAATACGTGTGCAAATATGTCAATAAAGGCAGCGATCAGGCTTCATTTTCCCTTGAAGACCGACGAAATGAAGTTAAAACGTATGAAAATGGAAGATATATAAGCAGTTCGGAAGCCGTGTGGAGAATCCTGGCTTTCCCTATACACGAACGATTTCCAGCAGTTATGCAATTGTCTGTACATTTAGAAAATGGGCAGCGTGTGTACTTTAATCCCAATGATCCGAATCAACTAGCGTAGAAGATAAACACTCCTTCGAATACTACACTTCTCGCTTTCTTTGATCTTTGTAAAATTGATAATTTCGCCAAAACTCTCTTATATGTTGAAGTTCCATCCTTTTACACATGGAACAATACAAAGTTTCTTACAAGAAAACGAGGCAGTGACGTACCTCATTTTTCTGGAGTTAAAAAGGATTCAGCTTTGGGCAGAGTTTATACCGTTCACCCACATAACAGTGAATGTTATATACGAGGTCCAACTTAATTTTCGTATTTAAAAACTGTAAATGGCGTAATATACAGTACGTTTCAATTAGCTTGCAAAGCATTGGGCTTACTTGAGGATGATAGTCATTGGGACAAAACTTTGGCAGAAGCTAGCGTTTGTCGAGTTCCAAAAAACTTACGTGATCTCTTTGGATTTATGTTAGTTTTTTGTCAACTCTCGCATCCTTTAGGTCTTTGGAATAAGTACAAGACTTTCTTATCGGAAGATATACTTCATTCATTACAAATGCCCGTAAACTCTGACATTAATGACAAAATTATGGAAAGAGTCTATAACAAATGTCTAATAAGCATTGAACATTTTGTATTGTCTATTGGTGAAACATATCTTAAAGAATATGGTCTTCCTCAACCAATTATTCCTGAAGCCGAATGGAAGAAAATAATACCGATTATCTAAGAGAAATAAGTTATGAAAGTAACAACACTCTTCTTACCAACAACGAAAATATGCTTACAGACGAGCAAAAAGTCGTATACAATACAATTTTACAAAGCGTTGGGGCTGAGATGGGTGAAATATTTTTTTTGGATGCACCTGGAGGGACAGGTAAAACCTTCTTGACAAACTTATTGTTGGCAAAAGTTCGAAGTTAAAAAAAAATAGCCCTAGCTGTAGCATCTTCCGGTATAGCTGCTACCCTGCTCAATGGAGGTCGAACTGCTCATTCTACATTTAAACTTCCTTTGGATTAAGTTAATTTAGAAATACCTCATTGGTCTATTTCAAAGCAATGTAATATGGCTGCGGTGTTTAAAGATTGTAAGTTAATTGTTTGGGATGAGTGCACAATGTCACATAAAGGTGGGCTTGAAGCCATAAATCGAACCCTGCAAGATATTAATGAGAATACTATGTTGATGGGTGGTATTACAGTCCTGCTAGCTGGAGACTTTCGCCAAACCCTTCCTGTTGTGCCAAGAGGTACAAGAGCTGACGAAATAAAGGCCTGTTTAAAATCTTCATTTTTATGGCCACAGATAAAAAACTAGTGCTTACGAAAAATATGCGAGTGCACTTAAAAGGAGACAGTTCTGCAGGAATTTTTGCCGAAACTCTTTTAAAAATTGGGAATGGTGTCCATCCAACAGTTGATGGAAAAATAGTTATAACATCACGCTTAGGAAATGTAGTCAAAAACGTTCAAGACCTTACATCCAAAATATTTCCTGACATTTCCAACATGTCATGTTAAAGCTTAGATTGGCTATCTGAGCGCGCCATTTTGACAACGAAAAATGAAAGAGCAACCACTATTAATAATTTATTGCTAAACTCATTTGATGGTTTAGAAGTCTACTATAAATCGGTCGACTCTGTTCCTGATGCTGATAATGCTGTTCATTACCCTGTTGAATTTTTAAATTCTTTGAATCCACCAGGAATTCTTCAGCATAATCTGTCTCTTAGGATTGGAGCACCCGTAATGTTATTGCGAAATTTAAGTCCCCCAAAGTTATGCAATGGGACACGATTGCAGATAAAAGGTCTTCATAAGAATGTAATCGAAGCAACAGTATTTACGGGGTGCGCGAAGGGGGAAACAGTGTTTATACCCAGGATCCCATTAATACCATCCAGTCTGCCGTTTCAGTTTAAAAGGCTACAATTCCCTCTAAAAGTTTGCTTTGCAATAACTATAAATAAATCGCAGGGGCAGACTTTGAAGCGGGCTGGACTAGATCTTAGAGAAGATTGCTTCTCTCATGGACAATTTTATGTCGCATGCTCTAGAGTTAGCTCTGCCAGTAGCCTTATTATTCTCGCTCCTGAAGGATCTTCTAAAAATTTTGTTTACACAGAGGTTTTAAAGTAATCATATTAATTAACATTATTAAACCTAGAAAGTTTCAGTGGAATAGGTCTAATTGGAGATACCACATTAAAAAAAACGGGCCAATTTCTCTACCTCAGGGGTGGTGTGGAAATGGGAAAGTCTTGACAACCCTACTCAAAACTAATTTTTGTAACGAACGAAGTCGCTCCTTTGTACAGCTAGATATACCCGTTAGTCGTAGAGTAAAAGGGTATATTATATTCGTGCAAAAGTATGTAACAGGTAGAAGAAAGCTTTTCCGACCATATAAAGTATATATATTCTTGTTCAGGATCACAAGCCAAGTCGATCTAGCCATGTTCGTCTGTCCGTCTGTCTGTCCGTCTGTCTGTCTGTCTGTCCGTATGAACGCTGAGATCTCGGAAACTATAAAAGCTAGAAGATTGGCATTTTGCATGTAGATCTTAGGAGTTCCTACGCAGCGCAAGTTTGTTTCTGACGCCCACAAGCCACAAGCTGTGTCCTCAGTTTTGATGCTATTATGTAAATTTTTATTGATTTGTATTTGTTTCGTCAATACCTATCGATTGGCCTAATAAAAGTTTTCCACGCCCACTCTAACGCCCAAAAACCCGTTAAACGCTTAAGCCTGGCTAGCGCCTTCATTTCCGCCTTTCATGGCCCGTGTATTGTATCGCGCCATCTAACGGATGACTTTGGAACAGCTGGCCAAGGTGCTCAACAGAGTCAACGTTAATTCTCGATTAGGATTTATATTAAAGGAAATTGCGATGGTTATACCCGTTACTCGTAGAGTAAAAGGGAATATTGTATTCGTGCAAAAGTATGTAACAGGTAGAAGGAAGCGTTTCCGACCCTATAAAGTATATATATTCTTGTTCAGGATCACTAGCCGAGTCGATCTAGCCATGTCCGTCTGTCCGTCTGTCCGTCTGTCCGTCTGTCTGTCTGTCTGTCTGTCTGTCCGTATGAACGCTGAGATCTCGGAAACTATAAAAGCTAGAAGATTGGCATTTTGTATGTAGATTTTAGTTCCTACGCAGCGCAAGTTTGTTTCAAAATGGTGCCACGCCCCCTCTGACGCCCACAAGCCACAAGCTGTGGCCACAGTTTTGATGCTATTATGAAATTTTTTATACCCTTGCAGAGGGTATTATAATTTTGGTCAAAAGTGTGCAACGCAGTGAAGGAGACATCTCCGACCCTATAAAGTATATATATTCTTGATCAGGATCACCTCCTGAGTTGATATAGCCATGTCCGTCTGTCCGTCTGTCCGTCTGTCTGTCCGTCTGTCTGTTTCTACGCGAACTAGTCTCTCAGTTTTAAAGATATCGAATTGAAACTTTGCACACAGCCTTCGATCCTTTGCACGCAGTATATAAGTCGGAACGGCCGGGATCGGCCGACTATATCCTATAGCTGCCATATAACTGAACGATAGGAAATGCCATAACTCTGCTGTTTGTAAAGTTAGGAAGTTGGGATTTTCTATGGCTTCTTTATTTGGCCAATCAATTCGACCTACCAAATTTCATAAGGATCGGCCGACTATATCCTATAGCTCCCATATAACGATAGGAAATAGCATAACTTTGGTGTTTTTAGAGTTAGGAAGTTGGGATTTTCTATGGGTTTTATATTTGGCCAATCAATTCGACCTACCAAATTTCATAAGGATCGGCCGACTATATCCTATAGCTCCCATATAACGATAGGAAATAGCATAACTTTGGTGTTTTTAGAGTTAGGAAGTTGGGATTTTCTATGGGTTTTATATTTGGCCAATCAATCCGACCTACCAAATTTTATAGGGATCGGCCGACTATATCCTATAGCTGCCATATAACTGAACGATTGAAATTACCATAACTTTGGTGTTTTTAAAGTTAGGAAGTTGGGATTATTATTAGTATTAAGAATGCATCATATGAACAATTTTGGAGAATATTATTTACAGAATATTCTGCAAGGGTATATCAACTTCGGCTCCGCCCGAAGTTAGCTTTCCTTTCTTGTTTTTATATGTTTTTTTTTCGTCAATACCTATCTATTGGCCAAATAAAAGTTTGCCACGCCCACTCTAACGCCCAAAAACCCATTAAACGCTTAAGCCTGGCTAGCGCCTACATTTCCGCCTTTCATGGCGTATACAATAGCGCCATCTAACGGATGACTTTGGAACAGCTGGCCAAGGTGCTCAACAGAGTCAACGTTAATTCTCGATAAGGATTTCTATTAAAGGAAATTGCGATGGCTTCAACTCAGCCAAATTGGAGGTGTTCCCTGGGTACCGATTTTAACATAAAAATCGGGAACTGATTCGAGCGGCGAAAAACATACAAGAAGGCATATTTATATTAAGTTGTTTAGCTGAGTAACGGGTATCTAATAGTCAAGGCACTCGACTATAGCGTTCTCTCTTGTTTTCATTTGTCAATACCGAACTGTATCCCAAGAACTATGCAAATCAAATCAAGTTAGCCAAATTGGAGGTCTGAGTCAAACAATGGCAAATGTGTGTATGTATGTAAGCATTGCACTCAAAAACATAAACATAAACACAGCTGTTGGTGCAGGACAAAAGCTGGCTGCGCTAAAACAGCGCTGATGCTCGTGCTGTAAAGCTGCCAGCTCTAAGAGATCGCCGGATTCAAATTGATAATTTGAACTGAGTAACGGGTATCTAATAGTCGAGCACTCGCCTATAGCGCTCTCACTTGTTATACCCTTGCAGAGGGTATTATAATTTTGGTCAAAAGTGTGCAACGCAGTGAAGGAGACATCTCCGACCCTATAAAGTATATATATTCTTGATCAGGATCACCTCCTGAGTTGATATAGCCATGTCCGTCTGTCCGTCTGTCCGTCTGTCTGTTTCTACGCGAACTAGTCTCTCAGTTTTAAAGCTATCGAATTGAAACTTTGCACACACCCTTCTTTCCTTTGCACGCAGTATATAAGTCGGAACGGCCGGGATCGGCCGACTATATCCTATAGCTGCCATATAACTGAACGATAGGAAATGCCATAACTCTGCTGTTTGTAAAGTTAGGAAGTTGGGATTTTTTATGGCTTCTTTATTTGGCCAATCAATTCGACCTACCAAATTTCATAAGGATCGGCCGACTATATCCTATAGCTCCCATATAACGATAGGAAATAGCATAACTTTAGTGTTTTTAGAGTTAGGAAGTTGGGATTTTCTATGGGTTTTATATTTGGCCAATCAATCCGACCTACCAAATTTTATAGGGATCGGCCGACTATATCCTATAGCTGCCATATAACTGAACGATTGAAATTGCCATAACTTTGGTGTTTTTAAAGTTAGGAAGTTGGGATTTTTATTAGTATTAAGAATGCATCATATGAATAATTTTGGAGAATATTATTTACAGAATATTCTGCAAGGGTATATCAACTTCGGCTCCGCCCGAAGTTAGCTTTCCTTTCTTGTTTTTAATAATATTTGTACTGTTTTTTATTTGTTTTGAAAATTTTTCAACCTAAGATCCCATATTGCTTTGATGTTATGGCCCAGAGTGAAATTATGTTTCAGTAGGATATGCATATACAAATTTTCTCGCAACCAAAATCTTTTTATTTCAGGACAAAAGTAATATTGGTAATGATACGATCTAGATTTTTGGTAACTAGATTTATGTACTTTTAGGGAGTGAATTTTCAAACCATTGCGGGAAATAAATGATGCAGGATTAGTGCACAACTCGCAATTAAACGTATCCATATCGGTTCTATAACAAACTAAAGGACCTAGAAATTTTATGTTCTTTTTGAAATGTGAAGTGAAATGTGTATCTTAAATATATATATATATATATATATA
The DNA here is from genome assembly GCA_018153365.1 of Drosophila fuyamai. NCBI lineage: Eukaryota > Metazoa > Arthropoda > Insecta > Diptera > Drosophilidae > Drosophila > Drosophila fuyamai. The sequence continues at coordinate 243,467 of JAECXW010000540.1, forward strand.
TATATATATATATATATACATATATATTCATACACATTTCACTTCAACATATTATATAAGAACATATAATATCTAGGTCCTTGGATACGTTATATATATATATATATACATAAGTACTTCAAGAGTATAAAAGGCTATGTATTCCTTTTAAATAAATTAGTATACAACTGAAAATTACCTGATAATAACCAATCCGGACTAACGAAGCACTAAAATGGTTTGTTCAGCTCGAAATGTTTATTTAACATCGTATTACAATTTACTTTATTTCTTCAGGATTTAATAAAAACCCTTAATGAATTTAAGCCTCTGATTGGTTATACAAAACCTGAAAATCTATGTATTGGTTTTGAGCATAAGATTATTGGATGCAAACTGAAAAAACACCTTTGGAAATAAAATAGCTCTATATTTAACTGACAAGGACAACGAAAACATTTGGATATTTTTACCTAAAAGTTATCTAAACAAGTTTTCCACTAAGACACCCTTTAGGAAGTTAAATGAGAATGGCATTTCTCATATTGTGTGCAAAGGAAAATATAGTCCTGCTCTAATCGAATTTATATCTACAAATAAATAAAGTAAATAAGTATCACTCCCCCATATAAGACCACAAGATTCTTTCTTCTGCATCAGTCGCTTGCACAGCCTTAAAAAGTAAAAACCATTCCAAATAGGCAACTATTAAAATGCACTCGAAACAAATTGAGTTGTGCTTAATGCAGTTCGAAGACATGATCTTCGAGGAGCACGTAACCAGACTGGAATATTTACGACTTACACTGGAGGATTTGGAAGGCAAGGAACTTATTCACTCAAAGTATGTTTTTCACTACAAGCTTTGTCCCTGGAGCGATGAAGTCGCCACGGTTGGACCGGATACCTGGCAGTGGCATAGACTGCCTCTATTAAAAGACGAAGCCATTAATATTATGATAAGTTATTATAAGTTGAACTAGAGATTATATAGAAGTCCCACAATAAACAATATTAATTGATTTTATTTTAATTAAATTGCTTTTTATTTTTAAAATATTTCTTAAACATTTTCAGAATAAGCTTATCATTATAAAAAAAATCATTTCTCTTAAAATTTTTTATGAAACAGCTTAACAGTTTTTTCTTTTAACAAGAAAGGAAAGCTGGCTTCGGGCGGAGCCGAAGTTGAAATACCCTTGCAGAATATTCTGTAAATTATATTCTCCAAAATTATTCATATGATGCATTCTTAACACTCATAAAAAACCCAACTTCCTAACTTTAAAAACACCAAAGTTATGGCAATTCCAATCGTTCAGTTATATAGCAGCTATAGAATATAGTCGGCCGATCCTTATGAAATTTGGTATGTCAGATTGATTGGCGAAAAATAAAACCGATAGAAAATCCCAACTTCCTAACTTTACAAACACCAAAGTTATGGCATTTCCGATCAATCAGTTATATGGCAGCTATAGGATATAGTCGGCCGATCCCGGCCGTTCCGACTTATATACTGCGTGCAAAAGAAAGAAGGGTGTGTGCAAAGTTTCAATTCGGTAGCTTTAAATCTGAGAGACTAGTTCGCGTAGAAACAGACAGACGGACAGACGGACATGCTTATATCAACTCAGGAGGTGATCCTGATCAAGAATATATATACTTTATAGGGTCGGAGATGTCTCCTTCACTGCGTTGCACACTTTTGACCAAAATCATAATACCCTCTGCGAGGTATAAAAAGGCCATACAGTATACAATAATATCCACAAGTATTTGAGAAATATCCTTGTAGTTGCTGTTTGTTATAAAAATATTTAACAGAATTTTTTTTTAAAAGGTTATATACTCTTTTTATACCCTTGCAGAGGGTATTATAATTTTGGTCAAAAGTGTGCAACGCAGTGAAGGAGACATCTCCGACCCTATAAAGTATATATATTCTTGATCAGGATCACCTCCTGAGTTGATATAGCCATGTCCGTCTGTCCGTCTGTCCGTCTGTCCGTCTGTCTGTTTCTACGCGAACTAGTCTCTCAGTTTTAAAGCTATCGAATTGAAACTTTGCACACACCCTTCTTTCCTTTGCACGCAGTATATAAGTCGGAACGGCCGGGATCGGTCGACTATATCTTATAGCTGCCATATAACTGAACGATAGGAAATGCCATAACTCTGCTGTTTGTAAAGTTAGGAAGTTGGGATTTTCTATGGCTTCTTTATTTGGCCAATCAATTCGACCTACCAAATTTCATAAGGATCGGCCGACTATATCCTATAGCTCCCATATAACGATAGGAAATAGCATAACTTTGGTGTTTTTAGAGTTAGGAAGTTGGGATTTTCTATGGGTTTTATATTTGGCCAATCAATCCGACCTACCAAATTTTATAGGGATCGGCCGACTATATCCTATAGCTGCCATATAACTGAACGATTGAAATTGCCATAACTTTGGTGTTTTTAAAGTTAGGAAGTTGGGATTTTTATTTGTATTAAGAATGCATCATATGAATAATTTTGGAGAATATTATTTACAGAATATTCTGCAAGGGTATATCAACTTCGGCTCCGCCCGAAGATAGCTTTCCTTTCTTGTTTTTGGGGATATTGCCCATAGGAGTCAAAAAACTCTGCTGACCTATTACTATTAAAATGGAATGCAATCCAATGTGTACCAGGTTGATCTGAAGTATCAGTGTTGGCAATAATTAGAGCTGGAAACTTAGAAATCGTTTTGGGTAGCTGATCCGATGGAAAAACTCCTTTAAAAATAGCTTTTGTATATGTATTCTTACATAGTAAATCAATAATTTGTAATGTATTCATGTTTAAAGGAGAACTCTGATATTTCGATTCTTATCAATATCAATCATTGAGTCGTATTCACAATAAACTAAACAAGTTACTGCTTCAGTAAGTGGTGCCGAAAATCTACCTTCAATCCGGATGGTACCTTGAGAAATTAAATTCGAGCACACAGTTGAGTTTGAATGATCAGCAGTTAGGTCAAAGGCTAATATAAAACTGTTTTTATCAAACATTTCCTTTGTAATTTGCAGGCCCCGATCGTAATGTTTTATTCCACTTCCTCTAAAAAGCATATTATATCGAGTAATCAAACTCAAGAGCCTGAGAAGGAACTTGAACTCCATTAACCAATAGGTTAAGTCGTTGAAATTTTAAAATGCTCAAAATCGAATGGATCCAATCCACGATTTCCTGAGTACGCACGGTTTTTTACCATACAAAACGCTAAAAAATTTGGTAATTGTCCAATAACAGCGTTATCTATCGATAATGTATTGTTTCCTGAGTATATTGTGAATGACTTTACTTCTACTTTGTTGAATGGGTATATGGCATTTTTTGTTTGTAATACATGATGATGAGCCAATAAAATGCTGGGGTTGATAGTTATATGATTCATGAAAAGTTGCGCTTCCAATATCTTCAGATTTGATTCCGTTTCGTTTTCCATTAAATAAAATGAAGTTTTCTCAATGTTAAAATTAATCCTTAAATCAACGTTGTTGACAAGCAGTTTCGGTTGATTAAATATATCTCCATGAATTTTACCAAACAGTTCAACCTTATTACTATTTTCAAAAATATTTTTCAGAGTTTCATTTGTTGACGGGTAAACATATTGACCTGCCGTTATTCTTCCAAAATTGGGGTAATAACCTTGAGCGGCCAAGTGGCTTTCTGACGCATCACTCCCATAGTTTAAAACTGTCTGCAAATACGCTCTATAATGATAGTTATTATCACTCTGCGATACTAAAATGTTATTTAAATAAACTGAAGAACTGCGAAATATCGAATGTAAAATATTGTTTACTACACCAACGGCGTTTCCTTCAATGACGGTGTTGTCATTCTTTTTAATTGTACTACAAGACGTAAATAAACACTTGATAAGTCTCTATATGTCTCACCATTACCCAAGCAAACAAATTCGATTGAAGAAGCACTGTCTAAGGATGCAATTGGATTGTATGATACTTCTTCAGTTCTTAAAATAGAGCTTTGCGTTGGATGAGGAGCAAACAAATCCAATTCGCTTTTCATGCATTCAATATGGTTACTCATTTTGACTTAGAGAAAATATCACTAATATTTATCTTTCTTGATGACTTTTTTCTTTTATGCTGCGTCTGGGTACGTTTACGATGTGTTTTGGATGGTAAATGAGGTCTTTTTTTTCTTGTACTGCGCTTTTTATTTCTTTTTCCGCTTCCATTTTGAAAGCGAGTCATTTTACCAATAGCCTTATTTGAAAGATTTTGTAACGCAATTTTACTCTGTTCTTGAATGATATTTCTCAAAGGTTTTCTACCGATCTCATTGAGCACTGCCTTTCCAGATTCAGAAGCCTGATCTTTAATAGCGGATATTCCAGAAAGAAAAAGTGGTTTAATATAGTTAAAAAGACCACTAAAAAAGTTTCCAATTCCTCGTCCTTGTTGAACTATTTGTGGTGATACATAAAGGCTTCCTATGTTGCTTAATCCTCCACCAGACTGATTTAAATAATATTGATGAAAAGATTTCACCATGATTGCTATTTTTATTCTGAATTAAATACAACTGGGGGAGTATTATTTATAACGTTGATAATCTCCGTCTTCTAAAGTGAAGAGTAACAAAAATCGGCACAGCAGAAGATTCAAACGGAATCTTATAACCATTTGAATCGGTAATTAATATTGAGATCTCGTTTGGAGACCATATGTCTAAAGGATAATATTCAATATTTTTAAATTGAATATTTTTTTCTTTACCGTTGTAATGCAATACTCGAAGGCATCGGGGTCTCTTACTACCAACAGTCCTTGGTTTGATTATATCGGTATAAATAAAAATTAATTCATTTTCATGTGTTTTTGACTCCATGGTTACATTTGTGTATCTAAATGTTTCAGCATTTACTAAACTAACAAATTCAGTTGTACTATTTTCTGTATTATTAGTTACATTTATTTCTTTATCAGATGAAGTTTTAATGTAATTATTTAGACATATATCGGTAATACCGACTTCCCAAGCATCGTTCATATCTTCAGGAATATTTACAATGTTAGTAAATGCACATTTTACATTATCAGGAAATACATTTAGTGAATCATTGCTGAGCAATGTAATAAACATCTCATATAAATACCCCATTTCTGATATCTACTTTTACAATTATTGGTATGACGTCCAATTTAGTTTGTTTTTCCCTATTTGTACAGAATTTACCGATCGATTCAGCTTTTCACGCCCTGTTACATAAGTAAGATTTTGAAATGGAGATGGTTCCTCTTTATATTTTTTAGGTTTACTCTTAATTTGCGTTGTTTTGCATTAAGCTTTACTTTTGTAACTGCCATCTTCTTAATATCTTGTTTAGTATCACTAAAGGAAGTATTCCTAATTTTTCGTTTGTGATCATTTTCTCCCGAATTTAAATCTTCATCACTTTCAGATGGTAAATCTGGTAACTCAACCAGTAGCTACAACTAATGCATTCGACCTATTTTATGGTTTTTAAAAAGGGATTTGCGCAAGCAATGGGTTTCGCCAAGGAGTACAGTTTATTGGTTCTGTATCCCAAATTTCGGACAACAAAAAATACCTGTCCTTTTTCTATACCTAAAAAACCGGACCTGTATACGCACAGATAGGGTAGCGGAATTTCGTTAACCCCTGTGATTTAAAAATAGAAACTGTCTTGATGAGAGAGAGGGAGAGAGAGGAAGAGAAAGTCTCTCTTAGAAATAATTGAGTATTTAAACTAGATCTGAAATTTTGTTTGTTTGAGCAAAGTAATTTTAGAATATAAAGTTGTATATTATTAATGTCTGGCTTGCACACTTTAAATTGGTCGAAAATAAAATTCTATATTTTGAAGAGTTTAACTTATAAAAAAATTATTTCATTTATGATAAATAATTTTAGTAGTAAAAAAATATATGTTAATAATTTGCGGCCTCTACACTTTAACTAAAAGGTTATAAAATAATAATTTAAAAGCAGTATACAAATTATTTATATACCACTTTTAATTTTCAAAGTCAAATTATCCACATAGGCATGAATAGAATTTTAAAAAATTTTTTAAATGTCAATCGGCCACAAAATTTTCTGTAAATGTTATACAAAAATTCTGTGCTGTTATTTGATTGTTTTAAACCTGTTCGCGCGCACTTGCGGTTCATAGAGGCTATTTTACCGCACCCGATTCCTACATTAATTTACGTGTTTTTCCGCAAGAGGGCGAGAATGAGAGTAGGGACATATGCGACCCGCCAAATGGCCAAAGCGACATCTATATCTCAGTATGCGCCGCTTAGCTCGTAAAGCGTCATCTAAGTGTCATTATTTTTGGGTGGCGTCTTGGCTGGGGTTGGAGCAAAATACATTTTAAAAGGGGATTGCATATGTCCCTACTCTCATTCTCGCCCTCTTGCGGAAAAACACGTAAATTAATGTAGGAATCGGGTGCGGTAAAATAGCCTCTATGAACCGCAAGTGCGCGAACAGGTTTAAAACAATCAAATAACAGCACAGAATTTTTGTATAACATTTACAGAAAATTTTGTGGCCGATTGACATTTAAAAAATTTTTTAAAATTCTATTCATGCCTATGTGGATAATTTGACTTTGAAAATTAAAAGTGGTATATAAATAATTTGTATACTGCTTTTAAATTATTATTTTATAACCTTTTAGTTAAAGTGTAGAGGCCGCAAATTATTAACATATATTTTTTTTACTACTAAAATTATTTATCATAAATGAAATAATTTTTTTATAAGTTAAACTCTTCAAAATATAGAATTTTATTTTCGACCAATTTAAAGTGTGCAAGCCAGACATTAATAATATACAACTTTATATTCTAAAATTACTTTGCTCAAACAAACAAAATTTCAGATCTAGTTTAAATACTCAATTATTTCTAAGAGAGACTTTCTCTTCCTCTCTCCCTCTCTCTCATCAAGACAGTTTCTATTTTTAAGTCACAGGGGTTAACGAAATTCCGCTACCCTATCTGTGCGTATACAGGTCCGGTTTTTTAGGTATAGAAAAAAGGACAGGTATTTTTTGTTGTCCGAAATTTGGGATACAGAACCAATAAACTGTACTCCTTGGCGAAACCCATTGCTTGCGCAAATCCCTTTTTAAAAACCATAAAATAGGTCGAATGCATTAGTTGTAGCTACTTTAAGCTGCAGTTGTATTTATACCCTAGACTTCAGGTTGTAAAGTCATTTAATTAATGGTATGAAATCTCGACAAGATACCCCCCATCCATCTGATCTCTAGGAAATCGGGTTTGATCCCACTCAAGTAAACATATACATACGCACAACTGTTCAGTCGCCATCACAATTGTTTGACGACCTTGCCTTTCTAGATATTTTCCACCCTCAAAGACATACACAGACACAATATTCTATGTATATTGTATGCATGCAATGTCCCCCTTCCATCCCCTTCCAATTCTCAGGTTAAAAAGGTTTCATTCGAATGTATGAATAAGGTGTAAAGTTAGTTATTCTGTACTAAGGAAGGAATAGACATCGTCGGTTTTCTACGATCAATTTTTGTGAACTTTATTTTTGTTTATATTTGTTGCTAACAAAATAAAAAACTATAACAATGGCTTTAATTCAGTGCGATGTGTGCAACAAAGATATTAATCTTTCGGTGTTCGAAACGCATTACGAGGAGTGCTCAAAGCCTCGTAACACAAGTGCATCTAACAACAAAATTATTTGTGATTTGTGTTATATGTCCGTAGATAGCGGAAAATTTAGTGAGCATTACAATAGGTGTCTCGGACCTAAAAATGCTTTTTAAAGTGCTGATGGGCGCTCAGATTAAAAATAAGCCTTTACAGCATATTTCTGAGCGCCAAAATTATGATAACCAACCCTCCACTTCAGGAGCTGCAATTAAACGGATGAGGACCGAAGGTAATTCAACTCAAAATACCAATACAAAAAGATAAAGACTTCGGTTGATATTAATTGTGAATTGTGTGGAGAAACTTACCCACAATCAGGAAAAATAAAGCATATTAGGTCAGAAAAGCACAAGAATGCAATTGCGAGAACGAACAAAAATGTTGAAGTTATTCACCTGTCGTCGGAAACAGAATTCCCAATTAGGTCATATCGGATTCAATCCTCCGATACAAGAAATTTTATTGACCTTAAAGAATTTTATACACAATGTCAAGCCAACATGGTACAAATTCTTACTCATGGAATGGATGAATTTAAATCTATAAAATTCAGTATCCAAATTTATGGATTATATGTAAAATACACCGATGATGGAGATTGTATTGAAACATTTAAACATTTTGGTACTGCATATCTTTCGGTTTATGATGTTGATTACTTACTTCCTCGAATTGAGGAAGGTATCGATTATTTGGCTAATGCTAGTAGCGAGTTTCAGGAGAGAGACTCAGGATGGGCTATAAAAGCATTTAAATATTTCGATATTACAGTAATTAAACTGGAGCACATTCCCGTTAGAGGTTATATTCCTGCTCCTTCAACTATTAAAGCTAAAAATGCGCTAATTAATGTTAAAAACTATGATGAATATTGTTTTAAGTGGAGTTTACTGGCCTCTATTGCTTTTAAAAGCCATGCATTGGATCAATTTCCAACACCCCGACAAAGAAGGGCTGCTAGAGAACAGCTACAATTCCCTGCCTTCTATAGAAATTTTAATATTTCACAGGAAATTATTCAATACAAGGAAGCAACGTTAATTTTTACTGGAATAGAGTTTCCTATTACAAAAAAAAGGGATAAAGATATTCGAAAAATTAAATCCCAATTTCAGCGTAAATGTATACGAAATTGACGCAACAGGAAAACAAATTTTAGGGCCCGTTGTAAGGACTGATTTTAAGTCTAGGCCCTCACATATAAATTTGTTACTAATCGAAAAGGAAAATTCTTTACATTCCGCATACATTACCTGTATGAGAACACTTTGCTATTCGCAATGTTCAAAATCTAGAACTCCTGCAAATTTTTGTGAAAATTGCTTGCAGTTCATAACAACAACCAATTCGACACACGATGCAAAGGAGTGTGGTAAAGTTGCCGCAACATATCCAACTCCAAATTCGGTTGCGAAGTTTAAGAACTTTTATAAAAAACTATCTCCGCCAATAGTTATATATGCGGACATCGAAGCGGTATTAAAAAATATTCATACCGCAATAAATACGCCGACTATTTCATCAACAACCAAAGCCCAGAAGCATATTGCTTGCGCAGTTTCATTTTGTGTGGTACACAAATACGATTCAACTTTAAATGAACAATGGACATATGAAGGTAATTATCAATAATATATTCTAATAGTAAATTGATGTTAATAATAATAATATTTTCATTTATTTCAGGTCCTGATTGTATCAAACAGTTTTGTAAGGCCCTCAAGGATACCACTTTGGCTCTTTACAATAAATACTGGGCTCATCATGAAGATCCAACCAGACCATTGGATCCATGCGAGAGATACCAGAACGAAAATGAAGATTGCTGCGCCTGTGAGCTACCGATTCGGGGGACCGCCGACCCATACTTCAATCAATTTACTGGTAGCTATATAGGTCCTATTCATAAGAACTGTAAAGTAGAGTATAAGCTAAAAGAGGCGTTTTTCCCAGTAATTTTTCATAATCTGTCAAGGTACGATATCCATTTATTTATTAAGGAATTAGGTGATAATTTAAAGCCAATACCTTGCAATAAGGAATTATATATTGCCCTCACCCAAACCATTAGAATAAATGCTAGTTGTCGATATAAAATTAATTTTATAGATTCAAATAGGTTTTTAAATTCCAGCTTAGAAAAACTAGCTAGTTATTTAGACGATAAAAATTTCAATCTATTGAAAACTAAATTTCAGGGCGAGAAATTCACCCAAATGAGGCGAAAGGGGGTATTCCCTTATGACTTTTTAGATAGCTTTAAAAAATTTAATGAACCAGAACTTCCTCCAATTGAATATTTTTTCAATTCCCTCACAGACCAAGCCTGTTCTGCCGAAGAATATGAATTCGCTCAAAAGGTTTGGTCAACCTTTAATTGTAAAACTCTAAGGGATTATTTAAAATTATATTTAGAAAGCGATGTAATGATTTTAGCCGACGTATTCGAAAATTTTAGAAAGATTTGTCTACATATTTATAAACTTGATCCCGTCAATTATGTAACTGCTCCCTCAATTTCCTGGGATGCAATGTTAAAATTCACGCGAACAGAATTAACTCTAATAAGTGATCCTGATATGTACAATTTTCTTAAAAGATCTATACGAGGAGGATTGACTCAATGCACTCAACGAATTTCAAGTGCTAATAATAAATACATGGAAGATTTCGATAATAGAAAACCCACTAATTTCTTAGCATACATTGATGCTAATAATTTATATGGTTGGGCCATGAGTCAACCCCTTCCCTTATCAGAATTTAAATTTTTAGATTATCAAGAAATTCTGCAGTTAGATTTAAAAAATATACCAGCAAACGGGGAATATGGGTACATGCTAGAAGTAGACCTCAAATATCCGGTTGAACTTCATAACGCGCATAATTCATTGCCCTTCTGTCCTGAAAGTAAATTGCCTCCAGGTTCAAAAATTCCCAAGCTAATAGCTGATTTAAATGATAAAGAAAATTATATTATACATTTAAAATACTTGCAATTATGCATTCAACACGGGATTATAGTAAAAAAATTCATAGAGTACTAACTTTTAAGCAATCTTGTTGGCTAAAACCCTATATAGATTTAAACACAAAACATAGAATATTAGCTAAAAATGAATTTGAAAAAAATTTTTTTAAATTAATGAATAACGCTGTCTACGGGAAAACCATGGAAAATGTCGAGAAAAGAAGAATCGTGGCTCTGGTGTCTCATTACCAATCTAAACAAAACTCACCTGGTTTTAGACAACGAATCGCGAGTCACAATTTTCATAGTGTAGAACTTTTTGGACCTAATTTAGCTGCAATCGAATCCACCCAAACTTGTATATTTTATGATAAACCCATATATATTGGTTCCAGTGTTTTAGAATTATCAAAATGGTTAATGTATGATTACTTTTATAATTTTCTTTCTATAAAGTGTCCTTCTTCAAGTATTATTTACATGGATACCGATTCCTTTATTATATCATGTAAAGAAGACTTTTATAAGTTAATAAAAGAAAATCCTAGTCGGTTTGATACTTCAAACTACAATGAAAATAAAAAATATAATATAGTTCAGGCCAATAATAAAGAACTGGGCTTAATGAAAGACGAAAATGCAGGAAAAATAATGAAATCCTTCGCGGGTCTAAAGGCCAAGGCCTACTCAATCTTAGTTGTGAAGGACAGTAATCAAAATTCAGGCCAAAGTCCTTACGAATGTATAAAAAAGGTTAAGGGGGTTCAAAGATCGGTTGTAAATAAGCTATCGCATAATGATTATATAGAATGTATTAAACAAAAGAAAACTTATTATGGTGAACAGCGAACCATTAGAAGTAGATCTCATAATCTTTATACTGAAATAGTTAATAAAATAAGTCTTAATTATAAGGATGATAAAAGGTTTATATTACCTGATAACATACATACACTAGCTCACGGGCATTTTGAAATAAGAAATATTTCAGATGATAGTTAAAATTAAACAAAAAATGTATAATTAATCAAAAATGTACATAATATATTTCAAAAATGTATAATTTGTAAATTTGTGTAAATATAAAAAATAATAAATAAATAAATAAGATATTATTGAATAAAATCTGGGTGTGTATGTCTATTATTTCAAATTACTATTTCAGCAAACTTTGTTTATCTATCCACGAAGAGTGACTTTCATCAAAACCAAGCCACTTTACCTTGAGTTGATTTTTTCGTTTTTCTAATATTTTCTCTACCAAGAACGCATTAGGATATTTAACTCGTTGAAGTTCTTGTTCATAAAATGATCCCTCAATAGGTTCACTCTTATAATCCTCCAACTCATACGTTGCAGGGTAAGTAGACTTAATCTTTATTACTTTAAAAACTTCAGTTGTCCAATTGGGTTCATACCCCTTCATAAACACGCCCTTATATTTACTTATACGCACGTAATCCCCTACATAAAATTTGTGTTGTGGATATATTTTTGGATTATTGTATACTGATTTCAATATAAACTCCTCATTTTGAGTGCATACATCAACTGGACTCATTTTAATGGTTCTGTGATACGTCTTATTATATTCATGGACAAGTTCATTGATTTTATGTATCCATCTATATTTTCCCTGCATACTGAACATTTTCCACATGTTACTTTTTAATGTTCTATTAAAACGCTCGAGTTAACATACCCGGCAACTGCAAGCAAGTTAACATACCCGGCAACTGCAAGCCTAATGCAACAACAACAAAAATCGCCAACATACAGGAACTCAGACGAACACACACATCCTTGTACACTCATACACACACACACGTACATTCTTTTTATAATAAATAGTCAGTCTTATTCTGTTCTCCACGCAACACAGTCGTTTTGTTCGTTAGCTTCCTTCTAGCATATTCTACAATCTTACTGGCATATGAAATCTCTACTCCCTTGGTCACTGGACTGTAACTGGCGCAGCCGAACTTCGAACAAGGGATTGACCATGCCCACTACGCTTACCGTTCTAATTTCCTTGTAGGCTGAGGTGAGTGAACAGGTGACAGCGGTGTTTGTGGAAATTTGAGTAGTAAATAGTGAAATACTACATACAAAAATAATAACATAATGACGTGCAAGTGCAAATGGGAGTTTAAAAGGGAAGGCACAACAAGCAGCGTGGCAGGAGGTTCGCAATAAGGGGTGAAACACAAAAATGTGCAAATAAATCAAACGATACAAACAAAATCAAATTTTAATTACCACGCAAGCGACCGTATATGTGTACATCGACCGCTGATAAGGCACCGGGATCGCTTGTGCGGGACAATTTACAACAATTATACTAAGGAGTTACTGTGTGTGATGACCGTATATGTGTACATCAATCGCTGATAAGGCACCGGGATCATCCATACACAGAAACTCATAAAAAAGAAACCAACAAAAATGGTACAAAAAAAAAAAAAAAAAAAAAATTAATAAATTTGGCACCTGAAACTACTGTGTGTGGTGACCGTGTGTGTGTGTGTCGAAAATCATTGCGAGTGGTCCTTGTGGTTTTGTAGTTTTGTCGCGGCGATAACCTGGCGTCGCTGTCACAAAATGTAGTTTGTTACATATTCACAGGAGAATGACAGTAAGCAATTAGACGTCGAACAGTAAACTTCCTTTTGACCAAAACTCGCTGCGCAAGAAACAAATAATAATAGCCACGTGCTCTCGAATACCACTTATACACCAACGTGCACATCAATCGTCGACAAAGCACCGGGACCATCCGTACACAGTGGTTTACAAAAAATAAATGTAAGTTGTGATTAACGACCGTATATGTGTACAACAATCGCTGTTAAGGCACCGGGATCGTTTCCACTTCTCAATTTACATTAACGCAAATTTACTATTATGAAATACACAAAAACAAGAATACAAAAAAAAAAAAGAATAAATTAAAGCCTCACAAATATTATACAAAACAAAAAAAAAAAAATTTTTGTTCCCTTTGGCAAATGTCAAGTAAACATGTACATATGTATGTGTTTGTGTTACCTTCGCTTGTAAAAATCTTGCTGGGTCACTATGCATTAGCTACCGCCGAGAGCTAATATACTTTGATTTAATTTGAGAAGATGTAATAAATAACTTTCAAAATCCATTGAAAATAATTAAAATTTGTAAACTGAAGCAATTTCTAAAACAATTGGAAGTGAGCTTTGCTATATTTTGCAGCGCTCCGAGCCTCATTGAAAATGAACACATTTTCATGCTTTTAAACCTATTTTTTTTTTAAAAAAGTCCCGTTAGATAATAAAAATAAAAATAAATAAAAAATAAAAATAAAATAAAAAGCAATAAATTAAAATTAAGAAAAAATGTAAATAAAATATAAATATGCAAAAGAAAAAGAACAATCCACAAAAAAAAAAAAAAAAAAAAAAAAAAAACTTAACATCTATTGCTGTCACATGTTCACTAATCTCAAAATACACTCTATTGAATATTTACTAAATTAATACATTACAGTTGAAGCCGATTATATCCACTAAAACAACAAAGTGGAAAGAAACACATCAACACTGCCCTTAATACAGGAAAGAGATGGAAACAAACAATAATTCCAGCAACGATATGGATTCCGGTAACGCATCAGCGCCACTAAGTCCCACCATTAACAATACACCAATTTCTACTAACACTAGCCTGAACCTACACCAACTAATAGCCCTTGTACATCAACTACCCACATACGAAGGTCAATCTGACAATCTTGATAGATTTATAAGTAGAGTAGAACAGCTACTTTTGTTAGCCGGATCAGTGGACCAAGCAACATGCGGACAGTACTTACTCGGAACTATCCGAGACAAAATCATAGGCAGGGCAGACGAGGCACTGAGTGTCTGCGATGTACTCCTCAGTTGGGATGATATCAAATCAAATCTCAAGCGACTGTACTCTAGCAAGAAAACAGAAGAAATGCTTGTTAGAGAGCTACACAATCTTCCGGATGGACTCAGTATGGGAAAACTATATTTCACAGCCACTAAAATAAGAAGTGAATTAATGTCACTGGCCAGAGAAGCAGATCCTAGTGGACACTCCCTCACGGTCAAACGTGACCAATATAACAGATTCTGCTTAAATTCATTCCTAGTTGGATTAAAGGACCCACTTAGGTCAGCCATTAGGAACCAAAGGCCAGAGACAATCGAGAAAGCATATGAGTACGGACAGATCGAACTAAATTTCTCTAGAAATCTGAATAAACACCAAGGACACCAACGAAACGACAGCTCGATGTACAGGAATCACCCATACGCGAAAAGACAACCAATCAATAGTGACTACAATAGCCGCCACATCTTACGTCAACAGAACTATAATGGCAACAACGATCGCCATGTACCACGACATGATAACCCCAACAATGACAATAATAGTCGCTTTACACAGCGACAACAAAACTTTAACAACAATAATAATAGACGCTTTTCCCGTCAACATAATTCCAATAACGATAATAATGGTCGACACGATAAACAAACTTTGGGCAAGAACCCCTTCCATAACAACGACAAATCAGATCACACCCCAAACCCCCAAGACAGGAACAACCATAATCCAAGCGCTCCTCTATGTAACATCAACGATGATTCAAATTTTTTCCCAGAAGCCTCGGGAAGTCAGTCGGGTACATAAGCAAGAAGACTCACGGACCTTCCTTGCCATTTGTTTTCCTATCACCAAACTCCATGGCGTCGAACCCTCTAAAATTCCTAATAGACACTGGATCTACCTATTCATTCATAAATCCAGCACTTATTAATAAAGATCACATCAAAAAACTAACCTCTGATATTAACATCCACACTGTACTCAGTACATTCAGAATTCAGGAATATACAGATAGAATAAACTTCAAGCAATTCAAAAAAATAACCAATTTCAAGTTCTTACTATTCAATTTCCATCCCCATTTCAATGGTCTCCTAGGCATGGACTTCCTATCCGGCCTAAATGCAAAAATAAACTTTGCCGACTCCATACTAGAAACACCAGAAACCGCCATCCCAATCCTTACAAGATCAAACCCTGTAGACACATTACATACCCTGCCACAAAATACCAAAATGCGATTACCGCTCCCAGTAAACTTCATGGAGGGAGACTTTATATATGAAACCACAAATTTGGATAATCATATATCCATAACAGGCGGCTTATACACCGCAGTTGCTGGATCTGCCTATTTCGAAGTCTGCAATAACTCAGACCAGATCCAAACACTTTACCTCGAAGAACCGTTACAGGCAGAAGAGTTCTCTCCACGAACCCACCAATACTTAAACTGCATGTCTGCACCAACAGATAAAGAACAACAGCACGATCAACAATTAAACATTCAAACGGAACACCTTAACAACGAGGAAAAACAACAAATACTCAAACTATGCAAGTCATTCAAAAGACTCTTCCACAACGAAAATAATCAGCTAACGTTCTCTAACGCCGTCAAACACTCCATACCAACAACAGATAATATACCAATTCACACCAAATCTTACCGTTACCCATTTGTACATAAAGACGAAGTTCGAAAGCAAATTTCAAAAATGCTCGAACAAAACATCATAAAAAACAGTCATTCTCCTTGGAGTGCACCCGTCTGGGTCGTACCTAAGAAAAGTGACATCACAGGCGAAAAAAAGTGGCGCTTGGTAATCGATTTTCGGAAACTAAATGAGAAAACTGTCTCTGATAGATACCCTATCCCGAACATTGCAGATATACTAGACAGCATAGGAAAGACCATGTATTTCACAACAATAGACTTAGCAAGTGGCTTTCACCAAATTCAAATGAACCCACGCGACGCAAACAAGACGGCATTCACCGTTGAAAATGGGCATTATGAGTTCACGAGAATGCCCTTCGGTCTTAAAAACGCTCCTGCCACGTTCCAACGGGTTATGAACAACGTCTTAGGTGACTTAGTCGGTAACGTCTGTCTCGTATATCTCGACGACATAATAGTATTCTCACCCTCACTCCAGAAGCATATAGCAGATGTTAAATCCGTATTTACAAGACTACAAAATGCAAATCTAAAAATCCAACCAAGCAAGTGTAGTTTTTTAAGGAAGGAAATCGACTTCCTGGGACACATCGTCACTCAAGAAGGAGTCAAACCAAACCCACTTAAGATTCAAGCCATCAAGGACTTCCCCTGCCCAAAGACAACTAGGGAAATTAAGTCATTTTTAGGACTATTGGGGTATTACAGGAAATTTATAAAAGACTTCGCAAAAATAACTAAGCCCATAACGAGACAGTTAAAAGGAAATAAATCTATAATAATAGACGATGAATTTAAGCAAGCAGTCGAAATGTCGAAAGATCTTCTTTGTAATGATCCTATACTCATATACCCTGATTTCAACAAACCGTTCACGTTGACCACAGACGCAAGTAATTATGCGATAGGCTCTGTGTTGTCACAAGGCCCAGACACTAATGACAGACCCATATCCTTCGCTAGCAGGACACTATCGGACACGGAAATACGCTATTCTACGATAGAGAAAGAAATGCTAGCTATCATTTGGTCTGTAAGTCATTTTAGACCATACCTCTTCGGGCGAAGATTCAAAATAGTTACGGACCATAAGCCATTAATCTGGCTAGAAAATCTGAAAGGCCAAAATCCAAAACTACTTCGATGGAAAACTATCCTGGCCGCTTACGACTATGAAGTCGTATACAAAAAAGGGTCGCAAAACGTAGTCGCTGACGCACTCAGCCGAATTGAGCCAAACTTGAACATAAACGAAGACCCACAAATTATACCAATGGCTTCACAACCACTAAATCACTTTAACAGTCAAATAATATTCCGTATCGGATCAACAACTTCAAGACAAGTAGAAACACCATTTGTTCATAAAACAAGACACATAATTACAGAACCCGTGCATACTTTTGACTCCGTTACAAACACCCTTCAAACAATCCTGAAACCGAATAAAATATTCGCAATATTAGCACCGGACGATATTTTCAAAATAATAGAAGAGTCCTATAATAACTATTTCTTCGAGAGTGAATTATACAAAATTTTGCGCTGCAAAATATGGCTAACCGAAATCACTAATCCCGACGATCAGGAAAACAAAATTCGTGCATACCACTTTAATACCAATCATAGGGGGATAGATGAAACTTATAACCATTTAAAAAGGGACATTTATTTTCCGCATTTAAAAGACATCATCACAAAAATTATAAAAAATTGCGATACCTGCTTAACCCTCAAGTATGATAGACACCCCCATAAACCATTGTTGCAAACCCAAACCGCCCCAGAAGGACCATTGGCAGTCGTGCATATAGACATATATTACATTAACAATACTTGTAACCTCACCATTATCGACAAATTCACGAAGCTAGCGCAAGCCTACCCCCTTAGCAATAGAAATTCAATAAAAGTCGCCGATGCCCTATTACAATTCATAAGTCATTACGGCGCACCAAAGGAAATAATTTTCGACCAGGGCTCTGAATTTTCGGGCAGTCTATTTAACGGTCTATTAACCCAATTCCAAATAACAGCTCACACAACTTCATTCCAACAATCAACCGGCAACGCTTCTGTCGAAAGATTGCATTCCACCTTAACCGAACTATACAGAATAATCATGACCAAAAGAAAGGAAGCACGCCTAGAATGCGGGCATGACCAAATACTCACAGAAGCAGTTGCAACATATAACAATGCAATACACTCCAGTACTTCCTATACCCCTTTCGAGCTTTTCCACGGCAGAACTCACATATTTAACAAAACAATAACATTCGACAATCACCACGACTACCTTAAGAAATTAAACGAATTTAGAAAAGACATATACCCAAAAGTACAGGAACATTTAAACGCGAACACAGACAGAAGATTGGCTAAATTAAACGAGGACAGAGAGACACCAGTCCAGGTCGAACCTAATGATACAGTATTTAGAAAAGAAAACCGTAGAAACAAGACGACACCAAGATTTTCACAACACAAAGTAGATAGAGACAATGGCGTCACCTTGCTAACAACTAGAGGTCAAAAGCTACATAAACAAAAAATTAGGAAAATAGTTAAGAAACAACAAACACCGACACCGACACACTAATGGACCACGTGGTTGACAACCCTTTAGCCAATAAACTAAACATCACCCCCAAATTGTTATTTAATAAGTAATCAAAATGTAACGGTAATATTAGATAAAAACACTTATAAAACATGTTATACCTTCAACACGACACTCATGTTTAGCAATAAGACACCCATTTTTATACAAAATTGTTGGATTCAAAATATCGTCGGAGTTCGTGGCGTACACCAACAACACGTCGCGGAGCCACCCTTCTCCGATCCGACCATTCCCCCTCTATGGCCTTCTCTTCGGACTGGGGGGGGAGGAGTTAACATACCCGGCAACTGCAAGCAAGTTAACATACCCGGCAACTGCAAGCCTAATGCAACAACAACAAAAATCGCCAACATACAGGAACTCAGACGAACACACACATCCTTGTACACTCATACACACACACACGTACATTCTTTTTATAATAAATAGTCAGTCTTATTCTGTTCTCCACGCAACACAGTCGTTTTGTTCGTTAGCTTCCTTCTAGCATATTCTACAATCTTACTGGCATATGAAATCTCTACTCCCTTGGTCACTGGACTGTAACTCTCGCATATGGATGCTTTTAAATGTGTGTAGGTATGGTAATGGTTTATATGATGTTTTTTCATTAGGGCACCAAATAAAGAATTAAAAAATTCTTTACCTTGATCTGACTGAATATTCTTAGGGTTAGTTTTTGCTGTTTTAAATACAGTGTTCATTGCTTCTACTACATCCTGGGCAGACTTAGTTTTAACAGGTACAGCATACGCGTATTTAGAGAATGTGTCAATAACTGTCAGTAAATACCTATATCCGCTATTTTCTTTACAAAAAGGAATCATTTCAACTAAATCAATTTGCCAGGTATCATTTATCCCTTTTTGAACAAATTTGCGCCGAATAAAGTTTTTTCGAACCTGTTTATGAATTTCATTAACAACTTGCTGTTTGCTCATGATGTTATTTTTTATTAGGTGTTGATGAGGGTTTAGATATTAGTGATTGCTTATATACAAGTACATCGCTTTTTATTTCCTTACGCATCTTTTTTGAAATTTCAAAACACAGTCTGGTTAAATCTATTTGAACATTTTTATCGTAAGATCCATCTAAATCAGATAGTTGAACATCATATTTTTGTAATGAAACGCACTTAGGAATAATGTGATTATAGTAAAGGTATATAACTTGTTGACTTAATATTGAGTTCCAACATAAAAATGTAGTAAAAAATATACCTAATCTTAGTAAGGATCTCCAGGATTCACTATCAAATTCAATTTTGTTACCATACTGGTTTATTACCATTACATACTGCTTATCAGATTTCCGAAACCTAAAATTACATTTTATAGTAGACATAGTTGGATGATCAATAATTGAATCAGGTAACAAAAAATCGTATTGATCAAGTTTTAGTTGAATATATTCCTTGTATGTGAGGAGCTGCATCCATTGATCTTTTTCAAATCCCACGAAATTGTTTTTACTTTGCTGCATCCACACCATTGGTGAAAATTTTCGTGATGTTGACAATCCACATTTTATTTTTAAATTATGTACTACATAATAATCGAATCCGAAAATAACTTCATGGTCCTGATTTTTTCGGGATTTTTTATTTTTTGTATCTTGGTACGTGTCCATTATGGTTGAGCCGTCTTTCTAAACTACTCATTTGTACCGATCAGACCGCTATATAAAGGGGAATCTTCATGTAGTCTTTGCCTCAGTTGATAAAAAAATTTCAAGCAATCATGAACACTGTAGATCGAAAATCTAGCGTTATAGTAGATTTTCAATATTTACTTGGAAACAATAAACAAGTTTTTGTTAAAGAGTTAGCATTCATGCAGACTGGAACAGTCGTCCCCAATTTCTTTCATTTTAAACCACCATTCAACATAAAGGAATTGGATAATGAAACAATTAAACAGCAACACTTAAATCGACAGAATATTAATGGATTGGATTGGTCAGCTGGAGATATACCATATACATGTCTAGAAGAGATACTTTCACCACTTAATAAGTACAGTGCAATTATCGTTCGTGGTGAAATTAAAAAACATTTTTTAAGTAAATATTTATCAACAACCATTATCGATATTGACATTGGAAGAAGTTTAACCCAGCTTCCAAATTTTTTCACCAATTGTAAAATCCACACAAAAAAAATTCCACTTAGATGTTCATTAAATAATTTGTTTAAACTATTTGTAATCTTAGAAAACTCAAATTATGAAGTATATTGTAATCCAAACACATATATTTGATTATCAGTAAAAAATTAATAGTGGAACTAAGAGGTTGTCTTATTCAATGGATACCTTTAAGAATTTGTTTGGCAATGACCCCCGCAAAAGGGGGTATACTCAACTAATTTATTGTAATTATTGCGGATCTGACACTCATTTCGAAAAGAACTGCTCAAAAAAACGGGACCAGGAAAAATCTAAATAATAATAATCTTGTAATTTAAGGATATATTAATATAATAAAATAAAAGAAAATATATAAAATAATAAAATGTTTAAACAATTCATACATCCCTTCACAATGTTAATTTGCGGACCTTCAGGATCCGGGAAAACAACGTTTTTAGAAAATCTAATAAATAAAAAGAATGATTTGCTAAATGTTTCCATAGATCGGATTATTTGGTGCTATGGAGAGGATACTGCTAAACCTAATTTTAATAATGTTGAGTACTATAAAGGAGTCCCCGAAACAATTGAAAACGAAACTAATGAACCTATTCTTTTAATATTGGATGATTTGATGATGGGGGCATTTAATAAAAATGTGTGTGAACTGTTTACGAAAGGGTCGCACCATAGAAATTTATCAGTTGTAGTTGTAACTCAAAATATATTTCATAAATCATCACACACCAGAGATATTTCACTAAATACAAAATATATTGTTGCTTTTAAAAACCCCCGTGATAAGCTTCAATTTCAATGTTTAGCAAGACAAATATATCCTGAAAATCCTGCAGAACTATTTAGAATATATAAGGAAGTGACGGAGCAACCTCATGGATATTTACTTATTGATCTCACCCAAGGAATCAACGATCTCTTAAGATTTAGAACTAACATTTTTAATTCCGAATATACAGTGTGTTATTCAGATGAAAATGGTTTACAAAAAGAATCTAAGTCGTCTAAAAGCGAACAAACATATATTGTATGTGCTCAAAAAAGCTAACAACAAACTACGGAAGGCCATTATAAGTAATAGCGATAGTGAGTTAGTTAAAACATTAGTAGAGATCGTATTAAATACATTGCAAGGAAATCATAAGGTTACAAAAACACATCTAACAGCGCTCAAAAAGTATAAAAAGTATTACGCTACCTTTCCTGTCCAAAACGCACATTAAATTCAAAGAGAAAAGTTCTAGTTCAAAAAGGAGGATTTTTACCAATTCTTATAAGTTCATTGCTTTCTGGAATTTTCGGAAAATTATTAAACCATGCTTAAAAATAAACATCACTTAAACAAAGTCATTTTGATGACCCCCAACGCCTATCAAAAATTAATAAGCGATGACCGGGGGAATGAATTAATAAGTTTAAAATTTTTACCAATTTTAAATGATAACAAAATAAGTGATTTCGATAAATGGATTAAAATTCGTCAAGAACTGTCTTACTACCAAAATAAAAAACGTAATAAATTATGGCATGTACCAAATGAACAAAAAGCACCTCCTATCTCAACTCAAACTAATGAATCTCAAACCACTGATTGGATTGATGCAAGCCCTAGCACTTCAGGATTAAAATTAAAAATTGACTCTTTACTACCAAAAAAGGTTGAGTTACCAGATTTACCATCTGAAAGTGATGAAGATTTAAATTCGGGAGAAAATGATCACAAACGAAAAATTAGGCATACTTCCTTTAGTGATACTAAACAAGATATTAAGAAGATGGCAGTTACAAAAGTAAAGCTTAATGCAAAACAACGCAAATTAAGAGTAAACCTAAAAAAATATAAAGAGGAACCATCTCCATTTCAAAATCTTACTTATGTAACAGGGCGTGAAAAGCTGAATCGATCGGTAAATTCTGTACAAATAGGGAAAAACAAACTAAATTGGACGTCATACCAATAATTGTAAAAGTAGATATCAGAAATGGGGTATTTATATGAGATGTTTATTACATTGCTCAGCAATGATTCACTAAATGTATTTCCTGATAATGTAAAATGTGCATTTACTAACATTGTAAATATTCCTGAAGATATGAACGATGCTTGGGAAGTCGGTATTACCGATATATGTCTAAATAATTACATTAAAACTTCATCTGATAAAGAAATAAATGTAACTAATAATACAGAAAATAGTACAACTGAATTTGTTAGTTTAGTAAATGCTGAAACATTTAGATACACAAATGTAACCATGGAGTCAAAAACACATGAAAATGAATTAATTTTTATTTATACCGATATAATCAAACCAAGGACTGTTGGTAGTAAGAGACCCCGATGCCTTCGAGTATTGCATTACAACGGTAAAGAAAAAAATATTCAATTTAAAAATATTGAATATTATCCTTTAGACATATGGTCTCCAAACGAGATCTCAATATTAATTACCGATTCAAATGGTTATAAGATTCCGTTTGAATCTTCTGCTGTGCCGATTTTTGTTACTCTTCACTTTAGAAGACGGAGATTATCAATGTTATAAATAATACTCCCCCAGTTGTATTTAATTCAGAATAAAAATAGCAATCATGGTGAAATCTTATCATCAATATTATTTAAATCAGTCTGGTGAAGGATTAAGCAACATAGGAAGCCTTTATGTATCACCACAAATAGTTCAACAAGGACGAGGAATTGGAAACTTTTTTAGTGGTCTTTTTAACTATATTAAACCACTTTTTCTTTCTGGAATATCCGCTATTAAAGATCAGGCTTCTGAATCTGGAAAGGCAGTGCTCAATGAGATCGGTAGAAAACCTTTGAGAAATATTATTCAAGAACAGAGTAAAATTGCGTTACAAAATCTTTCAAATAAAGCTATTGATAAAATGACTCGCTTTCAAAATGGAAGCGGAAAAAGAAATAAAAAGCGCAGTACAAGAAAAAAAGACCTCATTTACCATCCAAAACACATCGTAAACGTACCCAGACGCAGCATAAAAGAAAAAGTCATCAAGAAAGATAAATATTAGTGATATTTTCTCTAAGTCAAAATGAGTAACCATATTGAATGCATGAAAAGCGAATTGGATTTGTTTGCTCCTCATCCAATGCAAAGCTCTATTTTAAGAACTGAAGAAGTATCATACAATCCAATTGCATCCTTAGACAGTGCTTCTTCAATCGAATTTGTTTGCTTGGGTAATGGTGAGACATATAGAGACTTATCAAGTGTTTATTTACGTCTTGTAGTACAATTAAAAAAGAATGACAACACCGTCATTGAAGGAAACGCCGTTGGTGTAGTAAACAATATTTTACATTCGATATTTCGCAGTTCTTCAGTTTATTTAAATAACATTTTAGTATCGCAGAGTGATAATAACTATCATTATAGAGCGTATTTGCAGACAGTTTTAAACTATGGGAGTGATGCGTCAGAAAGCCACTTGGCCGCTCAAGGTTATTACCCCAATTTTGGAAGAATAACAGCAGGTCAATATGTTTACCCGTCAACAAATGAAACTCTGAAAAATATATTTAAAAATAGTAATAAGGTTGAACTGTTTGGTAAAATTCATGGAGATATATTTAATCAACCGAAACTGCTTGTCAACAACGTTGATTTAAGGATTAATTTTAACATTGAGAAAACTTCATTTTATTTAATGGAAAACGAAACGGAATCAAATCTGAAGATATTGGAAGCGCAACTTTTCATGAATCATATAACTATCAACCCCAGCATTTTATTGGCTCATCATCATGTATTACAAACAAAAAATGCCATATACCCATTCAACAAAGTAGAAGTAAAGTCATTCACAATATACCCAGGAAACAATACATTATCGATAGATAACGCTGTTATTGGACAATTACCAAATTTTTTAGCGTTTTGTATGGTAAAAAACCGTGCGTACTCAGGAAATCGTGGATTGGATCCATTCGATTTTGAGCATTTTAAAATTCAACGATTTAACCTATTGGTTAATGGAGTTCAAGTTCCTTCTCAGGCCCTTGAGTTTGATTACTCGAACACCGAAAATGCCCAAAGCGCGCGAGGATATAATATGCTTTTTAGAGGAAGTGGAATAAAACATTACGATCGGGGCCTGCAAATTACAAAGGAAATGTTTGATAAAAACAGTTTTATATTAGCCTTTGACCTAACTGCTGATCATTCAAACTCAACTGTGTGCTCGAATTTAATTTCTCAAGGTACCATCCGGATTGAAGGTAGATTTTCGGCACCACTTACTGAAGCAGTAACTTGTTTAGTTTATTGTGAATACGACTCAATGATTGATATTGATAAGAATCGAAATATCAGAGTTCTCCTTTAAACATGAATACATTACAAATTATTGATTTACTATGTAAGAATACATATACAAAAGCTATTTTTAAAGGAGTTTTTCCATCGGATCAGCTACCCAAAACGATTTCTAAGTTTCCAGCTCTAATTATTGCCAACACTGATACTTCAGATCAACCTGGTACACATTGGATTGCATTCCATTTTAATAGTAATAGGTCAGCAGAGTTTTTTGACTCCTATGGGCAATACCCTCAAAAAAAAGAGTATATAACCTTTTTAAAAAAAAATTCTGTTAAATATTTTTATAACAAACAGCAACTACAAGGATATTTCTCAAATACTTGTGGACATTATTGTATACTGTATGGCCTTTTTAAAAGTAAAAAAAATCATTAAACTGTTTCTTAAAAAATTTTAAGAGAAATGATTTTTTTTATAATGATAAGCTTATTCTGAAAATGTTTAAGAAATATTTTAAAAATAAAAAACAATTTAATTAAAATAAAATCAATTAATATTGTTTATTGTGGGACTTCTATATAATCTCTGGTTCAACTTATAATATCTTAACATAATATTAATGGCTTCGTCTTTTAATAGAGGCAGTCTATGACACTGGCAGGTATCCGGTCCAACAGTGGCGTCTTCATCGCTCCAGGGACAAAGCTTGTAGTGAAAACCATACTTTGAGTGAATAAGTTCCTTGCCTTCCAAATCCTCCAGTGTAAGTCGTAAATATTCCAGTCTGGTTACGTGCTCCTCGAAGATCATGTCTTCGAACTGCATTAAGAACAACTCAATTTGTTTCGAGTGCATTTTAATAGTTGCTTATTTTTGGTTTTTACTCCTTAAGGTTGTGCAAACGACTGATGCAGAAGAAAGAATCTTGTGGTCTTATATGGGGGAGTTGTCCTTATTTACTTTATTTATTTGTAGATATAAATTCGAATAGAGCAGGACTATATCTATTCATATCTTTTCCTTTGTACACAATATGAGAAATGCCATTCTCATTTAACTTCCTAAAGGGTGTCTTAGTGGAAAACTTGTTTACATAACTTTTAGGTAAAAATATCCAAATGTTTTCGTTGTCCTTGTCTGTTAAATATAGAGCTATTTTATTTCCATAAGGTGTTTTTTTCAGTTTGCATCCAATGATCTTATACTCAAAACCAATACATAGATTTTCAAGTTTTGTATAACCAATCAGAGGCTTCAATTCATTAAGGGTTGTTATAAAATCCTGAAGAAATAAAGTAAATTGTAATACGATGTTAAATAAACATTTCGAGCTGAACAAACCATTTTAGTGCTTCGTTAGTCCGGATTGGTTATTATCAGGTGATTTTCAGTTGTATACTAATTTATTTAAAAGGAATACATAGCCTTTTATACTCTTGAAGTACTTATGTACATATATATATATATATATATATATATATATATTTATATATATATATATATATATTCATACACATTTCACTTCATCATATATGTATATATATACACATTTCACTTTATCATATTATATATATACACATTTCACTTCAACATCTTATATAAGAACATATAATTTCTAGGTCCTTCAGTTTGTTATAGAACCGACATGGATACGTTTAATTGCGAGTTGTGCACTAATCCTACAACATTTATTTCCCGCAATGGTTTGAAAATTCACACCCTAAAAGTACACAACTTTAGTTACCAAAAATCTAGATCGTACCATTACCAATGTTACTTTTGTCCTGAAATAAAAAGATTCTGGTTGCGAGAAAATTTGTATATGCATATCCTACTGAAACATAATTTCACTCTGAGCCATAACATCAAAGCAATATAGGATCTTAGGTTGAAAAATATTCAAAACAAATAAAAAACAGTACAAATATTATTTAAAATTGGTTTTATTTAAATCATCTTAATATTATTATTTTATTTTTTAATGGATAATTTACACAATTCCTTATTCCAACTATCATCAAGCAAACCAATGTACGGATTTGCTTGGGGGTCTTCAATTTCGTCAAAAAGACTATCATCAGCTGGAAATTTGTATGAGAAGTCCGGCTGAGGCTCCTCCTCCATATCAAACGGCTGAGCAAATACAGCATCAATCCAGCTTACGGAGCAAAAACTGTTTTCGTGTGCTTGCTGTGATGCAAGATACTCTTGAGACGTCATGCCAATTGGTTCATCGCCTAGATCTGCACATGTCAAGTCTTCCGGAAACGACTGTGTTGAGGAACTGGGGGGTGCGAATATGTCCCCAAGAAATTTTTCAACCTTGTTAGTGTCCTCAACGACCTGCGCAATTTCATCGTCCGTATCGACGAAAATGACTGAATCGTTAGAGATTGACATATTGGGTTAAACAAGAATACTGAATATACACTCCTTGCGTGACCCACTTTTTATACCCGAAAAAGAAACAGGACACTTGGGAATCAAATACATGCAACCAATACATTCTATTGGTTGACTGTTGTGAGGGAAATCTGTGATGGTGTGTGTCTGTGTATGTCTTTGAGGGTGGAAAATATCTAGAAAGGCAAGGTCGTCAAACAATTGTGATGGCGACTGAACAGTTGTGCGTATGTATATGTTTACTTGAGTGGGATCAAACCCGATTTCCTAGAGATCAGATGGATGGGGGGTATCTTGTCGAGATTTCATACCATTAATTAAATGACTTTACAACCTGAAGTCTAGGGTATAAATACAACTGCAGCTTAAAGTAGCTACAACTAATGCATTCGACCTATTTTATGGTTTTTAAAAAGGGATTTGCGCAAGCAATGGGTTTCGCCAAGGTGTACAGTTTATTGGTTCTGTATCCCAAATTTCGGACAACAAAAAATACCTGTCCTTTTTCTATACCTAAAAACCGGACCTGTATACGCACAGATAGGGTAACGGAATTTCGTTAAACCCTGTGATTTAAAAATAGAAACTGTCTTGATGAGAGAGGGAGAGAGAGGAAGAGAAAGTCTCTCTTAGAAATAATTGAGTATTTAAACTAGATCTGAAATTTTGTTTGTTTGAGCAAAGTAATTTTAGAATATAAAGTTGTATATTATTAATGTCTGGCTTGCACACTTTAAATTGGTCGAAAATAAAATTCTATATTTTGAAGAGTTTAACTTATAAAAAAATTATTTCATTTATGATAAATAATTTTAGTAGTAAAAAATATATGTTAATAATTTGGGCCTCTACACTTTAACTAAAAGGTTATAAAATAATATATTATTTAAAAGCAGTATACAAATTATTTATATACCACTTTTAATTTTCAAAGTCAAATTATCCACATAGGCATGAATAGAATTTTAAAAATTTTTTAAATGTCAATCGGCCACAAAATTTTCTGTAAATGTTATACAAAAATTCTGTGCTGTTATTTGATTGTTTTAAACCTGTTCGCGCACTTGCGGTTCATAGAGGCTATTTTACCGCACCCGATTCCTACATTAATTTACGTGTTTTTCCGCAAGAGGGCGAGAATGAGAGTAGGGACATATGCAATCCCCTTTTAAAATGTATTTTGCTCCAACCCCAGCCAAGACGCCACCCAAAAATAATGACACTTAGATGACGCTTTACGAGCTAAGCGGCGCATACTGAGATATAGATGTCGCTTTGGCCATTTGGCGGGTCGCATATGTCCCTACTCTCATTCTCGCCCTCTTGCGGAAAAACACGTAAATTAATGTAGGAATCGGGTGCGGTAAAATAGCCTCTATGAACCGCAAGTGCGCGCGAACAGGTTTAAAACAATCAAATAACAGCACAGAATTTTTGTATAACATTTACAGAAAATTTTGTGGCCGATTGACATTTAAAAAATTTTTTAAAATTCTATTCATGCCTATGTGGATAATTTGACTTTGAAAATTAAAAGTGGTATATAAATAATTTGTATACTGCTTTTAAATAATATATTATTTTATAACCTTTTAGTTAAAGTGTAGAGGCCGCAAATTATTAACATATATTTTTTTACTACTAAAATTATTTATCATAAATGAAATAATTTTTTTATAAGTTAAACTCTTCAAAATATAGAATTTTATTTTCGACCAATTTAAAGTGTGCAAGCCAGACATTAATAATATACAACTTTATATTCTAAAATTACTTTGCTCAAACAAACAAAATTTCAGATCTAGTTTAAATACTCAATTATTTCTAAGAGAGACTTTCTCTTCCTCTCTCTCCCTCTCTCTCATCAAGACAGTTTCTATTTTTAAATCACAGGGGTTAACGAAATTCCGCTACCCTATCTGTGCGTATACAGGTCCGGTTTTTTAGGTATAGAAAAAGGACAGGTATTTTTTGTTGTCCGAAATTTGGGATACAGAACCAATAAACTGTACTCCTTGGCGAAACCCATTGCTTGCGCAAATCCCTTTTTAAAAACCATAAAATAGGTCGAATGCATTAGTTGTAGCTACTTCAACCTTTTTTAGTAGTGAAGAGTCAATTTTTAATTTTAATCCGGAAGTGCTAGGGCTTGCATCAATCCAATCAGTGGTTTGAGATTCATTAGTTTGAGTTGAGATAGGAGGTGCTTTTTGTTCATTTGGTACATGCCATAATTTATTACGTTTTTTTATTTTGGTAGTAAGACAGTTCTTGACGAATTTTAATCCATTTATCGAAATAACTTATTTTGTTACCATTTAAAATTGGTAAAAATTTTAAACTTATTAATTCATTCCCCCGGTCATCGCTTATTAATTTTTGATAGGCGTTGGGGGTCATCAAAATGACTTTGTTTAAGTGATGTTTATTTTTAAGCATGGTTTAATAATTTTCCGAAAATTCTAGAAAACAATGAACTTATAAGAATTGGTAAAAATCCTCCTTTTTGAACTAGAACTTTTCTCTTTGAATTTAATGTGCGTTTTGGACAGGAAAGGTAGCGTAATACTTTTTTATACTTTTTGAGCGCAGTTAGATGTGTTTTTGTAACCTTATGATTTCCTTGCAATGTATTTAATACGATCTCTACTAATGTTTCAACCAACTCACTATAGCTATTACTTATAATGGCCTTCCGTAGTTTGTTGTTAGCTTTTTTGAGCACATACAATATATGTTTGTTCACTTTTAGACGACTTAGATTCTTTTTGTAAACCATTTTAATCTGAATAACACACTGTATATTCGGAATTAAAAATGTTAGTTCTAAATTTTAAGATATCGTTGATTACTTGGGTGAGATCAATAAGTAAATATCCATGAGGTTGCTCCGTCACTTCCTTATA
The DNA here is from genome assembly GCA_018153365.1 of Drosophila fuyamai. NCBI lineage: Eukaryota > Metazoa > Arthropoda > Insecta > Diptera > Drosophilidae > Drosophila > Drosophila fuyamai. Next base: position 274,108 of record JAECXW010000540.1, read on the forward strand.
TATTCTAAATAGTTCTGCAGGATTTTCAGGATATATTTGTCTTGCTAAACATTGAAATTGAAGCTTATCACGGGGGTTTTTAAAGGCAACAATATATTTTGTATTTAGTGAAATATCTCTGGTGTGTGATGATTTATGAAATATATTTTGAGTTACAACTACAACTGATAAATTTCTATGGTGCGACCCTTTCGTAAACAGTTCACACACATTTTTATTAAATGCCCCCATCATCAAATCATCCAATATTAAAAGAATAGGTTCATTAGTTTCGTTTTCAATTGTTTCGGAGACTCCTTTATAGAACTCAACATTATTAAAATTAGGTTTAGCAGTATCTTCTCCATAACACCAAATAATCCGATCTATGGAAACATTTAGCAAATCATACTTTTTATTTATTAGATTTTCTAAAAACGTTGTTTTCCCGGATTCTGAAGGTCCGCAAATTAACATTGTAAAGGGATGTATGAATTGTGTAAACATTTTATTATTTTATATATTTTATTTTATTTTATTATATTAATATATCCTTAAATTACAATATTATTATTATTTAGATTTTTCCTGGTCCCGTTTTTTTGAGCAGTTCTTTTCGAAATGAGTGTCAGATCCGCAAAAATTACAATAAATTAGTTGAGTATATCCCCTTTTGCGGGGTCATTGCCAAACAAATTCTTAAAGGTATCCATTGAATAAGACAACCTCTTAGTTCCACTATTAATTTTTTACTGATAATCAAATATATGTGTTCGGATTACAATATACTTCATAATTTGAGTTTTCTAAGATTACGAATAGTTTAAACAAATTATTTAATGAACATCTAAGAGGAATTTCTTTTGTGTGGATTTTACAATTGGTGTAAAAATTTGGAAGCTGGGTTAAACTTCTTCCAATGTCAATATCGATAATGGTTGTTGATAAATATTTACATAAAAAATGTTTTTTAATTTCACCACGAACGATAATTGCACTGTACTTTTTAAGTGGTGAAAGTATTTCTTCTGGACATGTATATGGTATATCTCCAGCTGACCAATCCAATCCATTAATATTCTGTCGATTTAAGTGTTGCTGTTTAATTGTTTCATTATCCAATTCCTTTTTGTTGAATGGTGGTTTAAAATGAAAGAAATTGGGGACGACTGCAGACTGGAACCTGCATGAATGCTAACTCTTTAACAAAAACTTGTTTATTGTTTCCAAGTAAATATTGAAAATCTACTGTAACGCTAGATTTTCGATCTACAGTGTTCATGATTGCTTGAGATTTTTTTATCAACTGAGGCAAAGACTACATGAAGTTTCCCCTTTATATAGCGGTCTGATCGGTACAAATGAGTAGTTTAGAAACACGGCTCAACCATAATGGACACGTACCAAGATACAAAAAATAAAAAATCCCGAAAAAATCAGGACCATGAAGTTATTTTCGGATTCGATTATTATGTAGTACATAATTTAAAAGTAAAATGTGGATTGTCAACATCACGAAAATTTTCACCAATGGTCTGGATGCAGCAAAGTAAAAACAATTTCGTGGGATTTGAAAATGATCAATGGATGCAGCTCCTCACATACAAGGAATATATTCAACTAAAACTTGATCAATACGATTTTTTGTTACCTGATTCAATTATTGATCATCCAACTATGTCTACTATAAAATGTAATTTTAGGTTTCGGAAATCTGATTAGCAGTATGTAATGGTAATAAACCAGTATGGTAACAAAATTGAATTTGATAGTGAATCCTGGAGATCCTTACTAAGATTAGGTATATTTTTTACTACATTTTTATGTTGGAACTCAATATTAAGTCAACAAGTTATATACCTTTACTATAATCACATTATTCCTAAGTGCGTTTCATTACAAAAATATGATGTTCAACTATCTGATTTAGATGGATCTTACGATAAAAATGTTCAAATAGATTTAACCAGACTGTGTTTTGAAATTTCAAAAAAGATGCGTAAGGAAATAAAAATCGATGTACTTGTATATAAGCAATCACTAATATCTAAACCCTCATCAACACCTAATAAAAAATAACATCATGAGCAAACAGCAAGTTGTTAATGAAATTCATAAACAGGTTCGAAAAAACTTTATTCGGCGCAAATTTGTTCAAAAAGGGATAAATGATACCTGGCAAATTGATTTAGTTGAAATGATTCCTTTTTGTAAAGAAAATAGCGGATATACATAGGTATTTACTGACAGTTATTGACACATTCTCTAAATACGCGTATGCTGTACCTGTTAAAACTAAGTCTGCCCAGGATGTAGTAGAAGCAATGAACACTGTATTTAAAACAGCAAAAACTAACCCTAAGAATATTCAGTCAGATCAAGGTAAAGAATTTTTTAATTCTTTATTTGGTGCCCTAATGAAAAAACATCATATAAACCATTACCATACCTACACACATTTAAAAGCATCCATATGCGAGCGTTTTAATAGAACATTAAAAAGTAACATGTGGAAAATGTTCAGTATGCAGGGAAAATATAGATGGATACATAAAATCAATGAACTTGTCCATGAATATAATAAGTCGTATCACAGAACCATTAAAATGAGTCCAGTTGATGTATGCACTCAAAATGAGGAGTTTATATTGAAATCAGTATACAATAATCCAAAACAAGAGAGAACGCTATAGTCGAGTGCCTCGACTATTAGATACCCGTTACTCAGCTAAACAACTTAATATAAATATGCCTTCTTGTATGTTTTTCGGCGCTCGAATTAGCTCCCGATTTTTATGTTAAAATCGGTACCCAGGGAACACCTCCAATTTGGCTAACTTGATTTAATTTGCATAGTTCTTGGGATATAGTTCGGTATTGACAAATGAAAGCCATCGCAATTTCCTTTAATAGAAATCCTTATCGAGAATTAACGTTGACTCTGTTGAGCGCCTTGGCCATCTGTTCCAAAGTCATCCGTTAGATGGCGCTATTGGTACCACGGGCCATGAAAGGCGGAAATGTAGGCGCTAGCCAGGCTTAAGCGTTTAATGGGTTTTTGGGCGTTAGAGTGGGCGTGGCAAACTTTTATTTGGCCAATCGAAAGGTATTGACGAAACAAATACATATCAAAAAAAATTTTCATAATAGCATCAAAACCGTGGTCACAGCTTGTGGCTTGAGGGCGTCAGAGGGGGCGTGGCACCATTTTGAAACAAACTTGCGCTGCGTAGGAACTCCTAAAATCTACATGCAAAATGCCAATCTTCTAGCTTTTATAGTTTCCGAGATCTCAGCGTTCATACGGACAGACAGACAGACAGACGGACAGACAGACGGACAGACGGACAGACAGGACAGACGGACAGACGGACAGACGGACATGGCTAGATCGACTCGACTAGTGATCCTGAACAAGAATATATATACTTTATAGGGTCGAAAACGCTTCCTTCTACCTGTTACATACTTTTGCACGAATACAATATACCCTTTTACTCTACGAGTAACGGGTATAAATATATCCACAACACAAATTTTATGTAGGGGATTACGTGCGTATAAGTAAATATAAGGGCGTGTTTATGAAGGGGTATGAACCCAATTGGACAACTGAAGTTTTTAAAGTAATAAAGATTAAGTCTACTTACCCTGCAACGTATGAGTTAGAGGATTATAAGAGTGAACCTATTGAGGGATCATTTTATGAACAAGAACTTCAACGAGTTAAATATCCTAATGCGTTCTTGGTAGAGAAAATATTAGAAAAACGAAAGAATCAACTCAAGGTAAAGTGGCTTGGTTTTGATGAAAGTCACTCTTCGTGGATAGATAAACAAAGTTTGCTGAAATAGTAATTTGAAATAATAGACATACACACCCAGATTTTATTCAATAATATCTTATTTATTTATTTATTATTTTTTATATTTACACAAATTTACAAATTATACATTTTTGAAATATATTATATACATTTTTGATTAATTATACATTTTTTGTTTAATTTTAACTATCATCTGAAATATTTCTTATTTCAAAATGTCCGTGCGCTAGTGTATGTATGTTATCAGGTAATATAAACCTTTTATCATCCTTATAATTAAGACTTATTTTATTAACTATTTCAGTATAAAGATTATGAGATCTACTTCTAATTGTTCGCTGTTCACCATAATAAGTTTTCTTTTGTTTAATACATTCTATATAATCATTATGCGATAGCTTATTTACAACCGATCTTTGAACCCCTTAAGCTTTTTTATACATTCGTAAGGACTTTGGTCTGAATTTTGATTACTGTCCTTCACAACTAAGATTGAGTAGGCCTTGGCCTTTAGACCCGCGAAGGATTTCATTATTTTTCCTGCATTTTCGTCTTTCATTAAGCCCAGTTCTTTATTATTGGCCTGAACTATATTATATTTTTATTTTCATTGTAGTTTGAAGTATCAAACCGACTAGGATTTTCTTTTATTAACTTATAAAAGTCTTCTTTACATGATATAATAAAGGAATCGGTATCCATGTAAATATTACTTGACGAAGGACACTTTATAGAAAGAAAATTATAAAAGTAATCATACATTAACCATTTTGATAATTCTAAAACACTGGAACCAATATATATGGGTTTATCATAAAATATACAAGTTTGGGTGGATTCGATTGCAGCTAAATTAGGTCCAAAAAGTTCTACAGTATGAAAATTGTGACTCGCGATTTGTTGTCTAAAACCAGGTGAGTTTTGTTTAGATTGGTAATGAGACACCAGAGCCACGATTCTCCTTTTCTCGACATTTTCCATGGTTTTCCCGTAGACAGCGTTATTCATTAATTTAAAAAAATTTTTTTCAAATTCATTTTTAGCTAATTTTCTATCTTTTGTGTTTAAATCTATGATTTTTTTTTACTATAATCCCGTGTTGAATGCATAATTGCAGGTATTTTAAATGTATAATATAATTTTCTTTATCATTTAAATCAGCTATTAGCTTGGGAATTTTTGAACCTGGAGGCAATTTACTTTCAGGACAGAAGGGCAATGAATTATGCGCGTTATGAAGTTCAACCGGATATTTGAGGTCTACTTCTAGCATGTACCCATATTCCCCGTTTGCTGGTATATTTTTCATATCTAACTGCAGAATTTCTTGATAATCTAAAAATTTAAATTCTGATAAGGGAAGGGGTTGACTCATGGCCCAACCATATAAATTATTAGCATCAATGTATGCTAAGAAATTAGTGGGTTTTCTATTATCGAAATCTTCCATGTATTTATTATTAGCACTTGAAATTCGTTGAGTGCATTGAGTCAATCCTCCTAGTATAGATCTTTTAAGAAAATTGTACATATCGGATCACTTATTAGAGTTAATTCTGTTCGCGTGAATTTTAACATTGCATCCCAGGAAATTGAGGGAGCAGTTACATAATTGACGGGATCAAGTTTATAAATATGTAGACAAATCTTTCTAAAATTTTCGAATACGTCGGCTAAAATCATTACATCGCTTTCTAAATATAATTTTAAATAATCCCTTAGAGTTTTACAATTAAAGGTTGACCAAACCTTTTGAGCGAATTCATATTCTTCGGCAGAACAGGCTTGGTCTGTAAGGGAATTGAAAAAATATTCAATTGGAGGAAGTTCTGGTTCATTAAATTTTTTAAAGCTATCTAAAAAGTCATAAGGGAATACCCCCTTTCGCCTCATTTGGGTGAATTTCTCGCCCTGAAATTTAGTTTTCAATAGATTGAAATTTTTATCGTGCAAATAACTAGCTAGTTTTTCTAAGCTGGAATTTAAAAACCTATTTGAATCTATAAAATTAATTTTATATCGACAACTAGCATTTATTCCAATGGTTTGGGTGAGGGCAATATATAATTCCTTATTGCAAGGTATTGGCTTTAAATTATCACCTAATTCCTTAATAAATAAATGGATATCGTACCTTGACAGATTATGACAAATTACTGGGAAAAACGCCTCTTTTAGATTATACTCTACTTTACAGTTCTTATGAATAGGACCTATATAGCTACCAGTAAATTGATTGAAGTATGGGTCGGCGGTCTCCCGAATTGGTAGCTCACAGGCGCAGCAATCTTCATTTTCGTTCTGGTACTCCTCGCATGGATCCAATGGTCTGGTTGGATCTTCATGATGAGCCCAGTATTTATTGTAAAGAGCCAAAGTGGTATCCTTGAGGGCCTTACAAAACTGTTTGATACAATCAGGACCTGAAATAAATGAAAATATTATTATTATTAACATCAATTTACTATTAGAATATATTATTGATAATTACCTTCATATGTCCATTGTTCATTTAAAGTTGAATCGTATTTGTGTACCACACAAAATGAAACTGTGCAAGCAGTTTCGCATGGATCCAATGGTCTGGTTGGATCTTCATGATGAGCCCAGTATTTATTGTAAAGAGCCAAAGTGGTATCCTTGAGGGCCTTACAAAACTGTTTGATACAATCAGGACCTGAAATAAATGAAAATATTATTATTATTAACATCAATTTACTATTAGAATATATTATTGACAATTACCTTCATATGTCCATTGTTCATTTAAAGTTGAATCGTATTTGTGTACCACACAAAATGAAACTGCGCAAGCAATATGCTTCTGGGCTTTGGTTGTTGATGAAATAGTCGGCGTATTTATTGCGGTATGAATATTTTTTAATATCGCTTCGATGTCCGCATATATTACTATTGGCGGAGATAGTTTTTTATTAAAGTTCTTAAACTTCGCAACCGAATTCGGAGTTGGATATGTTGCGGCAACTTTACCACACTCCTTTGTATCGTGTGTCGAATTGGTTGTTGTTATGAACTGCAAGCAATTTTCACAAAAATTTGCAGGAGTTCTAGATTTTGAACATTGCGAATAGCAAAGTGTTCTCATACAGGTAATGTATGCGTAATGTAAAGAATTTTCCTTTTCGATTAGTAACAAATTTATATGTGAGGGCCTAGACTTAAAATCAGTCCTTACAACGGGCCCTACAATTTGTTTTCCTGTTGCGTCAATTTCGTATACATTTACGCTGAAATTGGGATTTAATTTTTCGAATATCTTTATCCATTTTTTTGTAATAGGAAACTCTATTCCAGTAAAAATTAACGTTGCTTCCTTGTATTGAATAATTTCCTGTGAAATATTAAAATTTCTATAGAAGGCAGGGAATTGTAGCTGTTCTCTAGCAGCCCTTCTTTGTCTGGGTGTTGGAAATTGATCCAATGCATGGCTTTTAAAAGCAATAGAGGCCAGTAAACTCCACTTAAAACAATATTCATCATTGTTTTTAACATTAATTAGCGCATTTTTAGCCTTAATGGTTGAAGGGGCAGGAATATAACCTCTAACGGGAATGTGCTCCAGTTTCATTACTGTAATATCGAAATATTTAAATGCTTTTATAGCCCATCCTGAGTCTCTCTCCTGAAACTCGCTACTAGCATTAGCCAAATAATCGATACCTTCCTTAATTCGAGGAAGTAAGTATTCAACATCATAAACCGAAAGATATGCAGTACCAAAATGTTTAAATGGTTCATCACAATCTCTGTCATCGGTGAATTTTACATATAATCCATAAATTTGGATACTGAATTTTATAGATTTAAATTCATCCACTCCATGAGTAAGAATTTGTACCATGTTGGCTTGACATTGTTTATAAAATTCTTTAAGGTCAATAAAATCTCTTGTATCGGAGGATTGAATCCGATATGACATAATTGGGAATTCTGTTTCCGACGACAGGTGAATAACTTCAACATTTTTGTTCGTTCTCGCAATTGCATTCTTGTGCTTTTCTGACCTAATATGCTTTATTTTTCCTGATTGTGGGTAAGATTCTCCACACAATTCACAATTAATATCAACCGAAGTCTTTATCTTTTTTGTATTGGTATTTTGAGTTAAATAACCTTCGGTCCTAATCCGTTTAATTGCAGCTCCTGAAGTGGAGGGTTGGTCATCATAATTTTGGCGCTCAGAAATATGCTGTAAAGGCTTATTTTTAATCTGAGCGCCCATCAGCACTTTAAAAGCATTTTTAGGTCCGAGACACCTATTGTAATGCTCACTAAATTTTCCGCTATCTACGGACATATAACACAAATCACAAATAATTTCGTTGTTAGATGCACTTGTGTTACGAAGCTTTGAGCACTCCTCGTAATGCGTTTCGAACACCGAAAGATTAATATCTTTGTTGCACACATCGCACTGAATTAAAGCCATTGTTATAGTTTTTTTATTTTGTTAGCAACAAATATAAACAAAAATAAAGCTCACAAAAATTGATCGTAGAAAACCGACGATGTCTATTCCTTCCTTAGTACAGAATAACTAACTTTACACCTTATTTATACATTAATAATATACAACTTTATATTCTAAAATTACTTTGGTCAAACAAACAAAATTTCAGATCTAGTTTAAATACTCAATTATTTCTAAGAGAGACTTTCTCTTCCTCTCTCTCCCTCTCTCTCATCAAGACAGTTTATATTTTTAAATCACAGGGGTTAACGAAATTCCGTTACCCTATCTGTGCGTATACAGGTCCGGTTTTTTAGGTATAGATAAAGGACAGGTATTTTTTGTTGTCCGAAATTTGGGATACAGAACCAATAAACTGTACACCTTGGCGAAACCCATTGCTTGCGCAAATCCCTTTTTAAAAACCATAAAATAGGTCGAATGCATTAGTTGTAGCTACTCGCATCGATTGATTGACGCGTTTAGCGTTCAAATTTTTTTGTAGAAATTGGGGTTTTTTGCCACTGGAAGAAAATGGGGGCATGTTTGTGGCCAAAATAAATCTTAGCAAATCAGTTTAGAGTTATAAGAATTGAATGGTACAAAATTTTAATAGGGTCATTTAATTAGTTTAGGCTGTGCGTTGATTCTTAGTTTTCAATGAACAGTTTTATGTATATAGATTATGATATTATAAATATATTGGAAACTAGACATTTATTTTATGAAATCGAAGGATTAGAATCTGACCTTCTAATTGGATTCAATTTATTAAGAAAAATTGGAGCTATAATAAATATAGAAAAGGGAGTCTTTGAATATAAAAGGAAAATAGAAACGTTCAAATATTATGATAATGAGAAAAAAAAACGAAACAAGTTTAATTGAAGTAAATTATATTCTTCCGTTAAAATAAAAAAAAAATATTTCAATGATAAAAGTAGCGAAAACACAGATTCATTATTTGTGGAAAATAGTGAGAAAAGCTTGGGATTCGAAAATCCTGAGAACGCCGACGTAGAAATATCCGTTAATAAAAATAACAAGAGAGAACGCTATAGTCGGGTGCCCCGACTATCAGATACCCGTTACTCAGGTAAAAGGAGTGCGAGGGAGATGGAGATAGAAACTTTGATCACGCATAACTTTTAAACGAATGGTCCGATTTGAAAAATTTCTTCTACATTTCGATAGGTATTGATAAACACAATAAAACTGCATTTTTACTTTTCCGAAATATTTAAATTTATATTTAAATAAAATCGTATATAAGCGATTGTGGGCGTTAAAGGGGGCGTGGCACCTTTTTGAAACAAACTTGCGCTGCGTAGGAACTCCTAAAATCTGCATGCAAAATGCCAATCTTCTAGCTTTTATAGTTTCCGAGATCTCAGCGTTCATACGGACGGACAGACGGACAGACGGACAGACGGACAGACGGACAGACGGACAGACGGACAGACGGACATGGCTAGATCGACTCGGCTAGTGATCCTGAACAAGAATATATATACTTTATAGGGTCGGAAACGCTTCCTTCTACCTGTTACATACTTTTGCACGAATACAATATACCCTTTTACTCTACGAGTAACGGGTATAAAAATATCTTGGGAATTAAAAATCCTGAGAACGCCGACGTAGAAATATCCGTCACTAAAAATAAAAATGTCTTGGGAATTAAAAATCCTGAGAGTGCCGACGAAGTAAATACCGTCAAAAATCGAATAAATAAAAATCGTTTGAAATGTAAAAATTTCAAGCCCGCCGTCGTTGAGTTATCCGACAAACAACAGATAAATAATTTAGGTACTAATCAATTAGACGAACTAAAGGAAAAAATAGTTCACTATATTGAAAAAGAGCATTATATGGGAAACAATATCCGTATGCTTTATCTGTCACGGACTTCGTGAATAGCGATATCAGTAGAATGTTATCAGACGAAATTATAAGGCCTAGCCGAAGCCCTTACAATTCACCAGTTCTGGTAGTCCCAAAGAAAGGAGAAAATCAAGACGCAAGCCGTAAATTAAGACTCGTCATTGATTATAAAAAATTAAATTAAAGTACCATACCTGACAGGTACCAAATGCAAGACCCATCAGTAATTCTATCCAATTTGGGAAAAGCAAGATATTTTTCAACAATAGATTTACAATAAGGTTTTCATCAGATATTATTGAAAGAATCTGATGTCGAAAAAACATCTTTTTCAATAAATAATGGAAAATACGAATTTTTAAGAATGCCATTCGGACTAACAAATGCACCAAGAATTTTTCAGAGAGCAATGGACGACATCCTAAGAGAAGAAATAGGGAAAACATGTCATGTCTACATGGACGACATAATAATATTCTCAATTTCGATTGAACAACATTATGAAGACTTAAACAAAATTATAAATATATTATTAAGGGCAAACATGAAAATATCTTTAGAAAAATCAAAATTCTTTAAACGCGAAACCAGTTTTCTAGGATACATCGTATCTTATAACGTCATTAAGACAGACCCAGAAAAAATTGACACCATTAATAAGTATCCGCTTCCAAAAAATATTCGGGAACTAAGAAGTTCCCTAGGCCTTACGGGTTATTATAGAAAATTTGTTTTAAATGACGCCTTCATAGCGAAACCTCTAACCAAATATCTTGGAGGTCATAATGGCAAAATTTCAAAAAGAATGCCAACAAAAATATTAGTTCAGCTGGATGACCCAGCTATTAAAGCTTTAAACGAGCTGAAAGAAAATCTCATTGCACAAGTTCAACCGGACTAAAATAAAAAATTTACCCTGACCACCGACGCTTCGGACGTCGCAATTGGTGCAGTATTATCTCAAGAAGGTAAACCAATTACTTTTATTTCAAAAACCTTGACTAAAACAGAACAAGTTTAACCAACTAATAAAAAAGAACTTTTAGCCATAGTATAGGCCCTTAAAAATCTAAGAAATTACTTATACGGAGTGATATAAAGAAATAATAAAATTGGAATCAGATAATATAAGAAGGGATTCTAATAAAAGGTCTCAATGGGAAATTAAATATGACATTGAAGTAATCGAATTAATTTTATCACAATTAATATCAACTAGATCAAAAAGAGGTATAAATGAGTTAGGCACTGTATGGAAATGGTTAGCTGGAACCCCGGATCATGATGATTTTATTAAAGTTCAGAATAAAATCAATGAATTAATTGAAAATAATAATAAGCAAACTATTATCAATTCCAAATTGTTCAAAGAAATTGAATCTCTTTCTGATGATTTTAAAAATGTTTTTATTGATCAAGATTTACCACTGCAAAAACATCGTTTACGATTACTAACATTTGATCTGCAAAATTTAATTGGCACAATTACACTAGCAAAAATTGATGTTTTTAATACCAAAATTTTGAACAATGATGACATCATGGAAATATTAAAACATGAACTAAAACCAGTAATTATCGCTGATTTAATGGACATCTCTGTTTTTAAAATCGCACTGCATAAAGAACTTTTAATCATTTATATACATATAGACCGGATAGAGTCTGTGCAAAAGAACTTTTTATTATTTGCTCTACGGGGCCTTAACTGGAATGCAAGCCTTATTTTACCATCCTACTCTAGTAGACTTATCCTAATTAATCTACCATCCTTAGTAAACCGTAGAACGATGCTTGGCACAACTTTTATCTATAAACTTATTCACGGGGATGTGGGGAGTCCCGAGTTACTGGGTCGCATAAGCTTCTCCGTGCCTAATAGAATTACCAGGAACTATGTTCCTCTTACATTAAATATTTGTAGATCTAACTTTGATATGCATGAACCGTTTAGAGTACTGTGTAACGACTATAATAGACTATACCACATTATTTCTACTACCGACTCTATGCCAAGCTTAAAAGCATTAATTTTATCTTACTTAGCACAAAATTAGTATTAGTATTTAGTGTCGTACGTATTTCTAATCTTAGTCTGTCCGCTTCTACATTGTGCTTTTTAACTTCTCGCGATCTCGTTTTTACGCCTATAAGGCTCCGCGCGTAACAAGCACTGCTTGGTGTCGTAAGGGCCACTTGTTTGCGCTGATCTTAGTGCATCAACGTCCGAAAAAAAAAACAAAAAAAAATACCCAATAATTAAAAATAGATGCGAAATTTATCACGCTAGAGCGATTTCCCAAAAAGATGGGAAGCTAGTATTAAGCAATCAAGTCGCAAAATGCGCAAATATGTTTTATGAAATGTCTAACTTTAAGAACGAACTTTTTAATAATTATTGCACTTTAATTAAGAAAAAAACTTGTTTTACCAGATTATTAAATGGAGAGAAATCGACTTGTAAAAAAATAAGAGAAAAAATAAAAAAAATTGACATCATACAAGATGGTGCCATTCTTATAAATGGTAACAATATTGTTAACAACTCCAATTTAAACGGCTCATTTTTAATAACATTTAATGGTACAAACAATATTAATAATATCTCATATACCAATTTGGAAAACAAAATTCTTGATTACATAACTACGAATCACTTCAAAAATTATGAAATATCCGATTATATATTATCAAATAACTCGGAACTTTCTTTAGATAATATAAACATTTTAAATCCTTTTATTAAAATTAATAATACTAAAATATCACTTACCTTTATATTATTAATTTTAATAATTATATACTTGATTTTTTTACTTATTATAAAATACAAAAATGCTATATTATTTGTAACCAAAAAACAACGGGCAGAACCAGAAAAATCTTTTAATCAAGAAAATTTTATAACAGAATTAAGAGAGCAATTAAATGAATTTCATATTAAATCGGGATGATCCATTTTAGAAGGGGAAGAGTTATCCAACCCGTGAAACCAGCCCACTTATGGCTTTTATAAACAATATTTTCAAACTCTGCATTTGCCTTTGCCTTTGCCTTTGGCTTTGAGGTCCGATCTTAGTTCCCCAACTAAGTTAAACAAATCAAAATTAAAGTAAACATCAGCTTCCGTTCGAAGCCCAATTAATTGCTAATTGAATTTCACAATGAAATGCGACAGTTTCATCTTAAGCGCAAATTAAAATTAACGTAAACATCAGCTTCCGTTTGAATCCCAATCAATTGCGCCCTTTTGCGTTTCAAGTTCACACCAAATTGCATCGGTCAGCATAATTGAATTTCACAATGAGATGCAACAGTTTCATCCTAAGCTTTTAATCTAACCATAAATTGAAGTTCTAAAGTTCAAAAAGAAAAGCTCCTGACCGAGGTTCATTGGATCAGATTAAGAAATGAAGCGGCAGTCCTATTTTTATCGCGACCGCGACCGGTTGTAAAAAATTAGAAAGTAACAGAAAGTGTCTTGGATTTAAAGTGTTTAAGAATAAAAGGTTTATCACCAAAATAATATAAAATATATAAAAAATAGTCAAAATTAAAATATCCAATATTAAACTAAATAGAATCTTTATTATGTAGAGGACTAAATTTTGGGCAAAAATCGCATCGATTGATTGACGCGTTTAGCGTCCAGATTTTTTTTTATAGAAATTGGGGTTTTTTGCCACTGGAAGATAATTGGGGCATGTTTGTGGCCAAAATAAATCTTAGCAAATCAGTTTAGAGTTATAAGAATTGAATGGTAAAAAATTTTAATAGGGTCATTAAATTAGTTTAGGCTGTGCGTTGATTCTTAGTTTTTATACCCGTTACTCGTAGAGTAAAAGGGTATATTGTATTCGTGCAAAAGTATGTAACAGGTATTCCTTCTACCTGTTACATACTTTTGCACGAATACAATCACTTCAAAAATTATGAAATATCCGATTATATATTATCAAATAACTCGGAACTTTCTTTAGATAATATAAACATTTTAAATCCTTTTATTAAAATTAATAATACTAAAATATCACTTACCTTTATATTATTAATTTTAATAATTATATATTTGATTTTTTTACTTATTATAAAATACAAAAATGCTATATTATTTGTAACCAAAAAACAACGGGCAGAACCAGAAAAATCTATTAATCAAGAAAATTTTATAACAGAATTAAGAGAGCAATTAAATGAATTTCATATTAAATCGGGATGATCCATTTTAGAAGGGGAAGAGTTATCCAACCCGTGAAACCAGCCCACTTATGGCTTTTATAAACAATATTTTCAAACTCTGCATTTGCCTTTGTCTTTGCCTTTGGCTTTGAGGTCCGATCTTAGTTCCCCAACTAAGTTAAACAAATCAAAATTAAAGTAAACATCAGCTTCCGTTCGAAGCCCAATTAATTGCTAATTGAATTTCACAATGAAATGCGACAGTTTCATCTTAAGCGCAAATTAAAATTAACGTAAACATCAGCTTCCGTTTGAATCCCAATCAATTGCGCCCTTTTGCGTTTCAAGTTCACACCAAATTGCATCGGTCAGCATAATTGAATTTCACAATGAGATGCAACAGTTTCATCCTAAGCTTTTAATCTAACCATAAATTGAAGTTCTAAAGTTCAAAAAGAAAAGCTCCTGACCGAGGTTCATTGGATCAGATTAAGAAATGAAGCGGCAGTCCTATTTTTATCGCGACCGCGACCGGTTGTAAAAAATTAGAAAGTAACAGAAAGTGTCTTGTATTTAAAGTGTTTAAGAATAAAAGGTTTATCACCAAAATAATATAAAATATATAAAAAATAGTCAAAATTAAAATATCCAATATTAAACTAAATAGAATCTTTATTATGTAGAGGACTAAATTTTGGGCAAAAATCGCATCGATTGATTGACGCGTTTAGCGTCCAGATTTTTATACCCGTTACTCGTAGAGTAAAAGGGTATATTGTATTCGTGCAAAAGTATGTAACAGGTAGAAGGAAGCGTTTCCGACCCTATAAAGTATATATATTCTTGATCAGGGTCACTAGCCGAGTCGATATAGCCATGTCCGTCTGTCCGTCTGTCCGTCCGTATGAACGCTGAGATCTCGGAAACTATAAAAGCTAGAAGATTGGCATTTTGCATGCAGATTTTAGGAGTTCCTACGCGGCGCAAGTTTGTTTCAAAAAGGTGCCACGCCCCCTTTAACGCCCACAATCGCTTATATACGATTTTATTTAAATATAAATTTAAATATTTCGGAAAAGTAAAAATGCAGTTTTATTGTGTTTATCAATACCTATCGAAATGTAGAAGAAATTTTTAAAATCGGACCATTCGTTTAAAAGTTATGCGTGATCAAAGTTTCTATCTCCATCTCCCTCGTACTCCTTTTACCTGAGTAACGGGTATCTGATAGTCGGGGCACCCGACTATAGCGTTCTCTCTTGTTTTTTATAGAAATTGGGGTTTTTTGCCACTGGAAGAAAATTGGGGCATGTTTGTGGCCAAAATAAATCTTAGCAAATCAGTTTAGAGTTATAAGAATTGAATGGTAAAAAATTTTAATAGGGTCATTAAATTAGTTTAGGCTGTGCGTTGATTCTTAGTTTTTATACCCGTTACTCGTAGAGTAAAAGGGTATATTGTATTCGTGCAAAAGTATGTAACAGGTAGAAGGAAGCGTTTCCGACCCTATAAAGTATATATATTCTTGATCAGGGTCACTAGCCGAGTCGATATAGCCATGTCCGTCTGTCCGTCTGTCCGTCTGTCTGTCCGTATGAACGCTCAGATCTCGGAAACTATAAAAGCTAGAAGATTGGCATTTTGCATGCAGATTCTAGGAGTTCCTACGCAGCGCAAGTTTGTTTCAAAAAGGTGCCACGCCCCCTTTAACGCCCACAATCGCTTATATACGATTTTAAAAATTTAAATATTTCGGAAAAGTAAAAATGCAGTTTTATTGTGTTTATCAATACCTATCGAAATGTAGAAGAAATTTTTCAAATCGGACCATTCGTTAAAAAGTTATGCGTGATCAAAGTTTCTATCTCCATCTCCCTCGCACTCCCTTTACCTGAGTAACGGGTATCTGATAGTCGGGGCACCCGACTATAGCGTTCTCTCTTGTTAATGAACAGTTTTATGTATATAGATTATGATATTATAAATATATTGGAAACTAGACATTTATTTTATGAAATCGAAGGATTAGAATCTGACCTTCTAATTGGATTCAATTTATTAAGAAAAATTAGAGCTATAATAAATATAGAAAAGGGAGTCTTTGAGTATAAAAGGAAAATAGAAACGTTCAAATATTATGATAATGAGGAAAAAAACGAAACAAGTTTAATTGAAGTAAATTATATTCCTCCGTTAAAATAAAAAATATTTCAATGATAAAAGTAGCGAAAACACAGATTCATTATTTGTGGAAAATAGTGAGAAAAGCTTGGGATTCGAAAATCCTGAGAACGCCGACGTAGAAATATCCGTCACTAAAAAAAACAAGAGAGAACGCTATAGTCGGGTGCCCCGACTATCAGATACCCGTTACTCAGGTAAAAGGAGTGCGAGGGAGATGGATATAGAAACTTTGATCACGCATAACTTTTTAACGAATGGTCCGATTTGAAAATTTTCTTCTACATTTCGATAGGTATTGATAAACATAATAAAACTGCATTTTTACTTTTCCGAAATATTTAAATTTTTAAAATCGTATATAAGCGATTGTGGGCGTTAAAGAGGGGGTGGCACCTTTTTGAAACAAACTTGCGCTGCGTAGGAACTCCTAGAATCTGCATGCAAAATGCCAATCTTCTAGCTTTTATAGTTTCCGAGATCTCAGCGTTCATACGGACAGACAAACGGACAGACGGACATGGCTAGATCGACTCGGCTAGTGATCCTGAACAAGAATATATATACTTTATAGGGTCGGAAACGCTTCCTTCTAGCTGTTACATACTTTTGCACGAATACAATATATCCTTTTACTCTACAAGTAACGGGTATAAAAATGTCTTGGGAATTAAAAATCCTGAGAGTGCCGACGAAGTAAATACCGTCAAAAATCGAATAAATAAAAATCGTTTGAAATGTAAAAATTTCAAGCCCGCCGTCGTTGAGTTATCCGACAAACAACAGATAAATAATTTAGGTACTAATCAATTAGACGAACTAAAGGAAAAAATAGTTCACTATATTGAAAAAGAGCATTATATGGGAAACAATATCCGTATGCTTTATCTGTCACGGACTTCGTGAATAGCGATATCAGTAGAATGTTATCAGACGAAATTATAAGGCCTAGCCGAAGCCCTTACAATTCACCAGTTCTGGTAGTCCCAAAGAAAGGAGAAAATCAAGACGGAAGCCGTAAATTTAGACTCGTCATTGATTATAAAAAATTAAATTAAAGTACCCTACCTGACAGGTACCCAATGCAAGACCCATCAGTAATTCTATCCAATTTGGGAAAAGCAAGATATTTTTCAACAATAGATTTACAATAAGGTTTTCGTCAGATATTAATGAAAGAATCTTGTTAAAAATATCAATGTACGCTTATGAATATAGCCACTGTTATCGATAACTAATATTAGCAGTGCGTTAATATTAACATCTGCACTGCAATTATGTAAACTAACATTTTTAATACTGTCTATCGCGATTAAGAGTCAAAGCAGCACGACGTGTTTTATTTTACGCTTCCGCCAAGATTTTCCTGACGAACAAATTCCTTTAATAGGTTATGGGCCCAGGCACGGC
Organism: Drosophila fuyamai; assembly: GCA_018153365.1. Lineage (NCBI taxonomy): Eukaryota > Metazoa > Arthropoda > Insecta > Diptera > Drosophilidae > Drosophila > Drosophila fuyamai. Next base: position 292,038 of record JAECXW010000540.1, read on the forward strand.
TTGGTAGTAAAGTGCGAAGTTACGAACTGAAATAAGAAAGACATTCGCGAGGAATTGTGGTGTGACGCAAATAGCAAAATGAGTGCGATGTATCAAATAGAAAAGTTGGAGGACAACAACTATGATACTTGGAGCATCCAAATGAAGAGTTTGCTGATACATGCAGAGCTATGGGATGTTGTGTCCGAGGATCCACAAGAAGGTTCATCCGCAGGCGTCAATAGGACGGCAATGGTTAAGAAGGCATTGGCCATGATCATGTTGAGTGTGAAGGCATGCTATCAAAAGTTGTATAGCGGCACGTGAAGCATGGACTAAGCTGAAAGAGATTCATCAGCCAAGTGGACCTGTAGTGACGCCAAGTGGTTGCTCAACTTACGCATGACGGAGGGTCAAAGCATGACAAGTTTCATAAATGTGTTTTGTGAAATTGTCGATCAACTTGCTGCGGTTAATATTCAGTTAAATAATGAGCTGCAGGCCATTATATTGGTTTCAAGTCTTCCAGAGGAGTTTGACATTTTTGTAGTCGCCATAGAGACGCGCGACATTCTGCCTTCGGTTGAAATTCTGTGTATCAAGCTGAAGGAAGAAGGAGAACGAAGAAAAAGTGTAGAGACGCATAGCAACACGGCGCTCGCTTTTTCTGCGACGCAAAACCAAAGGCGCCAGACAGACGCCAAGAAGAAGAAGCACACAAACGTTGTCTGTTTCAATTGCGGCGTAAAAGGGCACTTTAAAGCGAATTGTCAAAAAAGATCGGTAAAACAAGACGCAAAAGCGAAAGACGAAAACAAGCAGTGCAGCTTGTTAAATGCATTGGATGCAAGCAGTTTTTCCAAATCAAACTGGTGTTTGGACAGTGGCGCAACGAGCCACATGTGTTGCGATCGGCAGATGTTCACGAAGTTCGAAGAACATAGCGAAATGATTGGATTGGCAGACGCAGGTTTCTTGGAAGCCAAGGGCAAGGGTGAAGTTGTGCTAAAAAGCAAAAAGTATACATACATTAACATTGCTGAATGTATTGTATGTGCCAAAGCTGACGAGTAATTTCATATCCGTGATCACAGCAGTAGCAAATAATTGCGTCGTACATTTCGGGCCAAAAAATGCAAAGATTTCACAACATGGTGAAATAATTTTGGAAGTTAACAGAACTGGAAGCTTGTATATGGTTGAGTTCGAGCCTAACAGATGTTACGCTGCCGTTAAGGCTGATTCGAAACTGTGGCACAACAGACACGGGCATGTTAATTACACAAGTTTGCTGGAAATGTCAAAGAAAGGATTGGTACGTGCAAAGACCAATATAAACTCTAAGATGCGTAACGGCCATACATTGGTTTTGCACTATGCAGCTTGTTTTTTGGTGGCGACGAAAATTCCGCTCTCTCCGCTCGCACAAAGTTGAGAGCGTAAAAATCTAAAAATAGAATTGCACGAATAAGGAAGTGCGTATGTGTGCGTAGTTGTTTAAGAAGACGATTTTGCGGCCAGAAATCATTTCGGGACTAAGAAACTAATTGTGTGTCAAAAAAACTTCTACGATTGAACAGGATGTTTATTTAAATTGAATTTATGTATATATGGCAATGAAGCTTGATGTACGATTTTTTATATACCTTAAAAACAAATATCGGCATGTTTAATTCATAGTTTCGTTTTACATATTTAAATTAAAGCTAAAAACATAACTTTTAATACAAAACATATAAAACTGCTTGATTAAATTTAAAAATATTTCAATAAAGTTTAATATATTTGAATATACTATGATTGTTAAACAAAAACAATTACAGTCCATTTGCAATGCTTAAATAGTAAAACTTTAATAAGTTTGTTTAGGAGATCTAGTTAGCGCGCTTTTTTTTTCACCCAAAAGCGCGCGTTTTACAAATCAAATTAAAAGGCACAAAATCATTAAAGCAAATTTAATTTTCATAAGAAATACTAAAATTGGTTAATTTTTATAAAATGTATATATAATATTTAAGTATGTATTTGTATAATAACTATTTTAATTAGTTGTATATTTAATATATTAACTATTTTAATTATTAAATAGTATATTTAACATATTAACTATTATTATTTTTATTATTATTTAGTATATTTAATAAATAAAATAGTTAATATACAAATACATACATATATAAATATTTATAATTTATTTTTACGGGTAGGTTTAATTTTCAAAATTTACCTACCTTAGGAGTATATTTAAATATAATACAAGTATATTTTAGGTAAGTTATCCATTTTTAGTATTTTGTACATAAAATAAAATTAGCTTTAATGATTTTGGGCCTTTTAAATTTGATTTGAAAAGCGCTCGCCTATGTTTGGAAAGAAAAGCGCGCAAACCTTTTTTGTCTCCCCTTTTGGTTTCTCTTTTTTTCTAAATAACTAAAATAGTTAATATACAAATACTTAAATAAATTTAATTTATATTATGATAATAATGTTATTATAATAAGTATAATATAAAAGGACCACATATTTTTAAATCTATATATTTTAAAGACAATAAATATAAAAATATTCATCCTGTTCAATCGCAAAATTTCTGAGGCCCTTTAAAATCGTTCACACGTCGCACGCTGAATACCCTAATGACAATTATTTCAAAGTGAAGTCATGTATGAAATAAATTATGTATTTTTATATACTTAGTTATATATGGTCATTACTAAAAAATATTCTACATTCGTATAATTATCATATAAAGGCAATATAAAATAAGTATTTATAATAATGTTACAATTTTAAAATAAAGAGTATACATATTTCGACAGCGCGTTGCAGCGAAATTCTTCGCTTGTGAATACATGTGCACACATACATTCGTCGGCTGTCGCAGTATGCGTGCAAAGAGCGGCTGGCTTTTGAGCGCTCTCACGCTGGCTTTTGGGCAGAGAGCGAAAAGCCAGTTGAAAAGCCAGCACAAAAAATTCGTGTGCAAAAAAATCGTATGGCGTTACGCATCTTAGAGTTTATATTGGTCTTTGGTACGTGGGATGGAGAAATTGGATATGCCATCAATTGCCTCATGCAAGACGTGCATGGTGGGCAAAGTACATGTGCAACCATTTCCAAAGGCCAGTGAAGTCGTGCACAATTTTTGCTGGAACTAGTTCATACAGCGAAGTCTCTTGCAGGATCCAGATATTTCTTGACTTTTATTGATGACTGTTCGTGCTTTGTGTATTTCCTGAAAGGCAAGGATGAGGTCTTTGACAAGTTTGTGGAATTTAAGAATTTGGCAGAACGGCAAACTGGAAAGAAGCTAAAATATATTCGGAGCGACAACGGTCGTGAATATGTTAACAACAAGTTCAACAATTTTTTGAAGAGCAATGGTATTGATCGGCAGCTGACAGTGCCTTATACCCCACAACAGAATGGAGTTGCTGAAAGGGCAAATCGCACGTTGGTGGAAATGGCAAGATGCTTATTGGTGCAGTCAGGACTCAGTCAGACATTATGGGCAGAGGCAGTAAATACGGCTGTGTATTTGCGAAATCGTGCGGCTACACGAGCGTTGCCCAATATGACGCCTATGGAAGCGTGGACTGGTAAGAAGCCAAGTATAAGTCATTTAAAAATTTTTGGTTCCGTTGCAGTTGCACTTGACAAGGGGCATCATAAGAGCAAGTTCACAGCGAAGGGCAAAGAGTATCGCATGGTCGGATATTCTATGCAGGCGAAGGGCTATAGGCTATATAATGCGGAGTCAAACCTGGTGATCGAGAAACGAGATGTCATATTCGACGAGCTTAGTGGCTTAGAGCAGAGAAGTGACAGCGTCGTAGTACTTGACATGCAACCACCAAATTAAGGGCAATCTTCAAATTCAGACGATGAAGGTGATATCCAGCTGAGATCGGATGATGACCATGACGAAAGCGAGCCAGAACTTGGAGCTACAGACGACAGTAGCAGCAATGAATCTTTTGAAAGTGCAAAAGATATTGAGATAGTGCATGCTAATCCGAAACTACGAATTGGTCCTGGCAGACCAAAGATCCTGAGAACTGGCAAGCCTGGACGCCCAAAGAAGATCTACAATGTACTGGGAGCGATGGTTACAGACGAGGTAACTATTCCGTCATCGTACGACGAGGCGATCAACAGTAAACACGCAGCGCATTGGCACGAAGCAATGGAGAAGGAGCACAAGGCTTTGATGACAAATGAAACACGGCAGCTTGCAGAATGGCTAAAGAACCAGCGCGCAATTGGCTGCAAATGGGTATTTAGTCTAAAGCGAGATGCGTGCGGCCAGATTCAGCGCTTTAAGGCAACATTGGTAGCGAAAGGATGTTCGCAGCAATATGGTCAACTACAGCGAAACGTTTTCACCGGTATGCAGACTAGAGAGTATGCGTTTAGTTTTAGCGTTGGCAGCGGAGTTACAATTGTATTTGCATCAAATGGATGTATGCACGGCATATTTGAACAGCGATCTGAAAGACACGGTTTATATGAAGCAACCACAAGGGTTTGAAGAAGACAACCAGAAAGGAAAGGTTTTATTGCTCAAAAAGGCGCTATATGGATTGAAGCAATCAGGAAGAGAATGGAACTCGATGCTGGATGGAGTTTTGCGTAAACTTAATTTCGTTCCATGCGACAATGAGCCCTGCTTGTACAAACAAGAGATTGGAGGTAATTTGTCACTAATACTAGTATATGTCGATGATATTCTTATAGCCTGCAAGTCAAAGGAGGATTTGAACAACATTAAGGCAGCCATATCTAACGCATTTGAATGTGTTGATAAGGGTCCATTGGAGCTCTTCCTAGGTATGGAAATCAAACGTGATGGCGCACTCGGCGAGATCACTTTGGGTCATTCACAGTACATTAAGGATCTACTACGAAGACATGATATGGAGAACTGCAGAGCGGCTGCGACGCCGTTAGAAGCAGGACACCAAGTGGCATGCAGTAATGACCAATGTCAGGAAGTTGATTTGAGGTCATATCAGTCAACAATTGGAGAGTTAATGTGGTTAGCTCTTACGACCAGACCTGATATTTTGCATTCAGTTGCAAAATTGGCTCAGCGGAATAAGGATCCGCATGTGGAGCATCTAGCAGGAGTGAAGCATGTGTTGCGATATTTAGCTTCAACGGCGGAGCTTAAGCTACACTACAGCAAGTGTGGAAAGGCGTTTGAAGGCTATGTCGACTCGGATTGGGGCGGCGACCAAAGTGACCGGAAGTCATATACGGGTTTTGTATATTTTCTGGCAGGAGGTCCGATATCCTGGAAATCGGAGAAGCAACGGAGCGTAGCGCTTAGCAGCACAGAAGCTGAGTACATGGCGTTATCAACAGCATGCAAAGAGGCGATTGTTATGCGCAGACTTATAGTCGAAATTGGTTGCGGCGTAGAGGACACCCCAACAATAGTCCACACTGACAATTTAAGTGCGCAACAACTGGCTAAGAATCCTGTGCATCACTCAAGGGCAAAACATATTGATATAAGAAATCATTTTGCACGGGAAGTAGTAAATGAGGGACAAATAGTTTAAATAAATAAAGAGTCAAAGCAGCACGACGTGTTTTATTTTACGCTTCCGCCAAGATTTTCCAGACGAACAAATTCCTTTAATAAATCTGATGTCGAAAAAACATCTTTTTCAATAAATAATGGAAAATACGAATTTTTAAGAATGCCATTCGGACTAACAAATGCACCAAGAATTTTTCAGAGAGCAATGGACGACATCCTAAGAGAAGAAATAGGGAAAACATGTCATGTCTACATGGACGACATAATAATATTCTCAATTTCGATTGAACAACATTATGAAGACTTAAACAAAATTATAAATATATTATTAAGGGAAAACATGAAAATATCTTTAGAAAAATCTAAATTCTTTAAACGCGAAACCAGTTTTCTAGGATACATCGTATCTTATAACGTCATTAAGACAGACCCAGAAAAAAATTGACACCATTAATAAGTATCCGCTTCCAAAAAATATTCGGGAACTAAGAAGTTCCCTAGGCCTTACGGGTTATTATAGAAAACTTTTTTTAAATTACGCCTTCATAGCGAAACCTCTAACCAAATATCTTGGAGGTCATAATGGCAAAATTTCAAAAAGAATGTCAACAAAAATATTAGTTCAGCTGGATGACCCAGCTATTAAAGCTTTAATCGAGCTGAAAGAAAATCTCATTGCACAAGTTCAACCGGACTAAAATAAAAAATTTACCCTGACCACCGACGCTTCGGACGTCGCAATTGGTGCAGTATTATCTCAAGAAGGTAAATCAATTACTTTTATTTCAAAAACCCTTGACTAAAACAGAACAAGTTTATGCAACTAATATAAGAGAATATATAAAAATCTATGAAATTACTTATACGGAGTGATATAAAGAAATAATAAAATTGGAATCAGATAATATAAAAAGGGATTCTAATAAAAGGTCTCAATGGGAAATTAAATATGACATTGAAGTAATCGAATTAATTTTATCACAATTAATATCAACTAGATCAAAAAGAGGTATTAATGAGTTAGGCACTGTATGGAAATGGTTAGCTGGAACCCCGGATCATGATGATTTTATTAAAGTTCAGAATAAAATCAATGAATTAATTGAAAATAATAATAAGCAAACTATTATCAATTCCAAATTGTTCAAAGAAATTGAATCTCTTTCTGATGATTTTAAAAATGTTTTTATTGATCAAGATTTACCACTGCAAAAACATCGTTTACGATTACTAACATTTGATCTGCAAAATTTAATTGGCACAATTACACTAGCAAAAATTGATGTTTTTAATACCAAAATTTTGAACAATGATGACATCATGGAAATATTAAAACATGAACTAAAACCAGTAATTATCGCTGATTTAATGGACATCTCTGTTTTTAAAATCGCACTGCATAAAAAACTTTTAATCATTTATATAAAATACCCAATAATTAAAAATAGATGCGAAATTTATCACGCTAGAGCGATTTCCCAAAAAGATGGGAAGCTAGTATTAAGCAATCAAGTCGCAAAATGCACAAATATGTTTTATGAAATGTCTAACTTTAAGAACGAACTTTTAATAATTATTGCACTTTAATTAAGAAAAAAACTTGTTTTACCCGATTATTAAATGGAGAGAAATCGACTTGTAAAAAAATAAGAGAAAAAATATTTTTATTTATATTTATTATTTTTTTATACTAAAATATCACTTACCTTTACATTATTAATTTTAATAATTATATATTTAATTTTTATACCCGTTACTCGTAGAGTAAAAGGGTATATTGTATTCGTGCAAAAGTATGTAACAGGTAGAAGGAAGCGTTTCCGACCCTATAAAGTATATATATTCTTGATCAGGGTCACTAGCCGAGTCGATATAGCCATGTCCGTCTGTCCGTCTGTCCGTCTGTCCGTCTGTCCGTCTGTCCGTCTGTCCGTCTGTCCGTCCGTATGAACGCTGAGATCTCGGAAACTATAAAAGCTAGAAGATTGGCATTTTGCATGCAGATTTTAGGAGTTCCGACGCAGCGCAAGTTTGTTTCAAAAAGGTGCCACGCCCCCTTTAACGCCCACAATCGCTTATATACGATTTTATTTAAATATAAATTTAAATATTTCGGAAAAGTAAAAATGCAGTTTTATTGTGTTTATCAATACCTATCGAAATGTAGAAGAAATTTTTCAAATCGGACCATTCGTTTAAAAGTTATGCGTGATCAAAGTTTCTATCTCCATCTCCCTCGCACTCCTTTTACCTGAGTAACGGGTATCTGATAGTCGGGGCACCCGACTATAGCGTTCTCTCTTGTTTTACTTATTATAAAATACAAAAATGCTATATTATTTGTAACCAAAAACGAGGACAGAAGCTAACTTCGGCAAGCCGAAGTTTTAATACCCTTGCAGACTTAGCCGAAATTGCTAAAATTGTTTAGTGTAAACTGACACCAGACGGACAGACGGACATGGCTATATCGACTCCCCTATTGATCCTGATCAAGAATATATATACTTTATAGGGTCGGAAACGTCTCCTTCACTGCGTTACAAACTTCTGACCAAAATTATAATACCCCCTGCAAGGGTATAAAAAGATGAGCTATACGTAATTAATTTCATTTTTAAATAGCGGCTGTAGTATGTACTTGTCCAATTGGCAGCAACTTTTACCCTGAGCAAGGTATACATAAATAAACAAGAGAGGACGCTATAGTCGGGTGCCCCGACTATCAGATACCCGTTACTCAGGTAAAAGGAGTGCGTGGGAGATGGAGATAGAAACTTTGATCACGCATAACTTTTAAACGAATGGTCCGATTTGAAAAATTTCTTCTACATTTCGATAGGTATTGATAAACACAATAAAACTGCATTTTAACTTTTCCGAAATATTTAAATTTATATTTAAATAAAATCGTAAGCGATTGTGGGCGTTAAAGGGGGCGTGGCACCTTTTTGAAACAAACTTGCGCTGCGTAGGAACTCCTAAAATCTGCATGCAAAATGCCAATCTTCTAGCTTTTATAGTTTCCGAGATCTCAGCGTTCATACGGACGGACAGACGGACAGACGGACAGACGGACATGGCTAGATCGACTCGGCTAGTGACCCTGATCAAGAATATATATACTTTATAGGGTCGGAAACGCTTCCTTCTACCTGTTACATACTTTTGCACGAATACAATATACCCTTTTACTCTACGAGTAACGGGTATAATTAAATAAATTGCATAGTTTCATGCCAATAGCTTTTATACTGCAAAATTGTCATATACAAATAGGGCAAAAAGGGATATTTGTGCAGCCTTTAAAAATTTTTCCCACGGAAGCTATACGATATAGACGTCCAATCGGCAAGGGCTTTTACCCTGATCAAGGTATGTGTAAATAAATAAGACTTGGAAAAATGTATGTCAATAGCTTATACACTGCGCGAAATATTCTAAAAAACATGAAATTTTGACCGATTTCACCGTATTGTTCCTATGGGAGCTATAGGATATAGACGTCCGATCAGCACGCGCTTTTACCTTGATGAAGGAATGCATAAAAAAATACGATTTGAAAAAATGTATAGCAATAGCTTTTACACATCGCGAAATATTCTGAAAACATCAAATTTGGACCGATTTTACCCTATTGTTCCTATGGGAGCTATAGGATATAGACGTCCGATCAGCACGCGCTTTTACCCTGATCAAGGTACGCATAAAAAAATAAGATTTGGAAAGAGTTATGGGAATAGCTTTTACACTGCGCGAAATATCCTAAAAATCATTAAATTTTAACCGATTTTACCCTATTGTTCCTATGGGAGCTATAGGATATAGACGTCCGATCGCCACGCGCTTTTACCCTGATCAAGGTATGCATAAAAAAATACGATTTGGAAAGATTAATGTCAATAGCTTTTACACTGCGCGAAATATCATAAATTCTTGCAAGATATATCCAATTGTTCCTATGGGAGCTATAGGATATAGACGTCCGAAATCGATTTTCAAACTTGATCTGCGTACACATGTTTTAGGACGATTGTGAAAATTTCAGATCGCTAGCTTTTAAACTGAGCTCGCAAACGGTATTGAAACAGACGGACAGACGGACATGGCTATATCGACTCCCCTATTGATCCTGATCAAGAATATATATACTTTATGGGGTCGGAAACGTCTCCTTCACTGCGTTACAAACTTCTGACCAAAATTATAATACCCTCTGCAAGGGTATACAAAAAAACTACGGCCAGAACCAGAAAAATCTATTAATCAAGAAAATTTTATAACAGAATTAAGAGAGCAATTAAATGAATTTCATATTGAATCGGGACGATCCAGTTTAGAAGGGGGAGAGTTATCCAACCCGTGAAACCAGGCCACTTATGGCTTTTATAAACAATATTTTCAAACTCTGCATTTGCCTTTGTCTTTGCCTTTGGCTTTGAGGTCCGTTCTTAGTTCCCCAACTAAGTTAAACAAATCAAAATTAAAGTAAACATCAGCTTCCGTTCGAAGCACAATCAATTGCTAATTGAATTTCACAATGAAATGCGACAGTTTCATCTTAAGCACAAATTAAAACAAGTGAGAACGCTATAGTCGAGTGCCTCGACTATTAGATACCCGTTACTCAGTAATTATCAATTTGAATTCGGCGATCTCTTAGAGCTGGCAGCTTTACAGCACAAGCATCAGCACGAGCGCTTCTTTAGCGCAGGCAGCTTTTGTCCTGCACCAACAGCTGTGTTTATGTTTATGTTTTTGAATTCAATGCTTACATACATACACACATACGCCATTGTTTGACTCAGACCTCCAATTTGGCTAACTTGATTTGATTTGCATAGTTCTTGGGATATAGTTCGGTATTGACAAATGAAAACCATCGCAATTTCCTTTAATAGAAATTAACGTTAACTCTGTTAAACCCCTTGGCCAGCTGTTTCAAAGTCATCCGTTAGATGGCGCTATTGGTACCACGGGCCATGAAAGGCGGAAATGTAGGCGCTAGCCAGGCTTAAGCGTTTAATGGGTTTTTGGGCGTTAGAGTGGGCGTGGCAAACTTTTATTAGGCCAATCGATAGGTATTGACGAAACAAATACATATCAATAACAAAACAAATACATTTCACAACGTTTCTGACTTTCAAAGTGAACGGTCGTGTTTTTTTTCTGCGCTTCGAATTTTGTATTTTGTTTTCGTTTATTATGGGAATAAACGGTGGGTGTTATCAAAACAATTTTAATTTTCTTCCGTGTTATTTAAACATAAATTTAAACTCCGTTCGCTTCGCGAGTGCACTTTGTATTTAATACTAATTAATTGTTTTATTTTCGTAATTCTTATCTGTGCTTTCTTTTCTTTTATCCACACCGTTTTCTCTTTTGTGTATGCACTTTAACTTAGTTACGCTCCCGCTCTCTTGCTCTCTTTGCTTTGAAAGTTCTAAGCGTGCAGTTTCTGCGCTCTTGCGGTACTTATAACTGCTCGCTTATAAATTTCAATTCGCTTTCTTGGTACAGTGGTCCCAATAAATAAAATGAATAATAAAAATTTAGTCTGCTTCTGCAAGAAATGCAGCCTCGTAATCAGGGCTGACCAGTCGAATATGACTTGCTGGCTGTGTGAAAATATGGTGCACACCAAGTGCGCCGGTTTTACTGGCCGGACAAGTGACGACCTTTCAAAGGGGCCCAATTTGCAGTTTTGTTGTAACGCTTGTGTCGAGGTTGCGAACGAGATGAAATCGTTCATGCGCCAAACTAAAGGCGGCCTGATGGGGCTGATTAGCTGTTTCGGTGTTGCTAGAGATAGTTTTCGCCGAGCTGATGATCTCCTCTCTGCGCTGGACTCGCAGTTTAATAGTCGTAAGCTATTAGAAGAGTCCCCTAAGCGCAAAAAGGCCGCTGGTGGTAAGGAGCAAAAGGGGAACACCCCGCAACCGAAATCAAAAGAACAACAGAGCATTCCGGCGGATCAGCAGCCGATTTCAGCAAACCCTCAAATGTTGCTAAGATCGGCAGCTAAAAAAGATTCGGTATCCGAACAATCCGTTTCAGAATGCATGCAACCAGGGACTTCTAAGAATTTCGATTTGTCCGTAGTGGTTTCACATTTAGTGGATCCACCTATCTCTCAGAATGTAGCATCACCACCACAAGGGACTACTGAGTCCGGACAACCGTCTCAAGTTGGTTTGGCAGAAGCAATGTCTGCTCCACCAAAATCCCTTTCAGTGGTTCCACTAAAGAAACAAATTTTCGTTTCTCGGCTTTCCCCTGATCAAACATCTTCTGATGTATTGTCTTATATACAAGACAAAACTAAAGCCGATTGTAATAGTGTAAAGGTGGAAAAGTTTAAGTTTTCTTATCCTAGAGACATTTCATCTTTGAAGATAACTGCCCCTGACGAGTTTTTTGAAGCCGTATGCTCGACTTTTGGCCGGATAATATGGTTGTAAAAGAGTTCGAGGCTAAGATAAAGAAGAAGGGGCCCGTGGGAGTAAAACTTCCTAGACGAGGCCAAGCCAGTGTACCAATTTCAAAAAACTAACTTCTAACCTCCTTCTTTCCTATCAGAATGCAAGAGGCTTGCGTAGCAAACTCACTAAATTGTATTCCGATAGCCTTTCCTTTGCATCTCATATTATTGTGTTCACAGAAACCTGGTTAAAGCCGGAGATCTTTAGCTACGAAGTTTTTCCAGGAAAGTACACAATATATAGGTATGACCGTCCCTCTAGACGGGGAGGTGGAGTCTTAATTGGAGTTGATTCAAACCTCCCGTCTGAGGAGATATTTTTTGATGAATTCAATACCATTGAATTTATTTGTGTAAAGTTATCGCTTCCTGGTAACTTTATATACATAACTTGCTCATATATTCCGCCGTTGTCTGAACTTCCTGATTATTTAAATCACCTATCCGTCATTAAGTCCGTTGCAAATAAGCTTTCCGATAGGGATCAGTTGATAGTTCTAGGTGATTTTAATATACCTGGAGTTACTTGGTCCACTGAGGATGGATCGAATGTCTTACTACCTATAGCACAGCATGATTTTATTGATGGCCTGCTTGACATATCTCTATCTCAAGTAAACCATGTTCGAAATTCATTAGGTCGCCTACTTGATTTGTGTTTTGTATCAAATCCTGAATACATTGTTTTCGCAAGGCAGACTTTCTGAGGCTAAATAATTTTATTTCTGGCTTTAATTGGTCTGATCTTTACCTATGCATTAATATGCCCGATGCAGTTAATGTTTTTTACACTGCAATAAACTCATTTTTTAATTCCTGTGTTCCGTGGTACTATCCGTCAACTTCCAATAAATCACCTTGGTTTAGCAAAGAGTTGACACACTTAAGAAATGTAAAGTCCAGACTTTTTAGGAGATATAAAAATACCGGTTCTCAATCTGTTTTTACTAGATATTTAAGTGCTCGGTCAAGATTTACCGTGCTTAATGCTCAGTGTTATAACAGTTACTTAAACCGTTGTAAGGTCCAGTTCTCTCAGGACCCGAAACAGTTTTATAATTTTGCTAACACCAAGCGTAAATCTAATTCCTTTCCTTCCTCGCTATCGTTCGAAAACATGACGGCAACCACAGATCAGGCAATATCCGATTTATTTGCCCAATTTTTTCAAACGACTTACTCTACTTTAGATTATTCATCACAGCCTTATTCTTACAACATATCCAAGTCAAACCTCATATTCTGTCCCACTTTAACAGAAAGCTCTCTTCTTTTGGATCTTCTTCGTATTAAGCCTGTTTATTCGCCAGGGCCCGATGGTATTCCTGGGTGCGTGCTTAGGTATTGCGCTAAGGCCCTGTGCAAACCTCTTCACAAGTTGTTTACCTTATCTATAGAAACCTCCCAATTCCCAAATATTTGGAAGGATCATTTGTTATTCCTCTTTTCAAAAAAGGTAACAAGTTAGAAGCCAGTAACTACAGAGGTATTTCTAAGTTGTCAGCTATTCCTAAGCTTTTTGAAAAATTATTTCTCCTCATTTGCAGCACCTTTGCAGATCAATCATTTCTCCGTGTCAACACGGATTTATTAAACGTAGATCCACAATCACAAAACTTCTAGAGCTCACTTCATTAGTGATAAAAGGCTTCAATAGTAGTTTTCAAACAGACGTCATTTACACTGACTTTAGTAAAGCATTTGACTCTGTAAATCACTTACTTCTCATTCAAAAACTTGACCTTTTAGGTTTTCCAGTTGATCTGCTTAAATGGATTTCAAGTTATCTGAATGGCAGGTCACAAATGGTCCTTTTTAAAAATTCAATTTCTGAAATTCTCCGTGTTACCTCCGGTGTCCCACAAGGGAGCCATCTGGGTCCGTTACTTTTTACATTATTTATTAATGATCTTCCCTCAATTATAAGTCATTCTCGCGTACTTATGTACGCAGATGATGTTAAGTTGTGCCTGCAGTATAAGGACATTTCCTGCCATTTAGACTTGCAATCCGATCTAGATAATTTTCAAAACTGGTGCCGAGATAATTTACTAAATTTAAACGGTTCCAAGTGCAAGCTGATGACTTTTTATCGGGCCAATCCGATATACGTGACCTACACGTTAAGTGGCAGCTCTTTGAATAGAATTACTCTTGTAAACGATCTTGGTGTTCTCTTGGACCCCAAACTAAAATTTTCTAATCACATTTCGTCCATGGTTAATAAAGCCAGAGGAGTGCTTGGATTTATTAAAAGGTGGTCAAAAGAATTCGATGATCCTTATTTGACTAAAACTTTATATATTTCGCTAGTCCGTCCGATTCTGGAGTATGGGTCTCCCGTCTGGAGTCCACAATACGGAATACATATTGGACGTATTGAATCTGTACAAAAAAACTTCCTTCTTTTTGCTTTACTGCGCCTAAACTGGGATGCAAATCTTATCTTACCTTCTTATTCTAGTAGACTTCTTTTGATTAATTTACCATCCCTAGCCAACCGTAGAACGATGCTTGGTACTATCTTTATTTATAACCATATACATGGTGATTGTTGGGCCACTATTGAATCTTGAGAAAAACATGAATGTAATTTTGAAGTAATAATCTGTCTTGAAGTGTATGGATCTAATTTGTTAACCTGAGCTGCGCTCTCAGTGGTAAAGCTTAAGTTCTCGCTCTCATGTAATTCACCACACTGGCCACGAAGGCTATTATCCAACGTAAGAATAAAGAGTTCAATTTTGGTACTGCGACAAGACGGTTGGATTTGCTTCATTAACTTAACTATCCCCCCGACTCCCTACAGTCTCATGTGGGTCAGGAAAACGCTCCTGCTCCATCAAACATTTTGGCGCCCAACGTGGGGCAGGATAGTTAATTTAAAAAATTAAAAAATTTAAAAAAAAAAAAAAAAAAAAATCCTTAGTGTTCAAGTCAACCTGATCGCCCAAAGTTAATTCCGCAAGCCGCGCATTGTTACGTTACGATTCGCGCTACCTCATATGTGATGCGCTGCTCAACGCTCACCTAACGACACACGCACACTTACATCCGTAGACACGGCAGTACAACCCCCATACACCATCGTTGGAAGACGCGGGTTGCTCAGAAGATCTGGATTACGCTACGCTGTTCCCAGTCAGCTACGCCACTTATATTCTCGATTGCGGAGCCGAATCTCCATCGCCCCATCGACAATATCATTTCTAACCTGGAAAACCGTTTTGCTGGACTACGTAACGTCACAACGGTAAGGTTACGTCATCAGTGCCAACGCTGCCAGAGCCCTCACGCCAATCGCTGAGTCTTCTTTGGTCTCATTCCGCCGTCACTGTAGTGCTTTTGGTTTGAACCTGCAAGTCCACTATACACGCGTACAGTCACCACGAGTGCCAATAGCAGTCACCGCGCAACGCATCAACCTGGAACTGGTTCATTGCGGAACCTAAGCGCTGCCAGATATTAAACTACACAAGTTGGCAGCATATGGCTTATTGTAAGTAAATCACAATAACCATGTGTCCCACACCGCTAGACGTATTAAAACAAAAGCGATCTAACATACGCCGGAGCATTTCCCGCATTGGAGCAGCAGTCGCCAAGACGGAGAAGGTTGAGAAGCCAAATGCCGCGCTGACGCCAGCCGAACTCACGTGTCGGCTAACTATTTTGGAGGCCTACTTCAAACAAATCATGGCCGTCCAAACCGAAATCGAGGCACTCGACTCAACCGAGGAACAGCTAAACTACCGGGCCGAGCTGGAAGATCTGTTCATCGCTACAAAGGTGACCATAAAGGATCAGCTTGGAGACGACGTGCACAATTCTACGCCGCTCGCCCAAGACACGCTACTCAGGCCTGGACCAACATCATCGCTTAAGCTACCAACTCTTGCGCTCCCGACCTTTGCTGGCGAGTACGCGGAATACAGAAATTTTATTACTACGTTCCTGCAAGTTGTAGATCAGCAGGAAGCGCTATCGCCGATCGAGAAGTTTAATCACCTCATAAACTGCCTCAGAGGCGCCGCCTTAGAAACCATCAAGGCGTTTCAAGTCACTCCAGAGAATTACAGCAAGGCCTTACTTCGCCTAAAGAGCAGGTACGATAACCCCACCATCGTATTCCTGGACAACATAGCGTCACTCTTCAAATTGCCAACTGTGACCACCGAAAATAGTGTACAGTTGCGCAGCCTGGTTGACAACGCAACAGCGTTGTTTAACTCGTTGCGATCTTCAGGATCCGAAGCGCAGATAGCTCAAACGATGTTGATTGCTATTGTCATGGAAAAGGTAGATAAGAGAACCCGGCAGCTCTGGAACGAATCTCTCACGTTCGCAGCACTACCCTCTTGGAATGCCTGCCTCTCCTTGATTGAGCGGCACTGTCAACACTTGGAGTCCTCAATACATCACATCGGCAATCCGAATACGGCTCAAAATACATCCGGCAGAACGCGACAACCGCAAGCTCCACGCATGGGCCACAGCTTTACGTGCTCCACGCAAGCGTGTCCTATATGCTCTGGCAGGGATCATCGGATTTTTAGATGTTCGCGACTGCAAAACATGTCGCCTGCCCAACGTCTAGAAGCTGTCCGGACAAAATCGCTGTGCACAAACTGCCTTGGAAAGGCTCATCATCCGTCAAATTGTCCATCTTCAAATAGGTGCAGAATATGTTCACGGCTGCATCACACTATGCTTCACTTCGATCCGTCAGGACAGGAATCCAGGAGTCCTAGGCGGCCAAGTCCGACTAATGCGCCACCTCAGCACCATGTCGCTGAGGCCGTCGCTCACGCACACGTGGACACCCACCACGACCAAATCATTCTGGCTACAGCCATAATACTAGTGCAGGATGCTGTGGGCAACTACGTACCAGGACATGCACTACTGGACTCTTGCTCCCAAGTTAACTTCATGTCCGAAGACTTCGCTCAACAACTTCGTTTGCCTCGAAGCAAGGGACATATCGACATTCGAAGCATTGGCGATTCTTTCACCCGCATCAAGCATCGCATTTCGACCGTTGTAAAGTCACGATTCGGTGAAGCAGAGTTACCCGTCGAATGCTGTATAACCTCGAGAATCGCCTATCAACCCGATGCAGAAATCGACATTTCATCATGGAGCCTCCCAGACAACGTTCCACTGGCTGATGAGAGATTTTATCAGTCTCGCCATATCGACCTTCTTCTTGGCACAGAAACGTTCTTCACCGCTTTGTCTATTGGCCAAATCAAGTTGGGTCCCCATCTCCCCATGTTGCAAAAGACGATCTTTGGATGGGTAGTATCAGGGCGTACCGGCAATCAAGGCCATGCCGCCCAAGCCCATAGTTTCCTTTCATCAGAGGAATCAATAAACCTGAACCTGGAGCGCTTATGGCGCATAGAGGAAGTTTCTACTACGCCATTAACACTTACTCCACCGCAAGCTAAATGCGAATCGATCTTCCAAAAATCTGTCTGTCAAGTAGCGGATGGAAGACTGATGGTTCAACTGCCCTTCAAGGATGACCCTAATCTGTTGGGGAGGTCTCTTGAAACAGCACGGCTAAGATTTGCATCGTTGGAAAGTCGCTTAAGCCGAAACGCGAATTTGCGAGCCGAATACACGAATTTTATGGAAGAATATGAGCGCTTGGGTCACATGGAATTAGTAACCAGCCCACTCCTCAATGAACCCCACTACTACATACCACACCACTGCGTGTTTAAACTCAACAGCACGTCAACTAAACTAAGGGTAGTCTTTGACGCCTCGTGCCCAACAAGCACCTACAAGTCCTTAAACGACATCCTTCTAGTTGGACCCACGATTCAACCAGACTTGTTTACAATCTTACTAAAGTTCCGGACTCATCGTTATGTACTAACTGCTGACGTCGTCAAGATGTACCGGCAGGTATTAATTGATCCATCGCATCGTAAATTTCAGTACATCTTATGGAGAAACTCCAACGACCAGGAGATTCGCACATACCAGCTGAACACCGTTACTTACAGCACCGCATCAGCGCCGTATCTAGCAATTCGCAGCCTGTTTCACCTCGCCAATCAACATGCAAGTTCACATCAAATTGGAGCAGAAGCCATAAAATCGTGTTTTTATGTGGATGACTTTCTCGGTGGAGCAAATAAGCTAGATCAATTGAACCAGATTCAAACCGAAGTCATCGCTATCCTCACGGCCGGCAAGATGGAACTGGCAAAATGGCACTCCAACCATCAGGATTTCGTCAATGATACAACGGTCAAGGAGCTAAATCTCGACGACTACGCTACGACAAGCACATTGGGATTGAAGTGGGACCAACGAGAAGACATCTTCAAATTCTCATTCAACTGGAGCACAGCTCCGGAAAGTATCACAAAGCGTGTAACGAACATTCATAATTCTCAGGCCAAGATGTTGACTAAGAGAAGTGCTCACGCGAAATTATTCTCCGGCTTGGCTCGTCGACAATTGGTGTAGGTTTTGGCTACTTCTCTCGGATGGCCTATCTTCATTATTAATTCTAAAAAATATTCGCGTGACAGGACAAGCTATAACAAAGGGACGAGACACTACATATTTTAACCAGACATTTACGGACATCTAAAACTAGGGGTTCTATTGCACTTTACCTACTCTGTGAACACTTTAAAATCTCAGATGTTGTGGAGATCTATATTGCCCTCCCTTCCTTCGACCGTTTCTTTACCTACAAAAACCCATATTCCTTGAAACGGTCCCTTGGTGTTCAGGGGTGCCAGGGGGTCATTTATGCCGAGTCAAAAAATTGGGGATTTAAAACATTATAAAATATTTATTTAACAACTAAAAGAAGAGTACGAATAATTCCTGGAGACAGCTATACATCATAATAAATCAGAGAACAGTAAAAATATAATAAATGGGACAATATAAAACTATATATAAATAAAATGGGGATAAAAATATGGAATAAAAATATAGTTTATATATAAAAAAAAGGTTAGGCATTCATGCGATGAGATTGGATTTAAATATATAAAGATGAAATTAAAAAAAGACAAAATTTAGAAAGGCGAATCAGATTTCTTTGGCAAACATAGCCATAAATTTGAGCAGCAAATGGGCAAACAAAACTCCTTAAAATTTTAGAAGTGTATAATTGATTTTCCGCCACTCACTTTGGATTCACTTTAGGTTTTCATTCTTTTGTGGGATCTTTTTTTATTGATTTTATTTTAACGAAAGGTTTATATATCGCATTTTCTTTTTAACTGGGGATTTCTTCTGTTATGTCGTCATTTATGTGAATAAAAATATCAGGAACTTTTGTTCGCTCACCAAAATTTCAGCTGGAGTCCTCCTCGACGAAAGCGCTTTCTCGACCTGGAACTTTAGAAAATATGCTTTTTCTGGCACACACGTACCGCATTTATGATAAAAAAACGACACAAAAAAAATGCGATTGAGTCCCCGGACGGAAGTCACTCAATATTTTTTTTAAAGAAAACCACTCAAATTGGCCTCTGCCCTTTCATCATCATTTTCGCTCGACTTTTTTTCACCGCATGGCCGTTATGCAATTACATTAACTTAAATAAAAAAAAGAATTAATCTCTTATGGTAAAACTTAACTACAAGAATTTCGGCTGCTTGACTTCTGTTTTTTTCTTTTTCATAATATTTTTTTTCCCACTTTTGGGTATTCGACCCTTTGGAGAACTTGCTGAGGGATTTTCTGTGGGCTTTGGGGACTTTAACAGAATTTTTTAAAACTTTTCACGCCACTAAAATCGGGCACACATGATAAGAAAAATTTCCCTCTTTTCCCGGGACTGCAATTTTTCTGATTCCGGCGACGTTTAACGATTCCGAGTCATACTTTTCCCCGGCTTAAAATAACACGCCCTCTAAGGCGGCTGCGCGACAACTGCGCGAATCCAAAAAAAACTCAATCTGGGCGGCGTTTTGGAGACTCTTTGTTGCTGCAAGACTTCGGTGTTCTTCGTTTTTAGGCTCGCCAATATGCACTCAATTTCGGTCTGTTTGCTTCCCAATTGATTTTGTTAAGCGCCAAGCCTAATTAAATAAATTCCAAGCTAAGTTCAAACTCACCCAGACCCTACGCTTTAGAAACTTACCAGCTAGGACTCAGCGCTGCGCTGGATATTTAAGCTGTGGTTTTTCGGTTCGCTGATATGCCGGGGATAACTTTCGCACTAAAAATGTAACTTTGGAATATATACTTGCACCCGGCACAACTTGCACCTTTGACGCCACGATTGGAATAGACCGATCTAGACGCCACAATTATGGCGGTAACCCCTAGCCGAGCAGATGAGATGGAGAAAAGGAAAGTTGACAGAAAGGTCTGTTGCTCTCCTTGCCGCTTTTCTTTAGCCACATCCCGTACCGCAGAGCGACTCCTAGATGGCGCTTACCACATTTTACATCCAGCTAACTACAAGCGCTACAAAAGCCCCCCTCCTAAGAGCAGACTTGGGGTTTACAAACCCGAAGGATGATCACCACCAAGCTTGTAGTTCATTCAGACTACTGTTTCAGGTCCTTGGCGTGGAAACGACCTACCCAATTCCCTTGTAAATCTTCCAGCTCATAACACGAATTCCCTAACTTCTTCCGGACTCTGGCTTTAACATATGTTGGTCCTAATTTTGAACTGTATCCGCCTGGAAAACTACTCTGCTTAAAGTTCTTTCGGTACACTTCTTGCCCTTCGCTGTATGCAACCTCTCCTGTCCGCAAATTGTATTGACGCTCATTTTTGGCGTTTTGCCTACTCATAACTTCCTGAGCCTTTTTCCTGACCAACTCCAGAGAGTCTTCTCGCGTAAACACCGCAGATCTATCCTCCAAAATTCCCAGAGCTCTCAACAGTTTATAGGAAGATCCGGACGAGAGGAAATGCTGTTTGAGAAGCTCCCAACCCTGCTGAACCTCGATCTCCTATTGGCGTATTGCCACTCGCAGTTAGCACCTGAGTCTTCTGCTGACGGGTATTTTGAGAAGGAGTTCCTGGTTTCTCAAAACATACGGTTTGGCAAATGGGACATGTAGTGTGGGTCTTGGAATAATTTGCGATACAAGATTGATGAAACTCATGCTTGCATTTAGTTTTATATGTCTTGGCGGAGTCTAAATAACACTCGCACTGCGAACACTGGCGGGTTTCGGCACCTTCACCATCAGCCATATTGAATAGATAAACAAAATCCTAGTCTAATAACTAAAAAAAAGTATAAGCTAATATATAAAAGAAATTATAATGTGAAAACTAAACTCAAAGTAACATATAAATACGAGATATATAAAACGAAAAAATTGCATAAAACGAGTGCGAAATTACAACACGTTACATAAACCAGAAATATTGGTCTTCTTATCTCCTTTTGTTTGCGAGGTCGATGACCTCCGCTGAACAATCAGCTGTCCAACTCTCTATGCAAAACTACTCAAGATTCAAACTCAAACAAAAATGCAATCGAACTGCTCGAATACACCGAGAAAAATCAAATATCGATTGACAGCAAAAATATGAACATATAATGATAATATCAATAAAAAATAAAATATAAATTTGAATAAATAAAATAAAATAAATTTGTAATCAAAAGCAAAAGAAATAAATATCATAAATTATTTTTGACGTCGGACATAAATATTCCCCCTCTGACAAACCTAACAAAGATAAGAAAAGTGCATAGAAAAAACATAAAATGCAATTGCATGTGCATTGCGCTTATCGCTTTGCCAAAAATTACAACAACAACAATAAGCGCCACTCGCAGACAGCGGCTAGCCGATCGTACGACCTTCGCGACAATGCCTATAATCCGAGCCGTCTGCTTCGCACTTTACAATTGCGGAGCATGTTAGCTATGCCTTTCATCGTGGTCAGCGAATCTTTATGTAAATAAAATCCACTGCATATCCAATGCGAATTTTGGCAAGCTGATCTGTCTGATGAGTAATTAGGTTACTCCTGCAATGTTTAAACTTTGAATTTTGGTTCATTAACCGTGGTCAGGTAGCGAAATTATAGCTACAAATCTCAAAACCTGCAGTTCCTAAGCGTTTAATAACCAAACCTATTGACTTTAAAAATGTAAGGGTATACTAGAGGGCCTTCTTCCTCTTCCTAAAATTTTTTGGTCAAGCGTGGACGAATGACTCATCTCTCTGGACTCTGTCTCTTCGTTTCCGAAGCGTTTGAGTGGAATTCTAAGCGAGGTTTGAAGCTGAATTGAGTGAAAATATCTGAAAGTCTCCAATAGCAATACGAGAATTATTTGCTCGATTTTTGCACAAGTAAAATCAAATATTTATAATCTGGCTAACACATAAAATTGTATCTCGTGAGCAACGTAAAAACGTGGCCATGAAGTTGGGCGCCATAAAATAATAATGATAATTAGAATATAATTATAAATGTAACGAACATTCATAATTCTCAGGCCAAGATGTTGACTAAGAGAAGTGCTCACGCGAAATTATTCTCCGGCTTGGCTCGTCGACAATTGGTGTAGGTTTTGGCTACTTCTCTCGGATGGCCTATCTTCATTATTAATTCTAAAAAATATTCGCGTGACAGGACAAGCTATAACAAAGGGACGAGACACTACATATTTTAACCAGACATTTACGGACATCTAAAACTAGGGGTTCTATTGCACTTTACCTACTCTGTGAACACTTTAAAATCTCAGATGTTGTGGAGATCTATATTGCCCTCCCTTCCTTCGACCATTTCTTTACCTACAAAAACCCATATTCCTTGAAACGGTCCCTTGGTGTTCAGGGGTGCCAGGGGGTCATTTATGCCGAGTCAAAAAATTGGGGATTTAAAACATTATAAAATATTTATTTAACAACTAAAAGAAGAGTACGAATAATTCCTGGAGACAGCTATACATCATAATAAATCAGAGAACAGTAAAAATATAATAAATGGGACAATATAAAACTATATATAAATAAAATGGGGATAAAAATATGGAATAAAAATATAGTTTATATATAAAAAAAAAGGTTAGGCATTCATGCGATGAGATTGGATTTAAATATATAAAGATGAAATTAAAAAAAAAACAAAATTTAGAAAGGCGAATCAGATTTCTTTGGCAAACATAGCCATAAATTTGAGCAGCAAATGGGCAAACAAAACTCCTTAAAATTTTAGAAGTGTATAATTGATTTTCCGCCACTCACTTTGGATTCACTTTAGGTTTTCATTCTTTTGTGGGATCTTTTTTTATTGATTTTATTTTAACGAAAGGTTTATATATCGCATTTTCTTTTTAACTGGGGATTTCTTCTGTTATGTCGTCATTTATGTGAATAAAAATATCAGGAACTTTTGTTCGCTCACCAAAATTTCATTTCTCGGGATAGACCTGGAACTTTAGAAAATATGCTTTTTCTGGCACACACGTACCGCATTTATGATAAAAAAACGACACAAAAAAAATGCGATTGAGTCCCCGGACGGAAGTCACTCAATATTTTTTTTAAAGAAAACCACTCAAATTGGCCTCTGCCCTTTCATCATCATTTTCGCTCGACTTTTTTTCACCGCATGGCCGTTATGCAATTACATTAACTTAAATAAAAAAAAGAATTAATCTCTTATGGTAAAACTTAACTACAAGAATTTCGGCTGCTTGACTTCTGCTTTTTTCTTTTTCATAATATTTTTTTCCCACTTTTGGGTATTCGACCCTTTGGAGAACTTGCTGAGGGATTTTCTGTGGGCTTTGGGGACTTTAACAGAATTTTTTAAAACTTTTCACGCCACTAAAATCAGGCACCCATGATAAGAAAAATTTCCCTCTTTTCCCGGGACTGCAATTTTTCTGATTCCGGCGACGTTTAACGATTCCGAGTCATACTTTTCCCCGGCTTAAAATAACACGCCCTCTAAGGCGGCTGCGCGACAACTGCGCGAATCCAAAAAAAACTCAATCTGGGCGGCGTTTTGGAGACTCTTTGTTGCTGCAAGACTTCGGTGTTCTTCGTTTTTAGGCTCGCCAATATGCACTCAATTTCGGTCTGTTTGCTTCCCAATTGATTTTGTTAAGCGCCAAGCCTAATTAAATAAATTCCAAGCTAAGTTTAAACTCACCCAGACCCTACGCTTTAGAAACTTACCAGCTAGGACTCAGCGCTGCGCTGGATATTTAAGCTGTGGTTTTTCGGTTCGCTGATATGCCGGGGATAACTTTCGCACTAAAAATGTAACTTTGGAATATATACTTGCACCCGGCACAACTTGCACCTTTGACGCCACGATTGGAATAGACCGATCTAGACGCCACAATTATGGCGGTAACCCCTAGCCGAGCAGATGAGATGGAGAAAAGGAAAGTTGACAGAAAGGTCTGTTGCTCTCCTTGCCGCTTTTCTTTAGCCACATCCCGTACCGCAGAGCGACTCCTAGATGGCGCTTACCACATTTTACATCCAGCTAACTACAAGCGCTACAAGCGAACCATTCTCTCGGTGGCCTCATCCCTCTTCGATCCACTGGGACTTGTCTCGCCAGTTATTATGGTGGCAAAAATCCTTCTACAGGAAATTTGGCTTCTTAGATTGCAGTGGGATGAATCAGTGCCAATGACACTCCAACAAGCGTGGCTATCGTTCGTGTCGTCGCTACAGCATTTGGACTCTCTGCTCATCCCACGTTTCTGCCTGCAGCCCCATTCAGATGAGCTCCAACTTCACGGCTTTAGCGATGCTTCAATAAGAGGGTATGGATGTTGCATCTACGCAAGAACAAGGCGTGCCGATGGCCACGTCGAAGTTCATCTAATCGTCTCAAAGTCGCGTGTGGCACCAACGAAGAAGAAGACGCTGCCGCAGCTCGAGCTCTGTGGAGCGCATCTTCTAGCACGACTCTACAACCAAATAAAGGCAGCCTTTCTACAACACACGCCCGAGACGTTTCTGTGGACAGATTCACAGTTGGTGTTGCATTGGATTCGACAACATTCTGCGACACTTTCTACGTTTGTCGGCAACCGGTTATCCGATATCGGTTCGCTGATATGCCGGGGATAACTTTCGCACTAAAAATGTAACTTTGGAATATATACTTGCACCCGGCACAACTTGCACCTTTGACGCCACGATTGGAATAGACCGATCTAGACGCCACAATTATGGCGGTAACCCCTAGCCGAGCAGATGAGATGGAGAAAAGGAAAGTTGACAGAAAGGTCTGTTGCTCTCCTTGCCGCTTTTCTTTAGCCACATCCCGTACCGCAGAGCGACTCCTAGATGGCGCTTACCACATTTTACATCCAGCTAACTACAAGCGCTACAAGCGAACCATTCTCTCGGTGGCCTCATCCCTCTTCGATCCGCTGGGACTTGTCTCGCCAGTTATTATGGTGGCAAAAATCCTTCTACAGGAAATTTGGCTTCTTAGATTGCAGTGGGATGAATCAGTGCCAATGACACTCCAACAAGCGTGGCTATCGTTCGTGTCGTCGCTACAGCATTTGGACTCTCTGCTCATCCCACGTTTCTGCCTGCAGCCCCATTCAGATGAGCTCCAACTTCACGGCTTTAGCGATGCTTCAATAAGAGGGTATGGATGTTGCATCTACGCAAGAACAAGGCGTGCCGATGGCCACGTCGAAGTTCATCTAATCGTCTCAAAGTCGCGTGTGGCACCAACGAAGAAGAAGACGCTGCCGCAGCTCGAGCTCTGTGGAGCGCATCTTCTAGCACGACTCTACAACCAAATAAAGGCAGCCTTTCTACAACACACGCCCGAGACGTTTCTGTGGACAGATTCACAGTTGGTGTTGCATTGGATTCGACAACATTCTGCGACACTTTCTACGTTATCCGATATCCAAGAATTCACTCCAGACTGTCACTGGAGGTTCGTTCCGACACGGCAGAACCCAGCTGACATGATCTCCAGAGGATGCAATCTTTCAGAACTCACCAACTCAACATGGTTCCACGGACCTACATTTCTATCAAATCTGCCGACATTATGGCCACCTAATGTACACGGCAATCTGGACATGGATGTCGTATCTTCAGAAAAACGCAAATCAGCATTCCTTGCATCGACATCGCCTTCCAGAAATAGAGTCTTGGAAGCCCTCTACAACAAGGAATCACACCAGTCTGGCCTAAGATTGGTAGCATGGATGCTTCGATTTTGCGACCGATGTCGGAAGAAAAACCCCTTCACTACGAGGTCACTTTCCCCACTGGATCTGCGAAGGGCCATGCTTTGCGTCGCATGGAACCTACAACAGCGATATTTCATCGAGGAAATAACTCTCTTGCAAAAAGGCGCGCCGGTTCGTAGCCATCTTAAATTCTTATCGCCCTTCTTGCAGATCACAGATGGATTCAACCTGCTTCTCGTCGGAGGACGATTGGAGCTCGCATCGATCCCAGACACCCACAAGCATCCTATATTGCTTCCCGCTAAGGATGTTGCTGTCGTCAACTACGTACGTCATCTACACCTGCGGAACTACCACGCTGGACCAAGGGTCCTGGTGGGACTAATGCGGCTGGAGTTTTGGGTCGTGAATGCCCGAGATGTCGCTCGTCGTGTTGTACGCAACTGTGTCCACTGTGTGCGCTACAGGCCTAAGCTGCTGCAACAACTTATGGGCAGCCTCCCAGTTGAGAGAATTACCCTGTCAAGACCATTTGCTCGATGTGGAATAGACTTCTGCGGGCCGGTTCATACTTATCTACGCGTTCGAGGAAAGGTGCCCGTTAAAAGCTACATCGCAATATTTGTGTGCTTCGCCACAAAGGCGGCGCATATCGAAATCGTCGGAGACCTATCAACTGATTCGTTCTTGGGTGCTCTGAAGCGGATGATCGCCAGACGTGGTCTACCTGCAGACATCTTTTGCGACAATGCGACGAATTTTGTAGGCGCGAGCAACAAGTTGCAATACCTGAAGGACTTTTTCTTCAGCACCAAGAACCAACAAGACATTATATCGTACTGTACAAACGAATTTGTAACGTTCCATTTCATACCTCCTAGGGCTCCACACTTTGGCGGCCTCTGGGAGGCTGCCGTTAAAAGCGCCAAGAATCTCTTGTACTGTACGCTCATGGATGCCCGATTGACCTTCGAGGAGCTCTCAACTGTCGCTGCTGAGACTGAGGCGATCCTAAATTCTCGCCCGCTCTCTCCACACTCATCGGATCCCAGCGATTTGGCTGTCTTAACGCCTGGTCATTTCTTAACCGGGGACGCTCTTCGAGCACTCCCAGACTGTCCTGTCAAGGATGATCAGATCAATTGCTCTCAACGATGGAAGCGTGTCAGCGCCATCAAGCAACACATCTGGAGGCGCTGGTCTACGGAGTATCTTCACGAGCTACAGGCCAAATCAAACTGGACGACTGGATCTTCGAATATTGCAGTCAACGAAATGGTCCTAATCCACGAAGATCATGTCCCTCCTCATCGATGGCTGTTAGGTCGCATCGAAGCAACTATACCAGGTCAGGACAACCACGTCCGGGTCGCGGATGTTCGGACGTCGAAAGGAATCATAAGGCGACCGATTCACAAATTGGCCCGTTTACCAATTAATTTAAAGTAACTAGGTACTTTCAATGGGGCCGGAATGTTGGGCCACTATTGAATCTTGAGAAAAACATGAATGTAATTTTGAAGTAATAATCTGTCTTGAAGTGTATGGATCTAATTTGTTAACCTGAGCTGCGCTCTCAGTGGTAAAGCTTAAGTTCTCGCTCTTATGTAATTCACCACACTGGCCACGAAGGCTATTATCCAACGTAAGAATAAAGAGTTCAATTTTGGTACTGCGACAAGACGGTTGGATTTGCTTCATTAACTTAACTATCCCCCCGACTCCCTACAGTCTCATGTGGATCAGGAAAACGCTCCTGCTCCATCAAACAGTGATATTGACTGCCCCGACTTGTTAAGTCGGCTTTTCTCTGTGCCAAGTAGATTAACTAGAAATTACATTCCCCTAACTTTAAATCATTGTAGATCTAACTATGCCTTGCATGAGCCTTTCAGAGTATTATGTTCTGACTATAATAGACTTTTTCCTGTAATATCAAATCTTGACTCTCTGCCGATTAATACTTGCTTCATTGGCAGAAGATTGATCTAACTATTACTTTTTTCCCCGGACCTTTACCTTTATTTTCCTATCTCGCGTCCATCTTATCGTGCCGTACGATACACGGCTGCGCCCCTCGGTCGGTTGGGCGGGTAAGTGGGCCGTGGAACTCCGCGCGAAAAAAAAAAAATAAAAATACAAATTTTCATAATAGCATCAAAACTGAGGCCACAGTTTGTGGCTTGTGGGCTTCAGAGGGGGCGTGGCACCATTTTGAAACAAACTTGCGCTGCGTAGGAACTCCTAAAATCTACATGCAAAATGCCAATCTTCTAGCTTTTGTAGTTTCCGAGATCTCAGCGTTCATACGGACAGAAAGACAGACGGATAGACAGGACAGACGGACAGACGGACATGGCTAGATCGACTCGGCTAGTGATCCTGAACAAGAATATATATACTTTATAGGGTCGGAAACGCTTCCTTCTACCTGTTACATACTTTTGCACGAATATAATATACCCTTTTACCCTACGAGTAACGGGTATAATTAACGTAAACATCAGCTTCCGTTTGAATCCCAATCAATTGCGCCCTTTTGCGTTTCAAGTTCACACCAAATTGCATCGGTCAGCATAATTGAATTTCACAATGAGATGCAGCAGTTTCATCCTAAGCTTTTAATCTAACCATAAATTGAAGTTCTAAAGTTCAAAAAGAAAAGCTCCTGACCGAGGTTCATTGGATCAGATTAAGAAATGAAGCGGCAGTCCTATTTTTATCGCGACCGCGACCGGTTGTAAAAAATTAGAAAGTAACAGAAAGTGTCATGTATTTGAAGTGTTTAAGAATAAAAGGTTTATCACCAAAATAATATAATAAAAAATTTTATTTTTTAATTCATCGACTAACAAGAAATTTAATTTGTACCCATATTCCCCGTTTGCTGGTATATTTTTTATATCTAACAGAATTTCTTGATAATCTAAAAATTTTAATTCTGATAAGGGAAGGGGTTGACTCATGGCCCAACCATATAAATTATTAGCATCAATGTATGCTAAGAAATTAGTGGGTTTGCTATTATCGAAATCTTCCACGTATTTATTATTAGCACTTGAAATTCGTTGAGTGCATTGAGTCAATCCTCCTCGTATAGATCTTTTAAGAAAATTGTACATATCAGGATCACTTATTAGAGTTAATTCTGTTCGCGTGAATTTTAACATTGCATCCCAGGAAATTGAGGGAGCAGTTACATAATTGACGGGATCAAGTTTATAGATGTGTAGACAAATCTTTCTAAAATTTTCGAATACGTCGGCTAAAACCATTACATCGCTTTCTAAATATAATTTTAAATAGTCCCTTAGAGTTGTACAATTAAAGGTTGACCAAACCTTTTGAGCGAATTTATATTCTTCGGCAGAACAGGCTTGGTCTGTGAGGCAATTGAAAAAATATTCAATTGGAGGAAGTTCTGGTTCATTAAATTTTTTAAAGCTATCTAAAAAGTCATAAGGGAATACCCCCTTTCGCCTCATTTGGGTGAATTTCTCGCCCTGAAATTTAGTTTTCAATAGATTGAAATTTTTATCGTCTAAATAACTAGCTAGTTTTTCTAAGCTGGAATTTAAAAACCTATTTGAATCTATAAAATTAATTTTATATCGACAACTAGCATTTATTCTAATGGTCCTTATTGCAAGGTATTGGCTTTAAATTATCACCTAATTCCTTAATAAATAAATGGATATCGTACCTTGCAAGATTATGAAAAATTTCTGGGAAAAACGCCTCTTTTAGCTTATACTTTACTTTACAGTTCTTATGAATAGGACCTATATAGCTACCAGTAAATTGATTGAAGTATGGGTCGGCGGTACCCCGAATCGGTAGCTCACCGGCGCAGCAATCTTCATTTTCGTTCTGGTATTCCTCGCATGGATCCAATGGTCTGGTTGGATCTTCATGATGAATCAGTATTTATTGTAAAGGGCCAAAGTGGTATTATTGAGCGCCTTACAAAATTGTTTGATACAATCAGTACCTTAAATAAATAAAAATATTGTTATTATAAGTATGAATTTACTATTAGAATATAATATTGATAATTACCTTCATATGTCCATTGTTCATTTAAAGTTGAGTCGTATTTGTGCACCACACAAAACGAAACCGCGCAAGGAATATGCTTCTGGGCTTTGGTTGTTGATGAAATAGTCGGCGTATTTATTGCGGTATGAATATTTTTTAATACCGCTTCGATGTCCGCATATATAACTATTGGCGGAGATAGTTTTTTATTAAAGTTCTTAAACTTCGCAACCGAATTCGGAGTTGGATATGTTGCGGCAACTTTACCACACTCCTTTGTATCGAGTGTCGAATTGGTTGTTGTTATGAACTGCAAGCAATTTTCACAAAAATTTGCAGGAGTTCTAGATTTGGAACATTGCGAATAGCAAAGTGTTCTCATACAGGTAATGTATGCGTAATGTAAAGAATTTTCCTTTTCAATTAGTATCAAATTTATATGTGAGGGCCTAGATCTTAAAATCAGTCATTACAACGGGCCTTCAATTTGTTTTCCTATTGCGTCAATTTCATATACATTTACGCTGAAATTGGGATTTAATTTTTTGAATATCTTTATCCCTTTTTTATACCCTTGCAGAGGGTATTATAATTTCAGTCAAAAGTTTGCAACGCAGAGAAGGAGACATTTCCGACCCTATAAAGTATATACATACATATATTCTTGATCAGCATCACCAGGAGAGTCGATCTAGCCATGTCCGTCTGTCCGTCCGCCTGTCCGTCTGTCCGTCCGTCTGTCCGTCCGTCTGTCCGTCCGTTTCTACGCAAACTAGTCCCTCAGTTTTAAAGCTATCTGCTTGAAACTTTCGCAAAACTTGTCTTTCTATTGCAGGTAGTATATAAGTCGGAACGAGCCGGATCGGGCGACTATATCTTATAGCTCCCATAGGAAGAATCGGAAAATGTTGTTTTTTTTTAAATATAACTTTGTTGTTTTAATGTTTTTTTTTTGTTCTTCAGGATTTGTTAATATTTAAATACTATGGAATTACGGTTTTAATTTTATTAAAATCGGATGACAGTATCATATAGCTCCCATAGGAACAATCGGAACAATTATATGAAATAAATGACAAAAAAATTATTACTTCGATGTTTAATAATTTAAATAAATATACTTCAAGATATAGTAAATCTTGAATATTTTAGATTTACGTTTTAATTTTTATTGAAATCGGACAATAATATCATATAGCTTTCATAGAAATGACCGAAAACTTGAGAGTAAAATCGACCTAGCTTCATTGTTATATCAGGCGATTCGAATACATCTTCCGTCAGTTCGTAACTATAACTTTGTCGTTTCCTAAAATATTTCCATATACTCCAAGATATAGTAAATTTTAGCAATCTCAGAATAATAGTTTTAATTTTATAAAAATTTTAAGACTATATCATATAGATGCCTTAGAATGATCATTAAATAACAGGCAAATCAACACAACTTAAGCGTTTTGAAACATTTACTGACATTTTTGGAGAAATCATATGTTTTAAGATTGTATACAAATCATATAGATCTTGCAAATAAGATTGGCATACTGACATAATCTTTTCCTTTCAACAGATTCCCAGATTTCAGATTCAGTTATAATTTTTATACCCGTTACTCGTAGAGTAAAAGGGTATATTGTATTCGTGCAAAAGTATGTAACAGGTAGAAGGAAGCGTTTCCGACCCTATAAAGTATATATATTCTTGATCAGGGTCACTAGCCGAGTCGATATAGCCATGTCCGTCTGTCCGTCTGTCCGTCTGTCTGTCCGTCTGTCTGTCTGTCTGTCTGTCCGTATGAACGCTGAGATCTCGGAAACTATAAAAGCTAGAAGATTGGCATTTTGCATGCAGATTCTAGGAGTTCCTACGCAGCGCAAGTTTGTTTCAAAAAGGTGCCACGCCCCCTTTAACGCCCACAATCGCTTATGTACGATTTTAAAAATTTAAATATTTCGGAAAAGTAAAAATGCAGTTTTATTGTGTTTATCAATACCTATCGAAATGTAAAAGAAATTTTTCAAATCGGACCATTCGTTAAAAAGTTATGCGTGATCAAAGTTTCTATCTCCATCTCCCTCGCACTCCCTTTACCTGAGTAACGGGTATCTGATAGTCGGGGCAACCGACTATAGCGTTCTCTCTTGTTTTTGTTATTCAAAAGTGAAAAATTAAATTAAAAAGTGATTTAAAGTGATATCTCCTACAATTGATAATTGGTAAGTTTCCGTTAATTTGTTAAAACTGTCCGAATTTTCTGTCTCCCTTTGCTGTTTTAATACACATTATATTTTCCACAATTTAATAATAACAATTGCAGTATTTTGTCTATCTATCAGAAAATTATAAAATTATGTATGTATCAACCGTAAACCAAATACGGGGCATAGTACATAAATTTATCATTTTATCACAATTTCAAAATTCCCTGAATTTAAAATTTTTTAATAACAAACACGTATAATCCCTTTAAATTTTTATTTTTACGATTTTTTAAACAGCAATAAAAAAGGAGAATGCCACGCGTATCTTCTTTATCTCAGGAACAACGCCGCCAAGCCGCACTGAGGCGCAGCCGAGCCCAATATCGTCAAAATGCACCGCAGATAAGGACCCGGAATGCCTTACATATTGCCGAGACCCGCGCAAGTAATTTGGAACTAGCTGAGGACGCACGCACGCGAAATACGGCAGCACGCCTTGTCAGAAGGCGAAGTGATCGAGTTCGAGCTAGGGAACGCGCACTGAACACTGCTAATCGCGCTACCTGGAGGGCCGTTGAAGAAAATCGCAGACCAGAGCGGGAACAGGACGCTATAGCTCACGCTCAGGCCATAGCTAACTCCGAGGAACGTCAACGACAGCAGGACCGAAACACTGCAGCGCACGCGTTAGCCAGGGCAAACTCCGAGGAGCGCCGACGACAGCAGTCGCAAAATACTGCTAATCGCGCTACCTGGAGGGCCGATGAAGAAAATCGCAGGCCAGAGCGCGTAAGGGACGCTGATGCTCACAGGATCGTTAGGAATAACCCCATAACTCGTGCGCATCAGCAGCACTATAACACATTGCGTAGCCGGGAGACACGCCTACAGCGGAGGCTTCGAGAGCAACAAATTCAGGAAATGGCCGCGGAAAGATTAATCACATATAGGAGCAGTACCCAAAATCGTCAGGCGGAATCTTTAAGGCAGTCACAGCGAAATATTGCTGCTAGAGCTGAACTTTCCGCAGATGAAAGGGAGGATCAACGGGAATTACAGCGCCGGAGGAGCCGAAACACTGCGCGGGAACAATATCTTCGAAACATTAAGGACGGACCAACAAAAATATGTACATGCTGTGGAGGAACATGGTTTTCATCCCAGGTAAGTGGTTTGAATCAATTTCTTATATCTTCTAAGTTCCCCAATATGAACGTAGGCAACTCATTTTATTTAAGTAGGAAATTTCCGAGTCCGTCCGGTATATATCTATTCTGCAGTACATGCCGTCAAGCTGTTTCCAAAGGCAGACTACCATCTCTTTGTCTTTCCAATGGCTTAGACTTTCCAGAAATTCCGGAGTGCCTTAAAAACTTAACGTGTCTGGAAGAAAGCCTTATTTCTCCTCGAATTCCGTTTATGCGCATTATCTCCTTAGGATATGAAAGGCAATGCGGAATAAGAGGAGCGGTGGTAAATGTCCCTATTTCTGTCCCAGACACTGTAAGTGTGCTTCCCCGATCGTTTAATTCCACACATGTAATCCAAGTTCACCTTAAAAGGAAACTGGAATACTCCCATAATTTTATGACAGAAACTATTCGACCAGCTCTGGTCCTTGAAGCTGTACGGTATTTAGTTAACACTGAACTGTACAGAAAACACAATATCATATTTGATAATGACTGGCTTAACCAAGTTGGCGATAGGGAAGAATTACCTTTTATCGCAGATGAATCTGATCGAGAAGAAGTTGAACAACTATTGCGACAACAGCTTTATTCTCAACAAATCGATCAACAAGAAGAAGAGCTAAATCCAGGCGGTCATGAAACTTTATTAGAAAATAACAATACTGAGCTCGAACGTATTGCTTTGGCCCCTGGGGAAGGCCGCCGTCCAACAAACCTAACCCTAGATGAAGATGCGGAAGAACTTTCGTTCCCAACTATATCTTGCGGTGAAATATTTAAGGCCAAAGAAAGCTAGATCACAGATTCGCTTCTACGACCGTCGTTGTGCAGTGGTACCTAAAGTCCTTTATATGTACAAGTTTTATGAGATGCAGCGAATTCAAAACACAATTTCCATCGCCCTACGAAAAAAGTCAGGTGCGGTAACTGCTGCAAATATAAGGGATGAATCATTTGTTGACAGACTTGTACAGCATGACGACGGGTATCATATTCTTAAAGGTCTACGTTCCGCCCCAGCTCATTGGGAGGCTGAAAAAAAATGTTATTGCCATGATAAGACAATTTGGGTTGCCTACATTTTTCATAACTCTTTCCGCTGCTGAATCTAGATGGAATGAGCTGTTAGTTATTATTTCTCTTTTGGTGGATGGCAAAAATATAAATGAGGACGAAGCGGCAGCTCTTTCGAGTACCGAAAAAGCTCGCTTAATCCGATCTGACCCAGTAACATGCTCCCGTTACTTTGACTACAGGCTCCGACAATTGCTGAAAGTTTTCAAAAGTTCTGAGATATTTGGCGAATATACCCTAGTCCACTATTATTGGAGGATCGAGTTTCAGCACAGGGGATCGCCACACTCTCATGGCATGTACTGGCTTTCTGAAGCTCCAAGGCTGGACGGAGCAGAGAATTGCGATCAAGTTATACGTTTTGTTGATCGGTTTATTACTACTAGCGGAGAAGATCCTGAATTGCAAGAATTTATTCAATACCAGCGCCATAAGCACAGCTCTTCATGTTTAAGAGTGCTGCGTGGCCAGGAATTCTGCCGCTTCAATATGCCATACCCTCCAATGCCTGAAACATTGGTTTTATATCCATGAGAAGAAAACGAAACCAATGTTGAACATTCTATAGAATTGTTTAAAAAAAATTAAAGAGCTTTTAAAGTCTAGTTCCGATGAAGAAGCAGGCACTTTTAATAATTTTAACCTTTTCCTGACCCACCTTGATACTACATTTGAAGAATATAAGTTTGCCATTCGCTCCAGCCTAAAAAAACCTCAGATATTTCTTCGTCGCAAATTTTCCGACAGGTTGTTAAATGCTTACAACAAAAATATTTTGGGCTTACATAGGGCAAACATGGATATTCAATTTATCCTAGATGAGTACGCGTGTTGTAGTTATATAATTAACTACATTAACAAATCCAACCGTGGAGTGTCGCAACTCCTTCGCGAAGCAATGACTGAAATAAGTCACGGAAATATTTCAGTTAAAAGAAAACTGCAGCATCTCGGGAGCAAGTTCATTAACGCTACAGAGATTTCTGCCCAAGAAGCAGCCTACAACATTTTGGGATTACACATGTCAGAGGCTAGCGAAGGAAATATTTTTGTTAACACTTGCCATCCAGATAAAAGAGTGCGGATAGTGCGATCTAATAGGGAAATAGAACAGCTTCCTGAAAACTCCACTGATATCTTTGAGAAAAACTTACTTGATCGGTATGTACAAAGGCATGAACAATTAGAGTCAATATGTCTTGCAGAATTTGCGGCTTGGTACAAATTCGGCAAGTCCAACTCTCGAACAGAAAGGTCCAACGAAGATTATGATGAACCGATCGACTTGGAACCAGATGAGGAAAACGCCATTGCTGAACAATGTTTCGCACTGCTAGATGGGACTGGTAGTGTGAAAAGGCGTAAGCATGCCTTAATTCTTAGATGGGTTCGCTTTAGCTTAAACTCTTCCCCATCTGATTATTTTAGAGAGCATGTAATGCTTTTCTTTCCGTGGAGGAGTGAGGAATCGGAACTTATTTCAAATGACAATGAAAGTACATTCAGAAATAATTTTGAAATAATCAAGGCCAACAAAGAGCAATATGATGTGTTTGATGATATGGAATTGGAGAGGGTTCTTCAAGAATTGCAAAATTTTGATAGAGAACCAAACAGTCATCTTGCTGAGGGGCTTGCCTCCCAATACCTAGATGAAGAGTTTAGAGCCTTGGCAGTACCAAACGTTGGGCAAAACGTA
This sequence comes from Drosophila fuyamai, assembly GCA_018153365.1. Lineage (NCBI taxonomy): Eukaryota > Metazoa > Arthropoda > Insecta > Diptera > Drosophilidae > Drosophila > Drosophila fuyamai. The sequence goes on from JAECXW010000540.1 coordinate 328,413, forward strand.
AATGTACTCCAAGATGACATTGAAAATAACCCAGAGGATGGAGAACTTCAACTTATTAGACTTCCTCCTTTGGTATCCGAAGACACACTTTGCTCCCTTACTAGGTCGCTTAACTTTAGGCAACGCCAGTATTACGCCCATGTAATGCATAATGTTGCAGCAAAGAACATTTTTTATGAATATGTTGGTGGAGGTGCTGGAGTCGGAAAAAGTAGTCTGATTTCAACAATATATCAGTCTATAACGTGGCGGGCGAATAAGCTTCCTGGGGCAACTGATTCTGCAAAGGTTTTACTTTGTGCTCCTACTGGAAAAGCTGCTTTTGGGATTGGAGGACTTACGCTTCATTCTGTTTTCTCCCTTCCTGTTAATCAATCTTCGGGTCCGTTAAGACCCTTAAATAATGATTCTTTAAACACTTTGCATTGTAAGTTAATTGACATCCAATTAATTATTATAGATGAAATTTCCATGGTCGGATCGAAAATGCTTGGGTATTTAGATCAAAGACTTCGACAAATTTTTAAAACTCAAGATCTAATTTTTGGTGGAAAATCAATAATAGTGTTTGGAGATCTGAAGCAGCTTAGCCCAGTTGGGGATCGGTGGATATTCCTAGAAAATAGTAATAACCCCTATAACATTCTTGCCGGAGCTAACCTTTGGACTAATTTTAAGTTTTTTGAGTTAACTGAAATAATGAGACAACGGGACGATCACGCGTTTGCTTTGGCATTAAATAATATGACCGAGGCTAATATGACAGACGCAGATGTAGAGCTTCTTAGGCAAAGAGTTGTTTCACCCACCGAGGTTGCTGATGACGCAATTCATTTGTTCTGCTCTAATGATGAGGTTACCCATTATAATACCTTTAAGCTTGCCCAAATTCAGACTGAAGAGTTCTTTTCAACTGCCATAGATACTGTTAAATCAGCAAATATGTCAGAAAGCAATAGAGTCAGGACGTTAAGAATGGCCCAAAATATGAAAACCTCAGAAACCCAGGGCTTACCATATATTCTTCAGCTAAAAACAACGGCAAAGTATATGGTTACCGTCAATATAGACACAAATGACGGACTAGTAAATGGTGCAACTGGCCAATTAATGCAAATTGACCATTGCATGGTTAACGGCTCCCATATAGTTACAGGACTGTGGATAAAGTTTTCAGATCCTACGGTTGGGGCCATAGCCAGGTCAAAAGTTCGAAGGAATGATAATCCCGGTTGGACTCCCATTCAGAAAACAGCCCGAGTTTTTCAGTGCGGAAATTCAGGACATTCTTCGATTGATCGTAAGCAATTCCCAGTTGTTCCTGCTGAGGCTATTACCATCCACAAAAGCCAAGGAGCAACCTACAGCAAAGTCGCAGTGCATCTTAAAAGAGGCATTAAGCGAGCTTCGCTTTACGTAGGATGCAGCAGGGCAACATGCGCATCCGGTCTTTTCCTTTTAGGAGACTTTGTTCCTCCAACTAGATTTGGAGCAACAAATGTCCAAGAAGAACTTCAATGTTTAAGAGGGGAAAAGGCTTTGACTACGCAATACGAATTCTTGTTCAATAGAAATGATGCCATCTCATTGTATTACCACAATGTTGAGTCTCTTCGTGCTCATCACGAAGATATTGCCAACGACAAAATTATTTGTTCCGCAAACTTTTTATGTTTTGTTGAAACCTGGACTCTTCCACATGAAGAAGAATATAAGGGATTTTGACATTATAAGGAGAATAGATAGCAATCGTTTGAATGGTATTGGGAAGAACGGAATACTCATCTATGCTAAGCAGAGTATTTCGCAAAATGTTGTATTTTTGTTCGAAACAACTAAATCAATAAGCCCGATGAGCACCTATCAATCAATTGCATTTAAATTTCTTGACACGTCATTATACCCGTTACTCGTAGAGTAAAAGGGTATATTGTATTCGTGCAAAAGTATGTAACAGGTAGAAGGAAGCGTTTCCGACCCTATAAAGTATATATATTCTTGTTCAGGATCACTAGCCGAGTCGATCTATCCATGTCCGTCTGTCCGTCTGTCTGTCCGTCTGTCTGTCTGTCCGTATGAACGCTGAGATCTCGGAAACTATAAAAGCTAGAAGATTGGCATTTTGCATGTAGATTTTAGGAGTTCCTACGCAGCGCAAGTTTGTTTCAAAATGGTGCCACGCCCTCTCTGACGCCCACAAGCCACAAGCTGTGGCCACAGTTTTGATGCTATTATGAAAATTTTTTTTGATATGTATTTGTTTCGTCAATACCTATCGATTGGCCAAATAAAAGTTTGCCACGCCCACTCTAACGCCCAAAAACCCATTAAACACTTAAGCCTGGCTAGCGCCTACATTTCCGCCTTTCATAGCGCCATCTAACGGATGACTTTGGAACAGCTGGCCAAGGTGCTCAACAGAGTCAACGTTTATTCTCGATAAGGATTTCTATTAAAGGAAATTGCGATGGCTTCAACTCAGCCAAATTGGAGGTGTTCCCTGGGTACCGATTTTAACATAAAAATCGGGAACTGATTCGAGCGGCGAAAAACATACAAGAAGGCATATTTATATTAAGTTGTTTAGCTGAGTAACGGGTATCTAATAGTCAAGGCACTCGACTATAGCGTTCTCTCTTGTTTTTAATTGTATATAGGAGTCCTAGATTTCCTATTACAAGATTTCGAAATGAAATTAAAGCTGACGTCGAAAAAGTACGCAGAATAGATAATAATAAAGTGGTAATATTAGGAGATTTTAATATTTGCAGATCCTTAAGAACTGATTCTCTGGAGGCAATTTTAAATGCGTATAACCTTTTTGGAACAAACAGCTCTCCAACAACAAAACACCTTACGCAGATTGATTGGATATTTACTGATGCTCGAATTCCGGAAACCCTCGCCCTCATATATGAAACACCATATAGTCATCATGATGGAATTTTCCTCAGTTATAGCTTGTAAAGAAATATAACTATTATATAATAAGCGCTCAATTGTAAATAAATAAAATAAATAGATATAATATAAATTGTAAAAAGATAATTGTATATATATTCTAATTGTATTTATCTTTATTATTTAAGCAAATATAGTTTCCCCCTCGTGGATTGAGACCTTGTCGTGGTGTGGGGGCTGAGTACGTGAATTTCGAAATAAATATCACTGAAACTAGCAACAATCCGATAAAATTAAATAGGTTCATTTACTATATATTAACATGATAAAAATATAAGGCCAATTTACGCGATTTGATGGCTGTCATTTTCTTTCTGACCAAATAAATACACTGAATAATTATTATAACTGCAAGGGTATATAAACTTCGGCATGCCGACATTTGCTTCCTTTCTTGTTTTAAATATACAAAACATCTGTCATCTATTTTACAAAGGTCTTTTTTTTATATATTAAATTTGATACCCCACGACTGGTTAAGGGTTTCTCTGATAGTTTTATTTTATATTTATTTGTAACCCTACATACTAAAACTTTTACAAATATTGCCGAACACTGTGCAGGTTATTACGCCCCTACAGAAAGTCACCTTAATTTACTTTTACATTTATGAATCAAGGGCAGGTATATACAACCCGATAGTTTGATTTCATATTGCAACCCAGTCTACCTAGACTTTTCCAATTCTTGATTTACATCATACAGGTCAAATGGTAAGGTAACTGATTCACTAATGTACACGTACACAATCCTTTAATTGCATAATCAAAGTAGTTACCTGCACCTTTCTGCACTACGGGATTCTTCGTGAGAAAAAGGGCCTTTATATTGACACGTATGCCTAATCCATGGATTAGTCTGTAAATAACAGTCGCCGTATAACAACCTGTTTCTGTGAAGCCTATATTACTTGTATTGTGTACTTTTTATACCCGTTACTCGTAGAGTAAAAGGGTATATTGTATTCGTGCAAAAGTATGTAACAGGTAGAAGGAAGCGTTTCCGACCCTATAAAGTATATATATTCTTGATCAGGGTCACTAGCCGAGTCGATATAGCCATGTCCGTCTGTCCGTCTGTCCGTCTGTCTGTCCGTCTGTCTGTCTGTCTGTCTGTCCGTATGAACGCTGAGATCTCGGAAACTATAAAAGCTAGAAGATTGGCATTTTGCATGCAGATTCTAGGAGTTCCTACGCAGCGCAAGTTTGTTTCAAAAAGGTGCCACGCCCCCTTTAACGCCCACAATCGCTTATGTACGATTTTAAAAATTTAAATATTTCGGAAAAGTAAAAATGCAGTTTTATTGTGTTTATCAATACCTATCGAAATGTAGAAGAAATTTTTCAAATCGGACCATTCGTTAAAAAGTTATGCGTGATCAAAGTTTCTATCTCCATCTCCCTCGCACTCCCTTTACCTGAGTAACGGGTATCTGATAGTCGGGGCAACCGACTATAGCGTTCTCTCTTGTTTTGTTATTCAAAAGTGAAAAATTAAATTAAAAAGTGATTTAAAGTGATATCTCCTACAATTGATAATTGGTAAGTTTCCGTTAATTTGTTAAAACTGTCCGAATTTTCTGTCTCCCTTTGCTGTTTTAATACACATTATATTTTCCACAATTTAATAATAACAATTGCAGTATTTTGTCTATCTATCAGAAAATTATAAAATTATGTATGTATCAACCGTAAACCAAATACGGGGCATAGTACATAAATTTATCATTTTATCACAATTTCAAAATTCCCTGAATTTAAAATTTTTTAATAACAAACACGTATAATCCCTTTAAATTTTTATTTTTACGATTTTTTAAACAGCAAAAAAAAAAGAGAATGCCACGCGTATCTTCTTTATCTCAGGAACAACGCCGCCAAGCCGCACTGAGGCGCAGCCGAGCCCAATATCGTCAAAATGCACCGCAGATAAGAACCCCGAATGCCTTACATATTGCCGAGACCCGCGCAAGTAATTTGGAACTAGCTGAGGACGCACGCACGCGAAATACGGCAGCACGCCTTGTCAGAAGGCGAAGTGATCGAGTTCGAGCTAGGGAACGCGCACTGAACACTGCTAATCGCGCTACCTGGAGGGCCGATGAAGAAAATCGCAGGCCAGAGCGGGAACAGGACGCTATAGCTCACGCTCAGGCCAGAGCTAACTCCGAGGAGCGCCGACGACAGCAGTCGCAAAATACTGCTAATCACGCTACCTGGAGGGCCGATGAAGAAAATCGCAGGCCAGAGCGGGAACAGGACGCTATAGCTCACGCTCAGGCCAGAGCTAACTCCGAGGAGCGCCGACGACAGCAGTCGCAAAATACTGCTAATCGCGCTACCTGGAGGGCCGATGAAGAAAATCGCAGGCCAGAGTGGGAACAGGACGCTATAGCTCGCGCTCAGGCCATAGCTAACTCCGAGGAACGTCAACGACAGCAGGACCGAAACACTGCAGCGCACGCGTTAGCCAGGGCAAACTCCGAGGAGCGCCGACGACAGCAGTCGCAAAATACTGCTAATCGCGCTACCTGGAGGGCCGATGAAGAAAATCGCAGACCAGAGCGCGTAAGGGACGCTGATGCTCTCAGGATCGTTAGGAATAACCCCATAACTCGTGCGCATCAGCAGCACTATAACACATTGCGTAGCCGGGAGACACGCCTACAGCGGAGGCTTCGAGAGCAACAAATTCAGGAAATGGCCGCGGAAAGATTAATCACATATAGGAGCAGTACCCAAAATCGTCAGGCGGAATCTTTAAGGCAGTCGCAGCGAAATATTGCTGCTAGAGCTGAACTTTCCGCAGATGAAAGGGAGGATCAACGGGAATTACAGCGCCGGAGGAGCCGAAACACTGCGCGGGAACAATATCTTCGAAACATTAAGGACGGACCAACAAAAATATGTACATGCTGTGGAGGAACATGGTTTTCATCCCAGGTAAGTGGTTTGAATCAATTTCTTATATCTTCTAAGTTCCCCAATATGAACGTAGGCAACTCATTTTATTTAAGTAGGAAATTTCCGAGTCCGTCCGGTATATATCTATTCTGCAGTACATGCCGTCAAGCTGTTTCCAAAGGCAGACTAACATCTCTTTGTCTTTCCAATGGCTTAGACTTTCCAGAAATTCCGGAGTGCCTTAAAAACTTAACGTGTCTGGAAGAGCGCCTTATTTCTCCTCGAATTCCGTTTATGCGCATTATCTCCTTAGGATATGAAAGGCAATGCGGAATAAGAGGAGCGGTGGTAAATGTCCCTATTTCTGTCCCAGACACTGTAAGTGCGCTTCCCCGATCGTTTAATTCCACACATGTAATCCAAGTTCACCTTAAAAGGAAACTGGAATACTCCCATAATTATACCCGTTACTCGTAGAGTAAAAGGGTATACTATATTCGTGCAAAAGTATGTAACAGGTAGAAGGAAGCGTTTCCGACCCTATAAAGTATATATATTCTTGTTCAGGATCACTAGCCGAGTCGATCTATCCATGTCCGTCTGTCTGTCCGTCTGTCTGTCTGTCCGTATGAACGCTGAGATCTCGGAAACTATAAAAGCTAGAAGATTGGCATTTTGCATGTAGATTTTAGGAGTTCCTACGCAGCGCAAGTTTGTTTCAAAATGGTGCCACGCCCTCTCTGACGCCCACAAGCCACAAGCTGTGGCCACAGTTTTGATGCTATTATGAAAATTTTTTTTGATATGTATTTGTTTCGTCAATACCTATCGATTGGCCAAATAAAAGTTTGCCACGCCCACTCTAACGCCCAAAAACCCATTAAACACTTAAGCCTGGCTAGCGCCTACATTTCCGCCTTTCATAGCGCCATCTAACGGATGACTTTGGAACAGCTGGCCAAGGTGCTCAACAGAGTCAACGTTAATTCTCGATAAGGATTTCTATTAAAGGAAATTACGATGGCTTTCATTTGTCAATAGCGAACTATATCCCAAGAACTATGCAAATCAAATCAAGTTAGCCAAATTGGAGGTGTTCCCTGGGTACAGATTTTAACATAAAAATCGGGAGCTAACTCGAGCGGCGAAAAACATAAAAGAGGGCATATTTATATTAAGTTGTTTAGCTGAGTAACGGGTATCTAATAGTCGAGGCACTCGACTATAGCATTCTCTCTTGTTTTATGACAGAAACTATTCGACCAGCTCGGGTCCTTGAAGCTGTACGGTATTTAGTTAACACTGAACTGTACAGAAAACACAATATCATATTTGATAATGACTGGCTTAACCAAGTTGGCCATAGGGAAGAATTACCTTTTATCGCAGATGAATCTGATCGAGAAGAAGTTGAACAACTATTGCGACAACAGCTTTATTCTCAACAAATCGATCAACAAGAAGAAGAGCTAAATCCAGGCGGTCATGAAACTTTATTAGAAAATAACAATACTGAGCTCGAACGTATTGCTTTGGCCCCTGGGGAAGGCCGCCGTCCAACAAACCTAACCCTAGATGAAGATGCGGAAGAACTTTCGTTCCCAACTATATCTTGCGGTGAAATATTTAAGGCCAAAGAAAGCTAGATCACAGATTCGCTTCTACGACCGTCGTTGTGCAGTGGTACCTAAAGTCCTTTATATGTACAAGTTTTATGAAATGCAGCGAATTCAAAACACAATTTCCATCGCCCTACGAAAAAAGTCAGGTGCGGTAACTGCTGCAAATATAAGGGATGAATCATTTGTTGACAGACTTGTACAGCATGACGACGGGTATCATATTCTTAAAGGTCTACGTTCCGCCCCAGCTCATTGGGAGGCTGAAAAAAATGTTATTGCCATGATAAGACAATTTGGGTTGCCTACATTTTTCATAACTCTTTCCGCTGCTGAATCTAGATGGAATGAGCTGTTAGTTATTATTTCTCTTTTGGTGGATGGCAAAAATATAAATGAGGACGAAGCGGCAGCTCTTTCGAGTACCGAAAAAGCTCGCTTAATCCGATCTGACCCAGTAACATGCTCCCGTTACTTTGACTACAGGCTCCGACAATTGCTGAAAGTTTTCAAAAGTTCTGAGATATTTGGCGAATATACCCTAGTCCACTATTATTGGAGGATCGAGTTTCAGCACAGGGGATCGCCACACTCTCATGGCATGTACTGGCTTTCTGAAGCTCCAAGGCTGGACGGAGCAGAGAATTGCGATCAAGTTATACGTTTTGTTGATCGGTTTATTACTACTAGCGGAGAAGATCCTGAATTGCAAGAATTTATTCAATACCAGCGCCATAAGCACAGCTCTTCATGTTTAAGAGTGCTGCGTGGCCAGGAATTCTGCCGCTTCAATATGCCATACCCTCCAATGCCTGAAACATTGGTTTTATATCCATGAGAAGAAAACGAAACCAATGTTGAACATTCTATAGAATTGTTTAAAAAAATTAAAGAGCTTTTAAAGTCTAGTTCCGATGAAGAAGCAGGCACTTTTAATAATTTTAACCTTTTCCTGACCCACCTTGATACTACATTTGAAGAATATAAGTTTGCCATTCGCTCCAGCCTAAAAAAACCTCAGATATTTCTTCGTCGCAAATTTTCCGACAGGTTGTTAAATGCTTACAACAAAAATATTTTGGGCTTACATAGGGCAAACATGGATATTCAATTTATCCTAGATGAGTACGCGTGTTGTAGTTATATAATTAACTACATTAACAAATCCAACCGTGGAGTGTCGCAACTCCTTCGCGAAGCAATGACTGAAATAAGTCACGGAAATATTTCAGTTAAAAGAAAACTGCAGCATCTCGGGAGCAAGTTCATTAACGCTACAGAGATTTCTGCCCAAGAAGCAGCCTACAACATTTTGGGATTACACATGTCAGAGGCTAGCGAAGGAAATATTTTTGTTAACACTTGCCATCCAGATAAAAGAGTGCGGATAGTGCGATCTAATAGGGAAATAGAACAGCTTCCTGAAAACTCCACTGATATCTTTGAGAAAAACTTACTTGATCGGTATGTACAAAGGCATGAACAATTAGAGTCAATATGTCTTGCAGAATTTGCGGCTTGGTACAAATTCGGCAAGTCCAACTCTCGAACAGAAAGGTCCAACGAAGATTATGATGAACCGATCGACTTGGAACCAGATGAGGAAAACGCCATTGCTGAACAATGTTTCGCACTGCTAGATGGGACTGGTAGTGTGAAAAGGCGTAAGCATGCCTTAATTCTTAGATGGGTTCGCTTTAGCTTAAAATCTTCCCCATCTGATTATTTTAGAGAGCATGTAATGCTTTTCTTTCCGTGGAGGAGTGAGGAATCGGAACTTATTTCAAATGACAATGAAAGTACATTCAGAAATAATTTTGAAATAATCAAGGCCAACAAAGAGCAATATGATGTGTTTGATGATATGGAATTGGAGAGGGTTCTTCAAGAATTGCAAAATTTTGATAGAGAACCAAACAGTCATCTTGCTGAGGGGCTTGCCTCCCAATACCTAGATGAAGAGTTTAGAGCCTTGGCAGTACCAAACGTTGGGCAAAACGTAAATGTACTCCAAGATGACATTGAAAATAACCCAGAGGATGGAGAACTTCAACTTATTAGACATCCTCCTTTGGTATCTGAAGACACACTTTGCTCCCTTACTAGGTCGCTTAACTTTAGGCAACGCCAGTATTACGCCCATGTAATGCATAATGTTGCAGCAAAGAACATTTTTTATGAATATGTTGGTGGAGGTGCTGGAGTCGGAAAAAGTAGTCTGATTTCAACAATATATCAGTCTATAACGTGGCGGGCGAATAAGCTTCCTGGGGCAACTGATTCTGCAAAGGTTTTACTTTGTGCTCCTACTGGAAAAGCTGCTTTTGGGATTGGAGGACTTACGCTTCATTCTGTTTTCTCCCTTCCTGTTAATCAATCTTCGGGTCCGTTAAGACCCTTAAATAATGATTCTTTAAACACTTTGCATTGTAAGTTAATTGACATCCAATTAATTATTATAGATGAAATTTCCATGGTCGGATCGAAAATGCTTGGGTATTTAGATCAAAGACTTCGACAAATTTTTAGAACTCAAGATCTAATTTTTGGTGGAAAATCAATAATAGTGTTTGGAGATCTGAAGCAGCTTAGCCCAGTTGGGGATCGGTGGATATTCCTAGAAAATAGTAATAACCCCTATAACATTCTTGCCGGAGCTAACCTTTGGAATAATTTTAAGTTTTTTGAGTTAACTGAAATAATGAGACAACGGGACGATCACGCGTTTGCTTTGGCATTAAATAATATGTCCGAGGCTAATATGACAGACGCAGATGTAGAGCTTCTTAGGCAAAGAGTTGTTTCACCCACCGAGGTTGCTGATGACGCAATTCATTTGTTCTGCTCTAATGATGAGGTTACCCATTATAATACCATTAAGCTTGCCCAAATTCAGACTGAAGAGTTCTTTTCAACTGCCATAGATACTGTTAAATCAGCAAATATGTCAGAAAGCAATAGAGTCAGGACGTTAAGAATGGCCCAAAATATGAAAACCTCAGAAACCCAGGGCTTACCATATATTCTTCAGCTAAAAACAACGGCAAAGTATATGGTTACCGTCAATATAGACACAAATGACGGACTAGTAAATGGTGCAACTGGCCAATTAATGCAAATTGACCATTGCATGGTTAACGGCTCCCATATAGTTACAGGACTGTGGATAAAGTTTTCAGATCCTACGGTTGGGGCCATAGCCAGGTCAAAAGTTCGAAGGAATGATAATCCCGGTTGGACTCCCATTCAGAAAACAGCCCGAGTTTTTCAGTGCGGAAATTCAGGACATTCTTCGATTGATCGTAAGCAATTCCCAGTTGTTCCTGCTGAGGCTATTACCATCCACAAAAGCCAAGGAGCAACCTACAGCAAAGTCGCAGTGCATCTTAAAAGAGGCATTAAGCGAGCTTCGCTTTACGTAGGATGCAGCAGGGCAACATGCGCATCCGGTCTTTTCCTTTTAGGAGACTTTGTTCCTCCAACTAGATTTGGAGCAACAAATGTCCAAGAAGAACTTCAATGTTTAAGAGGGGAAAAGGCTTTGACTACGCAATACGAATTCTTGTTCAATAGAAATGATGCCATCTCATTGTATTACCACAATGTTGAGTCTCTTCGTGCTCATCACGAAGATATTGCCAACGACAAAATTATTTGTTCCGCAAACTTTTTATGTTTTGTTGAAACCTGGACTCTTCCACATGAAGAGTATAATATAAGGGATTTTGACATTATAAGGAGAATAGATAGCAATCGTTTGAATGGTATTGGGAAGAACGGAATACTCATCTATGCTAAGCAGAGTATTTCGCAAAATGTTGTATTTTTGTTCGAAACAACTAAATCAATAAGCCCGATGAGCACCTATCAATCAATTGCATTTAAATTTCTTGACACGTCATTTTTAATTGTATATAGGAGTCCTAGATTTCCTATTACAAGATTTCGAAATGAAATTAAAGCTGACGTCGAAAAAGTACGCAGAATAGATAATAATAAAGTGGTAATATTAGGAGATTTTAATATTTGCAGATCCTTAAGAACTGATTCTCTTGAGGCAATTTTAAATGCGTATAACCTTTTTGGAACAAACAGCTCTCCAACAACAAAACACCTTACGCAGATTGATTGGATATTTACTGATGCTCGAATTCCGGAAACCCTCGCCCTCATATATGAAACACCATATAGTCATCATGATGGAATTTTCCTCAGTTATAGCTTGTAAAGAAATATAACTATTATATAATAAGCGCTCAATTGTAAATAAATAAAATAAATAGATATAATATAAATTGTAAAAAGATAATTGTATATATATTCTAATTGTATTTATCTTTATTATTTAAGCAAATATAGTTTCCCCTCGTGGATTGAGACCTTGTCGTGGTGTGGGGGCTGAGTACGTAAATTTCGAAATAAATATCACTGAAACTAGCAACAATCCGATAAAATTAAATAGGTTCATTTACTATATATTAACATGATAAAAATATAAGGCCAATTTACGCGATTTGATGGCTGTCATTTTCTTTCTGACCAAATAAATACACTGAATAATTATTATAACTGCAAGGGTATATAAACTTCGGCATGCCGAAGTTTGCTTCCTTTCTTGTTTGTAATAGGAAACTCTATTCCAGTAAAAATGAACTTTGCTTCCTTGTATTGAATAATTTCCTGTGAAATATTAAAATTCCTATAGAAGGCAGGGAATTGTAGCTGTTCTCTAGCAGCCCTTCATTGTCTGAGAGTTGGAAATTGGCTTTTAAAAGCAATTGAGGCCAGTAAACTCCACTTAACACAATATTCATCATTGTTTTTAACATTAATTAGCGCATTTTTAGCTTTAATGGTTGAAGGAGCAGGAATATAACCTCTAACGGGAATGTGTTCCAGTTTAATTACTGTAATATCGAAATATTTAAATGCTTTTATAGCCCATCCTGAGTCTCTCTCCTGAAACTCCTCAATTCGAAGAAGTATGTAATCAACATCATAAACCGAAAGATATGCAGTACCAAAATGTTTAAATGTTTCAACACAATCTCCATCATCGGTGTATTTTACATATAATCCATAAATTTGGATACTGAATTTTCTAGATTTAAATTCATCCATTCCATGAGTAAGAATTTGTACCATGTTGGCTTAACATTGTTTATAGAATTCTTTAAGGTCAATAAAATCTTTTGTATCGAAGGATTGAATCCGATATGACCTAATTGGGAATTCTGTTTCCGACGACAGGTGAATAACGTCAACATTTTTGTTCGTTCTGACCTAATATGCTTTATTTTTCCTGATTGTGGGTAAGTTTCTCCACACAGTTTCTATTTTTAAATCACAGAGGTTAACGAAATTCCGAGTTCAGGGTAAATGGAAAATACCATTAAAGAACCATCCCCAGCCCCCTCCACATCCTCTTCTGTCCCAAAAAACTAGCCTCCTCTTTTCTTCTTTGCTATCAGAATACAAGAGGCTTACTTAGTAAGCTGACTAAATTGTATTCGGATAGTTGTTTCTTTCCCATATAATATTATGATATGTACAGAGACCTGGTTAAGGACGGATATTCTTAGCTCCGAAATTCTCCGGGGTAAGTACACAATTTATAGGCTTGATCGTCAGTCCAGACGGAGGTGGAGTCCTGATTGCTGTCGATTCCATCTTTTCCTCTGAATTACTAACTTTCGACGAATTTTATGACATCGAATTCCTAGGTATAAAATTATCGTTTCCCGGTAGTTATACCCGTTACTCGTAGAGTAAAAGGGTATATTGTATTCGTGCAAAAGTATGTAACAGCTAGAAGGAAGCGTTTCCGACCCTATAAAGTATATATATTCTTGTTCAGGATCACTAGCCGAGTCGATCTAGCCATGTCCGTCTGTCCGTCTGTCCGTCTGTCTGTCTGTCCGTCTGTCCGTCCGTATGAACGCTGAGATCTCGGAAACTATAAAAGCTAGAAGATTGGCATTTTGCATGCAGATTCTAGGAGTTCCTACGCAGCGCAAGTTTGTTTCAAAAAGGTGCCACGCCCCCTTTAACGCCCACAATCGCTTATATACGATTTTACAAATTTAAATATTTCGGAAAAGTAAAAATGCAGTTTTATTGTGTTTATCAATACCTATCGAAATGTAGAAGAAATTTTTCAAATCGGACCATTCGTTAAAAAGTTATGCGTGATCAAAGTTTCTATCTCCATCTCCCTCGCACTCCTTTTACCTGAGTAACGGGTATCTGATAGTCGGGGCACCCGACTATAGCGTTCTCTCTTGTTTTGTATATATTACTTGTTCATATATCCCACCATCATCTGAGTTCCCTATTTACCCAAATCACCTTTCCTGTATTCAGTCAATTTCCAAAAACTGTCAAATAAAGATCAGTTAATAGTATTGGGTGAATTTAATATACCTAGTGCGACATGGTCCCCTGACGAAAACTCTAACATGTTGACTTCCTTTAGCGGAGCATGACTTTATTGACGGCTTTCTTGACATTGCGCTATCCCAAGTGAACCATGTTAAGAACTCCTTAGGACGTTTTCTGGACTTGTGTTTTGTTTCAAATTCAGAAGGCGTTTGCCTATCAAGAACGTCACCACTAACACAACCGGAAGATCCTTACCATTCAACTCTAGAGCTGACTGTAGACGTAAGAACAGAGATGAATAAAAAATTCGATAAGTCGGTTAAACGAATCCGCTGCTTTCGTAAGGCAAACTTTCATCTTTTAAATACTTTTATATCCGGCTATGACTAGTCCGAATTTTATTCATACACTAACGTGGCTAAGGCCGTTAATATCTTTTATAATGCATTCTTTCATTCATTCTTTCATTCCTTCTTTTATCTGTGTGTCCCCTTATACTATCCGTCAATTTCAAATAAACCTCCGTGGTTTAATAAAGAGTTGTCACACCTAAAAAATATTAAGTCCAGACATTTCAATAAATTTAAAATGTGCGGTTCACAATCTGCCTTCTCTCGGTACTCGAGCCCTTAGCTCGGTCAAATTTTATCGTGCTTAACGCCCGGTGTTATAAAAGCTATTTGACCAATTTGGTCCAATTTTCACAAGATCCAAAACAGTTTTATAATTTTTTTAACACTAAGCGTAAATCAGCCTGTTACCCTGCATCGTTATCATTTGAAAACTCTACAGCAAACTCTGATCAGGCAATCGCCGATCTATTTGCCCAGTTTTTCCAGACAACAAATTCTGTTTCATCCCGTCCAAAGCCGTCTTATTCCAATGCCATACCCAAGTCGAACTTGATTTTTTGTCCGAGATTAAACGAAAGCTCCCTTCTTTTGGATCTCCATAAAGTTAAGACAGTCTATTCACCGGGTCCGGACGGAGTTCTAGGCTGCGTGCTTAAATATTGTGCTGAAACTCTGTGTAGACCTCTGTACAAATTGTTTACTTTGTCTTTAAAACATCTCATTTCCCACTTATTTGGAATCAGTCATTTGTCATTCCCCTTCATAAGAAAGGAAATAAATGCAATACAAGTAATTACAGAGGCATATCCAAATTATCCGCCATCCCAAAGCTTTTCGAAAATACTACTACACCCCATTTGCAACATCTTTGTAATCGTTTATCGTCAAATGGATTTATAAGGCGAAGATCTACGACGACAAACCTCTGGGCTAAGTTTTTGTAATAAATGGCTTTGGAAGAATATAGAGACGAAGTTTACAATTTTAGCAAAGCGTTTGTTCAGTAATCAATCGTCTTTTGTATTAAAGGTAGACTTAATGGGCTTCCGTGTGATCTTCTAACATTGATCTCAAGTTAGCTGAGTGGTAGGACTCAACGAGTCCTCTTTAAAAACTCGATCTCTGATTTGATCCGAGTTACTTCAGGGGTCCTACAAGGAAGCATCCTTGGCCCACTTCTTTTTACTTTTTTTATAAACGATCTCCCTCTAGTCTTGACAAAGTCGCATGTCGTTATGTACGCAGATGACGTTAAGTTATGCCTGCAAATTTCTAGCAGTTCAGACTTACAATCTGACCTAAATGCTTTACAAACATGGTGTTGTGAAAATCTTTTGGATTTAAATAGCGCTAAGTGCAAAGTAATGACATTTTTTCGGGTGAACCCACAATACGCAACGTATACGCTGGGTGGTTGCGCGTTGTCTAGAATTACGCACGTTGATGACCTTGGCGTCTTCCTTGACCCAAAACTTAAGTTTTGTGACCATATTACTTCTTGGATTTATTAAAAGGTGGTCAAAGGAATTCGATGATCCCTATGTTACAAAGACTCTGTTCATTTCACTAGTCCGTCCAATCCTTGAGTACTGTTCAGCAGTTTGGAGTCCTCAGTATGGTGTACATATAGACCAGATAGAGTCTGTGCAAAAGAACTTTTTATTATTTGCTCTACGGGGCCTTAACTGGAATGCAAGCCTTATTTTACCATCCTACTCTAGTAGACTTCTCCTAATTAATCTACCATCCTTAGTAAACCGTAGAACGATGCTTGGCACAACTTTTATCTATAAACTTGTTCACGGGGATGTGGAGAGTCCCGAGTTACTGGGTCGCATTAGCTTCTCCGTGCCTAATAGAATTACCAGGAACTATGTTCCTCATACATTAAATAGTTGTAGATCTAACTTTGATATGCATGAACCGTTTAGATTACTGTGTAACGACTATAATAGACTATACCACATTATTTCTACTACCGACTCTTTGCCAAACTTAAAAGCATTAATTTTATCTTACTTAGCACTAAATTAGTATTAGTATTAGTCTTGTACGTATTTCTAATCCTAGTCTGTCCGCTTCTACATTGTGCTTTTTAACTTTTAGCTATCTCGTTTTAACGCCTATTAGGCTCCACGCGTAACAAGCACTGCTTGGTGTCGTAAGGGCCCCTTTTTGCGCTGATCATAGTGCATCACCGTCCGAATTAAAAAGAACGGACGCAGATGGCTCCCTTGTGGGACACCGGAGTTAAAACGGAGAATTTCAGAAATTGAATTTTTAAAAAGGACCTTTTGTGACCTGCCATTCAGATAACTTGAAATCCGTTTAAGCAGATCAACTGGAAAACCTAACAGGTCAAGTTTTTGAACAAGAAGTACGAGATTTACAGGGTCAATGCTTTACTTGGGCAAATAAATCGGCTATCGCCTGATCTGTGATTGCCGTCATGTTTTCGAACGACAGCAAGGAAGGAAAAGAATTAGATTTCCGCTTGGTGTTAACGAAATTGTAAAACTGTTTCGGGTCCTGAGAGAAGCTTACAAAGGTTTAAGTAACTTATATAACACTGAGCGTTAAGCACGGTAAATCTTGACCGAGCATCTAAATATGTAGTGAAAACAGATTGAGAACCGGTATTTTGATATTTCCTAAAGAGTTGGAATGTGACTGTTAGTACCACGGAACACAGGAATTAAAAAATGAGTTTATTGCAATGTAAAAAACATTTACTGCATCGGACATATTATTGCATAAGTAAAGATCAGACCAATTAAAGCCATAAATAAAATGAATTAGCCTCAGAAAGTCTGCCTTGCGAAAACAATGTATTAGTTTGGTTGATTTTTCTGATTTTTCTTCAATAACTCTACCCGTATCAAATGAAAGTTCGATTGTACGGTGGTATGGATCTTCAGGTTGCGTAAGTTGTGTTACTCTGGACAGAAACACACCTTTAGGATTTGATACAAAACACATATACATATGATGAATTTCGAACATGGTTTACTTGAGATAATGATATGTCAAGCAGGCCGTCAATAAAATCATGCTGTGCTATAGGTAGTAAGATATTCGATCCATCCTCAGTGGACCAAGTAACTCCAGGTATATTAAGTTCACCTAGAACTACCAACAGATCCCTATCGGAAGGCTTATTTGCCACAGACTTATTAACGGAAAGGTGATTTAAATAATCAGGAAGTTCAGACAACGGCGGAATATATGAACAAGTTATGTATATCGAGCTACCAGGAAGCAATAACTTTACACAAATAAATTCAATGGTATTGAATTTCTCAAAAAATAACTCCACTCCGAGAGGTTTGAATCAACTCCAATTACGACTCTACCTCACCGTCTAGAGGGTCGGTCATACTTATATAATGAGTGTTTACCTGGAAAAACTTCGGAGCTAAAGATCTC
Organism: Drosophila fuyamai; assembly: GCA_018153365.1. Lineage (NCBI taxonomy): Eukaryota > Metazoa > Arthropoda > Insecta > Diptera > Drosophilidae > Drosophila > Drosophila fuyamai. Next base: position 346,056 of record JAECXW010000540.1, read on the forward strand.
CGGCTTTAACCAGGTTTCTATAAACACAATAATATGAGATGCAAAGGAAAGGCTATCGGGGTACAATTTAGTGAGCTTGCTACGCAAACCTCTTGCATTCTGATAGGAAAGAAGGAGGTTAGAAGTTAGTTTTTTGAAATTGGTACACTGGTTTGGCCTTGACTAGGAAGTTTTACTCCCACGGCCCCCTTCTTCTTTAACTTAGCCTCGAACTCTTTTACAACCATATTATCCAGCCAAAAGTCGCCCGAGCATATGGCTTCAAAAAGCTCGTTAGGGACAGTTATCTTGAAAGATGAAATGTCTCTAGCATAAGAAAACTTAAACTTTTCCACCTTTACACTATTACAATCGGCTTTAGTTTTGTCTTGTATATAAGATGATCAGGGGAAAGCCGAGAAACGAAAATTTGTTTCTTGAGTGGAACCACTGAAAGGAATTTTGGTGGAGCTGACATTGTTTCTGCAAAACCAACTTGAACAGTTGTCCGGACTCAGTTGTCCCTGCTGATCTTAGCAACATTTCTGCAATCAGCTGCTAATCCGCCGGAATGATCTGTTGCTCTCTTGATTTCGGTTGCGGTGTGTTCCCCTTTTGCCAGCGGCCGTTTTGCGCTTAGGGGAATCCTCTAATAGCTTACCACTATTAAACTGCGAATCCAGCGCAGAGGGGAGATCATCAGATCGGCGAAAACTATCTCTATCAACTCCGAAACAGCTAATCAGTCCCATCAGGCCGCCTTTAGTTTGGCGCATGAACGATTTCATCTCGTTCGCAACCTCGACACAAGCATCACAACAAAAGTGTAAATTTGGCCCCTTTGAAAGGTCATTACTTGCCCGCCCAGTAAAACCGGCGCACCATATTTTCACACAGCCAGCAAGTCATATTAGACTGGTTAGCCCTGATTACGGCGCTGCATTTTTTGCAGAAGCAGACTAAATTATTATTATTCATTTTAGTTATTGGAACCACTGTAACAAGAAAACGAATTGAAATTTATAAGCGAGCAGTTATAAGTACCGCGAGAACGCAGAAAATGCACGCTTAGAACTTTCAAAGCAAAGAGAGCGAGAGACCGGGAGCGTAAATTAGTTAAAGTGCATGCAAAAGCAAAACTAAAAGCATCACTACGACTTACGACAATCAACACACAAAAAAGAGAAGGCGGGGTTACATGAAAAGAAAACACAGAACAGAATTACGAAATTAAAACAACTTTTTAGTTTTGTTACACAAGTGCACAAAGATTTATAGTTCCCTCTCGAAGCGAACGGAATTTAAATGTATGTTTGAATAACCGGAAGAAAATGACAATTATTTTGATAAAACCCACCGATGGGAATAAACGAAACAATAATTCAAAATCGGAGCTCAGAAAAAACACGACCGTTCACTTTGAAAGTCAATATCCATTATCTGTAGATACTCTTTTATATATAGGAAGTTCATTTTTATTTTTATAAATCCTCTTTCTGATATAGAATGAGGTTGCCCTGTGTCAATTAAAATACTGAGTTTTTTATTTAGCTTACTATCATTCCGTATAATGTACGGTAATTCTACTCCGGATTCTGACCTAAAAATGGTCCTCTTCGATGTTTTTTAAACGCATTGTTTTATTAGCCGTTTGGTTAAATGTTCATGGATGTCTTTTATTCTGTGGTTGATCTTGATGAGTTGTGTGTGCCTCTGGCTTTTTATATTGATATCATTTATTCTAGTTATAATTAGTGTTGCTATAATTTGTATAACCCTGATTATTGTTATACGTTCGCCTATTCTGAAAGTGTATGGATTTGTCAACATCCATCGGTTCAGGTTTATTCTGCTGAGGTTTATATGAATTCCATTGATTTTGAGTATTATTTTGGAATAATATTGTCTGCCCAATTTGGATTTTTATTTTGATTATATTTATATTTATTTTTATTTTGATTTTATTTATATTTATTCTGATTATCAGGTTGATTAAACCCCAAGTTGTTAGTATTCCTAAAATCACTATTATAATTATAATAGTTATTCTGCCTAGGTTTATTATTTGAGTTTTGTTGCCCATATAATTTTAACTCATTAGTCTTTCGTTGTGATGGTATAAAATTGTTCTCGAATTGGGCCCTCAAATTGTTGCTCTCATGTTCTTGTACTATTACCATTGCGTTCGGTAAATCTGATTTGCTTGAATCTGATTCATTGAAAATATTACATTTGAAATACGGCCGTTGAGGCTTGTTCAGTGTAAGTAAGTTCAGTTGTAATTGGCTTTTTCTTTCCATGTGTCATAATGGTTTTATTAATTAATAGAGTTCATTTTTTATTTACCAAATTATAAAATTCCATAACCGACAGTTTACCCTTACTTTTTACACTTAAGTCCTGCTCTAAAATATGTTTTTGTCACTAAAAACAAAATCTAGTCTTGCCATTATGGCATAAAAATTCAATTCATTATGAGTTATGAGTTATTTCGAAGAATAGATAGTGCCGAAAAGTATTTTTCACTTCCCCTTTTGTATTGTCCCATTGCGATTTCCGCCGATTCTCTCCAACTAACATAGCTATCTTCTTCGCCTTTATATTCTCGGACCTACTTAATGATTTCATAAGAAGTAACGCACTGTACATTTGGATCTTCTATTTGAAAATCCTCAACCTTCTTTATATTGTGATTCAATTGTGTCTTTAAACTCGCGATCTCATTCTTCAAGGGACTAAATTAATTATTAGTATTTGTGCTATTAAATCGCTTAAATTAAACGTCTGTGTATTTGCCTGGCTGCTAGAAGCCATTGCAGGTAAGGGTTGAGTCATTGTGAGAAAATTTTAAAAATCGTTAGTTAACTCTTCCACCTTGTTTGTTATTATTAAATTTTTTTGAAGTATATTTTGTTAATTTCAGTCAATTTTCAAACAACTGTCAAATCAAGACCAGTTAATAGTATTGGGTGATTTTAATATACCTAGTGCCACATGGTCCCCTGACGAAAACTCTAACATGTTGCTTCCTTTAGCGCAGCATGACTTTATTGACGGCTTGCTTGACATTGCGCTATCCCAAGTGAACCATGTTAAGAACTCATTAGGGCGTTTACTGGACTTGTGTTTTGTTTCAAATTCAGAAGGCGTTTGCCTATCAAGAACGGGACCACTTACACAACCGGAAGATCCTTATCATCCAACTCTAGAACTGACTGTAGACGTAAGAACAGAGCTGAATAAAAAATCCGAAAAGTCGGTTAAACGAATCCGCTGCTTTCGTAAGGCAAACTTTCATCTTTTAAATTCTTTTATATCCGGCTATGACTGGTCCGAATTTTATTTATGCACTGACGTGGCTAAGGCCGTTAATATCTTTTATAATGCATTGAATTCCTTCTTTTATCTGTGTGTTCCGTTATATTTCAAATAAACCTCCGTGGTTTAATAAAGAGTTGTCACACCTAAAAAAAATAAAGTCCAGACTCTTCAATAAATTTAAAATGTGCGGTTCACAATCTGCCTTCTCTCGGTACCTAAGGGCTCGGTCAAATTTTATCGTGCTTAACGCCCGGTGTTATAAAAGCTATTTGACTCGTTGTAGGGTCCAATTTTCTCAAGATCCAAAACAGTTTTATATTTTTGTTAACACTAAGCGTAAATCAGCCTGTTACCCTTCGTCGCTATCATTTGAAAACTCTACGGCAAACTCTGATCAGGAAATTGCCGATCTATTTGCCCAGTTCTTCCAGACAACATATTCTGTTTCATCCCGTCCAAGTCCCGTCCAAAGTCGAACTTGATTTTTTGTCCGAGATTAAGCGAAAGCTCCCTTCTTTTGGATCTCCATAAAGTTAAGCCAGTCTATTCACCGGGTCCGGACGGAGTTCCAGGCTGCGTGCTTAAATACTGTGCTGAAACTCTGTGTAGACCTCTGTACAAATTGTTTACCTTGTCTTTGAAAACATCTCATTTCCCACTTATTTGGAAGGAGTCATTTGTCATTCCCCTTCATAAGAAAGGAAAGAAATGCAATACAATTAATTACAGAGGCATATCCAAATTATCCGCCATCCCAAAGCTTTTCGAAAATACTATTACACCCCATTTGCAGCATCTTTGTAGATCAATTATATCTCCATGTCAACATGGATTTATAAGATGAAGATCTCCGACGACAAACCCCTTGGAGCTAACGTCTTTTGTAATAAATGGCTTTAGAAAGAACATGCAGACTGACGTAGTTTACACTGATTTTAGTAAAGCGTTTGATTCAGTAAATCACTCGCTTCTTGTATTAAAGCTAGACTTATTAGGGTTTCCATGTGATCTTCTAACATGGATCTCAAGTTATCTGAGTGGTAGGACTCAACGAGTCCTCTTTAAAAACTCGATCTCGGATTTGATCCGAGTTACTTCAGGGGTCACACAAGAAAGCCACCTTGGCCCACTTCTTTTTACTTTATTTATAAACGATCTCCCTCTAGTCTTGACAAAGTCGCGTGTCCAACTTTTATCTATAAACTTATTCATGGGGATGTGGAGAGTCCCGAGTTACTGGGTCGCATAAGCTTCTCCGTGCCTAATAGAATTACCAGGGGTTATGTTCCTCTTACATTAAATATTTGTAGATCTAACATTGATATGCATGAACCGTTTAGAGTACTGTGTAACGACTATAATAGACTATACCACATTATTTCTACTACTATTTAGTCTCGTACGTATTTCTAATCTTAGTCTGTCCGCTTCTACATTGTGCTTTTTAACTTCTCGCGATCTCGTTTTTACGCCTATAAGGCTCCGCGCGTAACAAGCACTGCTTGGTGTCGTAAGGGCCACTTGTTTGCGCTGATCTTAGTGCATCAACGTCCGAATAAAAAAAAAAAAAAATTAAAACTATAATTAATCAGCTCACTAATTTTCTTCTTAGTTTTTTGGATATGGGATGTCTTTTTTGTGATTGAAGATCCTGTTTGGGGTGGTCGTTTAGCGAGGGATGGTACTCAGCCATTCCTTCAATTTATTTCTGCGTAGCGAAGGATTGCCCTCAGCTCTTCTTTTTTGTTGTATTTGTACTTGATTTTTATTTATATTGTTTAGTTTTTATTTCTCCGTTTGATTTTGTATTTTTGTTTGATATTTGTTTTTTTTTTGTTACGATTACTAATTAACGGGTTGTTGCAAACAAAGGAGGATTATTGCATTTATTGATTTCCTACTTAAGCTATTTTTACGAAGCAAACACTTTTTCTTATGTCATCGGTTAGGTTTTTGAGCGGCGCTAATTTCCTTTTTGTTTTTTGAAAACGGTTTTGTTTTAAAATTTATTTCAGGATTTTTTTAAATAGCACCGCCCCTTGTTGGGCGCCAATTTGATTTCGGTTTAGTGAATTTGTTAAAAAAATATTTTATTTTGTACTCTTCTTATTCACTAGTTTACTCAACTTTTTTAGTATCGAACTTATTAATTTACATTGCTCACAATACTTTATTTGTCAACCGATCTATTCGGATTCCAAAACGGACTGCCTGATTATCTGATAAGAAAACCTCGGTTTAAAAGAATCTAGGGTCTCGTTAAGAATTTGATAAGAGATGGACTCAAGAGAGTCGGAAAGAATGGGATGATGAAATTATTAATATTTGTAATTTAATTATTATTTATTGAAATCGATTAAACAGATTACTCTGCAATTTTGGGCCTCGCTGGATGCTGACCGGATGTTAATGTTTACATTTGGGAGACCCGGCTTAGTTTACAGGAGAACCCCCGCGGCAGAATTGTTTACAGTACCGCACAGCGCAATTGGTAATGCATTAATGAATAAAGATAAATAAGAACTCTGGATTTAGTGGGAAAGCTGAGTAATAAGTTCCCAGCTAGAAATTGTTTACAAATTGGGTAAGGAGCCTGAGTTCTAGGGTTGGATAACTTGCACATAACATTGCATTCCTTCTCTCTCTCAGCACCGCTCTCAGAGATAAACATATAAGGCTGTTGCGTCGATGCTGGCTTGACCGACAGGAGAGCTAAGTTAAGCGAAGAATATAGGCCAGCAGTCTAGAGACGACGGCGAACTAAACCAGAACTTAAATAAACGTTTACGAATATATCAAATATAATCAGTGCGTTTCATAAATTAGTAAAAACTGTGAACCATAAGTACCAACATAACATAGTGACCGTGACATGGTCATTAAAAGAAAAAAGTGATGCACCGGAAAAGAAAATATATATAAAATAAACAAAAAAAAAAAAATAAAAACTGGAAAAAATCATCAAATGAGAAAAGCCAGTGCGAGCACCAGCACCGGCTTCGCACGAGTCAAAAAGGCCCGGAACACCCAAAAAAAAATTTTTTTTTTAACACATCAAATAAAATAGCTTGTGTGATGACCAGCACCGGCAAATTTTTAAATAATCATCAAAAAAAAAAATAGCCTGTGCAAGGACCAGCACCGGCACCGCCCGAGTCTAAAAGGCCCCGGAACCTGAAGACGAGAATTTAAAAAAACAGTGTCACCGACTGAATATAATGAAGCTTTTCTAAAAATTGTCGAGATAATGAGTTGGCCCAAGTCTTCAGCGATTGAATCCATTCATCCATGAAGACAAGGGGACTTGGTGTCACTTTTCTTTGTTGCGAGTTGGGGAACGACTAGCTAATGCTCCTATATCATACGATGCCAAGTTTCCATTGTTGGAGAGCTATGTTCGGCATCTTACCATTCCAATTTTCATGTTGGTCCACGAGCCCTTATGGGTCTCCTTCGACAGAGTATTTGGATCGTTAACGCTCAGGAGGTCTGCAGTCATATAGGTCGATCATGCATACGCCGCTATAAGTGTAAGCCTCGACTAATGACACAAATTATGGGAAATGTACCCGCGTGGCGTTGATTTTTGTGGCCCTGTCTATACGACATTGAAAATTCGTGGTAGGCCTCCGTATAATTATACGACGCGATACGCGAATTCGCATCAAAAACGAATGCGAATTTGTGTTCACACCACCGTGGGCTCCGAACATGGGCGGACTATGGGAGGCAGCTGTCAAAACTACCAAGAGCCTACTCCTACGGGCGGTGGGCAACGCGCTCCTAAGCGCAGAACACTGGCGTATGAAACTCCCCCATTTGTGTTGAGGGGCCCAAATGAAGATCTGGCTGTTTTCGCAAAGAAAACATTAGGTGTGGTTTGGGATTGCACGTACGCATATCGAGCATTCTGGGAGCGTGCTTGTTTTTCTTGTTGAAACTGACTCTTCAGTTCTTACAGACCTGGCAGCCTCTGTAGTTTGCGGTATGGTTATCTCCACAGTTAGCGCATTTCTTTGTCTTTGGGTCTTCTTTGCTTGCAGGGCAAGGCTCGGAATTGTGGAAGCCACCACAAGCTACGCAGACTGAACGAAGCACGCAGTTGTTTCTGGTGTGTCAATACTCTTGGTAGTTTGTGCATTGCAGCGACCATTCCGCTAATGCGGTTCTTCAACAGTTATCCTTCTATGCAACAGGAATTGCAGTTTGTAGATCGGGTGCACTTCATTTTTCTTCAAGACTCTGCTATCTGGCTCCAGTTCGACCTTAAAGAGTGGTTGCGGCTTTTTATTTTTGTTGATAATATTAATAATATTTTTGAAGAAGAATCCTTTTTCTTTCAATGCCTCTTTTATTTCATTGGTGGATACGTCGGGCTCTATGCCCTTTAGCACTACTTGCAAGCCTTTGCTACTCTTGAGCTGGTACGTGTAGTAGGGTTTCCTAGCCTCGTCTAGGTAATTGGTTACAGCTCTGAATTGATCTTCAGTTTTAGCTTGAAGCTGTGTTTCATGAATATTCCCATTAACAAGAGGAGTAACATAAAAGTTGTCATTCCCGAGCAGCACAACAATTTTCTTTACTAGGGCATTTGAGTTATGTTCCCTTATGTAAATTGGTGGGGGCTTTGGTTTCTTTTGAACATCCTGTCCCGATTCGAATTGATTATTATCAATTTCCGACAATAGGGCGAATCTATTATTACTAGATTCCCCTGGTTGTTCGCTGCCTTTATTAGGCAATTTTGTTTTGGTTTATTCCCAACCATTTTATTTTGCGGGCTTAGCTTCCGTTTGATTTGGATGTAACGGTCCATGCCAGTCTGTATAGCCGGACCCACTTGTTGTTGTTTTATATTGCCGATATTGGCACTCGTACTTACAATTGGCTTTGTAGTTTTATTCGGCGCTGCAGAAGTTGCAAACGCATTCGAAATCGCGTTGTTGTTAACGGCGACCGTTGATGTTGTTGTTGCAGTGGCTGCGGTTGCAGAAATTAACGAGGTCGCAGTGCTCGTGGCTGGTGAGCTGTGAGTCGAAGCTGGGGGTGGGGTTCTACACTGCAAGCTCCATGAAGTGGGAGTTGGTGTGAGTAAGGCGGGAGAACAAGACCGTGCTCTCGCACTGTCAATGGTCAGTAGGGCTGAGTTGCTCTTTAAAGAAGTTCTTTCTACTTCTGTATCACGGGTTGAGAAATAAGAGATATAACTGTGTCTCTGGTTTACGGAGCTTCCACGCTCATTTTTTGAAACTCCGCTCATTGAGCTATCACTCGTGGCACTTCTTAGTTTTTATAGTAACTTTGCACTAGTTTTAAACATAGCACTAATTATTTTTACTTACTGTTTTTAGCAATAAGATTGCCTTTATTACACCACTCCAGTATTTTTAGTTATTGTTTTTTGTTTTTTTTTTCACTTTTGAGGTGTTATTTTCCGGAGCTCGCGCAAAACACGTCTGCACTCTCCGGCTGTTGGCGTACTTCTTAAAGCGTGTTGTTTTTACCCTTCGCTCTGCGCGTTGCGTAAGCGAGAGGATGTTTACAACTTATCTTGCAGACTTTTGATCGTGAACTCTAAATATCAATTGCTTTATACATAATAAGTATAAAGACAATTGATATACTGGAAGAGTCATCTGCTCACTCGTTGCCTAGCAATAGGAGCGATAAATTTGAGAAGAAGAGAAATATAGCTGGCGCAGACCCTGAAGAAATAAGATCCCAATTCCACGCCCGCCATCCAGGCTTATCTGTACACATTGCAGGTATGCCCGATCATTTAACGATCACCAGCTCCATGGTGACAATTAGCAGCAACTCAATTAATAGTGTTACCTGCACCATTTCAAACGCTCAAACAATCTTTGGCAGTTCTTCTACTTACACCGTGGCTGCAACTGCGGCCAGCAGCATTTGTTCGACCATGACTCCGTTGACAAATGTAATAAATTCATTGACGAACAAAACGAATAATTCAGTGGAAGAGTTAGAAGAGAATATGCAAGAACGGGAGACGCCCGAATCTATGAGATACTTAATCGGCTGGCTTACTGTCTAAGCAAGGCGCTCGCGCGAAGAAAACAAAAATCTATAGACAGCTTTTTGAAAAATCTGGGCACAGACTAACTACTCGCTCTGGCGTATCACAAAACGGTACAAGGCAAAGCTCACCCCAAAATCAGCATTTAAAAACCCCTTAGTTGGCTGGTGCCGTACGATCCTAGAAAGCTAAAGCGTTCGCTGACAACCTCGAGCAACGTTTCAAGCCTTACGACTATTCGCCTGAGTTTCTGGAGTTTCTGGAATCTCCCTTTCAAATGAGCCTGCCTGCTAGCCTTGTCTCACTGACAGAGGTTAAAGACCTTGTAGCTAAACTATCACCGAAGAAAACTCCCGGTGAAGACCTTCTGGACAACAGGATGATTCTACTTTTACCGGATCAAGCCTTGCAATTCCTGGAGTCATTATTCAACAGCGTACTAACTCTTGGGTACTTCCCGAAAGTTTGGAAATCGGCGAATATAATCATGATCCCAAAACCAGGAAAATCGCCGACTGACGTGGACTCATGCAGGCCCATTAGTCTTCTGCCATCCCTGGGAAAAATCATGGAAAGGCTGACCCTGAACAGGTTACCCCCTTACGAGAATGTCACCAGTGCGATTCCGGAATTTCAGTTTAGCTTTCGTCTTCAACATGGAACTCCTGAGCAATTGCACAGAGTTGTCAATTTTGCCTTAGAGAAGAAGGAGTATGCAGTTGCTGCCTTTCTTGACATCCAGCAGGCTTTTGACAGAGTGTGGCACCCTGGGCTCCTGTACAAAGCCAAAAGTCTTTTTACGCCACAGCTGTTCCAGCTCGAGAAAAGCTTCTTGGAAGAGCGCACTTTCCACGTATCTGCTGATGGGAACAAGTCGTCAACCAAACCGATCTCGGCTGGAGTTCCCCAAGGAAGCGTGCTCGGCCCTACTCTATACAGTATTTATGCTTCAGATATGCCTACACAATCTCCAATCACTGAAGTTGATGAACCAGTTGATACCACCCTTTATGCTTCAGATATGCCTACACAATCTCCAATCACTGAAGTTGATGAACAAATCGTGCTAATGGCGACCTACGCTGATGACACTGCTGTCCTGACAAAAAGCAAAAGTATCTTGGCTGCCACATTTGCATTGCAACAGTATTTGGACGCATTTCACCAATGGGCCATGAACTGGAACATTCGAGTAAACGCAGGCAAATGTGCCAATGTCACGTACACCAATCGTCGAAGTAGAACCCCTGGAGTTAGCCTCAACGGAAGTCCAATCAGAGCCCTTCCTGCATACAAGTACCTTGGTGTCACTTTGGACAAAAAAACTAACATTTGGCAGTCCCCTTACTTGTATCCAACACTCCTACAGGACCAAAGTTTTTCCAACAAGCTCGCACTTGGCTGTAAGGTCCAAATTTATAAGCCCATATTAGCACCAACTCTTTGCATCTCTGCAAAAACCAACCTCAACAAAATCCGGGTTTAGCAAGCGAAAACACTTCGAAGGATCTCTGGAGCTCCGTGGTTTATGCGAACTAGTGACATCGAACGTGATCTCAATGTGCCCAAACTTGGAGACAAGCTACAGGAACTTGCTCGGAAGAACATGAAAAGGCTAAATGAACACCCCAACAGCATAGCCAGAAAACTTGGTACCGTTGCTATAAAAATGGCTGAAGCAATCGAGTCAAAAGAAGACTGAAACGACACCAACCTCAAGACCTACCGGACCGGATTTTGACCTAGCAACATTACCTAACTCATTATAATCAATAATATATATATATATATATAATATTGCAAAATTACTGCTTGCCCTAATTAACGATTAGACTAATTATTGTATAATTTTTGTAAAAACCGATTATATTAAGCTTCCAGTTGGGTAGCAGTGTGCTAATCTCAATATATAATGGTATCAGTAAGAAAACTGAGAATCAACGCAGAGCCAAAACCAGTGGTTAACAATATTAATATGCATTTTTATTACATTCTGATAACTTCAAACTGATTTGCTAAGATATATTGGGGCTCCCCAAGTGGCCTCAATCGATCCCATTTGAAAAAAAGGTCAATTTTCCTTTAAAAAAAAACCGTTTAACCAATCGAATCCGTGTTTTCGCATCCGAATCCGTTTTAGGCATCATAAATGTTTAAAAAATTTGACCGCTTAGATTGAAGGCTTTTTACTATTTTTAACACCCGTTCTTAAATTACAATTGAGCCAAAAATATCTTCAAATCTTCAAAAATGCTTTCGGTAAAGTTTTTCCTTAAGCTTTAACGATACATTTGATGGTTTCACCAAAGCTCTAGCTATCTTCTAATCAAAGCAACTAAGCAAAAAGTCGATCTATTATCGAATTTAAGTGTCTCCAAAAGCATCATAAGTTTTCTGCCTGCATATTGCTATCTCTCTCTGTATTTTCATACAAATTGTCAACAAATGATTCCGTCTCCCCCTCTCTTCCTCTGCCTTGCATTGCGCTTCATTAAAAATATAAAATGAGCTTTAATACGGTTTTAATTTCTGTAGACTTTAGTTTATAGTTATTGGTTTATAGGAATCAGCGCACAGCCAAATCCACTGGTTAACAATATTAATATGCATTTTTATTACATTCTAATAACTTTAAACTGATTTGCTAAGATTTATTGGGGCTCCCCTAGTGGCTCCAATCGCTTCCGATTGGAAAAATAGTTAATTTTCTTTTCTAAAATACTGGACCCTAAACCGTTTAACCAATCTAGTGACATCGAACGTGATCTTAATGTGCCTAAACTTGGAGACAAGCTGCAGGAACTTGCTCGGAAGTACATGGAAAGGCTAAATGAGCACCCCAACAGCATAGCCAGAAAACTTGGTAACGCTGCTAGAAACAACGCTGAACCAAGCAATGGAGTCAAAAGAAGATTGAAACGATACCACCCTTAGACCTACCGTACCGGATTTTGACCTAGCAACAGTACCTAACTCATTATAATTAATAAAATATATATATATGTATATACATGTATATATTTCAAAATTACTGCTTGCCCTAATTAACGATTAGACTTATTATTGTATATTTTTTTTTTTAAAACCGATTAGATTAGGCTGCCAGTTGGTTAGCAGTGTGCTAATCTTTATATATAAAGCTATCAGTAAGAAAACTGGGAATCAACGCACAGCCAAAAACCACTGGTTAACAACATTAATATGCATTTTTATTAAATTCTAATAACCTTACACTGTTTTGTGGCCCCAATCGCTTCCAATTTTACCGCTTAGATTTAAGGTTTTTTACTATTTTTAACACCCGTTCTAAAATTAAAATTTAGCCAAAAATATCTTCAAACGTCGAAAAATGGCACTTCTAAACTAAGTATCAAAAATTCCTTCGGTAAAGTTTTTTCATAAACGATTCATTTGAAAGTTTCACCAAATATTCTAAACAAAGAAACTAAGCCAAGAGTCGATATATTATCGAATGAATGTAAGTACTATTTACAGTTATTGCTGCCAGAATACGCAAAATACGTTTTTTTGGCGAAAATCTATTTGGCCTGCTATTTGATAGTATAGTAAAAATATACCATTCAAATTGTTTTTTTACAGTGTTTTGCCACGCGCTGTTAGAAAACATAAGAGTGGGAGATCGGGAGAGAGAGGAAAGAGTGTAGCAAGTGCGCAAAAGAAGATGTTAACTGGGAAACTTTCAATTTGGTCGTATCAAGTAAATTTTAAATTAAATTAAAGTTTCAGCCAAAACTACAAATATATGTAAAGTAACATCTAAAATGAAAAATTACATAGTTATACCGCAAGCCTATTACATAAGAAAAGTTGGATATTCGGGTTATCCACCGCAAGCAAAGCTGCGGGCACCCTGCAAGTCTTAAGAATAAAATTTCCACATTTATAAAAGTAAAAAAAATATGTAATTTCATATTATGTTCTTTGATATTAGTAACCCATACTAGAGGCCTGTGAATACTTAGGATCAGTAGTTTTCTGCCAAAATGATAGGACCTGAAATATTTGGTGACCCAGACAATAGCCAAAAGTTCTTTTTCTATGGCCGAATAATTAATTTCGTGTTCATTAAGAGTTCTGTTGGCATAACAGATTGGTTTATGATAATGCGATAATACTGTTCCTATAGCAATATTACTTGCATCTATTGTTTATAAAAATGGTTTTTCGAAATTTGGGTATGTAAGTATTGGATCGGACATTATTAAAAGTTTAAGTTTTTCAAACGCTTGTACATAATCATTATCTTTTATATTTAAAGTTGCCCCTTTTTTAAGCTTTGCTGTCATTGGTTTTGCTATTCTAGCAAAGTTTGGGATAAATTTCCTATAAAATCCACAAAGTCCTAAAAAGGATTTTATTTGTTTTGGGGATTTGGGTGTAGGGAAATTTTGTATTGCCTCTATTTGGAGAGGATTTGATTTTATACAAGTTTATGTTATAATATGTCCAAGGAATTCTGTTTCCATTTTCATATACTCGCATTTGTCGAGTTGAAGCTGGAGATTAGCTTCTCGTAATTTTTCAAATACCTTTCGCAATGATAATACATGTTCCTCCAATGAAGTGGAGTACACGATAATATCGTCCATGTAGACCAAATAATTCTTATAGATCAAATGTTCTAGGAGATTGTTCATGCACCTTTAAAAGGTAGCAGGGGCATTTTTCAATCCAAAGGGCATTTGAGTATATTCGTAATGACCATTTTTGGTGGAAAAAGCTGTCTTTGGAATAGAATTTAATAGTGGTAAATAGTGGTAAAATATTGGCATCTACCAAGTTTGTCCAATATTTCATCCATGACTGGGATAGGGTATTTGTCATCTACTGTAATTTCATTAGTTATTTCAATTACGATAGTCAATTACGATACGTAACTTTTTTGTTCCAGATGCATCACCTTTGAGCAATAAGGGGAATTTGACTTTCGGATTATTCCCTGTTTTATCATAAACCTCATTTGCGAATCGACTTCTTGGTCGTAAGCTTGAGGATATTTGTATGGTTTTTTGTAAACCGGTTGCTCATTTTTTGTATGGATGACATGCTTGATAGTATTAGTGAAAGTCAAATTGTCACTTTCTTTGTACTGTATGTCGCTAAATTCATATAATATTTTCTTAAGATTATCTTTTTACTCGTCATTAAGGTGTTCTAATCTAAACTTATTGGTTTCTTGCAAGTCGTTATTTATTATAAAATTAAAAGGTGTATCTGTTGAAAATGGGGGATCGCAGCAATCAATTTCTGCTTCTCCTTGTTTATATTCGAAATAGTTATAATTAAATCTCATTCCGAATTGATAACCGTTTAAATTAACTGTTTTTGATTTATAATTAATAATTTTGTTACAAGCTTCGAGATATTCTCTTCCTATGAGCATATCATATCTGTCGAAAAAATTATGGACCCAAAATGTTTGTTTGGTCGGACAAAGCTTACTTGCATGGTAGGACACGGATTTATTTAACTGAATAATAACATTTATGGTATGAACAGTTAGAGGTGTATTTTTGGTTGGAAAATGAAAGTAATTTTCTTTAATTAAATTAATAGAAGAGCCTGTGTCTACAACACATCGGAACTCTTGATCAGGCTTGTTGATGAAAATTTTCTGTATCCATTTTCATATGCCCACTCGTACTTTCGCGATTACTTTTTATTGGTCGATTGGGCGCATTAGCCCCATTTTGTTGTGATTTTGACAATTTAAAGGATTCCTAACCTGATTAAAAATTCATTTTTGTTGGAATTCTTGTTTTGTTGCTTGATATAATGGATGGTTTTCATAAAAAGTTTCGCTTTTATTATTCCCGTTGTTTTGGGGGAAGACAACAAAAATGCCACCCTTACGTTTTGTAATAATAACGCTTTTTAATTTTATCAGTTTATGTACGTGTTGTGTTTATTCTGCCAGTCGAATCTGCACTGCTGCAGCCGAAAGCCTGGCTTCATATTTTAATTTGGGTTTTACAATGTAGTCGCTGAATACGTAGCGCGACAGCTTAGCGAGATAAGGCAGATATAAAGAGGAGAGCGCAGGTTCAGCCATACACCTATGCGCACTAGACTAGTCTAGGCGGGCTGCTCCGAACATACTCCCCCCGTTGGAGGAAGTAGGGCTCCAACTAAATGGGAATCGATGGGCAGAACGGCTAACTTGGCGACGGCTCTCTTGACTAGACCCGTAGCTGTACGGACCATAGCTACTCTGACGACACCGTCCTCGCCTGGAACGACTCCTTGGATGCACCCCAGCTGCCATTTCAAGGGTGGAAGGTTGTCCTCCTTCAGCAACACGATGCTTCCGACCTTGATGTTGGATGTTTCGACGCGCCACTTACTCCTTTCTTGGAGCAAGGATAAATACTCGCTGCTCCATCGCTTCCAGAATTGCTGCTGCATCTGTGTCACCCTTTGCCATCTGCTGAGGCGGCCTTCTCGGAGATGCGTGATATCAGGCTCAGGAAACCTTGTGTAGCTGGAGCCTTTCAGGAAATGGGCCGGCGTTAACACGTCAAGACTTTCAGCGTTTTCTGAAATTAGACAGAGTGGACGGGAGTTAAGAATGGCAGAAATCTCATAAGCGAGAGTTCTCAATTCATCGAGGCCCAAGATGGAAGCACCGACGACTCTATAAAAATGAAATTTGGCCGATTTAACAGCCGCCTCCCATAAACCACCGAAATGTGGGGCACGCGGAGGTATGAACTTCCAATCAATCCCATCAGCTAAGCAAGAGGAAGGTATCGCAGCCGTGTGGGGTTCGCTCAGAAATAGATTCTTCAGCTCGGTTAGCTCGCTCTTAGCGCCGACAAAATTCGTCGCATTGTCACTCCAAATAGTGCGCGGAGTGCCTCTCAGGCTGGTGAATCTTCTCAACGCTGCGATGAAAGAATCCGTTGTGAGATCCTGGACGACTTCCAAATGCGTGGCCTTCGTAGAGAAGCAGACAAAGACGGCTATGTAGCACTTGTGAGGCGCCTTGTTGCAGGCCTCTGCCTTATGATAAAATGGTCCACAATAATCTACTCCCGTGGTATGAAATGCTGGGTTAGGCTGAACTCGATTGGCTGGCAGGCTGCCCATAACGTGCTCCCAAGTGACAGGCTTCATCCGAAAACATCTGACGTATTTGTTGATGACGGTAGCCACGAACTTTCGTCCTCCAATTGGCCAATACCTTTGCCTTAATGTGGCAAGAAACGCTTGCGATCCTGCGTGCAAATATACGATGATTGCCTTTGTAACTAGATGATCCTTGGGTAACAATATCGGATGCTGAGTATCGTAGTCCAGATTTGCATTCTGAAGTCTTCCACCAACGCGAAGTAATCCATCGGAGCCGATTATTGGTCTCAGCGCAATCAGCTTGCTCTTCTGTGGACACGGCCTGCCCTGGCTAAGACATCCATACTCCTTGGCTAAGTGAACCTGTTGGATGCTCCCCAGAAGAAGTACGGTCCCCGAATTGAGCTCCTCAACGGTAATACGGTTCCTTGAAGGTGAAGATTTTGCTCTGCAATTCGAAATGAACCGATAAATGTACGCAAATACACGCTGCAACTTATGAAAAGGGTTAAGGAATTTGCAGTTGATCGAAATGTCAGTGCAAACAGTTCCAACTAGCGCTGCGGAACGACGTTCTGGAAGATCCTTAACTGCATTTGGAAGAGAGGGCCATTTTGGTGTCATCTCCTGAATTTTCGCGATTCTGTTGGATACAAATACGTTGAAATCCCTCGGAGGCTGCCGAATCCACGCCAGTACGATAGACGAGTCGGACCAGCAATAAAAGTCGCATTCGAAATCGATGGTTTCCTTGACGCTTACGATAAGCTCCGCCAATAAAAGCGCTGCCGACAACTCCAATCTTGGAATTGTCAAAGCCTTTAAAGGGGACACTCTCGACTTGGCGCAGAGCAAGTGGACCTTTGCTTCTCCATTGGCCTCCGACCGCAAGTATAAACACGCTCCATAAGCCGCTATGCTAGCATCGCAGAATCCATGCAACTGGATGGAAGACTGAGGTTGCATTACGAATCGTGAAAATTTCAAGTTTTGGACGATCGATAACTGAGAGGTCAACTCCCCCCATGACGAAAGAATAGGCTCTGGTAATGTGTCATCCCAATCCACGTTAGCATTCCATAGGGATTGCAAAAAGATCTTGGCCTTTGTGACAATCGGTGTTATTAAACCGAGCGGATCATAGAATTTGGCTATTGTTGAAAGTGCAATACGCTTGGTGACTCGATGATTTACAGATAATTGAGAAAAGTTGAACAGAAGTTGGTCAGAAGAAGGATCCCAGGCTAATCCCAGCGCCTTGGTAACAGCTGATCCGTCGTGAAATTGAATTAGCTTCTCCTTATCGCAGTCAGACTCTCCTTCGAGGGCGCGTCCATCATTAGAACACCATTTGCGGATTGGAAAATGGCCTCGCGACAATAGATCCTTCACCTGACGACGAATTTCCCTAACCTCTTCAATTGACTCGCCACCAGAGATTAAATCATCCACGTAGAAGTCCCTACAAACAATTTTTGCTCGAATCCTCCTCATCATAAGAGAGCTGATGCATGGCTCTTATAACCAAAAAGGCAGCTGGCTTGGTGTCACAAGTCACCGTGTTCAATTTGTAAACACTCAACTCATCCGTGGACTTCTCTCGCCAAACAATACACTGCAAAAACTCATCCGGGTGGGACACACGCACGCAGCGGTACATCTTGCAGATGTCTCCACAGAGGGCAACTTTAAAATATCGGAAGCGAAGTAGAATGTTAAAGATTTTTTGCTGAATTGTTGGCCCTGCAAGAAGCAAGTCGTTCAGAGAGCTGCCAGAAGTAGTTCTAGCAGACCCATCAAAGACGACCCGAAGCTTTGTGCTCGTACTTTCCTGCTTATGCACACAATGGTGGGGCAAGAAGAATTGTGGTACTGTTGGATCCTTTGGTGCGAGAGACATGTGGCCTAAGTTGATGTATTCCTGGAGAAAGGCCGAATACTGAGCTTTGAGAACAGGGTTTCTATCTAGCTTAGCTTCTAAACTCCTAAAACGACGACGAGCTAGGCAATAGGAATCACCGAAACTTTCGAATCCCGAAGTGGATAAGAGACGAACAGAGTATTGACCATTCCCAAGTCTAGTGCAGTTTTCCTTGAACAGTTGTTCGCATTGCAAGTCCTCAGGCAACAGTGCTGGCTTTGATGGATTACAATCCTCAATTTCCCAAAATCGCTTTACTATGGCAGCAAGTGCGTCATCCTCAGAATGATCCGTAGTATCCTTGACAATGGCGGCTAAGACAGACTTATGATTTGGAGTAGTCGACATCCCACCAGAAACGATCCAACCAAGTTTGGTGTTTTGGAGTGTTGGCAACATGCTATCCAAATGTATTCGCCCCATAGCAATTATTTCGAAAAACAGACCAGCGCCAATTAACAAGTCGATTCGTTGTGATTGGTTGAAATAAGGGTCAGCGAGCGAAATGTTTTGTGGAATCCTCCATCCTTATGTATTTATTTTGAAATTCGGCTGATAATCAGTGATACTGTGAGTCACAACAGCTGTGAATGACGCACGATAGCCTGCATCCCGTGATTGCGCAAAAATATCCACTGATTTATCAGAGTTCATAGAGGACTCACCGATCCCAGAAATTAGTGTATGCGAATGCCTATATTTCAAATTTAACTGGCTAGCTAGGCGCGTAGTTATAAAGTTCAATTGAGAAGCGGAATCTAAGATTGCTCGACAGGGCATAAATGAACCAACCCTATTTTTTACATAGACAATAGCAGTAGGCAGCAACACGTAATTTATTGGCACAGTATTTGAAGCATTTGGTGGAGGGTGCGATACCTGACGATCAAGTTGTGAGCATGACACCAGTGCTGATGAAGTAGATGGTGATGGCTGAGAGCTCGAGAGTGGGTCTGATGATGGAGGTGGTGCGGATGAGTCAGGGGTCATATGCAATAGTGAGTGGTGCTTCATGCGACAATATCTGCAATGAGTTGATTTGCATTGCTGCAAACTATGCCCCTTGCGCAAACAGTTTAGACAAAGGTGCATTTTCTTGGCTTCACTAAATCGAAGATGAGGGCTCAAATTTAAAAATCTAGAGCGCTTTGGCAAATAATGATCTCTCGCATCGCAAAATAGGCATATTGGATGATTTAAGTTAGTAGAAGACGCAATGAGTGCACTTGGGTTATATTTATGCACATTTTTTCCCACCTGATGGCCTGGTGTTTGCGTTACCAAAGCTTGATCCAAATTTTCCATCATCCTGCATCTTTTCTCCAAAAACGACTCCATAGCAGTCCATGAAGATAACTCAGCGATTGGCAAATCCTCTTCCCATTTTTCCCGAGTCCGTTGATCCAGCTTGTGAACGACGATATGAATCAGTAATCCATCCAAAATTTGCTGAGTAGTGGCCAGCGTTTGGATTGCCCGAAGATGTGCGTTCATAGAATCGCTGAGCTCACGAAGACCCTTGGCAGATCCCTTCTCGACACCTTTTAAACCAAATATTGCTTGAACGTGTGCCTGAAAATGTAAAACTTTATTATCAAATCGATTTATGAGCAGATTAAAAGCCTTTTTATAATTGTCATTTGAAGGTTCGAGCGAGCGTATGGTCTCCAGAGCCACGCCGCCTAGACTAGACCGTAAATATTGCAGCTTTTCAATGTCGCTTAGCTCGTCATCATTTCCAATGACCGCGGTGAACGTTGCGAGAAAGTCCGGCCACTCAGCATAAGATCCATGAAATCGAGCAATCTCCAGGTTCGGTAATCGAGACTTCCGTGTCCGAAAAGAAAGATCAGAATGGTGGTTGATGTCTATAGATGTGGAGTTGGCAGCTGTGCTACCCAACAATTGCAATTTGCGCTGGGCCGCTAAGCCTCTATTGAGCTTCGCCTTCACATCCATAAAAACCTCCGAAAATTCCCATCGCCTATCACTCGAAGTCTCCTTTAAATCCAGCCGTTCCAGCGATGTCTGTGCGGAGTCAAACGACGAATTTAAGGAATTGACCCAGTCCAATCGCGCGAGAAGATCAGCTTCATCCAACTGATCTATAGACTCAGTTGTTAAATATAATTTCATCGCGTTTGTTTGCCGCAGAATTGATTGCACTTTGGCGCGAAAAAATTCTATTTCATTTGGCGCGTCATTTTGAGGCCGAACCGCGTTTTCTGGAGCAGCCATTTCTTAGTCGCACACAAAAAAATAAAAGAAAAATGTCCGAACCGGTTAAGAGGGGTGAATAACCTTTTAACCTTTGCCGCGAAAAATGCGCGACACCAAGCGTCGTCGAAAACGCAACGGAACTTTGTTGTTGTTGTTCCGCCTTATAACAGCGGACTTGAAATTATGTATATGTATGCACTGCACTATGCACTTTTAGAATAGTTAAATGTTATTCTCCTTTTGTTTATAATTTGCAGCACAACACTGTTTTGATTTTTTCACAGCGCGAATTGTACAAAAAGATCAACAGCCTGCAGGCTTTTCACAGCGCGAAATGTAAAACTTAAACGGCCAGCTGTGTGCACTTGTATGTAAGTCCGTGTGTTTGTGACCGAATGCTCGCAAACGACAGCGAAACCAAAAATATATTGTTTAAACGATATAAAACAATAATAAAACCGAGTTGCAGGCGGCAAATAAAACAGCGATCACGTCGGGGTCACCAAATGTTTTGGGGGAAGACAACAAAAATGCCACCCTTACGTTTTGTAATAATAACGCTTTTTAATTTTATCAGTTTATGTACGTGTTGTGTTTATTCTGCCAGTCGAATCTGATCTGCTGCAGCCGAAAGCCTGGCTTCATATTTTAATTTGGGTTTTACAATGTAGTCGCTGAATACGTAGCGCGACAGCTTAGCGAGATAAGGCAGATATAAAGAGGAGAGCGCAAGAGCGCTACAGGTTCAGCCATACACCTATGCGCACTAGACTAGTCTAGGCGGGCTGCTCCGAACACCCGTTAAAAAGGGTATATTATATTCGTGCAAAAGTATGTAACAGGTAGAAGGAAGCGTTTCCGACCCTATAAAGTATATATATTCTTGTTCAGGATCACTAGCCGAGTCGATCTAGCCATGACCGTCTGTCCGTCTGTCCTGTCTGTCCGTCTGTCTGTCCGTATGAACGCTGAGATCTCGGAAACTATAAAAGCTAGAAGATTAGCATTTTGCATGTAGATCTTAGGAGTTGCTACGCAGCGCAAGTTTGTTTCAAAATGGTGCCACGCCCCCTCTGACGCCCACAAGCCACAAGCTGTGGCCTCAGTTTTGATGCTATCATGAAAATTTTTATTGATATGTATTTGTTTCGTCAATACCTATCGATTGGCCTAATAAAAGTTTGCCACGCCCACTCTAACGCCCAAAAACCCGGTAAACGCTTAAGCCTGGCTAGCGCCTACATTTCCGCCTTTCATGGCACAATAGCGCCATCTAACGGATGACTTTGGAACAGCTGGCCAAGGTGCTTAACAGAGTCAAGGTTAATTTAAGGTTAAGGATTTCTATTAAAGGAAATTGCGATGGTTTTCATTTGTCAATACCGAACTATATCCCAAGAACTATGCAAATCAAATCAAGTTAGCCAAATTGGAGGTCTGAGTCAAACAATGGCGTATGTGTGTATGTATGTAAGCATTGCACTCAAAAACATAAACAAAAACACAGCTGTTGGTGCAGGACAAAAGCTGACTGCGCTAAAGAAGCGCTCGTGCTGATGCTCGTGCTGTAAAGCTGACAGCTCTAAGAGATCGCCGAATTCAAATTGATAATTTAAACTGAGTAACGGGTATCTAATAGTCAAGGCACTCTACTATAGCGTTCTCACTTGTTTTTATTATAATTAGGCTTATGTTGGCCTTGAGACGTACTAGCCTGCTGCTTATATTGATTTGGGGAGTTACTATTCTGCTGTCTGTATTGGTTTTGGGAATTTTAGTTTTGTTGTATTAGTATTGGGATAGTATTTTGTTGGGATTGATAATTTCTCTTATCTTGGTTGTGACTTTGTGTATTCTTTGTTCGATCTGAATAAAACAAAAGATTTGGACTCAATGTCCTCAACGAACTTACGTATACACCCAGGAGGGTGCAGGTTTTTTGCAATTTTTTTATTTTTTTAGTTACTTGACAGTCATACGGGTCAAGATTTATTTTTTTTGTTTTAAGTCTCGCAACCTAAGCTTCGATAGTGTGTTGCAAAAATTGAGGTTGTAGTTCGTATAATAGCGACACAAACCTATAAACTACGGCGCTTATCAAACCTTCGATTGGGAGAGAGAACTCAATTGATAAATTGAGAGTGTCCAAAATGAGAGCACGCAGCATGAGAGCGATCTAGGTTTGAGCTGCGTCTGCAATTTTACAGTATTGAAGGATAAAAGCTTTTTGGAGTTTGGGGACAATTGTTATAAACAAGACCATTAATTGGTCAGACGTGGGAGCCGACGATTTGGGGTTCTTTCATTTGTTTATTACTCAAGAGAATGCTTATATTTATTGGCGACTCTTAGGAGATGATGATTTTGGGTGTGACAAATGCGAAATGTAAATATTTTTATGAGGTAGATATGTAGGTATAGGTGTGTTACTATATATAATAAACAAAGAATAATCTAAATATATATAAAAATGCTCTGTGCGTATGTTCGTGGCCGATGTACTTGAAAAGTTATGAACCCTTTGAGCCCAGATTTTGACACAACATGTGCTGCGGTCATAAATAGGCTTTTATCTTCTCAGCACTCGCCTAAGTTGCTAAGCACAAAAAAGGGGGGGGAGAAAAATTATAAAAAAAAAGAAAAAATCAAGAATTGAGACAAGATATGTGTCGAGATTCGAAATCGATTTGGATCTATCTATCTTCTCTATATATGAAAATGCTCTATGCGTATGTTCGTGACCGATGTACTTAAAACGCTATAGTCGAGTGCCTCGACTATTAGATACCCGTTACTCAGATCAAATTATCAATTTGAATTCGGCGATCTCTTAGAGCTGTCAGCTTTACAGCACGAGCATCAGCACGAGCGCTTCTTTAACGCAGGCAACTTTTGTCCTGCACCAACAGCTGTGTTTATGTTTATGTTTTTGAGTGCAATGCTTACATACATACACACATACGCCATTGTTTGACTCAGACCTCCAATTTGGCCAACTTGATTTGATTTGCATAGTTCTTGGGATATAGTTTGGTATTGACAAATGAAAACCATCGCAATTTCCTTTAATAGAAATCCTTATCGAGAATTAACGTTGACTCTGTTGAGCACCTTAGCCAGCTGTTCCAAAGTCATCCCTTAGATGGCCCTATTGTGCCATGAAAGGCGGAAATGTAGGCGCTAGCCAGGCTTAAGCGTTTAACGGATTTTTGGGCGTTAGAGTGGGCGTGGCAAACGTTTATTAGGCCAATCGATAGGTATTGACGAAACAAATACATATCAATAAAAATTTTCATAATAGCATCAAAACTGAGGCCACAGCTTGTGGCTTGTGGGCGTCAGAGGGGGCGTGGCACCATTTTGAAACAAACTTGCGCTGCGTAGGAACTCCTAACATCTACATGCTAAATGCCAATCTTCTAGCTTTTATAGTTTCCGAGATCTCAGCGTTCATACGGACAGACAGGCGGACAGACGGACATGGCTAGATCGACTCGGCTAGTGATCCTGAACAAGAATAAATATACTTTATATGGTCGGAAACGCTTCCTTCTACCTGTTACATACTCTTGCACGAATATAATATACCCTTTTACTCTACGAATAACGGGTATAATTACAAGAATAAGAGAAAATGAACTCGTTTTTTAATTCGTTGGGCGCCAAGGATGTCCCCAAGTCGTCCATTGCGACTACGGGACGAACTTCGTCGGAGACAGGAGAGAGAAGAAAGCCGACGCGATACGCGAATTCGCATTAAATAGCGGATGAGAATTTGTGGGCGGACAATGGGAGGCAGGTGTTAAAACTGCCAAGAGCCTACTCCTACTGGCGGTGGGCAGCGCGCTTCTTAGCGCAGAAGATCTGGGGACAGTCCTAGTGAAAATCTAGGCAGTGATGAACTCCCAGTCGCTCGGAGCTATCTTATCGACCCACGCGCTGACTACCCGCACCTGCTAACAGGCGGGCCGTTGCTCGCCACTTCAGCACTCCGGACTCCGGACCAGGAGGGTCTCAGTTGCTTGCAGCGTCTCGGCAGCTCCAACAATGGCTCTTAGGGAGAGAAGTCGTCACACAGGAAAGGACGGCATGGCTAGAGACTTCGACGTTAGGACTAGCGGACGAAGAAATTGTGGGTTGCCATTCATAAATGTGTTCCAATGTGTTGAATCCCGATAGGTATGCAACGGAGCCGGTGTTGTCTTATGTCAGTTTATTTTTTGTTCGCTTTTGTTTTGTCAATTACAATTTTAGCCACCAAGTATTCAGATTTTTGATATTTAAAAAACTATCTTAGTTTTGAGCAAGCAGTATACTTTGCAATTCGGATTTACTTCGATTTTGACTTATCGCGTAGTTATGCAACGACCAGTGCTAAATTCTCTTGCCTGTTAATTTTCAAAACTTTAATACAAGCTTATACAATACAGGAGTAATATAATGTTTAATGTTTATATTTACACAAATACTGTTTTGAATTGCACGACCTTAAATTTGCATTCGAGCCGCGTTGATCTATCGCCTTCTACGTTGCCCTCATCAGCGCTCAATATGGCGCCCAATGACGCCATTGTGGGACGCCTGAATTAAAACCGATAAAATTAGAGAAAGAGCTTTTAAGGTGGACTCTTTCAGTCATACCACTTAAATAATTTAAGATTCATGGAAACCATAATAAGTCTAGCTTTAAAAAAGGAAGAGAGTGATACATAGCATTTAACGCTTTATTGCGATCAGTGTAAACTACGGCAGTGTGAACGTCATTTGTGAAGAAATTTATTACAAAAGACGTCAACTTCAAGATGAACTTCTTAACTTCTAAATCCATGTTGAAATAAGGATATAATTGATCTATAAAGATGTTCTATGCAGGATGTAATAACGTTTTTGAAAAACTTTGGGTTAGGAGACGAGATGGAACTTCGCCATCATCCTTTTTGGCGATCAGGTGTTTAATGCGGCTAGGAGAGATGGCGCAAGCAACTTATCCAAAAGCCGCACAGGTTATTCAGAATGATTTTTATGTTGACGATTTATTGACTGGTGCCGGATGTGTTGAGGACCTACAAGGCCATCGAGACGAAGTTTCTCAGGTTTTGCAAGAGTGGTTTTCAAACTTCCTAGAGTTATCCTCATCTTAAATACATGGTTCGCTGAAGTTTCCATGCGAGCATATGGAGCGGGCATATACGTTCGTACTCAAGCTATTGAATGTTTAAAATTGTCTATATTGACCGCCAAATCGAAAGTAGCTCCCCACAAGACGAAAAAGTTGCCTCGCCTTGAGCTGTGCCCAGCTCACCGTTTGGCAGATCTGTATATTCGTGTCAGGCCACTGCTAAACTGGCCATTGAGAATGGTTTACTATGCACAGACACCGAGATCACTTTACACTGGATCAAAACACATCCATTTGTATCAAGCTGAGTCGCAAAGATTTAGGAGTGGTCTGACACGTGACACGTACCCAGACAAGTTAAACCAGTAGACATAGTGTCCTGTGGATGTGACGTTGAGGAGTTTATATCGTCCATTTGGTTTGGTGGGCCTCTGTGCTTGCTCGACTCAGAACTCAATTTGCCTACAAATCGACATTTCGAAGTAGTGTCGATGGAATTACGCAAATCGGCAATAGCTCTTGGTGTCAGCCCTGTAGTAAGGTTTTCTAGTCTCATCCAGGTATTTGGTTACAGCTCGAAATTGATCTTGAGTTTTAGTTTGAAGCTTTGTTTCCTGAATTTTCCCTTTGACATAAGGAGTAACATAAAAGTTGTCATTCCCGACCAGCGCAACAATTTTATTTACTAAGGCACTTGAGCTCTGTTATAGTATGTACACAAATAACCAATACCCACAGTACCAAGTGTACTTAAGGAATACACACTGTAACACGTTGTTGCAGTTGTTCGAGCTGACCGTAATACGGTCATCCAAGCTATGCCTTGACTAACACCTGTGCGTAAGTCAGTTTATTCCTATGGGTCGACTTCACATATATTCCACGTACTACTTCTCTCGAGCTACCCGCTATTAGCAGCGAGCAGCATATACATATATACGGCCCGCATTCTCGGCAACGTTACTGCATTGTCTAAGTTCTAAAGTACATTCTTGGAGATAAGCAAATTCAATTAATAAAGAAACAGCGAAATGACACGAACGCTGTTTTCTTTTCGGCTATTTATGGCGATCGTGACATAGTATCTTCTGTGCAGAATACAAAAAATAAAATTAAACAGTGAAAAAAAAAGCTCCGATAAAAGGATTTATAACATAAAAATAACTAATCTATATATTATATATAAAAGAAAGTTGTGTTAGTTACGTGTTAGTGACTTCACATAGAACTCAAGAACTGCTGAACCGATTTAGCTGAAAATTGGCAGGGAGGTAGTTTAGAGCCAGAAGAAGGACATAGGCTATCCCGTTCGACAGCATTCCCGTTGAAGAGATTAGATTTAGTAGTTCAAACGAATAAACCCCTGTTGAATTACCAGCAAAAGGAAGTTTATGATACTTTAATGAAGGCAGTAGATGATGAAAATGGTGGTTTATATTTCCTATATGCCCCTGGTGAAACTAGAAAGACATTCCTCATGTTATTAGTTTTAGCAACTGTTCGGGTGTGATCTAACATAGCGGTTGCAGTTGCTTCTTCTGGAATAACAGCCACATTGTTAGAAGGATGCCGTACGGCTCTTTCAGCATTCAAATTACCGTTAAATCTTCAAACTATTGAAGAACCATCGTGTAATATTGCAAAAAAAAACAGCAATGGCCAAAGTTTTAGCGGTATCGAAAATCATCATCTGGGACGAATGCACAATGGCGCTTAAACGTGCATTAGAAGCACTTAACGAACATTAAGAGATTTACGCAATGACTAGAGATGTTTTGGAGGAGGAATGATTTTACTTTCTGGCGATTTCCGCCAAATACTGCCAGTAATTCCAAGATCTATGGCTGCCGACGAAATAAACGCTTGCCTCAAACTGTCAAATCTATGCCGCCATGTGAAGAAACTGCAACTGATAAATACATGAGAGTTACATTGCTTAATGATACATATGCTGATGATTTCTCGGAGCAATTGCTGACTATCGGTAATGGTCAAGTATCTGTCGATAAATCGAGCGGATTAATATTATTTCTAAATAATTTCTGTAATTTTGTCTCATCAAAAGACGAACTTGTGGCGGCCAGGTTTTGCCATCTGATATTACTGAAAAACTTCCCTGACTTTTAGAATTTAAGATTTATCCAGAATATATTTTAGTCACTCTCTACCAAAACCGACGCTACGAAAGCCCACAAAAGAAAACACAGAATTTATAATATTTCATCAAGTTAACGAATACAAGAATAAATTATAGTTTAAACTTAACGTTTTTTATATTTAATCAAACGCAAGATTGTACCTTGGTTGTTTAGCCAACCATAACTTGTGACCCCGACAATTCGAACATCTGCAATAAAAGTGAACGAATTCCAGTTTTACGCAGAACCTTAACCTAACCTAAGACAATGCTGGACAACGAAGATTTTGTCGACGCGCAGGAGCCATTGCAAATTCCTAATGCGAATGTTGTTAACTCGGTATTTGCTAAAATGCCCCTCCCTCAACTACATTCCATCACCAACATCAAAATGTTTTTCACCAAACTGGAGAGCTGGTTCATGCTTCAAGGCCTCGGTGCACGCAAAGAGCAAGAGAAATACGCAGCAGTAATCGCTTACGCTGATCCCAAATACCTGGGTCAAGTGCACGATCTTGTCAACAACCCACCACAAACGAATCCGAGCTCCACTCTTAAACAAGCCGTTTTGTCCAAATTTGCAGAATCAGAGATAGTGCGTCTGGACAGACTAGCGACAGGAATTCAACTCGGCGACGGTCGTCCAAGTTATCTACTCAGTCAATTGCAGCAAACTAACGCCACCAATGATGAATCGGTTGTGCGTCGCTACTGGATCAAGCACCTACCACCGCCGGCACGTGCAGTAATCGTAGGTCTGCTTGAAAGCTCTCCCAACACCACCCTCGCGCAGCTCGCAACTGCTGCCGATGCTGTGATGGATTCTCTTAACTACGACGTTTCAGACCACATGTGTGCTGTATATTGTCCCAACCGATATGCCGTTTGAATTTAAAAGACTTCAATTTTTCTATACATCTTGCATTTGCCATGACCATCAAAAAATCACAAGGCCAATCCTTAAAAGTTTGTGGTTTAAATGTTTTTACGGGTCGGAAGACCATCTGTGTTGTTTGTTTTTGCGCCTGATAATAAAACAAAAAATGTCGTGTATCACAAGGTACTTAAATGAAATGCAACCTATGTACTAAAATACAGAATTAATTATTAAATAAATGAATGATTAATATACGTATTTAATTTATTTTTTTTTTTCAATTAAAAACAAGTGAGAACGCTACAGTCGAGTGCCTCGTCTATTAGATACCCATTACTCAGTTCAAATTATCATTTTGAATTCGGCGATCTCTTAGAGCTGGCAGCTTTACAGCACGAGCATCAGCACCAGCGCTGCTTTAGCGCAGGCAGCTTTCGTCCTGCACCAACAGCTGTGTTTATGTTTATGTTTTTGAGTGCAATGCACACATACGCCATTGTTTGACTCAGACCTCCAATTTGGCTAACTTGATTTGATTTGCATAGTTCTTGGGATATAGTTCAGTATTGACAAATGAAAACCATCTGTGTTGTTATCGAGAATTAACCTTGACTCTGTTGAGCACCTTGGCCAGCTGTTCCAAAGTCATCCGTTAGATGCGCCATCTAACCCAATACATTGGTACCACGGGCCATGAAAGGCGGAAATGTAGGCGCTAGCCAGGCTTAAGCGTTTAATGGGTTTTTGGGCGTTAGAGTGGGCGTTGCAAACTTTTATTAGGCCAATCGATAGGTATTGACGAAACTAATACATTGTAGTGTTATTATATAAATTAAAATTTTCATAATAACATCAAAACTGTGGCCACAGCTTGTGGCTTGTGGGCGTCAGATGGGGCGTGTCTACATGCAAAATGCCAATCTTCTAGCTTTTATAGTTTCCGAGATCTCAGCGTTCATACGGACAGACAGACAGACGGACAGACAGATAGACGGATATGGCTAGAACGACTCGGCTAGTGATCCTGAACAAGAATATATATACTTTATATGGTCGGAGATGTCTCCTTCACTGCGTTGCACACTTTTGACCAAAATTATAATACCCTCTGCAAGGGTAGAAAAATGCTTCTTGCGTATGTTCGTGGCTGATGTACTTGAAAACTTATATATCATCATTTGTTGAGGTCCCAATTAGGTTTTTATATACTCAGCACTCGCCTTAACAAAAAACAAAAAAAAAAACAAGAAAGGAAAGCTAACTTCGGGCGCAGCCGAAGTTGAAATACCCTTGCAGAATATTCTGTGAATTATATTCTCCAAAATTATTTATATGATACATTCTTAACACTCATAAAAATTCCATCTTCATAACTTTAACAAGAAAGGAAAGCTAACTTCGGGCGGAGCCGAAGTTGATATACCCTTGCAGAATATTCGGTAAATTATATTCTCCAAAATTATTCATATGATGCATTCTTAATAATCATAAAAATCCCAACTTCCTAACTTTAAAAACACCAAAGTTATGGCATTTTCAATCGTTCAGTTATATGGCAGCTATAGGATATAGTCGGCCGATACCTTTAAAATTTAGTAGGTAGGATTGATTGGCCAAATATAAAACCCATAGAAAATCCCAACTTGCTTACTTTAAAAACACCAGAGTTATGGCATTCCCTATCGTTCAGTTATATGGCAGCTAAAGGATATAGTTTGCCGCTCCCGGCCGTAACGACTTATATACTGCGTGCAAAGGAAAGAAGGGTGTGTGCAAAGTTTCAATTCGATATCTTTAAAACTGAGAGACTAGCTTGCGAAGAAACAGACAGACGGACAGACGGACATGCTTATATCAACTCAGGAGGTGATCCTGATCAAGAATATATATACTTTATAGGGTCGGAGATGTCTCCTTCACTACGATGCACACTTTTGACCAAAATTATAATACCCTCTGAAAGGGTATAAAAACACCAAAGTTAAGGCAATTCCAATCGTTCAGTTATATGGCAGCTGTAGAATATAGTCGGCCGATCCATATGAAATTTGGTATGTCGGATTGATTGGCCAAAGATAACACCGATAGAAAATTCCAACATCCTAACTTAACAAACACCAAAGTTATGGCATTTCCAATCAATCAGTTATATGGCTGCTATAGAATATAGTCGGCCGATCCCGGCCGTTCCGACTTATATACTGCGTGCAAAGGAAAGAACAGTGTGGGCAAAGTTTCAATTCGATATCTTTAAAACTGAGAGACTTGTTCGCGTAGAAACAGACAGACGGACACACAGACAGACAGACAGACAGACAGACGGACAGACTGACGGACAGACAGACGGACAGACAGACAGACACACAGACGGACAGACAGACATGCTCATATCAACTCAGGAGGTGATCCTGATCAAGAATATATATACTTTATATGGTCGGAGATGTCTCCTTCACTGCGTTGCACACTTTTGACCAAAATTATAATACCCTCTGCAAGGGTATAATAATGCTTCTTGCGTATGTTCGTAGCTGATGTACTTGAAAACTTATGTATCAACATGTGTTGAGGTCCCAATTAGGTTTTTATATATTCAGCACTCGCCTTAACAAAAAACAAAATAAACAAGAAAGGAAAGCTAACTTCGGGCGGAGCCGAAGTTGAAATACCTTTGCAGAATATTCTGTAAATTATATTATTTAAAATTATTCATATGATGCATTCTTAACTTTCCTAAAAATCCCAACTTCCTAACTTTAAAAACACCAAAGTTATGGCAATTCCAATCGTTCAGTTATATGGCAGCTATATAATATAGTCTGCCGATCCTTATGATATTTGGTATGTCGGATTAATTGGCCAAAAATAAAACCGATAGAAAATCCCAACTTCCTAACTTAACAAACACCAAAGTTATGGCATTTCCATAAATCAGTTATATGGCGACTATAGGATATAGTCGGCCGATCCTTATGAATGTCATGTCATGTCATTAGTTTTAGCAACAGTTCGGGCGAAATCTAACATAGTGGTTGCAGTTGCTTCTTCTGGAATAACTGCCACATTGTTAGAAGCATGCCGTACGGCTCATTCAGCATTCATATTACCGTTAAATCTTCAAACTATTGAAGAACCAACGTGTAATATTGCAAAAAAACAGCAATGGCCAAAGTTTTAGCGGTATCGAAAATCATCATCTGGGACGAATGCACAATGGTGCTTAAACGTGCATTAGAAGCACTTAACGAACATTAAGAGACTTACGCAATGACTCGAGATGTTTTGGAGGAAGAATGATTTTACTTTCTGGCGATTTCCGCCAAATACTGCCTGCAATTCCAAGATCTATGGCTGCCGACGAAATAAACGCTTGCCTCAAACTGTCAAATCTATGCCGCCATGTGAAGAAACTGCAACTGATAAAAAACATGAGAGTTACATTGCTTAATGATACATATGCTGATGATTTCTCGGAGCAATTGCTGACTATCGGTAATGGTCAAGTATCTGTCGATAAATCGAGCGGATTAATATTATTTCAAAATAATTTCTGTAATTTTGTCTCATTAAAAGACGAACTTGTGGCGGCCAGGTTTTGCCATCTGATATCACTGAAAAACTTCCCCGACTTTTAGAATTTAAGATTTATCCAGAATATATTTTGGTCACTCTCTACCAAAACCGACGCTTTGAAAGCACACAAAAGAAAACACAAAATTTATAATATTTCATCAAGTTAACGAATACAAGAATAAATTATAGTTTAAACTTAACGTTTTTTATATTTAATCAAACGCAAGATTGTACCTTGGTTGTTTAGCCAACTATAACTGGTGACCCCGACAATTCGAACATCTGCAATAAAAGTGAACGAATTCCAGTTTTACGCAGAACCTTAACCTAACCTAAGACAATGCTGGACAACGAAGATTTTGTCCACGCGCAGGAGCCATTGCAAATTCCTGATGCGAATGTTGTTAACTCGGTATTTGCTAAAATGCCCCTCCCTCAACTACATTCCATCACCAACATCAAAATGTTTTTCACCAAACTGGAGAGCTGGTTCATTCTGCAAGGCGTCGGTGCACGCAAAGAGATAGAGAAATACGCAGCAGTAATCGCGTACGCTGATCCCAAATACCTGGGTCAAGTGCACGATCTTGTCAACAACCCACCAAAAACGAATCCGTACTCCACTCTTAAACAAGCCATTTTGTCCAAATTTGCAGAATCAGAGATAGTGCGTCTGGACAGACTAGCGACAGGAATTCAACTCGGCGACGGTCGTCCAAGTTGTCTACTCAGTCAATTGCAGCAAACTAACGCCACCAATGATGAATCGGTTGTGCGTCGCTACTGGATCAAGCACCTACCACCGCCGGCACGTGCAGTAATCGTAGGTCTGCTTGAAAGCTCTCCCAAAACCACCCTCGCGCAGCTCGCAACTGCTACCGATGCTGTGATGGACGTTTCAGACCACATGTGTGCTGTATCACAGCAAAACACCAACCATGCTTCACAGATGGATCGCATCACACAATTAAGTAAACGCCTGGACGACAATGACAAGATTATGCAGAAGATCAACAACAAGCTAAGTCACCTGCTTGGCACCACAAATCAGCAACAAGGTCGGAGCTACAATCGATCGCCCAGCAACAACAATTACCGGAGCATCACACCCTCCAGGGACAATTCTAACCCTCAATTTTGCTGGTACCACAACAAGTACGCGGACAGTGCCCAACGTTGCATTTAACCGTGCTCTTTCCATGCCAACAACAGTTCAAAAAACTAAGCACCACCGTTGGAAATCAACAGGGCAGCTTCGATGGTCGTGACGCAAATGCCCCACAACGCTACCCATTGCTCAAAATAAACATCTGCAGAATTTCGACCTTCAATCGTCTCTTCGTTCCAGACTCCAAATCATATAAAAGTTTTCTTATCGACACTGGAGCTGACTTATCTGTTATACCACCCAGCACAATTAATCAACACATCACATTCACTAATGAACATACACTATTTGCAGCCAATGGAATAGCAATAAAAACTTATGGCACCACTCGCCTTACGCTGGATCTCGGTTTACGTCGCCCTTTCACATGGATTTTTTCCATAGCCGATACCAAAATCCCAATCATTGGATCAGACTTCTTCCAACACTTTAATCTTCTGGTTGTCCTCAAAAACTCAAAATATTTAGCACACAATCGAATTCGGAGATAAGGACATATAATATTCACTGCGAATTCTCCATCACATTGATCCAAACGGCATCAAACCACTGCCAGAAAAAGTTAAAGCCATCTCGGATTTCCCTCTGCCCGAAGTCGCTAAGGAGCTGCGTAGGTTTTTGGCAATGTTAATTTTTACAGGCGTTTCTTGCCAAATGCAATTCAACACCAAGCACCGCTTAGCCAACTTATCCCTGGAAATAAGAAGAATGATTTAACTCCAATCACTTGGACTGCCGCAACCATCAAAAATTTCGATGAATGTAAACGAAACCTTGCAGAGGCAACATTACTTGTCCACCCAGCACCGGCTGCTCAACTGTCTCTCTGTACAGATGCAAGCGATTTCGCTGTGGGAGCAGTGCTTCAACAAGTCGTCGATAATCAGTTCCAACCAATGGTACTTTTCAGCGTAAAACTATCAGAAACGGAACGCAAGTATAGCACATATGATCGAGAGCTGCTCGCTATATACCTCAGCATCAGACACTTTCGCGACATGCTAGAAGGAGAACATTTGATATTCGTACAGACCATTAACCTTTGATATACGCTTTCTCGCAGAAACCGGAAAAAGACAACTCAGACATTTGGATTTCATTATCCAATTCACCACCTCTATAGTTCATATAGCCGGCATGGACAACACTACCGCCGATAAATTTTCTCGCATTTCAACGAGATCGACTATAATGATCGACTACAAGCAACTAAGCATCGCACAAGCAAATTGCGAAGAGCTAAAGCGGCTACTTAGCGACAACACCACAGCATTGCAGTTAAAGTCAATCAGCAATCCTAACTCTACAAATTCGGTCATTTGCGATCTGTTCACATCCAGCGTGCGACCTTTCGTTCCAGAGCCACTAAAGAAGAGCGTCATTAGCAAACTACATAACGTCTCTCACAGTGGAATTGGATCAACAATAAAACTCATCAAACAACGTTTCGTATGTTCCTCAATGCACAAGGATATTGCTCAATTCGTAAAACACTGCGTTCAATGCCAAAAATCGAAGATTTCCCGACACGTTCGCTTGCCGCTACATCACTTCACGCTTCCTAATAAAAGATTCGGCCATATCAATTTGGACCTCATCGGACCATTACCCCAATCGGGTCAATATAGACAATCATTGACCATTATAGACGTTGGCCGGAAGCCATCGCAATCCTCAGCACTTATCGGTTCGTGGATCTCAAGATTTGGAGTTCCTGCTCGCATCATAACAGACCAAGGAAGACAGTTCGAGTCCAAATTGTTCCATGAATTGTCACGAATGCTAGGAATAGATAACCTTCGCACAACAGCATACCACCCGCAAGCAAATGGAATCATCGAACGCTGGCACAGAACAGTAAAGGCAGCCATCATGTGCAAAAATCGCGTAAATTGGCCACAGAAACTTCAAGTGATCCTGCTCGGGTTGCGATCAGCGTTTAAGCCAGACATCCAAACAACATCAGCACAACTTGTGTACGGCACAACACTTCGCCTTCCAGAAGAATTTTTTCATCAAGAGTCTAATTTCCAACCGCAAACTGACTTCGCAAAGGAACTGGAGGAAATTATGCGTAAAATACGGCCAATACAGACGGCACATCACGACACATCAAAACCTTTCATTTTTAAAGAGTTGGAACACGCAACTCACGTCTTTCTACGCAACGACACTGTCCGTGGATCCCTTCAGCCACCTTATGATGAACCCTTTGAAGTGAAGGAAAAACAGTCCAAATATTTTACCATAAACACCGGCGCCCGATGCATTACAGTATCTATTGACCGACTCAAGCCTGCCTTCATAGAGGTTCAGCAGCCTACACCTTCATCCCAAAATCCCTTCGGAGACTCCAGAACCAGGATGGAAGACATCGCGGCGACCTTTGCGGTTAACCAACCTTCAAGACCTCGTCGTACAATTAGACTCCCTGTTCGTTTTAGAACATGAAGTCTGGCATCACTGAAAAACTTCCCTGACTGAATTTAAGATTTATCCAGAATATATTTTGGTCACTCTCTACCAAAACCGTCGCTACGAAAGCCCACAAAAGAGAACACAAAATTTAAAATATTTCATTAGGTAAGGTACAAGAATAAATTATATTTTAAACTTAACAATTTAGCAATTTTAGCTGCTAAAAAAAAGATGTAGATGACCTAAACTACATAATTCTAAATAAGATCATTAGAACAATGCATTCATTCAAATCTATTGATTGCGTCACAAATGAAGATTAAACCACCCACTATCTAATTGAATTTTTAAACTCTTTGGACGTGCCTGGCTTACCACCGCACAATTTACGCCTAAAGGTTGGCTCCGTAGTAATCATGGTTCGAAACATAACCAAAATTGTGCAATGGTACGCGTTTGATGGTTAGAAAATTTATAAACAATGTAATTGACGTTACGATAATGATAGGAAAATTTAAAGGTGTGGAAGCTCTCATTCCGAGGATACCGATTGTCCCAACCGATATGCCGTTTGAATTTAAAAGACTTCAATTTCCGATACGTCTTGCATTTGCCATGACCATCAACAAATCACAAGGCCAATCCTTAAAAGTTTTTGGTTTAAATGTTTTTCCCATGGTCAATTATAAGTGGCATGTTCACGGGTCGGAAGACCATCTGTGTTGTTTGTTTTTGCGCCTGATAATAAAACAAAAAATGTCGTGTATCACAAGGTACTTAAATGAAGTGCAACCTATGTACTAAAATACAGAATTAATTATTAAATAAATGAATGATTAATATACGTATTTATTTATTTTTTTTTTTTAAATTAAAAACAAGTGAGAACGCTATAGTCGAGTGCCTCGACTATTAAATACCCATTACTAAGTTCAAATTATCATTTTGAATTCGGCGATCTCTTAGAGCTGGCAGCTTTACAGCACGAGCATCAGCACCAGCGCTGCTTTGGCGCAGGCAGCTTTTGTCCTGCACCAACAGCTGTGTTTATGTTTATGCTTTTGAGTGCAATGCACACATACGCCATTGTTTGACTCTGACCTCCAATTTGGCTAACTTGATTTGATTTGCATAGTTCTTGGGATATAGTTCGGTATTGACAAATGAAAACCATCGCAATTTCCTTTAATAAAAATCCTTATCGAGAATTAACGTTGACTCTGTTCAGCACCTTGGCCAGCTGTTCCAAAGTCATCCGTTAGATGGCGCTATTGTATTACGCCATCTACCCCAATACATTGGTACCACGGGCCATGAAAGGCGGAAATGTAGGCGCTAGCCAGGCTTAAGCGTTTAATGGGTTTTTGGGCGTTAGAGTGGGCGTTGCAAAGTTTTATTAAGCCAATCGATAGGTATTGACGACACAAATACATTGTAGTGTTATTATATAAATTAAAATTTTCATAATAACATCAAAACTGTGGCCACAGATTGTGGCTTGTGGGCGTCAGAGGGGCGTGTCTACATGCAAAATGCAAATCTTCTAGCTTTTATTGTTTCCGAGATCTCAGCGTTCATACGGACAGACAGACAGACGGACAGACAGACGGATAGACAGACGGACAGACAGACAGACGGACATGGCTAGAACGACTCGGCTAGTGATCCTGAACCAGAATATATATACTTTATATGGTCGGAGATGTCTCCTTCACTTCGTTGCACACTTTTGACCAAAATTATAATACCCTCTGCAAGGGTATAAAAATGCTTCTTGCGTATGTTCGTGGCTGATGTACTTGAAAACATATGTATCAACATGTGCTGTGGTCCCAATTAAATTTTTATATACTCAGCACTCGCCTTAACAAAAAACAAAATAAACAAGAAAGGAAAGCTAACTTCGGGCGGAGCCGAAGTTGAAATACCCTTGCAAAATATTCTATAAATTATATTCTCCAAAATTATTCATATGATGCATTCCTAACTTTCATAAAAATCCCAACTTCCTAACTTTAAAAACACCAAAGTTATGGCAATTCCAATCGTTCAGTTATATGGCAGCTATATAAAATAGTCGGCCGATCCTTATGATATTTGGTATGTCGGATTGATTGAATTCGAGTCCAAATTGTTCCATGAATTGTCACGAATGCTAGGAATAGATAACCTTCGCACAACAGCATATCACCCGCAAGCAAATGGAATCATCGAACGCTGGCACAGAACAGTAAAGGCAGCCATCATGTGCAAAAATCGCGTAAATTGGCCACAGAAACTTCAAATGATCCTGCTCGGGTTGCGATCAGCATTTAAGCCAGACATCCAAACAACATCAGCACAACTTGTGTACGGCACAACACTTCGCCTTCCAAAAGAATTTTTTCATCTAGAGTCTAATTTCCAACCGCAAACTGACTTCGCAAAGGAACTGGAGGAAATTATGCGTAAAATACGGCTAATACAGACGGCACATCACGACACATCAAAACCTTTCATTTTTAAAGAGCTGGAACACGCAACTCACGTCTTTCTAAGCAACGACACTGTCCGTGGATCCCTTCAGCCACCTTATGATGGACCCTTTGAAGTGAAGGAAAAACAGTCCAAATATTTTACCATAAACACCGGCGCCCGATGCATTACAGTATCTATTGACCGACTCAAGCCTGCCTTCATAGAGGTTCCCATAATCCATTTGGAGACTCCAGAACCAGGATTGAAGACATCGCGGCGACCCCTGCGGTTAACCAACCTTTAAGACCTCGTCGTACAATTAGACTCCCTATTCGTTTTAGAACATGAAGTCTAGGGGGGAGTACTGTGGCGGCCAGGTTTTGCCATCTGGCATCACTGAAAAACTTCCCCGACTTTTAGAATTTAAGATTTATCCAGAATATATTTTGGTCACTCTCTACCAAAACCGACGCTACGAAAGCACACAAAAGAAAACACAAAATTTATAATATTTCATCAAGTTAACGAATACAAGAATAAATTATAGTTTAAACTTAACGTTTTTATATTTAATCAAACGCAAGATTGTACCTTGGTTGTTTAGCCAACCATAACTGGTGACCCCGACAATTCGAACATCTGCAATAAAAGTGAACGAATTCCAGTTTTACGCAGAACCTCAACCTAACCTAAGACAATGCTGGACAACGAAGATTTTGTCGACGCGCAGGAGCCATTGCAAATTCCTGATGCGAATGTTGTTAACTCGGTATTTGCTAAAATGCCCCTCCCTCAACTACATTCCATCACCAACATCAAAATGTTTTTCACCAAACTGGAGAGCTGGTTCATTCTGCAAGGCGTCGGTGCACGCAAAGAGCAAGAGAAATACGCAGCAGTAATCGCGTACGCTGATCCCAAATACCTGGATCAAGTGCACGATCTTGTCAACAACCCACCACAAACGAATCCGTACTCCACTCTTAAACAAGCCATTTTGTCCAAATTTGCAGAATCAGAGATAGTGCGTCTGGACAGACTATCGACAGGAATTCAACTCGGCGACGGTCGTCCAAGTTATCTACTCAGTCAATTGCAGCAAACTAACGCCACCAATGATGAATCGGTTGTGCGTCGCTACTGGATCAAGCACCTACCACCGCCGGCACGTGCAGTAATCGTAGGTCTGCTTGAAAGCTCTCCCAACACCACCCTCGCGCAGCTCGCAACTGCTACCGATGCTGTGATGGACGTTCCAGACCACATGTGTGCTGTATCACAGCAAAACACCAACCATGCTTCACAGGAGGATCGCATCACGAAATTAAGTAAACGCCTGGACGACAATGACAAGATTATGCAGAAGATCAACAACAAGCTAAGTCACCTGCTTGGCACCACAAATCAGCAACAAGGTCGGAGCTACAATCGATCGCCCAGCAACAACAATTACCTGAGCAACACACCCTCTAGGGACAATTCTAACCCTCAATTTTGCTGGTACCACAACAAGTACACCACCGTTGGAAATCAACAGGGCAGCTTCGACGGTCGTGACGCAAATGCCCCACAACGCTACCCATTACTCAAAGTAAACATCTGCAGAATTTCGACCTTCAATCGTCTCTTCGTTCCAGACTCCAAATCATATAAAAGTTTTCTTATCGACACTGGAGCTGACGTATCTGTTATACCACCCAGCACAATTAATCAACACATCACATTCACTAATGAACATACACTATTTGCAGCCAATGGAATAGCAATGAAAACTTATGGCACCACTCGCCTTACGCTGGATCTTGGATTACGTCGTCCTTTCACATGGATTTTTACCATAGCCGATACCAAAATCCCAATCATTGGTTCAGACTTCTTGCAACACTTTAATCTACTGGTTGACCTCAAAAACTCAAAGTTAGTCGATCTCGAAACACGCCTATCATGCTGCGGTATATTTAGCAAACAATCGAAATCGGAGATAAGGACATATAATATTCACTGCGAATTCTCCAAACTACTGGAAGAATTTAAAGACATCACGCAGCTCAACTCATGTCCTTCTCAAGCAACAACCACCAACGTCATACATTGCATCGAAACCAAAGGATCTCCACCATTCGCCAGGCCAAGAAGGCTAACTCCAGAAAAATTCCAAGCAGCAAAAAGTGAGTTCCAGTATTTAATCAACCTTGGTGTTTGCCGTCCGTCAAAAAGCCCATACGTTTCCCCGCTACACATGGCCCGTAAGGCTACTGGTGAATGGCGTCCATGTGGTGATTACCGAGCTCTCAACGCTCAAACCACCCCAGATCGGTATCCCTTACCGCACATCCAAGACTCACATATTTTACGGGAATAACGTTTTTTCAAAGATCGATCTAAACCGAGCATATCATCAAATCCCCATCGAGGCTCGAGACATTCCCAAAACGGCAATAACTACTCCTTTCGGTTTATTCGAATTCACCCACAGTCGATCGATTTCTTAGGCCATCACATTGATCCAAACGGCATCAAACCATTGCCAGAAAAAGTTAAAGCCATCTCGGATTTCCCTCTGCCCAAAGTCGCTAAGGAGCTACGTAGGTTTTTGGCAATGATTAATTTTTACAGGCGTTTCTTGCCAAATGCAATTCAACACCAAGCACCGCTTAGCCAACTTATCCCTGGAAATAAGAAGAATGATTTAACTCCAATCACTTGGACTGCTGCAACCATAAAAAATTTCGATGAATGCAAACGAAACCTTGCAGAGGCAACATTACTTGTCCACCCAGCACCGTCTGCTCAACTGTCTCTCTGTACAGATGCAAGCGATTTCGCTGTGGGAGCAGTGCTTCAACAAGTCGTCGATAATCTGTTCCAAGCAATGGGATTTTTCAGCGTAAAACTATCAGAAACGGAACGCAAGTTCCTTGCAAGCCTTATTTTACCATCCTACTCTAGTAGACTTCTCCTAATTAATCTACCATCCTTAGTAAACCGTAGAACGATGCTTGGCACTACTTTTATCTATAAACTTATTCACGGGGATGTGGAGAGTCCCGAGTTACTGGGTCGCATAAGCTTCTCCGTGCCTAATAGAATTACCAGGAACTATGTTCCTCTTACATTAAATATTTGTAGATCTAACTTTGATATGCATGAACCGTTTAGAGTACTGTGTAACGACTATAATAGACTATACCACATTATTTCTACTACCGACGCTTTGCCAAGCTTAAAAGCATTAATTTCTTTTTTTTTTATCTTACTTAGCACAAAATTAGTATTAGTATTTAGTCTCGTACGTATTTCTAATCTTAGTCTGTCCGCTTCTACATTGTGCTTTTTAACTTCTCGCGATCTCGTTTTAACGCCTATAAGGTTCCGCGCGTAACAAGCACTGCTTTGTGTCGTAAGGGCCACTTGTTTGCGCTGATCTTAGTGCATAATCGTCCGAATATAAAAAGTATAGCACATATGATCGAGAGCTGCTCGCTATATACCTCAGCATCAGACACTTTCGCGACATGCTAGAAGGAGAACATTTGATATTCGTACAGACCATTAACCTTTGATATACGCTTTCTCGCAGAAACCGGAAAAAGACAACTCAGACATTTGGATTTCATTATCCAATTCACCACCTCTATAGTTCATATAGCCGGCATGGACAACACTACCGTCGATAAATTTTCTCGCATTTCAACCATCGAATGCGAAATGATCGACTACAAGCAACTAAGCATCGCACAAGCAAATTGCGAAGAGCTAAAGCGGCTACTTAGCGACAACACCACAGCATTGCAGTTAAAGTCAATCAGCAATCCTAACTCTACAAATTCGGTCATTTGCGATCTGTTCACATCCAGCGTGCGACCTTTCGGTTCAGAGCCACTAAAGAAGAGCGTCATTAGCAAACTACATAACGTCTCTCACAGTGGAATTGGATCAACAATAAAACTCATCAAACAACGTTTCGTATGTTCCTCAATGCACAAGGATATTGCTCAATTCGTAAAACACTGCGTTCAATGCCAAAAATCGAAGATTTCCCGTCACGTTCGCTTGCCGCTACATCACTTCACGCTTCCTAATAAAAGATTCGGCCATATCAATTTGGACCTCATCGGACCATTACCCCAATCGGGTCAATATAGACAATCATTGACCATTATAGACGTTGGCCGGAAGCCATCGCAATCCTCAGCACTTATCGGTTCGTGGATCTCAAGATTTGGAGTTCCTGCTCGCATTATAACAGACTAAGGAAGACAGTTCGAGTCCAAATTGTTCCATGAATTGTCACGAATGCTAGGAATAGATAACCTTCGCACAACAGCATACCACCCGCAAGCAAATGGAATCATCGAACGCTGGCACAGAACAGTAAAGGCAGCCATCATGTGCAAAAATCGCGTAAATTGGCCACAGAAACTTCAAGTGATCCTGCTCGGGTTGCGATCAGCATTTAAGCCAGACATCCAAACAACATCAGCACAACTTGTGTACGGCACAACACTTCGCCTTCCAGAAGAATTTTTTCATCAAGAGTCTAATTTCCAACCGCAAACTGACTTTGCAAAGGAACTGGAGGAAATTATGCGTAAAATACGGCCAATACAGACGGCACATCACGACACATCAAAACCTTTCATTTTTAAAGAGTTGGAACACGCAACTCACGTCTTTCTACGCAACGACACTGTCCGTGGATCCCTTCAGCCACCTTATGATGGACCCTTCGAAGTGAAGGAAAAACAGTCCAAATATTTTACCATAAACACCGGCGCCCGATGCATTACAGTATCTATTGACCGACTCAAGCCTGCCTTCATAGAGGGTCAGCAGCCTACACCTTCATCCCAAAATCCCTTCGGAGACTCCAGAACCAGGATGGAAGACATCGCGGCGACCCTTGCGGTTAACCAACCTTCAAGACCTCGTCGTACAATTAGACTCCCTGTTCGTTTTAGAACATGAAGTCTAGGGGGAGTACTGTGGCGGCCAGGTTTTGCCATCTGGCATCACTGAAAAACTTTCCTGACTGAATTTAAGATTTATCCAGAATATATTTTGGTCACTCTCTACCAAAACCGTCGCTACGAAAGCCCACAAAAGAGAACACAAAATTTAAAATATTTCATTAGGTAAGGTACAAGAATAAATTATATTTTAAACTTAACAATTTAGCAATTTTAGCTGCTAAAAAAAAGATGTAGATGACCTAAACTACATAATTCTAAATAAGATCATTAGAACAATGCATTCATTCAAATCTATTGATTGCGTCACAAATGAAGATTAAACCACCCACTATCTAATTGAATTTTTAAACTCTTTGGACGTGCCTGGCTTACCACCGCACAATTTACGCCTAAAGGTTGGCTCCGTAGTAATCATGGTTCGAAACATAACCAAAATTGTGCAATGGTACGCGTTTGATGGTTAGAAAATTGATAAACAATGTAATTGACGTTACGATAATGATAGGAAAATTTAAAGGTGTGGAAGCTCTCATTCCGAGGATACCGATTGTCCCAACCGATATGCCGTTTGAATTTAAAAGACTTCAATTTCCGATACGTCTTGCATTTGCCATGACCATCAACAAATCACAAGGCCAATCCTTAAAAGTTTTTGGTTTAAATGTTTTTCCCATGGTCAATTATAAGTGGCATGTTCACGGGTCGGAAGACCATCTGTGTTGTTTGTTTTTGCGCCTGATAATAAAACAAAAAATGTCGTGTATCACAAGGTACTTAAATGAAGTGCAACCTATGTACTAAAATACAGAATTAATTATTAAATAAATTAATGATTAATATACGTATTTATTTTTTTTTTTTTTAAATTAAAAACAAGTGAGAACGCTATAGTCGAGTGCCTCGACTATTAAATACCCATTACTAAGTTCAAATTATCATTTTGAATTCGGCGATCTCTTAGAGCTGGCAGCTTTACAGCACGAGCATCAGCACCAGCGCTGCTTTGGCGCAGGCAGCTTTTGTCCTGCACCAACAGCTGTGTTTATGTTTATGTTTTTGAGTGCA
Source organism: Drosophila fuyamai (assembly GCA_018153365.1). Classification (NCBI taxonomy): domain Eukaryota; kingdom Metazoa; phylum Arthropoda; class Insecta; order Diptera; family Drosophilidae; genus Drosophila; species Drosophila fuyamai. Next base: position 390,416 of record JAECXW010000540.1, read on the forward strand.
ATGCACACATACGCCATTGTTTGACTCTGACCTCCAATTTGGCTAACTTGATTTGATTTGCATAGTTCTTGGGATATAGTTCGGTATTGACAAATGAAAACCATCGCAATTTCCTTTTATAAAAATCCTTATCGAGAATTAACGTTGACTCTGTTCAGCACCTTGGCCAGCTGTTCCAAAGTCATCCGTTAGATGGCGCTATTGTATTACGCCATCTACCCCAATACATTGGTACCACGGGCCATGAAAGGCGGAAATGTAGGCGCTAGCCAGGCTTAAGCGTTTAATGGGTTTTTGGGCGTTAGAGTGGGCGTTGCAAAGTTTTATTAAGCCAATCGATAGGTATTGACGACACAAATACATTGTAGTGTTATTATATAAATTAAAATTTTCATAATAACATCAAAACTGTGGCCACAGCTTGTGGCTTGTGGGCGTCAGAGGGGCGTGTCTACATGCAAAATGCAAATCTTCTAGCTTTTATTGTTTCCGAGATCTCAGCGTTCATACGGACAGACAGACAGACGGACAGACAGACGGACAGACAGACAGACGGACATGGCTAGAACGACTCGGCTAGTGATCCTGAACCAGAATATATATACTTTATATGGTCGGAGATGTCTCCTTCACTTCGTTGCACACTTTTGACCAAAATTATAATACCCTCTGCAAGGGTATAAAAATGCTTCTTGCGTATGTTCGTGGCTGATGTACTTGAAAACATATGTATCAACATGTGCTGTGGTCCCAATTAAATTTTTATATACTCAGCACTCGCCTTAACAAAAAACAAAATAAACAAGAAAGGAAAGCTAACTTCGGGCGGAGCCGAAGTTGAAATACCCTTGCAAAATATTCTATAAATTATATTCTCCAAAATTATTCATATGATGCATTCCTAACTTTCATAAAAATCCCAACTTCCTAACTTTAAAAACACCAAAGTTATGGCAATTCCAATCGTTCAGTTATATGGCAGCTATATAAAATAGTCGGCCGATCCTTATGATATTTGGTATGTCGGATTGATTGAATTCGAGTCCAAATTGTTCCATGAATTGTCACGAATGCTAGGAATAGATAACCTTCGCACAACAGCATATCACCCGCAAGCAAATGGAATCATCGAACGCTGGCACAGAACAGTAAAGGCAGCCATCATGTGCAAAAATCGCGTAAATTGGCCACAGAAACTTCAAATGATCCTACTCGGGTTGCGATCAGCATTTAAGCCAGACATCCAAACAACATCAGCACAACTTGTGTACGGCACAACACTTCGCCTTCCAAAAGAATTTTTTCATCTAGAGTCTAATTTCCAACCGCAAACTGACTTCGCAAAGGAACTGGAGGAAATTATGCGTAAAATACGGCTAATACAGACGGCACATCACGACACATCAAAACCTTTCAGTTTTAAAGAGCTGGAACACGCAACTCACGTCTTTCTAAGCAACGACACTGTCCGTGGATCCCTTCAGCCACCTTATGATGGACCCTTTGAAGTGAAGGAAAAACAGTCCAAATATTTTACCATAAACACCGGCGCCCGATGCATTACAGTATCTATTGACCGACTCAAGCCTGCCTTCATAGAGGTTCCCAAAATCCATTCGGAGACTCCAGAACCAGGATTGAAGACATCGCGGCGACCCCTGCGGTTAACCAACCTTTAAGACCTCGTCGTACAATTAGACTCCCTATTCGTTTTAGAACATGAAGTCTAGGGGGGAGTACTGTGGCGGCCAGGTTTTGCCATCTGGCATCACTGAAAAACTTCCCCGACTTTTAGAATTTAAGATTTATCCAGAATATATTTTGGTCACTCTCTACCAAAACCGACGCTACGAAAGCACACAAAAGAAAACACAAAATTTATAATATTTCATCAAGTTAACGAATACAAGAATAAATTATAGTTTAAACTTAACGTTTTTATATTTAATCAAACGCAAGATTGTACCTTGGTTGTTTAGCCAACCATAACTGGTGACCCCGACAATTCGAACATCTGCAATAAAAGTGAACGAATTCCAGTTTTACGCAGAACCTCAACCTAACCTAAGACAATGCTGGACAACGAAGATTGCAAATTCCTGATGCGAATGTTGTTAACTCGGAATTTGCTAAAATGCCCCTCCCTCAACTACATTCCATCACCAACATCAAAATGTTTTTCACCAAACTGGAGAGCTGGTTCATGCTGCAAGGCCTCGGTGCACGCAAAGAGCAAGAGAAATACGCAGCAGTAATCGCGTACGCTGATCCCAAATACCTGGGTCAAGTGCACGATCTTGTCAACAACCCACCAAAAACGAATCCGTACTCCACTCTTAAACAACCCATTTTGTCCAAATTTGCAGAATCAGAGATAGTGCGTCTGGACAGACTAGCGACAGGAATTCAACTCGGCGACGGTCGTCCAAGTTATCTACTCAGTCAATTGCAGCAAACTAACGCCACCAATGATGAATCGGTTGTGCGTCGCTACTGGATCAAGCACCTACCACCGCCGGCACGTGCAGTAATCGTAGGTCTGCTTGAAAGCTCTCCCAACACCACCCTCGCGCAGCTCGCAACTGCTACCGATGCTGTGATGGACGTTTCAGACCACATGTGTGCTGTATCACAGCAAAACACCAACTATGCTTCACAGAAGGATCGCATCACACAATTAAGTAAACGCCTGGACGACAATGACAAGATTATGCAGAAGATCAACAACAAGCTAAGTCACCTGCTTGGCACCACAAATCAGCAACAAGGTCGGAGCTACAATCGATCGCCCAGCAACAACAATTACCTGAGCAACACACCCTCTAGGGACAATTCTAACCCTCAATTTTGCTGGTACCACAACAAGTACACCACCGTTGGAAATCAACAGGGCAGCTTCGACGGTCGTGACGCAAATGCCCCACAACGCTACCCATTGCTCAAAGTAAACATCTGCAGAATTTCGACCTTCAATCGTCTCTTCGTTCCAGACTCCAAATCATATAAAAGTTTTCTTATCGACACTGGAGCTGACGTATCTGTTATACCACCCAGCACAATTAATCAACACATCACATTCACTAATGAACATACACTATTTGCAGCCAATGGAATAGCAATAAAAACTTATGGCACCACTCGCCTTACGCTGGATCTTGGATTACGTCGTCCTTTCACATGGATTTTTACCATAGCCGATACCAAAATCCCAATCATTGGTTCAGACTTCTTGCAACACTTTAATCTACTGGTTGACCTCAAAAACTCAAAGTTAGTCGATCTCGAAACACGCCTATCATGCTGCGGTATATTTAGCAAACAATCGAAATCGGAGATAAGGACATATAATATTCACTGCGAATTCTCCAAACTACTGGAAGAATTTAAAGACATCACGCAGCTCAACTCATGTCCTTCTCAAGCAACAACCACCAACGTCATACATTGCATCGAAACCAAAGGATCTCCACCATTCGCCAGGCCAAGAAGGCTAACTCCAGAAAAATTCCAAGCAGCAAAAAGTGAGTTCCAGTATTTAATCAACCTTGGTGTTTGCCGTCCGTCAAAAAGCCCATACGTTTCCCCGCTACACATGGCCCGTAAGGCTACTGGTGAATGGCGTCCATGTGGTGATTACCGAGCTCTCAACGCTCAAACCACCCCAGATCGGTATCCCTTACCGCACATCCAAGACTCACATATTTTACGGGAATAACGTTTTTTCAAAGATCGATCTAAACCGAGCATATCATCAAATCCCCATCGAGGCTCGAGACATTCCCAAAACGGCAATAACTACTCCTTTCGGTTTATTCGAATTCACCCACAGTCGATCGATTTCTTAGGCCATCACATTGATCCAAACGGCATCAAACCATTGCCAGAAAAAGTTAAAGCCATCTCGGATTTCCCTCTGCCCAAAGTCGCTAAGGAGCTACGTAGGTTTTTGGCAATGATTAATTTTTACAGGCGTTTCTTGCCAAATGCAATTCAACACCAAGCACCGCTTAGCCAACTTATCTCTGGAAATAAGAAGAATGATTTAACTCCAATCACTTGGACTGCTGCAACCATAAAAAATTTCGATGAATGCAAACGAAACCTTGCAGAGGCAACATTACTTGTCCACCCAGCACCGTCTGCTCAACTGTCTCTCTGTACAGATGCAAGCGATTTCGCTGTGGGAGCAGTGCTTCAACAAGTCGTCGATAATCTGTTCCAAGCAATGGGATTTTTCAGCGTAAAACTATCAGAAACGGAACGCAAGTTCCTTGCAAGCCTTATTTTACCATCCTACTCTAGTAGACTTCTCCTAATTAATCTACCATCCTTAGTAAACCGTAGAACGATGCTTGGCACTACTTTTATCTATAAACTTATTCACGGGGATGTGGAGAGTCCCGAGTTACTGGGTCGCATAAGCTTCTCCGTGCCTAATAGAATTACCAGGAACTATGTTCCTCTTACATTAAATATTTGTAGATCTAACTTTGATATGCATGAACCGTTTAGAGTACTGTGTAACGACTATAATAGACTATACCACATTATTTCTACTACCGACGCTTTGCCAAGCTTAATAGCATTAATTTCTTTTTTTTTTATCTTACTTAGCACAAAATTAGTATTAGTATTTAGTCTCGTACGTATTTCTAATCTTAGTCTGTCCGCTTCTACATTGTGCTTTTTAACTTCTCGCGATCTCGTTTTAACGCCTATAAGGTTCCGCGCGTAACAAGCACTGCTTTGTGTCGTAAGGGCCACTTGTTTGCGCTGATCTTAGTGCATAATCGTCCGAATATAAAAAGTATAGCACATATGATCGAGAGCTGCTCGCTATATACCTCAGCATCAGACACTTTCGCGACATGCTAGAAGGAGAACATTTGATATTCGTACAGACCATTAACCTTTGATATACGCTTTCTCGCAGAAACCGGAAAAAGACAACTCAGACATTTGGATTTCATTATCCAATTCACCACCTCTATAGTTCATATAGCCGGCATGGACAACACTACCGCCGATAAATTTTCTCGCATTTCAACCATCGAATGCGAAATGATCGACTACAAGCAACTAAGCATCGCACAAGCAAATTGCGAAGAGCTAAAGCGGCTACTTAGCGACAACACCACAGCATTGCAGTTAAAGTCAATCAGCAATCCTAACTCTACAAATTCGGTCATTTGCGATCTGTTCACATCCAGCGTGCGACCTTTCGGTTCAGAGCCACTAAAGAAGAGCGTCATTAGCAAACTACATAACGTCTCTCACAGTGGAATTGGATCAACAATAAAACTCATCAAACAACGTTTCGTATGTTCCTCAATGCACAAGGATATTGCTCAATTCGTAAAACACTGCGTTCAATGCCAAAAATCGAAGATTTCCCGACACGTTCGCTTGCCGCTACATCACTTCACGCTTCCTAATAAAAGATTCAACCATATCAATTTGGACCTCATCGGACCATTACCCCAATCGGGTCAATATAGACAATCATTGACCATTATAGACGTTGGCCGGAAGCCATCGCAATCCTCAGCACTTATCGGTTCGTGGATCTCAAGATTTGGAGTTCCTGCTCGCATCATAACAGACTAAGGAAGACAGTTCGAGTCCAAATTGTTCCATGAATTGTCACGAATGCTAGGAATAGATAACCTTCGCACAACAGCATACCACCCGCAAGCAAATGGAATCATCGAACGCTGGCACAGAACAGTAAAGGCAGCCATCATGTGCAAAAATCGCGTAACTTGGCCACAGAAACTTCAAGTGATCCTGCTCGGGTTGCGATCAGCATTTAAGCCAGACATCCAAACAACATCAGCACAACTTGTGTACGGCACAACACTTCGCCTTCCAGAAGAATTTTTTCATCAAGAGTCTAATTTCCAACCGCAAACTGACTTTGCAAAGGAACTGGAGGAAATTATGCGTAAAATACGGCCAATACAGACGGCACATCACGACACATCAAAACCTTTCATTTTTAAAGAGTTGGAACACGCAACTCACGTCTTTCTACGCAACGACACTGTCCGTGGATCCCTTCAGCCACCTTATGATGGACCCTTTGAAGTGAAGGAAAAACAGTCCAAATATTTTACCATAAACACCGGCGCCCGATGCATTACAGTATCTATTGACCGACTCAAGCCTGCCTTCATAGAGGTTCAGCAGCCTACAGCTTCATCCCAAAATCCCTTCGGAGACTCCAGAACCAGGATTGAAGACATCGCGGCGACCCTTGCGGTTAACCAACCTTCAAGACCTCGTCGTACAATTAGACTCCCTGTTCGTTTTAGAACATGAAGTCTAGGGGGAGTACTGTGGCGGCCAGGTTTTGCCATCTGGCATCACTGAAAAACTTCCCTGACTGAATTTAAGATTTATCCAGAATATATTTTGGTCACTCTCTACCAAAACCGACGCTACGAAAGCCCACAAAAGAGAACACAAAATTTCAAATATTTCATTAGGTTAACGAATACAAGAATAAATTATATTTTAAACTTAACAATTTAGCAATTTTAGCTGCTAAAAAAAAAGATGTAGATGACCTAAACTACATAATTCTAAATAAGATCATTAGAACAATGCATTCATTCAAATCTATTGATTGCGTCACAAATGAAGATTAAACCACCCACTATCTAATTGAATTTTTAAACTCTTTGGACGTGCCTGGCTTTCCACCGCACAATTTACGCCTAAAGGTTGGCTCCGTAGTAATCATGGTTCGAAACATAACCAAAATTGTGCAATGGTACGCGTTTGATGGTTAGAAAATTGATAAACAATGTAATTGACGTTACGATAATGATAGGAAAATTTAAAGGTGTGGAAGCTCTCATTCCGAGGATACCGATTGTCCCAACCGATATGCCGTTTGAATTTAAAAGACTTCAATTTCCGATACGTCTTGCATTTGCCATGACCATCAACAAATCACAAGGCCAATCCTTAAAAGTTTTTGGTTTAAATGTTTTTCCCATGGTCAATTATAAGTGGCATGTTCACGGGTCGGAAGACCATCTGTGTTGTTTGTTTTTGCGCCTGATAATAAAACAAAAAATGTCGTGTATCACAAGGTACTTAAATGAAGTGCAACCTATGTACTAAAATACAGAATTAATTATTAAATAAATGAATGATTAATATACGTATTTAATTTTTTTTTTTTTTTTAAATTAAAAACAAGTGAGAACGCTATAGTCGAGTGCCTCGACTATTAAATACCCATTACTAAGTTCAAATTATCATTTTGAATTCGGCGATCTCTTAGAGCTGGCAGCTTTACAGCACGAGCATCAGGACCAGCGCTGCTTTGGCGCAGGCAGCTTTTGTCCTGCACCAACAGCTGTGTTTATGTTTATGTTTTTGAGTGCAATGCACACATACGCCATTGTTTGACTCTGACCTCCAATTTGGCTAACTTGATTTGATTTGCATAGTTCTTGGGATATAGTTCGGTATTGACAAATGAAAACCATCGCAATTTCCTTTAATAAAAATCCTTATCGAGAATTAACGTTGACTCTGTTGAGCACCTTGGCCAGCTGTTCCAAAGTCATCCGTTATATGGCGCTATTGTATTACGCCATCTACCCCAATACATTGGTACCACGGGCCATGAAAGGCGGAAATGTAGGCGCTAGCCAGGCTTAAGCGTTTAATGGGTTTTTGGGCGTTAGAGTGGGCGTTGCAAACTTTTATTAGGCCAATCGATAGGTATTGACGACACAAATACATTGTAGTGTTATTATATAAATTAAAATTTTCATAATAACATCAAAACTGTGGCCACAGCTTGTGGCTTGTGGGCGTCAGAGGGGCGTGTCTACATGCAAAATGCAAATCTTCTAGCTTTTATTGTTTCCGAGATCTCAGCGTTCATACGGACAGACAGACAGACGGACAGACAGACGGACAGACAGACAGACGGACATGGCTAGAACGACTCGGCTAGTGATCCTGAACCAGAATATATATACTTTATATGGTCGGAGATGTCTCCTTCACTTCGTTGCACACTTTTGACCAAAATTATAATACCCTCTGCAAGGGTATAAAAATGCTTCTTGCGTATGTTCGTGGCTGATGTACTTGAAAACATATGTATCAGTATGTGCTGTGGTCCCAATTAAATTTTTATATACTCAGCACTCGCCTTAACAAAAAACAAAATAAACAAGAAAGGAAAGCTAACTTCGGGCGGAGCCGAAGTTGAAATACCCTTGCAAAATATTCTATAAATTATAATCTCCAAAATTATTCATATGATGCATTCCTAACTTTCATAAAAATCCCAACTTCCTAACTTTAAAAACACCAAAGTTATGGCAATTCCAATCGTTCAGTTATAAGGCAGCTATATAAAATATTCGGCCGATCCTTATGATATTTGGTATGTCGGATTGATTGGCCAAAAATAAAACCGATAGAAAATCCTAACTTCCTAACTTAACAAACACCAAAGTTATGGCATTTCCATAAATCAGTTATATGGCGGCTTTAGGATATAGTCGGCCGATCCTTATGAATGTCATGTCATGTCATTAGTTTTAGCAACTGTTCGGGCGTGATCTAACATAGCGGTTGCAGTTGCTTCTTCAGGAATAACTGCCTCATTGTTAGAAGCATGCCGTACGGCTCATTCAGAATTCATATTACCGTTAAATCTTCAAAGTATTGAAAAACCAACGTGTAATATTGCAAAAAAACAGCAATGGCCAAAGTTTTAACGGTATCGAAAATCATCATCTGGGACGAATGCACAATGGCGCTTAAAAGTGCATTAGAAGCACTTAACGAACATTAAGAGACTTACGCAATGACTCGAGATGTTTTGGAGGAAGAATGATTTTACTTTCTGGCGATTTCCGCCAAATACTGCCTGTAATTCCAAGATCTATGGCTGCCGACGAAATAAACGCTTGCCTCAAACTGTCAAATCTATGCCGCCATGTGAAGAACCTGCAACTGATAAAAAACATGAGAGTTACATTGCTTAATGATACATATGCTGATGATTTCTCGGAGCAATTGCTGACTATCGGTAATGGTCAAGTATCTGTCGATAAATCGAGCGGATTAATATTATTTCAAAATATTTTCTGTAATTTTGTCTCATTAAAAGACGAACTTGTGGCGGCCAGGTTTTGCCATCTGATATCACTGAAAAACTTCCCCGACTTTTAGAATTTAAGATTTATCCAGAATATATTTTGGTCACTCTCTACCAAAAACCGACGCTACGAAAGCACACAAAAGAAAACACAAAATTTATAATATTTCTTCAAGTTAATGAATACAAAAATAAATTATAGTTTAAACTTAACGTTTTTATATTTAATCAAACGCAAGATTGTACCTTGGTTGTTTAGCCAACCATAACTGGTGACCCCGACAATTCGAACATCTGCAATAAAAGTGAACGAATTCCAGTTTAACGCAGAACCTCAACCTAACCTAAGACAATGCTGGACAACGAAGATTTTGTCGACGCGCAGGAGCCATTGCAAATTCCTGATGCGAATGTTGTTAACTCGGAATTTGCTAAAATGCCCCTCCCTCAACTACATTCCATCACCAACATCAAAATGTTTTTCACCAAACTGGAGAGCTGGTTCATGCTGCAAGGCCTCGGTGCACGCAAAGAGCAAGAGAAATACGCAGCAGTAATCGCGTACGCTGATCCCAAAGGTCAAGTGCACGATCTTGTCAACAACCCACCAAAAACGAATCCGTACTCCACTCTTAAACAACCCATTTTGTCCAAATTTGCAGAATCAGAGATAGTGCGTCTGGACAGACTAGCGACAGGAATTCAACTCGGCGACGGTCGTCCAAGTTATCTACTCAGTCAATTGCAGCAAACTAACGCCACCAATGATGAATCGGTTGTGCGTCGCTACTGGATCAAGCACCTACCACCGCCGGCACGTGCAGTAATCGTAGGTCTGCTTGAAAGCTCTCCCAACACCACCCTCGCGCAGCTCGCAACTGCTACCGATGCTGTGATGGACGTTTCAGACCACATGTGTGCTGTATCACAGCAAAACACCAACCATGCTTCACAGAAGGATCGCATCACACAATTAAGTAAACGCCTGGACGACAATGACAAGATTATGCAGAAGATCAACAACAAGCTAAGTCACCTGCTTGGCACCACAAATCAGCAACAAGGTCGGAGCTACAATCGATCGCCCAGCAACAACAATTACCGGAGCAACACACCCTCCAGGGACAATTCTAACCCTCAATTTTGCTGGTACCACAACAAGTACGCGGACAGTGCCCAAAGTTGCATCCAACCGTGCTCTTTCCATGCCAACAACAGTTCAAAAAACTAAGCACCACCGTTGGAAATCAACAGGGCAGCTTCGATGGTCGTGACGCAAATGCCCCACAACGCTACCCATTGCTCAAAATAAACATCTGCAGAATTTCGACCTTCAATCGTCTCTTTGTTCCAGACTCCAAATCATATAAAAGTTTTCTTATCGACACTGGAGCTGACGTATCTGTTATACCACCCAGCACAATTAATCAACACATCACATTCACTAATGATCATACACTATTTGCAGCCAATGGAATAGCAATAAAAACTTATGGCACCACTCGCCTTACGCTGGATCTTGGATTACGTCGCCCTTTCACATGAATTTTTACCATAGCCGATACCAAAATCCCAATCATTGGTTCAGACTTCTTGCAACACTTTAATCTACTGGTTGACCTCAAAAACTCAAAGTTAGTCGATCTCGAAACACGCCTTTCATGCTGCGGTATATTTAGCAAACAATCGAATTCGGAGATAAGGACATATAATATTCACTGCGAATTCTCCAAACTACTGGAAGAATTTAAAGACATCACGCAGCTCAACTCATGTCCTTCTCAAGCAACAACCACCAACGTCACACATTGCATCGAAACCAAAGGATCTCCACCATTCGCCAGGCCAAGAAGTCTAACTCCAGAAAAATTCCAAGCAGCAAAAACTGAGTTCCAGTATTTAATCAACCTTGGTGTTTGCCGTCCGTCAAAAAGCCCATACGTTTCCCCGCTACACATGGCCCGTAAGGCTACTGGTGAATGGCGTCCATGTGGTGATTACCGAGCTCTCAACGCTCAAACCACCCCAGATCAATATCCCTTACCGCACATCCAAGACTCACATATTTTACGGGAAACACGTTTTTTCAAAGATCGATCTAAACCGAGCATATCATCAAATCCCCATCGAGGCTCGAGACATTCCCAAAACGGCAATAACTACTCCTTTCGGTTTATTCGAATTCACCCACAGTCGATCGATTTCTTAGGCCATCGCATTGATCCAAACGGCATCAAACCATTGCCAGAAAAAGTTAAAGCCATCTCGGATTTCCCTCTGCCCAAAGTCGCTAAGGAGCTACGTAGGTTTTTGGCAATGATTAATTTTTACAGGCGTTTCTTGCCAAATGCAATTCAACACCAAGCACTGCTTAGCCAACTTATCCCTGGAAATAAGAAGAATGATTTAACTCCAATCACTTGGACTGCCGCAACCATCAAATATTTCGATTAATGTAAACGAAACCTTGCAGAGGCAACATTACTTGTCCACCCAGCACCGGCTGCTCAACTGTCTCTCTGTACAGATGCAAGCGATTTCGCTGTGGGAGCAGTGCTTCAACAAGTCGTCGATAATCAGTTCCAACCAATGGGATTTTTCAGCGTAAAACTATCAGAAACGGAACGCAAGTATAGCACATATGATCGAGAGCTGCTCGCTATATACCTCAGTATCAGACACTTTCGCGACATGCTAGAAGGAAAACATTTGATATTCGTACAGACCATAAACCTTTGTTATACGCTTTCTCGCAGAAACCGGAAAAAGCCTCTCCAAGACAATTCAGACATTTGGATTTCATTATCCAATTCACCACCTCTGTAGTTCATATAGCCGGCATTGACAACACTACCGCCGATAATCTTTCTCGCATCTCAACCATCGAACGCGAAATGATCGACTACAAGCAACTAAGCATCGCACAAGCAAATAGCGACAACACCACAGCATTGCAGTTAAAGTCAATCAGCATTCCTAACTCTACAAATTCGTTCATTTGCGATCTGTCCACATCCAGCGTGCGACCATTCGTTCCAGAGCCACTAAAGAAGAGCGTCATTAGCAAACTACATAACATCTCTCACAGTGGAATTGGATCAACAATAAAACTCATCAAACAACGTTTCGTATGTTCCTCAATGCACAATGATATTGCTCAACCATATCAATTTGGACCTCATCGGACCATTACCCCAATCGGGTCAATATAGATACTGCTTAACAATCATTGACCGTTATAGGCGTTGGCCGGAAGCTATCGCAATAGAGGACATGCACGCTAACACGGTAGCCTCAGCACTTATCGGTTCGTGGATCTCAAAATTTGGAGTTCCTGCTCGCATCACAACAGACCAAGGAAGACAGTTCGAGTCCAAATTGTTCCATGAATTGTCACGAATGCTAGGAATAGATAACCTTCGCACAACAGCATACCACCCGCAAGTAAATGGAATCATCGAACGCTGGCACAGAACAGTAAAGGCAGCCATCATGTGCAAAAATCGCGTAAATTGGCCACAGAAACTTCAAATGATCCTGCTCGGGTTGCGATCAGCATTTAAGCCAGACATCCAAACAACATCAGCACAACTTGTGTACGGCACAACACTTCGCCTTCCAAAAGAATTTTTTCATCTAGAGTCTAATTTCCAACCGCAAACTGACTTCGCAAAGGAACTGGAGGAAATTATGCGTAAAATACGGCCAATACAGACGGCACATCACGACACATCAAAACCTTTCATTTTTAAAGAGCTGGAACACGCAACTCACGTCTTTCTACGCAACGACACTGTCCGTGGATCCCTTCAGCCACCTTATGATGGACCCTTTGAAGTGAAGGAAAAACAGTCCAAATATTTTACCATAAACACCGGCGCCCGATGCATTACAGTATCTATTGACCGACTCAAGCCTGCCTTCATAGAGGTTCAGCAGCCTTCACCTTCATCCCAAAATCCATTCGGAGACTCCAGAACCAGGATTGAAGACATCGCGGCGACCCCTGCGGTTAACCAACCTTTAAGACCTCGTCGTACAATTAGACTCCCTATTCGTTTTAGAACATGAAGTCTAGGGGGAGTACTGTGGCGGCCAGGTTTTGCCATCTGGCATCACTGAAAAACTTCCCTGACTTTTAGAATTTAAGATTTATCCAGAATATATTTTGGTAACTCTCTACCAAAACCGACGCTACGAAAGCCCACAAAAGAGAACACTAAATTTAAAACATTTCATTAAGTTAACTTATACAAGAATAAACAGGTGAGAATGTATAGTCGAGTGCCTCGACTATTAAATACCCGTTACTCAGTTAAAATTATCAATTTGAATTCGGCAATCTCTTAGAGCTGGCAGCTTTACAGCACGAGCGCTGTTTTAGCGCAGGCAGCTTTTGTCCTGCACCAACAGCTGTGTTTGTGTTTATGTTTTTGAGTGCAATGCTTACATACATACACACATACGCCATTGTTTGACTCAGACCTCCAATTTGGCTTACTTGATTTGATTTGCATAGTTCTTGGGATATTGTTCGGTATTGACAAATGAAAACCATCGCAATTTCCTTTAATAGAAATCCTTATCGAGAATTAACGTTGACTCTGTTAAGCACCTTGGCCAGCTGTTCCAAAGTCATCCGTTAGATGGCGCTATGAATGGCGGAAATGTAGGCGCTAGCCAGGCTTAAGCGTTTAATGGGTTTTTGGGCGTTAGAGTGGGCGTGGCACACTTTTATTTGGCCAATCGATAGGTATTGACGAAACAAATACATATCAAAAAAAATGTTCATAATAGCATCAAAACTGTGCCCACAGCTTGTGGCTTGTGGGCGTCAGAGGAAGCGTGGCACCATTTTGAAACAAACTTGCGCTGCGTAGGAACTCCTAAAATCTACATGCAAAATGCCAATCTTCTAGCTTTTTTAGCTTCTGAGATCTCAGCGTTCATACGGACGAACAGACGGACATGGCTAGATCGACTCGGCTAGTGATCCTGAACAAGAATATATATACTTTATAGGGTCGGAAATGCTTCCTTCTACCTGTTACATACTTTTGCACGAATACAATATACCCTTTTACTCTACGAGTAACGGGTATAAGAACTGCTTATTTATTGACATTAAGATAAGACGGAACAAAGCTCGCCGGGTCAGCTAGTTTCTAATAAAACACACAAAATTAAAAAAAAGATAAAGACCTGAGAAGGCACCGGCAGCGCTACATAGAACACACAACAAATGATGAGACAGGCAAAGGACCCCGCCCTCAACAACAATAAAGTGAGAGGACCGCCCCTTTCATCGTCGATGGAGATATAAAGCTATCAGAACAAAACTGGAACAATTCGCGGATGAAGGACTACACAAAGAAAAAATATATCTGAGAAAGTAGAGCAAGAGAAATAGGTCTCGGAGGTGTGAACAAGAAAAAAAGACGACAATAGCCCATTTAAAATGTCTACTGTTCACAAACCTGAGAGATGACCAGCTGATGCGAAGAGAGGACTGAGCAGCAGAATCAATATAAATAATAAATAAGTAATAATCTATATAAAATATAAAAAATAAATGCTCTGTGCGTATGTTCGTGGCCGACGTACTCGAAAAGATATGAACCCTTTGAGCCCAGATTTTGACATGTGTTGCGGTCCCAATTAGGTTTTTAATTACTCAGCACTCGCCTTAGTTGCCAAGCAAAAAAAAAAGGAAAAAAACGAAAAAATTATAGAAAAAAAGGAAATATCAAGAATTGAGACAAAATATGTGTTAAGATTGGAAATCGATTTGGATCTATCTATCTTCTTTATATATAACAAGAAAGGAAAGCTAACTTCGGGCGGAGCCGAGAATATTCTGTAAATTATATTCTCCAAAATTATTCATATGATGCATTCTTAACACTCATAAAAATCCCATCTTCATAACTTTAAAAACACAAAAGTTATGACAATTCTAATCTTTTAGTTATATGGCAGCTATAGAATATATTCGGCCGATCTATATGAAATTTGGTATGTCGGATTGATTGGCCAAAGATAACACCGATAGAAAATTCCAACATCCTAACTTAACAAAAACCAAATTTATGGCATTTCCGAACAATAAGTTATATGGCGGCTATAGGATATAGTCGGCCGATCCCGGCCGTTCCGACTTATATACTGCATGCAAAGGAAAGAACAGTGTGGGCAAAGTTTCAATTCGTTATCTTTAAAACTGAGAGACTAGTTCGCGTAAAAACAGACAGACGGACGGACAGACAGACGGACAGACGGACAGACAGACGGACAGACAGAGGGACAGACAGACGGACAGACAGACGGACAGACAGACGGACAGACAGACGGACAGACAGACGGACAGACAGACGGACAGACAGACGGACAGACAGACGGACAGACAGACGGACAGACAGACGGACAGACAGACAGACGGACAGACGGACGGACAGACAGACGGACAGACAGACGGACAGACAGACGGACAGACAGACGGACAGACAGACGGACAGACAGACGGACAGACAGACGGCAGGACAGACAGACGGCAGACAGACGGACAGACACACGGACGGACGGACATGCTTATATCAACTCAGGAGGTGATCCTGATCAAGAATATATATACTTTATAGGGTCGGAGATGTCTCCTTCACTGCGTTGCACACTTTTGACCAAAATTATATACCCTCTGCAAGGGTATAATAATGGAAAACACGATACCAGAATGGTTTATGACATATGACATATGATTTATGATTATGAAAAATCGGCTAATTAATTTTAGGGGTTATAAGCCGTAAAATCAAGAATTGAGAGAAAATATGTGTTGAGATTCGAAAGCGATTTGGATCTATTTAACATTAGCGTGAGTTGCCAAGGGCTATCGCAGTAACATGTTTATTAAAAACATAAAAATGTGTTAAAAAAAGGAAATCACGTTTTGAAAGGGCGATACAATATTAAACATCAACTATCATCAGTAAGCATATGTTACTTTTTTAAATAAAATGACAAGAAAAAAAGAAAATGAACTAGTTTTTTAATATGTTAATAATTTGTTTCGTCTTGCAACAGAAAAAACTTTGATCAACTCATTTATGATCGCATTGGGAAGATAATTTTTGTAATTTCATTTAATAAAAAGAAGAAATCATACAAAAGGTATTTCTGAGTATTGAAAGAAATTATAGCAATCACGACTGGCTCAGCGAACAAGCCGTACTTGCCACCAAAAATAAAGATGTCTATCACCTTAATAATGAAATTTGGCACTCAGACTGTGAAAATTATATTCAAAGGTAAAGTTGTCCTCCTCCCTATAATTCAAATAACACCTTTTTAATTTAAAAGATTGCAGTTCCGAATTAGATTGACATTCGCAATAACAATCATTAAAGCCCAGGAGCAATCTTTGGAGTTATGTGGCTTAGATTTAAGTGCGAATTGCTTCTCACACGGACAATTGTATGTTGCCTGTTCCCGTGTAGGTAAACCAAACAGGCTATACATTTATGCCGAAAACGGAAAAATAAAAAACCTTGTATACCCACTACTGTTACAAAATTAAATGGTTATGAAACTTTTGCCTTGTGTCTTATTATTTATGCTTCCACTAATATGCCACAGCGAAGCGTGTCAGGGTACCGCTATTATTAAATGAATACATTAATAATAAGAATAAACATACATACATACAATTTATAAAACTAAGCGAAACCCTTTCTGCCCAGTTAGAAGTATAGCCCGATATACGACCTATTAGGTAATAAATTTCCTAATTCAAAAAATTGTTTAAAAACAAAATATATTTATTCATTAAAACCTTATATTGCAGAAAAAGAAAGTAATAATAATGAATAAAAATTCTCTATTATCCAGCACAAGTGGAAAATGAATTTGACGCGCCACATGTATTATTAAAAATAAAATATAACTAAAAAATACCCAAAATGGGTTTAGTGGACATCAAAGCTGTCGATTCAACAGCAAACGTTGTTGATAAAATCAAAACAAAAACAAGAGAGAACGCTATAGTCGAGTGCCTCGACTATTAGATACCCGTTACTTAGCTAAACAACTTAATATAAATATGCCTTCTTGTATGTTTTCCGCCGCTCGAATTAGCTCCCGATTTCTATGTTAAAATCGGGAACACCTCCAATTTGGCTAACTTGATTTGATTTGCATAGTTCTTGGGATATAGTTCGGTATTGACAAATGAAAGCCATCGCAATTTCCTTTAATAAAAACCCTAATCGAGAATTAACGTTGACTATGTTGAGCGCCTTGGCCATCTGTTCCAAAGACATCCGTTAGATGGCGCTATTGGTACCACGGGCCATGAAAGGCGGAAATGTAGGCGCTAGCCAGGCTTAAGCGTTTAATGGGTTTTTGGGCGTTAGAGTGGGCGTGGCAAAATTTTTTTTTGGCCAATCGAAAGGTATTGACGAAACAAATACATATCAAAAAAAAATTTCATAATAGCATCAAAACTGTGGTCACAGCTTGTGGCTTGTGGGCGTCAGAGGGGGCGTGGCACCATTTTGAAACAAACTTGCGCTGCGTAGGAACTCCTAAAATCTACATGCAAAATGCCAATCTTCTAGCTTTTATAGTTTCCGAGATCTCAGCGTTCATACGGACAGACAGACAGACAGACAGACAGACGGACAGACAGACGGACAGACGGACAGACAGGACAGACGGACAGACGGACATGGCTAGATCGACTCGACTAGTGATCCTGAACAAGAATATATATACTTTATAGGGTCGGAAACGCTTCCTTCTACCTGTTACATACTTTTGCACGAATACAATATACCCTTTTACTCTACGAGTAACGGGTATAAAAATTGGATACAGAAATGATAATAATGTTATTGGTAATAACGTGTTTGTGTTGTTAGCAAACGCATTTATTAAAATATACAAGTTACACAATAAGTACTTGCGCAAAAGATACTAAAGTCAATCCAACTACTTGGAACAAATTTAAAAAAAAATTCTAACCACAATGACGATTGTTGTTATTTTTAATTTTATAATTAAAAAAAAGAACAAACAAAACAATAATGACCACCATAAATGCAAATTTAAGAGTTTGTGAAAAGGATGCTTTATTTAAAGACCAACAACTGGTCTCAACGACCACAATAAGCATGAACCAGTTAGAGTATTTACTTATGGATACATACAAACAATTGATTTTACAGTAGAAAAAAGTATTAAAAAATCACTAATAGAGATAAAAATCAATTTGACAGATCAAATATGTCTCTTGTACGAAAGGCCACAGTAATCAAACATGCGATAACAGAAACAATATTAAAGAAACGGATTAGTCGCCGGTATCAAGACTTCTGATCAGACTTCGATCAAATTTTATATCGATTCAAAGGAAATTCGAGATGGACATTTCAATTTCATCGGTTGTCAATAGACGTAGATAAACCTGGACCAAATCAACCCAAAGAAGTTGAACTAGTAGAACCGAAACTTAATTGATCGATCAGGAAACGATCAGTAATAGAAGAAAAAGGTCTACACGATCTAACCATTCTTGCGGTATTAACAATACCAGAAGAGTAGTTAAATCGAAAATAGTAAGATCAACCTAATACAAGGTTCAAAATGAAATTACTATCAACGGAATAATACAAAAACTTTAATCTACTATTGTAGGTGAAACATTTAATGTGGTTAAAATTGCAAAAAACACTCAGAAGGGAAAAACTGCGAAAGCTATTAGACGCTTTATATGTCGATGAGGGTTATCACCTGAACACGCTGATAAATTTAGTGTTAAAAATTGTAAGCATGGTAGATTGAAAACCATTTCAGAGGCTTGAAAGTTTAATACTAACTTGTATTAACAAAAACTACGCGACTTTGATTGGAGAGCTACGATATTTTTTTTTGATCGGATTCGATTTAACACTGGTTTTTAATTTCAATAATGATCTCTAACAGCTATGCTTATCTAGGGGGGTGAGAGACGGAGAGCGAGAGCGAACGAAAGCTTTACTGGCACCCGCTCTCGCCTTAAAACTAGAGAGACTACAATTTAAATTAAACGTCCTTCAGGCCAACGCCGGCAATACCGCCAGTACAGTCCGGTACAGTCCTTCCGGAGTCCGACGTGGACCGCATCCACTTACCCGATCCTCCACTGCTCTGGTGGAAGGTTGTCCTCTGCGTCGACGACCATTTTTCCCGCGACGAGGTTTGGCTCCTTCTGTGCCACTAGGACCTCTGCTGTAGGCTGGAGATGTACTCCCGAGACCATCGCTGCCAAAACCGGTGCTTGAGCGACAAGAAACCTCGCCATCGACGCAATCAGGTCAGGTTGATCTGGTCTGGGAGTGCTTTCGACGGTGGGGCCAACAGGGGGCCCCCGATGAGGAGATCTTTGCTGAGGGTTCTCAGAGGTCTTGAGTTGAGCACGGCCTTCACGCTGGTGAGGAGAGTTCCGAGCTCCTCCGCGGTCAAGAGGTTTTGGCTGACCGTCCGAAGGAACAGGTGTTTTGCAGACTTCACACCTGCCTCCTAAAGTCCGCCGAAGTGCGGTGGTCTGGGCGGTAGTTCATACCGCCCAAACTCGTAAACTCGTATCCTTTTTTTTTATGCGTATGTTTCTATGCCGCCCCCGTGCTCCTGCAGACACAAGAGCCAAGTAGACCGCTTTGGACGCAAAACAGACAAACAAGGCCACGTACGACTTGTACGGTGGCTTACCACAGATACGATTCGTTGTGCTAAAGGGGCCACAAAAATCAACGCCACAGATGTTAAACGGGCGAAGAGCTCAAAGTCTATCTGCTGGCAAGTTCCCTATGATTTGCGTCAAGAGTTGCGGTTTACAGCGAAAGCAGCGAATGCTCGATCGAACTGTTCGTCGGCAGACTTCTTGCGCATTGACTAGCCATACTTTTTCGCGCAGACGACTTACAAGAGATCGAGGGCCTGCGTGACAATTCGTAACGTGCAGATATGACACGTAAGATCTGATGAATTATGAGCTTTTAGACAGCAACAACGGGAATTTGTCTTCGTACGTGACAGAAGCATTCAAAAACCGACCCTCAACTCGTAGCAATGTCGAGGAACACCAATTTAATTTATTCCTCTGAATAAAGGGGCTTTGCTTTTACATATTCGTTGCTACCGGTTTATTTTTGCGAATTTTAATAATATCGTCCCTGAACTCGTGAAATTGGATAACTTCAACAATTTTCTCAAAAGCGAAATTCAGTTCTCTTGGCGAAATACTTTATTCAAAGGTCTTCGTCCCTTATCTGCACCTTTGAATAAAGCGCAGAGCCCATACGAAAACTCTCAGAAGCTTCAGGTGTGACGAAAAGTTTTCTATTTTCTGAAGCAGATAATTTGGTTCTGGGCTGACTACAAGAGCTAATGCCGATTTCCGTAATTCCATCGACGGCCGGCAGTTCGAAATGTTGATTTACGGGCCAATTAATTTCTGAGTCCAGCAAGAACAGAGTCCCGCCGAACCAGATGGACTTTGTAAACTCCTCAACGTCACATCCAAGGGCTACTATGTCTGCTCGCTTAATTTTCGTGGAACGTGTCTCCCAGTTGCGTTCTCCGACCACTCCCGAATCTCTGCGACCCGGTTTGATACAAAAACCGACAACGACGAAGGATGGGCTTTGATCCAGTGTAATGTGATCTCGGAGTCTGTCCATAGGAAAACATTTTCAATGGGACAATTTAGCAATGGCCTGAGACGATTATATAGATCTGCTAAAAGGTGAGCTGCGCACAGCTCAAGGCGAGGCAAAGTTTTCGTCTTGAGGGGAGCTACTTTTAATTTGGCTGTCAATAAAGACACCTTTAAGCATTCAGCAGTTTAAGTACGAGCGTAGATGCACGCTCCATACGCTCGTATGGAAGCGTCAGCGAAACCATGTAATTGTATCGGGACTTGCGGATCTGCGTGGATCGCGATACCTTAATTTTCGGCAGCTGCAGAAGCGTTGCTTTAAAAATATCCCATGAAGTATGCAACTGTATTGGTAGCGAATCGTCGCAATCTAGCTTTCGAAGCCACATCTCCTGCAACAACATCTTTTGTGACTAAAGGATACAGAGGCCAAGTGTATCGAAAAGTCGAGCACTCACCGACAAAATATTTCGTTCTGTCGCGCGAAGATCCAGGAAAGAGTCATCCAACCGAAATTGGAAGTAGTCCTTAACCGGTAACCAAACCACGCCACGGGTCTTAGTTACGTCTGAACCTGCCGTAAGTGGCATTACAGCGCTATCAGATGCGGATAACTCTGGGCAGTTTGAAAACCATTTTCCCAGTTCAAATCCTGCCTTTTGCAAAACCTGAGAAACTTCGTCTCGAAGGCCTGGCAGGTCCTCAACGCATCCGGCGCCAGTCATCAAATCGTCAACATCTTTCTGAATAATCTGTACGGCTTTTGGATAAGGTGCTTGTGCCATCTCCCCTAGCCCCATTAAACACCTGATCGCCAAAAAGGGTGCCGGCGAAGTTACATATGAAACAGTATTTAACTTAAAGATTTTCAGAGACTAAGAAGGATCTCGTCTCCATACTATGAGCTTAAAGTTCAGATTCGTCCACCATTACTTGGCGATATATTTTTTTATATCTGCCGCAAGGGCAAACTTATGCAATCTAAACCGCAGCAGTGTCGAGTACAGCTCCTCTTGAATGGTTGGGCCTACGATCAAGATGTCATTCAACCATACCTGCGTCGACGTACGGGACGATGCATCAAAAACTACTCTTAACTTTGTTGAAGTACTTTGTGGCCGTAGAACGCACTGGTGGGAATGAAATAGTCCGGAAGTTTGGAATTTTGTCATTGGTGGAAGACATGTGGCCCATGGAAACATATTCCTCCATGAATTCCATATACATCTTCCTCAACGAAGGGTCCTTTGACAATTTCCTTTCTAGCGACAAAAATCTACGTTTCGCAACTTTGGGAGAATTTGGGTCAGATTTAAACAGCAAACGAACCGAAAATCTACCGGACGACAATCTTTGAGTATTTTTCTCAAAGTGTTGTTCACAAAGTTACTGCTCATGAGTATGGACTTTAACCTTGGGCGGCAGGTCCTCCACAGACCAAAATTTCTGCAGGGTTGTGTCAATTAACTCCAACGCTTCCTCCCGGCAGCTGCGATGTACCATTTTTTCAGCCTTTATTTTTTCTTCAGAGGCACATCTCCCAGACACTATCCAGCCGAGAACTGTTTTTCGTAGGATGGAAAGTTCAGGACCTGGCCAACAGATAAAAGTTCAAAGAACCTATCTGCACCGATAAACATATCTATTTTTTGGGGCTTAAAGAAGAATGGATCTGCCAACTGAATATTTTCAGGCACTCTCACCCCGCTGGTGTTCACCGCTTGATCCGGATGATAACCAGAAATATTTTTTTGGATCCAAAAATCCGAATAACTGGCTATTCCCTACTCGTGACTTCACATCGTGTGTATTTTTTTGTAGCTTGGGCACACTTCCTCTCTTGAAATTTTAAGTCTCTGAGCGAGCTCATCGGTCACAAAGTTTATTTGTGATCCTGAGTCGAGCAACGCTCGAGCCAAGACAAATTCGCCACTTTTCGTTTGGACGCTCACAATAGCAGTTGCAAATATGACTCTATCCGATGCAGTCGCATGTAAAACATGCGAAGCGGATGGAGTCTCCTGCATGAGCGTGGGCTGAGAAGGAGGTGGCAACGCGAGATTAGTGTTTGGGGAATATATATGCAGCAACGTATGATTGACGATGTGTCCCTTTCGAAGGCAGTTAATGCACAAGGGTGCTCTATTAGCGAAATCGAATTTTTGCTGAACTGTTAGAGCTGCAAAGGAAGCACAGTTTCCAATTTGATGTTCAGCTGAGTTGCAATACACGCATTGTACCGTGTCGTTCTTTGCAGCGACAAACGAAAAACTTCTATTTCCATTCTTCTTAGGATTAGATTGGACTTGCTGAACAGTTTTGGGTTTGGAGGACTCTTCCGCTACCATGTGTTGGTACCGCCTGTTCAATGTCGTCTCACATTCACTCCAAAGGGGTAGCGAAGTATAGTCTAATTGTTCTTCCCATTTTCTTTTAGTTCCTGCATCGACCTTGCTTATTACCAAATGTAATAAGATAGCATTAGTAATGCTCCTATCATCCCCAATAGACAGCAAGGAGTCATAAATAAAACGGCTGGTTAATTTTTTGTAAATTAATATATGTTGTCAAAAAAAATAAGGCAATCATTATCGTACACCCACTTGAGGCTAGCAAGGGCTTTGGGATAATTTTCTGCAGTGACTTGAAATGTCCTAACTGTTCCTAAAGCATCTCCAGCTAAACACGAAATTAAATGATTAAATTTCTCAATATCGTGTGACGTATCATCTTTGTGAACAAATTTTTCAAAAAAGCTTATAAAATTTTTAAATTTGGAGTGTTTTTCGCTGAATGTTGGAAGAACGACGCTCGGCAGGCGGCATTGAGGGGGGCGACTTGCCTGCGGAGCGGATTTTTCTACAGTATATCGCTTAGCGTCATTCAAAATAGAAATGATGAAGTTTAGCATTTTCAATGTGCGAATTTAAGATTTCTAGATTAGATTTCTAGCTTAAATTACCCTCCTTTAAGTTGCGATATGTTCGGTTTATACTTTTCATGCAAATATCTCGTTTGTGTTTATACTCTTCGATATCCTTGGTTGCCATTGCGTTTATATTTTATTTATTTATTTTTGGAATCGAAGCAGTAGATATATTTTTTATTTATTTATTTTTTTTCATATATATAAAACGACTAACGAGTGATATGCCGAACGCACGCAGTGTAGGGGAGCTGGGTACTAAGAGAAGTTCAAAGAAAATCTTAATTTGAGCTTTTAGAATTTTGCATAAAAAAACTACGACAGTACTATGCCAAACGCACGCACTGTAGGGGAGCACACGCCAACGCTCAAGCGTACCGAAAACCAACGAACAAACGTTAATTCGGTAAAAAATCGTCAAGTTTGGTTTTTGCATGTGATGGGGCAACATTTAAACAACATGTGTGAATTTTTTCATCCAAAAATATTAAAAATTGAATTGAATTGGCAATCTCCGCCTTCGCCTCGAAAAAACACGTTTTGCGGTGTACACGATAACTGGTCACAGAATTATATGAATTGAAAAAATCTAAATTCATTAATTAAATTACAAGATGCCTCAGGTAACGCTGTCGAGTTTTTATTATTTTTTATTTTTTTTTCGATTTTTTAAGGCACTTGAAAGTCAGAAACCGATTTTCGCCCAAAACGTCGAGCTATTTGTTGCTCTAAAAATAATAAATTTTCAAAAAAAAAAAACTCGACCGCGTTACCTGAGGAATCTGGTAGAGAAATACTGTGCAAAATCTCAAAACGATCCGTTCGATAGAACTGGCAGGATCGTGTACACCGACTTTGAAATGGCCACTTTTCAGGAGAGCGTTTTAAAGTTTGGGACACCCATAAAATTCAATATAAAACGCACTTACTTACCTATGTTCAACTGCCCATAAGTTCGGAAGATTTACTCTGATCGATCTAAAATTTTAACACAATATTCTCGGATAATGTCTATTCAGACTAAAAAAAGCACGAAACAAAATATAAATATTATTTAAATAATTTTCACAATCGCGAACTTATCGATCACGTCGGGGTCACCATGAAAGTTTAATACTAATTTGTATTAACAAAAACTACGCGACTTTGATTGGAGAGCTACGATGCTCAACAGAGTCAACGTTAATTCTCGATAAGGATTTCTATTAAAGGAAATTGCGATGGTTTTCATTTGTCAATACCGAACTATATCCCAAGAACTATGCAAATCAAGTCAAGTTAGCCAAATTGGAGGTCTGAGTCAAACAATGGGGTATTTGTGTATGTATGTAAGCATATATATATGTATGTATTTACATTGTACACAGTTGCAATTTCACTGCAAAGAAGGCATATTTATATTTAGTTGTTTAGCTAAGTAACGGGTATCTAATAGTCTGGCACTCGACTATAGCGTTCTCTCTTGTTTTTATTTGCGATTTAACACTGGTTTTGCTTATCTAGGGGGGGCGAGAGACGGGGCGAATTCGCGAGAGCGAACGAAAGCTTTATTGGCTCGCGCTCTCGCCTTAAAACTAGACTACAATTTAACAAGGCTAGTAACTTCATAACCATCAATGAAGCCGTCACAAAGTACCTTCAATGCAATACTGAAATGACAGGCAACGCGAATTCCGTATTATACGCACGCGGTGGACAAGCTTATCGCGGTAAGAGCCACCGAGGTAATTTTTGTGGTAGAGGAGGCTGTTGAGAGCGAAACTAAGTTGGTTTTACAGCAGCCCACACCATTAACTCGAAAGCACAGACGGAGAGCAGTAAACTAATTGCTTAAAATTAACTTTATTTAAAATCAATATGTTTTATAGTTTGCGTTGCGAAGCACTCTTAAACTCTTTGTCCCTTTTCCTTCTCATGAGATCGATATTCCTTATAACGATATCTCGATGCTTATATCGAGTATTTTTAATAACATAAAGAAATCAAAATTAAATTTAACTTATGGCGGCAACAGAGGCCCTGTAAAAAAATCAGTACAACGGTCACTACCAAAGCAAAGGCTATCACCGAAACAACGGATATAACAAAGATTATAATAACCAGACCAATAAATATAATAGAGGTCGTGGAAATTATAGAGAAAATACCAATAATAACCGAGGTAATTTAAGAATTACGCAGAACAACTTCAGATGCACAACAGTAAACCATAAAGTTCACACCATGCATCTTAGTAACAACACAATCGTAACTTTTTATAATACCGAAACAAATAAACAACTTGTTTTCTTAGTAGACACTGGTGCAGATATATCAATATTAAAATAAAATTCGGAAAAATTTCATTATATTCAGGAAAATGATAAAATTAATATTTAAGGCATGGGACAAGAATTAATATAAGCAAAAGGATATTTTTCCATAGAGATACAGTCAGATAAATAAATAATTTTTGTAAAGTAGATTTGCGTTTGGCAATACCATGGAATAATAGGCATTGATTTCATAAACAAATTGAATTGTTTACTAGACTTCAAACCGACTGAAGATTGGTTTATAATGAGTCCAAAAAATTTGAATTTCTCAATTAATGTTCCAATATCCTACAGTTCTGGTAATAATTCCATAATTCTACCAGCAAGATCTCAAGTGATCCCAAAAATTCACCTATCATCAAATGATGATAGTGTACTTCATCCCAAAAAGGTTATTAAAAATGGAATTTATGGTTGTATTCGCAACATAAATTCCATACTGATCAAATAATAAGTATTAATAATTTAAAAAATGAAACACTTTCGAACTACTAAATAGTTCAAACTAATCAGGACTTTTATTATTATTTTTGCTTTTATTTATTGAGTCTTCTCTTAATTTTGAGACGAACAATGAGCTTACGAATCTTAACATTAAAATTTAACAAACAGTATACTAAGACTGCATTCTGGTTGTGCGTCCTTCAAGTCGGTCGCTGGGTGGGTATGTCACTGCGACGGAGACGTGATTGGTTGCTCAACCTTGATAGACCTCTCGCCAGGTGGTTGGGGTGCAAAGATAAAGTACCTTTCCTTCTGTTCTGCGATCACTTTTTGACTGGTAGAATGTTTAACTCATATGGAACATGCCAATTCGATATTTCCAGGAGAAAAAAAGATTGACCAAACGAATGCTGGTAACACTATATAATATTTATTTTCTAAAGCAAACTCAAGAGTTGTACTTAATTAGTTTTGATATCTGTGTGCCCGTTTTTATAATAGGTTATGGGCCAAGACATCGCACAGCTCAAGATTTAAACACAATTAAATAATTTACAATTTCAGAGAATTATTAAACTGACAAACAAGGAGGAACAGTTCAATTTCCACACAAAAACAAGAAAGGAAAGCAAACTTCGGGCGGAGCCGCAGTTGAAATACCCTTGCAGAATATTCTGTAAATTATATTTTCCAAAATTATTCATATGATGCATTGTTAACCCTCATAAAAATCCCAACTTTCTAACTTAACAAACACAAAAGTTTTGGCATTTCCCATCAGTCAGTTATATGGCAGCTATAGAATATATTCGGCCAATCGTTATGAAATTTAGTATGTTGGATTAATTGGCCAAAAGTAAAACCGATGGAAAATCCCAACTTCCTAACTTAACAAACACCAAAGTTATGGCATTTCCGATCAATCAGTTATATGGCGGATATAGTCGGCCGATCCTTATGAAATTTGATAGGTCGGATTGATGGGCCAAATTTAAAACCCATAGAAAATCCCAACTTCCTAACTTAACAAACACCAAAGTTATGGCATTTCCGATCAATCAGTTATGTGGCACCTATAGGATATAGTCGGCCGATCCCGGCCGTTCCGTTTCCACTGCGTGCAAAAGAAAGAAGGGTGTGTGCAAAGTTTAATTTCGATATCTTTAAAACTGAGAGACTAGTTCGCGTAGAAACAGACACACGGACAGACAGACGGACAGACAGACGGACAGAAAGACGGACAGACAGACGGACAGATAGACGGACAGATAGTCGGACAGATAGACGGACAGACAGACAGACGGGCAGACAGACGGACAGACAGACGGACAGACGGACAGACAGACGGAGAGACAGACGGACAGACAGACAGACGGACAGACAGACGGACAGACGGACAGACAGACAGACGGACAGACAGACGGACGGACAGAGGAACAGACGGACATGCTTATATCAACTCAGGAGGTGATCAAGAATATATATACTTTATATGATTTCTCCTTCACTGCGTTGCACACTTTTGACCAAAATTATAATACCCTCTGCAAGGGTATAAAAAGGCAAAACAAAGATTAAAAAGTATAAGATTGTATAAAATATTTCTTAAAGCTAACAATTTTGGCGTATCTTTAAAAGTGTATACATATAAATAACTATTGTAGGTGTGAGTAAGTGCATGTGTATTTCCAGTCGAGTGGTTTTTCCTTATTTCACCATACTGTCTTTATAGACCTAACATATACTTAAGTGTGTGTGTACATGAAGGCACTTAGAATAGCCCCTGCAGTTCCGAAATTCATTACTACAAAAATTCATCGCCCTTTTATTAGAAAAATTCCATCTCCCTCTCTTACTCTGTCTCCCTCCCCATAAGATAAGCTGGGTGGTGGAGGACAACCTATAAAAATCAAAACATCTGCTGCACATCCTTGAAATTAAAATAACATAATTTTTGTTTTTGTAATAAGTATTTTAGTCGACACTTATTACTTATATTATTTTATGGATATCCGTTTTAAAATAACATACGTTATGATCGTTTTGAAAGAAATGGATTCATTTATGAGGTAAATTTAAATAATGTAATTATTTTGAATAGTCAAAAATGCTTTTATATATCCTGCTTTGACGAGATCGGAAGCATGTTAAGACAAATGGGCCAAAGGAATGAACAATAGGATTAACGGTGCCCTTGTTTTCAACCGAAGTTGTTTTCGCGGTTTTTACATCCACTTGAATTTGAAAGAACAGATCGAAGCTGAGATTTTTTTCTGAAATGTTATAACTAAATTTATCAGAAATTTAGATGAGTGTTATTTATTTAATTATTTTAAGCTGTACCTACATACAGTGGTAATATATTTATTCATTATTATTTCAGCATAAACAAAGCTGGACTTGGCCGGCGGCAAATCAAGAAACGCAGTAAGTTTTTATAAATTTTATAATAATTTTTCCATTTTAGATGTATAATATATATATAATCAGTAATTCATCACATTTTAATCAGTAATTCATCGCATTTTCATTAGTAAATTCTGATTAAAGAGTGATTAATTACTGATTAAAAAATGATAAATTACTGATTAAAGAGTGATAAATTACTGATTGAAAAGTTATAACAAAATGCCGCAGAAAGATAGTAGGCTCTGCTAAATTCTGTGTGTGTGAGTGACTACAACGAGCTGAAACGCGTCCTTCTTGATGAGTTCGCTAGCAACGCCAACAGTGCGGTCGTGCATCGCTACAAAACAGGAAGAAACGAAAGAGCGAAACATTTCACGAATACATATTACAAGGTAATGTGGAGAAATCAGTGATTCTGCGATACGTTGTAAGCGGACTAGTTGATATTAAGAACGAGTATAAGGCTATTCTTTATCGTGCAAAACTTTCAAATCACGCAAAGAGCAGAATGGCATCACAGAGCAGCTAGACGACAAGCCCTGGAATAAGAGCGGTGCATCAAGGAAAGAAGACCAGCGAAAGAAGGAATTTTGTTTCAAGTGTGGGGTAGCAGAGCTTAAAATCAAAGATTGCCAGTCTCCGACAAAGTGCTTTAAGTGCAACGAAAATGGTCATATGGCCCGAGATTGTCCTCTAGTTCCAAAAAATGTTCGCAAGGTTGTTGATCATAGCCGCACCAAGGTGATCTCTGTAAATGGTGAGGACATTAAATGCTTAATCGATACAGGATCGGACGTGTCACTGGTGACAAAGAATGTTGCTGAAAAGAAATTTATAAATTTATCATTGTTAAGCGGTCTGGGGCAGAAAAAAACAAGACCGATTGGATTCTTTACAGCCGCTGTTCTTGCTGACCAGTTGTTCACACAACAAAAGTTTTTGGTCCTGCCTGATATCGTGATGCTTTTACTGCGACGACAATGGCTTTCAGTTGAAGGGCCTAAGAGCTGAACCGAAAGAACCAAGTATCCTTGGCTTAGATGCATATAACAATGTAGAAGCATCTAACTTGTTTACTGTTTCTCCCCCGTACGAAGAATCCGTGACCAAACTCATCTAGGAAGTCCAGCAGATACCACCAGTAACTTTGATGCAATGCCCAGTCGAACTTAAGATAACTCTGGACGGCGTAATAACCCATTTCATCAGTCACCATCTTGTCTGTCCGTAAACGAAGCAGAGGCAGTAAAGAAGCAAGTTGATGAATGGTTGGCCCAAGGAGTAATACGTTAATCAGCATAAAACGTAGCCAGCAGAGTAGTTGTAGTCAAAAAGAAAGGCGGTACGCCTGGAATTTTTATAGACTATAGTTCTCCAGTGCCCTTAATGAAAGAGGTACTGGAAAAGTTACAAGAGGCTTCCGTATTTTCAACGCTCGATCTGAAGAACAGATTTTTTACGTTGCAGTAGAGGAGGCAAGAAAACCATTAACTGCCTTTATAACAAAAGAAGTATTGTTCGAGTTTAATAGAGCTCCTTTTGGTTTCGATAATTCTCTGGCTGTATTTATCAGATATTTGAAACAAATATTCAAAGACTTGATCAATGAAGACGTCAAGCAGTTACATATGGATGATATAATTTAATATTGTAACGAACTGGTTTGTTTGGAAGAAGATTGTATGTTCGTCCCACCAAATTTATATGACGTGATTGCCCGCAGATCAATGAGAAGACACAGGATTCGAATGGTAACCGTGTGTTTATTCTTATGCTAATTAGTACAGCGGGTGTGTGTGGTAGGGCTGGTCTCGGTTTTATCCCGCGCTGACTCCACTGACTACTGGTATTGCTCGTCCAAGCATGTTGACGCATTGACCTGGTGAGCACTGGCTCTTTCTTGTGCCTCGGAATGCTCGTAGGAGTCACTCCCCTCCTCTCGGTCTTCGATGCGTTGACTCGTGGCATGTGCCTTGCTCAGTCCTGGACGGTCCCTCTAGGGTTTCGCTCAGTTCGCGCTGACACTCCGCCTAGCAGTTCACTTCGCTTTACGCCTAGCGCAGACGAATGTTTAACACAGCCTCACCCTGTTGTTTGACGTCCGCAACGTTCCTGCACTCCCCTATTGAGTTCTGCGTTACGATCGTTTGTGGCTGCCTTTGACGTCTGCTAGCGCTGCGGTTAATGTCCTCTGCTCTGCTTCTCTGACGACCGCAGTTTCAGGACTTTTTGAACCGGTGGGATCCTCCAGGACAAACGCCTCTTGAATGCCTCAACGGTCGTACGCACGCACTTCCCGGCTGGTAGTGTGGTGTTCTGGCACTCGGGGTGTCGGTAGGTAGTTGTTTTTGGGACTTTGTCGTCCTGTACCCTTTAAACTCGCTTCTCGTTCTTTCCAGACTCTCTCCTCATTCTCTTCAAACTCTCTCCAGCTGTATTCTCCAAACTCTCGCGCATTCGCTGCGTATCCAGCAATTATTTGTGCGAAGTTATTTAACTCCTCACAATATGCCCCTACTGCTGACGAGTGTATGAGCAAAACAAAATTGAATGGAAAAAATCTCTAAATTTGAGGCTGACCGTACACCGTCTTCATTACTTTCTCTGCACCATCAAAGTTGGTACCGTTGTCACTGTAAAGATGCCAGTAAAAAATGCTCCGTCACCGCCTCCAAATGCACAGCCTTTGTTACGAGACAAATTAACACAGCTATGTATCCCATGTAAAAGGTCGACACCAGTGGTCGCATTTCTTTATAACCCTTCGAACTGCTTGCCGTCCTGTCAGTGACTCTACGGTGAACATTTTGGCCACCTTTGTCTCTAATGCGGCGTCGTTAATGCCAATTTATCAGCTGGATGCTCGGTAGTGTCAACGTGTCTCCATTGAACTGGCGAGGAATGATCCAAAACGAAGGCACTCTATTCGCGACAAAGAGCTTCTATCTATTGACGTCTCCATGGACCGGAAAGGAGCTCAGCCATAGTTAGCCACTTCACCAATTTGATGGCCAATACCGCTCTACTTAACTCTGTTCGAGGTAAAGTTAAAGGCTTCGCGGAGTAACCTTTGACTTTGCAGCCGTCAGACATGAATAGCATCTTCCGTCCTGATGCTGGCACTCGGGGTGTCGGTAGGTACTTAGGTACTCAGCAGCTGCATAAGATGTGGAAGATCCGTCGCAAAACGCATGCATCTGCACTGAGGATATTGAAGATGGGGTGTAATGGATCCACCGATCTATGCTTATCTCGCCGATCCTCACTTGTCTCGAAATACTCGCCATCGCTCTGCGATATTGTCAGGAACCACTTCGTCCCAGTCCAGAACCGTCTGCGTGTCATCTGCATGCCTTGTCTTGGCCATGGTAACCTCCTTCAATATAAGCTTTCCCGAGATGAAAACCGGTGGCCCATTTTCGCAACTCCATGCGCGCGGATTTTATAGCACCCGATACATGAAACCGTTTATCCTCTGCGTCATCTATAGGATGTCCTCCAGATAGAATGTCGTCTACATATATTTCGTTCATCAGCACCTCCTCGGCCTTAGTAAATGAAAGCTGCTCATCCTTTGCCAGCTGTTGAATAACTATGATAGCTGTGAACGGCGCTGAAGCTGTCCCAAAGGTCAATGTCGATAACGCATAAACTTTGATGGCTCCATCCGCCGCCATAAAATCAGCTGATACTGGGCGTCTTCTGGGTGAACATCTATACAGCAATACATCTTCTGTATATCCGCCGTGAAAACAAAACGATATTTCCGCCAATTGAGTATAACCGATGACATGTCGTTCTGCAAAGTGGGTCCAATACAAAGTATGTCGTTCAGTGTTCTTCCGTTACTAGTTCTTGAAGAGGTAACGAATACGATTTTTTGTTTGGTCGAATGGAGTTCATCCTTGAAGACCGAATGGTGCGTGAGTTCGCATGAAGCTACATGCATATTCGAAGATCTGCGCTTGACTACACTGCTGTCACTGCCCACAGCAGGCGCTATTTGCTCAAGCGAAAAGTACTCCTCGATCTCCCCCACATGGTTGTTCCACCGCTCCGGATTGTTCCACAGAGGCCTTTCCAATTGCATAAACCGTTTCAGCGCCTTTTGATAAGATCTCCCCAATACCATTGTTGGATCCAAATATATTTTAAAGGGCAATAGTACTACGTAGCGGCCATCCGATCGACGCGCATGCGTTTCCTAAAAAAATATTTCGCACCACATATCCTCCTCCGTTTCCGTAGAGCGATCAGGAACCGACTCGACTTCACAAAATCGCTTGAGCAATGACTTCGTGTCCAAAGTTACTCGATGTCAGAGTAGTTCGGAAGATTTCTTAACTCCTTCTGGTCGCCAAGATAGTATTCATTCCAAACGGGTATGGTCGTCGGGCAATCCAATTTTCGTGTCTGGCAGCATGATTTGTGCCAACAGTTCCACTCCCAAGATGAGATCAACTCGTTTCAATCGGTAAAAATTTGGATCTGCCTACGGGAGCCCTTGGATGTGATCCCATCGCTTCGGCGAGAAGCTAAGACTGGGGAGGAATCGAGCACATATGCGGAACCAACATCTAAAAAAGAATTGAAATTAATAATACTGCTGATTTCAAAGTTGACCGTATACTAGCAACGACGACCTCCCCTTGACCTAGCTATAAATTGGATGCTCTGGCGGCAGATCGTTTTAAATGAAGGGACTGAAAAACGTGTTCAGATACTATGGTTGCCTCAGATCCTTAGTCGACGAGAGCGTTTATTACTGTTTGTAGGCCGCTGGTCGGGTTTCGTACCATAATACGAGCCGTAGCGAGAAATACATTTTTCGAGGAAAGGTTGGATGACGGCGCCGAATGACATCTGTAAGATGCATGTGGATTTTGATCCGACCTGGACTGTACGTTGTGTGCAGACACTGTTTCCCTGGATGCCGGCGTCACAAACTGCGGTGTCGGCGGCCGCGGTGGATTGAGCGTGGTTCAAAGGCTGGTTCTGCGACGGAGCCGGGAAATGTAGCAACGTATGATGCCGTTGACCACAAACCTGGCAGCTCTGGTTGTTGGAGCAGCGAGACAGGGCATGCGACTTTCTCAAGCAATTGATGCACATTTTATCCCTGCTGAATATATCCTTGCGCTTGTAACAGTCCAGCGCCAAGAACGGTGGACAGCGACGCAGGATGTGGTCGCCGTTACTGTTATAACAAGGGTTATTCGAACGCTTTGAGTTATCCTGTGCATTATGCACTTGCTCGCGTTTGGTCGGGTCTGTTGAACCTGGGCCAACATTGGAGTCTTACGATGAGCTTCGATTCTCAATCGCATCCATTATGACTAGCCGGTCGTTCAGAAATGATTTCAAATCCCTATAAGATGGAATCGTTGAATAGCCTTGGTGGTGCTTCCAAGCGTTGTGGGTCTCCTTGGGCAGCTTCGAACCAGGGCTGCGATTCCCCGTCCAAGGCTTGAACGCGGCGGAAGCAACTAGGCAAACATCGACCGCAAAGAGTCGGTGCTGTCCTATTGCAATCTGGTTAACGCATAGATTGCGTTCATATGGTATGAGAAAACGAGGCGAGGATATATGTACCTTTTGATCATCATTCCCCAAGCCACTGCATAATTTACATCTTTGAGCTGCATCTGACGAATGATGGGCAACGACTCCTTGAGAAATTGCAATCTTTGGACATTGCTCAGATTGTTGTTATTATGGATTAGACTGAAGTCGTCGTAGTAGGCGGGCCAGTCCAAACACGCAACGGAATATTTAGACACCGACATTTCCGGTATCTTTACTCGCAACTTCGGGTTTGCGTTCCCAGTGGCTTCTGTTTGCTTAGTGTTTTCTAGTCCAAGCCTGTTGAAGTCTTCGGCGAGAGCGCAATAAGCGTCCTAATAACGCTCCTCGAATTCTGATTGGAAATTCTTCGTGGCGTAACTTGAATCATTAAATCTATCCAAATTATCGAAATGCGTTCCGTAATTACTCCATTCCTAAAATTCTGTAACACAGACCTAAGAGCTTGGTGACGATCTGATTGCAGATTCACCAACTTGTCCAAATCTGAAACTTCCAACTCAGGTTTCATGTTGCCAAGTGTACGACTAAGGCCTGCGCAACTCACCACCCCGAATAATTATATAATAGATAAATCTGTAATACTTTTCTCGCACACAACTTGGTAAGCTTGCATACCAGAACCACACCACAAAGAGGAAGGGCGCTTTGCAAAGTCCGTGTTGCCGTTTTTGCGCTTGTGTATCGATACCCTCATCGCACTGCCTCGTTGAGCCGGCGTGTCGATCTGACGCAGCCGCGATCTAACGGAATTTATTTAACGGAATTCTAATGAACTTTTTAAGAACTGTATTTGCTTTGCAGGTTCCCCTGATGGGCCGCCATGTTCAGTTGTGTCCCCTTGTATTAGGTCGACGAGGGGTCATTGTCTGTCCGTCTGTCTGTTTCTACGCGAACTAGTCTCTCAGTTTTAAAGATATCGAATTGTAACTTTGCACACAACTTTCTTTCCTTTGCACTATATCCTATAGCTGCCATATAACTGATTGATCGGAAATGCCATAACATTGGTGTTTGTTAAGTTAGGAAGTTGGGATTTTCTTTGCATTTTAAATTTGGGCAATCAATCCAACCTACCAAATTTCATAAGTATCGGCCGACTATATCTTATAGCCGCGATATAAATGATTGATCGGAAATGCCATAACTTTGGTGTTTATTAAGTTAGGAAGTTGGGATTTTATTTTTGGCCAATCCATCCGACATACCAAATTTCATAAGGATCGGCCGACTATATTCTATGCTTGCTGCCATATATTTGAACGATTAGAATTGCCATAACTTTGGTGTTTTTTAAAGTTAGGAAGTTGGGATTTTTATGAGCCTTAAGAACTCCTCAAACGAATAATTTTGGAGAATATAATTTATAGAATATTCTGCAAGGGTATTTCAACATCGGCTCCGCTCGAAGTTAGCCTTCCTTTCTTGTTTTTGCAATATTTATGTCCGCATGCGGGGAGGCGGCATGGCACAATTTATTCACTGGGTAATACAAAAATAGGTGCGTAAGCACTCCACGATAGTTCGATTGTAAAATAAATATACCGGGGTCAAAAATAGTTAAAAAAGGCTGTGGGCGGAAATGCAGCTCAGCTAGCGATGAAACTAGGTTGATTAACCTAAGCTTTCCTTAACACCCCTGGTGCAGCTGATTACGACAGTTACGAACTATCATATGGCATATTTCCTAATTAATTATACCAAAAAAAAGCACGCGATAAAGCTAGACTCTCTTAATTTTGGTAGACAACAAAGTTTGACTTAAAGCGCACCCAGAGTGAAGTATTTCTAGGCAAAATTGATATGTTTCTTCAGGAGCCGTTACAGTTGGAAGACATTTTTAAGGCGGTTGGCAAATGTGCTGGCTCTGTCTGCATCACTGCGTGCCCAGCAGCCTGTTGGATTTCTAATAGGCTTCACAGTTTCTTTCGGTGAGCTTAGAGATTGTTGAGCTCTCCATAGTAAGTGTTCTGTACAAGATGTTGACAATTATTTTATATAGCGGCCCTGAGCATATGCTTCTTCTTGATGTGAGACATGTCTTAAGCTTTGCCTAGCAGATAGAGATCTGTGGAATTTCCACTCTCGACGTCAGTGTCGCTTTTCGAGGACAAGCTGTTCGATTTTTAGATTTGTCTTCTTTTTGTTGCATTGTGCAGAGACGAGTATGGACTCCAGTGTATTAACAGAGCTGTCTACGTTGGCTTTATCGTTGAGATAAGGACTTAGCTCAATGTGTGAGCTAATATATTTCCTATACTTAATCCAATTGCATACTACAAACTACATAGTTGCAGGCTGCATATCATAGCTTTAAAGTTGCTTTTTGGCTGCTCCGGCGATTGATGCTGCTGATTAGTGTTCTGTTCTTGATATGCAGATTACAGAGATGAATATTTTGAGACAGTGGTAGACAGCCCTGATTTGAAAACGCTTGCCAATGTTACATTATTCTCAAATCCCTTCTCTGTAGCGCCTTTGTTATCTCTGCAGGCGTTACGTCGGACTCTATGCCCAAAGGTACAACTTGCAGGCTCTTGCTCCATTTTAGCTGATACGTGTAAAAGCTATTTTCATTTTCTGTAAGATATTTCGATAATACTCCGTAATTACCTTCATACTTCCTTTGAATAAGCTCGATGATTTTATTGAGAGGCACAATGACACATTTTTTTCGAATATAAATAGGAGGAGGCTTTGGCTTCCTTTTCTCGACTTCAGTAGATTTGGCTGCCTCAACGTCAGGGGCGTCTGCCAAGGTTTTAAATCGGTTAGTATTCAGCTTCCTTTTGATCCTCTTGAATTGAATGTAGCGATCCATACCAGTCTGCACAGGCAGCTTAACATATTCATTGTATTAATATTTGCGCTGCTAGCTGTTGTTGATAAAGTTGTTGATGAAGTCGTTCAACGCGCAGTCGCTACAGTTGCGGTTGCTGGTTTTGTTACAGTTGACGTTGCTATAGAAATTGCGGTGCTCGTTAATGCTGATGAGCGTAGGTCATTGCATACCCACATTGGAGCACATTCAGCGTTCTTTGGCTGCAGAGACATCGATGGTAGCGAGGGGGGCAAACGTTTAAGATTTCGGTCAAGTTGGGGAATTGTCCACGCTTGATCACAGCCTGCACTAATTTTAGTTAATTTAAAAGAGAAGTACGCGTTATTTCTTTGTACTGAGAGCCGTCTCTCGTCTTGCTCACGTTGACGTTGTGTGCCAACGTCGCTTAGACTCACATTAATCGAGGTTAATCTGAGTTTTTAGTGTTAAGTTTTATATTAATTAATTGACCAATCAATAAAAACATTCGCGTCTTTCGCGTTATAGTAGATTTTTTAAACTAGTCACTGCACTTCTATGATTTTATTGAATATTTTTCCCGGAGCACTATTAAAACACGTCTGTATGCGACGACGATCTCTTACTTAATCCCGACGTAAGAGAAAACACTGTCTCATTCAACTAACAAAAAACTTTCCCACACAAAATAAAGCGATATATTCGGACTCGAAACCGAATCAATAACCACAAATAATTTCAACAAACAAAAGAAGGACGACCTACAGGTACAGGTAAAAAAGTGAATTGACAATAGAATAGTCTGTATCCGTCAGAAATCTCTTCTCAATTCTGACAAGAATGAAAGACGATTAGTAATTGACTATCATCAGATTAATAAAAAACTATTGTCGGATAAATTTCCATTACCTAGAGCTGATGATAGTTTAGGTCAACTAGGAAGAACGTAATACTTCTCATGTCTAGACTTAATGTCTGGTTCCCATCTAATTGAACTCGAAAAAAAT
The DNA here is from genome assembly GCA_018153365.1 of Drosophila fuyamai. Lineage (NCBI taxonomy): Eukaryota > Metazoa > Arthropoda > Insecta > Diptera > Drosophilidae > Drosophila > Drosophila fuyamai. The sequence continues at coordinate 428,728 of JAECXW010000540.1, forward strand.
CAAGGGACCTAACGTCTAGACAAGCTATAGTTCATATCGCTTCACGGGACTACCATTCGGCTTAAAAATAGCGCCAATATCATTCTCCGGATTATAACCTTCCCACCATTTCCTTTACATGGATGATCATATGCTTAAAAACTTGAATGATGTTTTTGGGAAATATAGGATAAAATGTTAATTTTTTAAGCATGAAGCATATTTTTGGGGCACAAATGCACAGATAAAGGAATTTTGCCAGACGACAAAAAATACGGCGTTATCAAAAATTACCCAGTCCCACATAATACGGACAGCACTAGACGATTTATTTCTTTTTGCAATTATTATAGACTTTTTTCCCAAATTTCACCGAATATTTTCGTTGCATAACAAGATTATGTAAAAAATATGTTATATTCGAATGGAAAACTGATTGCCAGAATGCCTTCAAAAATCCCAAAACTGCAGTAATAAATCCAAATTTATTACAATACCCAAAACTTCAACAAATAATTTTGCATAATAACGGAAGTAAGTAGTTTTAACTCAAAACAAAAATGGACTTCAACTTCTAGTTTCATATGATCGTTTAAAAAAAGCACAACAGAACAAGAATTGACAGCAATTAATTGGGCAATAACTTATTTCAGACCATATGATTATGGTAGACCCTTTATTGTCCAAACTGATCACAGACCACTCACGTATCTATTTTCAATGATAAATCTAAGCTCAAAGCTATCGCGAATAAGACTTGAACTTGAGGAATATAGCTTTACAGTCGAAAAACTGACGGGCAAAGATAATTTTGTCACATTTTGAACATCTGGAGAAGCTAACAGAGGTATTCAGGAGACTACAGAACGCGAACCTGCGGATTAATCCAGACAAATTCCACATCTTCCAAAAGGAGCTAAAGTACCTGGGACACGTCATAAGCGATCGGGGCATACGGACAGACCCGGACAAATAGCGGCAATTCGAGACTTACCAGCGCCGAGATCCACAAAGGAAGTACACAGTTTTTTAGGAATGGCGTCATGGTACCGACGGTTCATACCAAATTTCACCGAACAGGCAGGAGCGTTGCAAGGTTTAATCAGGAAAGGACACAAATTCGAATAGACCAAGAAACAACAGGAATCGTTTGACCAACTGAAAACGAGCCTAACAAAGGCACCAGTACTGGCATGCCCCGATTTCACAAGGCAATTTAAACTGCAAACGGATGCCAGCGACTTAGGCGTAGGCGCGGTCTTAACGCAGGACGGAGAGGACGGGGAGCATGTGATAGCGTTTGCCAGCAGGAGGTTGAGTAAAGTAGAGAAAAATTACAGCGCAACTGAAAAAGAATGCTTAGCAATATATTGGGGCATCAACAAGTATAAGATGTACCTCGAAGGCTATCGGTTCATAGTGATAACAGACCACATGGCTTTGAAGTGGCTAAACTCAATAGAAAGCCCGTCGGGAAGAGTAGCCAGATGGGCGCTAGGCCTACAACCATTCCAGTTTGAAGTCCAATACAGAAAGGGAAAATGGAATGCGGTAGCAGACGCCTTATCCAGAGCACCACAGAACGAGTTAAAAACAATACAGTACACGGAGACATGGATTGAGGAAAAATACAAGGAACTGGAACGAGACCCAAAAAACACGGAATTCAAAATAGAGGCAGGCAGGCTATATAAACTGGGTAGCAATCGGAGAGACACACAACCATGGAAATTGTGCATAACTGAAGCTGAAATTCAACAGGTGTTAACGGAAAACCACAGTACAGCAGAAGCAGGACACCTAGGCATGTTCAAGACACTGAGGAGGGTAAAGAACCGATATTTCTGGCCACGAATGAGCAAGGACGTAAGGAAATACATACAGAAATGCGAGTGTTGCCAAAAATACAAGGTATCGCAACAGAAAAAAGCTGGGAAAATGCTGACAAAAGTGGCAGAAGCACCGTGGGAAACCATATGTGTGGATTCGTGGACCTCTACCCAGATCAAAGCACGGGAACACCACACTATTAGTAATCGTGAACAAATTCTCGAAGTGGGTAGAACTTGCAGCAATCAGACAAGCTACAGCGGACGCATTCCTACGAGTCTTTAGAGAAAGGGTAATTGCGAGAGTTGGATCACCAAAAATTCTGATCTCGGACAATGGGGTCAAGTTCACAGGAGGAAAAACAAGAAAGGACATGGAAAAATGGGGGATACGGCAACAGTTGTCGGCACCGTACACGCCCCAGGAGACCGAACGAATCGAACAGTTAAAACGATGATCGCACAGTTAGCAGGAGAGGATCAGACCACGTGGGACGAACATTTACCAGAGCTAATGCTAGCATACAATAGTAGTGTATCGGAATCTACAAAATATAGCCCTGCACAGCTAGTATTCGGGTAGGAGTTAAGATTACCAAACACGATGTTCGACAGGGTAACAAAAGGATCGGGGTTACAGGAGGAAAAGCGGCAGAAAAATTTAACGCCAAACTAGCACCAAAGTACGACGGCCCCTGGAAGGTAACCAATTTCGTGTCACCAGTGATCATGACAGTGAGAGACCAGAACACCCGAAAAACAAAGAGAGTATACATCGGAAACCTCAAACAGTACGTAGGAACTACGTAACAATTTTACGACACCACTCGAATCCATGACGGGGGGGAGTGTGACGCTGCGCGCACAATAAATAAGAATAAATGCATGAATTAAATGAATAATAATGAATTAAATGAATTAAATAAATAAGAATAAAAGCATGAAACAAAAGAAGTATTTAATTTCAAATTCAAACCGGGAACGCGCGCGCGCCAACTATCGAGCGTGTAGGGTCACACTAGACAGAGAGAGATGGTCACACTGAGACCGGAAAATCCCACAGTCAACGGGCACACTAGATATCGCCGAGCCCTATATAAGACGGACCACGAGCCATAGAAAGGCACTTAGCAGCCAACCGTCCAAGGGTGCAGGGGCATCTCCCCAGTTGTGACCCCAGGCTGACCTCAGGGTCCCCAAGCACCAACTTCTCTCTCTTGCGGCTGACCTCAGGGTCCCCAAAGCACCAACTTCTATCTCTTGCGGCTGACCTCAGGGTCCCCAAGCACCAAATTCTCTCTCCTGCGGCTGACCTCCGGGTCCCCAAGCAACCAACTCTCTCTCTCTCTTGTGGCTGACTTCAGGGTCCCCGAGCAACCGATTCTCTCTCTCTTGTGGCTGACTTAAGGGTCCCCAGGCACCCCATTCTCATTTCAGGTAACCCAACCCGTGCTGGTCCTATCGAGCAGCTGGACGGCTCCCGAGACCAGGTATTCTAAGCGTAAGAAGGAAGCGAAGGCTGCAAGGGCGGCACTCCGCCAATCCGGAGAATTCGTTAGTTGTTAATAAATTGTCAAGATACTTACTGAAATAAAAACTTAGTTCTAATTCAATTACAAAGTAATTCCCCACGACTTCTACTCTGTGCTGGGTCGGAACTCTCTTTCAGCAACCACGCCTGAAACAAACAAACGAACCCAGGCCATCCCTGAGCCACCCAACAACGACGAACCGTCACAAGTGTTTTTTTCTTACAATTTTACTTATTCTAAATCCTTTCATAAAAGGCTGCGGTGCTGCAAAGGGCGGTGGCAGAGCGTCGGATATATAAATTACTTATATATGTTTGCTAATATATAAGAGAAGGAGTGGTACGTATGCATGCACATGTTTATGTCATTCATATATTCTTATGTAGCTGTAGTTGGGCAACATAAGAATGCTTTATTATACCCGTTACTCGTAGAGTAAAAGGGTATATTGTATTCGTGCAAAAGTATGTAACAGGTAGAAGGAAGCGTTTCCGACCCTATAAAGTATATATATTCTTGTTCAGGATCACTAGCCGAGTCGATCTAGAAATGTCCGTCTGTCCGTCCGTATGAACGCTGAGATCTCGGAAACTATAAAAGCTAGAAGATTGGCATTTTGCATGTAGATTTTAGGAGTTCCTACTAATACTAATAGTGCCACGCCCCCTCTGACGCCCATAAGCCACAAGCTGTGGCCACAGTTTTGATGCTATTATACAAATTTTAATTGATATGTATTTGATTCGTCTATACCTATAGATTGGCCTAATAAAAGTTTGCCACGCCCACTCTAACGCCCAAAAACCCATTAAACGCTTAAGCCTGGCTAGCGCCTACATTTCCGCCATTCATGGCGCCATCTAACGGATGACTTTGGAACAGCTGGCCAAAGTGCTCAACCGAGTCAACGTTAATTCTCGATAAGGATTTCTATTAAAGGAAATTGCAATGGTTTTCATTTGTCAATACTGAACTATATCCCAAAAACTATGCAAATCAAGTCAAGTTAGCCATATTGGAGGTCTGAGTCAAACAATGGCGTAAGTGTGTATGTTTGTAAGCATATACATATGTATGTATTTACATTGTACACAGTTGCAATTGCCCTGCAAAGAAGGCATATTTATATTAAGTTGTTTAGCTGAGTAACGGATATCTAATAGTCGAGGCACTCGACTATAGCGTTCTCTCTTGTTTTTTTTTTTAAATATGTGCTTTATTTATTGATTCTTCTCTATATGAGACTAACAATAAGTATATTAAATCTAAAGAATATAACTTAACTTACATTCATGTAGACTGAATTTATACTAACGGGCCCTAAAATTTATTGCTGGGCTGGTAGATCGCTTCGATGCAAACGAGTTCTGTTCGAAACCCGTGTTAGGTTCCTTGCGAGATTATTTGGGTGCAGTGTAAGCTTGTTATGGTGGACCGCTTTCTGCTGTGCTATTTCATCTTTGACCGGTGGTTTGCCCAGATCCCTGAGGATGTTTTCGATCCGAACATACCATGGTGCCCCAGTGATTGTTCGCAGGATTTTTGATTGTAAGCGCTGTATGATGTCAACGTTGCTGTTGCTCGCGTTCCCCAAGAGCTAGAAGCTGTAGGTCCAAATGGGCTTAAGGGTGGAGTTGAAGAGAAGAACTTTAAAGTCCAGACACAGGGGTGATCGAGAATTTATAATCCAGTGTAGGTTGCTAACTTTAAGTCTGAGATGTACTTTCTTGCATTCAATGTGCCTCCGCCAGTTTAGGGGTCTGTCGAGGTGGACACCGTGATATGATACCTCGCTGGCTTGGGGATATAACAATACTGCCAGAGTCTGCGTTCTATTCAAATTCAGTGGGGGGCACAATTGTCTATTAAGGGTAAACGTTATATGTTTACACTTTTGTTTATTAATTTTGATTCGCCAGTCTGATAGCCACTTCTCAACTACCACCAAATGATCAGCCAGTTGAGTTGTTGCTCTAGTTGGGCCTTTCGAGCGGCTCAGGATTGCGGTGTCGGCAGCAAATGTGGACGTGGTTAGCCTCTCGTTCGTGAGGATGTCTGCTGTATATAGAACAAACAGGGTGGGCCCAGTGCGTTACCTTGTGGGACTCCGGCTTCAATGTTATACTCGTTGGATGTCGTTGTATTGCATCTCACCTCAAAGACTCTATGGTAGAGGTACGACTTAAGTAACTTATGAGTGTTTTCTGGCAGTAATGTTATGATTTTATGCATAAGGCCTTCAAGCCACACTCGGTCGAATGCCTGAGAGACGTCGAGGAATATCACATTACAATATTCCCGATGTTCGAAGGCTGTACGAATTTCTGAAGTTATCCGGTTGACTTGCTCGATGGTTCCGTGGCCTTCTTGAAACCTGAATTGATGTGCCGGGATTAAGTTGTGTTCTCTTATGTATGGTGTAATGCGCGTAAGAAGGCATTTTTAACTGTGGAGTTAGTTCAATGTGGGAACTTACGTACTTTTTGTACTTTAGCCAGCTAGTTCTAGTCGAGGTCAACCTATAGACAGCGGCTATAGTGAAACTGCCGTTGCCTGCATTAGTAGATGTTTTATAGATGTAGCCTGCAAATAATTTGTTGCCTGATTAAGATTCCAGTTCCTCCGTGTGCCTTAAAGTCCGGATGATCTGTGCAGTGTGAAGTATAACCTCTTACTTGGATGTTGTATTTGCTTGTGAGATGCGTTTCTGCCAGCAGCATAGATGTAGTGCTTTGGTTTTCATTGAGGAATAAAGTTAATTTAAGTTTGTGCCGTGAAACGCGATGCAGAAATTAACGAGGTCGCAGTGCTCGTGGCTGGTGAGATGTCAATCAAAGCTGGGGGTGGGGTTCTACACTGCAAGTTCCATGAAGTGGGACTTGGTGTAAGTAGGGCGGGAGAGCAAGACCGTGCTCTCGCACTGTCAATGGTCAGTAGGGCTGAGTTGCTTTTTGAAGAAGTTTTTTCTACTTCTGTATCACGGGTTGAGAAAAAAGAGATATAACTGTTTCCCTGGTCTACGGAGCTTCTAAGCTCATTTTTTGAATCGCCGCTCATTGAGCTTTTAGTCGTGGCACTTCTTAGTTTTTATAATAACTTTGCACTAGTTTTATCATATACTATTGTATTTTCTGTTGTTAGTAATAAGATGGCCTTTACTACTCCAGTATTTTTAGTTATTTGTTTTTCACTTTTAAGCTGTTTTATCCGTTCCGTACCCAAAGTCCATTTCAGCAGACTGACTATAAATTTGTATGTTATATATGGTATTGAAAAAAAGCTTGACAAAAAGTGTACTCCAGCTGTACGACTGACGAACAGTTTTCGTCGATCTGAGTACTAGACTTAAGCCAATAAAATATACAAATAGACTTATAAAATTAATAATTAGGTAAACCGCCCCAATGAAGTTGTTGGTATTAGTGTCTATTTAGAACATTATTTATTTAACTTAGCGATTTACCCAATCAAATACTCATATTATTATTTATTTATCTATATATGCATGTTCTTTGTAAAAGTCCTTCGGTACGGTAGTTGGGCTTCAAAAATGATACAATTTGTTTCAATGTTAAAATTTATAAAATACAATGTGCTAGAGAAATCAATTTGTCTGAGTAGAGAGTCATAATGGGGATGAGATGAAATAGGCCATATGACACGACCCACAAAGCAGATTTGGGTCATGTATCCGCGGGATGCTTTAGGATGCACTCAGGGTTGGGAGGGACTCCAAGGACTACGATTATAACACGACTATAATCGTAGTCCTAAGAGTCCCTCCCAGTGCAGATTTTCACAATCCGTAGTAAAAATAGCGTTGTCCAAGTTTTAAATTTTTTTTTGTTTTTATTATTTCTGCTGTGTGAATAAATTTTGTTGCTGTTGAGATTAGAATGCAGCTCACAAGAATATGTGTATTCAACACTAAGTTATTTAAACAAATTTTATTGAGTATCTAATATAAGAAAAGTTAAAAAATATTAGAATTTCAACTTGGTTAAAATTACAAATTCAAGAAATTTTAATCATATCCAAAAACACTAAGAATGCCATATTAAGAATACCATATTAAATCTTCCTTACAGAATATGTTCCGAAAAATATAACATTTAAGAAAATAAAATACTTATTAAAGAAACAAAAGAAGTAATAATGAAGAATTGTATAATAAGCATTTTAAAACAGATGTCCACAGAATAAATACACAAAAGCAAAGTGTTAACTTTGAATTTACCTAAGTTGGTTAGACTACACACAAAATATATCTAAAAGCAACGATATAACTGTGATAGAATCACTATCGTACACACAAACAAAGCACACAAAGAAGCCGAGAATTAACGGGATACGCCGGCCTATATAAGCGGGCCGAGCGCAGGAAGCGGGATCAGTCGATCACAAAGAGTCAATCCAGCAAGATCAGTAGACAAGCAGCACATCAGTGAGGAACACAAGTCAAGTCAACATCAGGAGGAAGCAGAGCCGCGCCGAGTCAACAGGAGCAAGATCGCTACATCAAGACGTTCGGGACTTAGAGTTGAAGTCTCCGAGCTGAGAAACAGGTAGCTGAGGTCCTTGAGGCATCACGCGGCTAAGGCCAGGCGCTTTGTTCTAATTCTTGTCGCGACGTGAGCTTGGCGTATTGCTCGGCGAGTCCGACAGAAGTGAATAGAAAGAGTCCTTCGACAAAGAACCGTGGGTTAGAAAGGGAAGTTGTCCAGAACTAACGGCCGTGCGAAAGCAATTGCCTTGTCGAATTCCGGCGTACGCCTGAATCGACAGGCGAGAATTGTGCAGGTCCTGGTGCGACTAGCCACGAAGGACGCGCGTCTGAACCACGGGTATCTCGAGAGGCGTATGCGTCGAGAGCACGGTAATTCACCGACAGAGTCCTAGACAGGCAACTGACCGAATCTCGAGAGCCAAAGACCCGCTGCACCTAGTCTCACTAGAGCACGCAGACCACTCCGCCAGGACTTCGCACCGTGAGCAGAGCAAGGGCATCGAGGACACGAGGAGCGACGAGCAGTCATCGCAGGCCCAGCGGCAACCAAGTCATACTACAACACATCCAGTCCACGGCTAAGAGGCGAGGGCGGAAGCGTTCGTCTTGAACCTAGCGTCCTGCCACAGGGACTGCATTGGCGGCCTTCCGGCGTATGCTTAAACCGTCAGGTGGAAACTGTGTAGGCGTCTGGTGCGACCGGCCGGGACAGATCCAGGGACAGGAGGCTGTGGCTGCGAAAGGCGTACTACCACAAGTCTTCAAGGAAGGAGTTGAGACAACCATCTGTCACCATTAGTCCCAGGTCGAGGTACAAGTCGGCGAATAAAGATCCTAATACAAACACCCTAAAATACTGTGCGTTCTCACTAGACAATCGGGCGGTCACGTTTATATTAATTTGGTGGGACGAACAACACACATCTTCTGAGCTAGCCGCACGATACTCGTAGCGAGCAGAACGTAAAAATCAGTTCATTACAAGATATCGATTGTTTAGATTATTGGGATGTGAGCAAATTTATTAAAATGTTTTGATTTTGCATAAGGTTTGTCATTTCTGTTTTCATGAAGGACATAAATTCCATCATACCCTGTTGTAAAGTCAGCATCATGGTTTCCATGCTGTTTGGTATTTGTCCTATTGCTTGCTGAGGTGTTGCTTTCTGGTTCCAGTTCGACCTTAAAGAGTGGTTGCGGCTTTTTACTTTTATTGATAATATTAATAATATTTTTGGTGAAAAATTCTGTTTCTTACAGTGCCTCTTTTATCTCATTGGTGGATACGTCGGGCTCTATGCCCTTTAGCAATACTTGAAGCCCTTGCTACTCTTGAGCTGGTACGTGTAGTAGGGTTTCCTAGCCTCGCCTAGGTAATTGGTTACAGCTCTGAATTGTTCTTCAGTTTTTGCTTGAAACTTTTTTTCATGAATATTCCCTTTAACAAGAGGAGTAACACAAAAGTTGTCATTTCCGACCAGCGCAACAATTCTCTTTACTATGGCATTTGAGTTCTGTTCCCTTATGTAAATTGGTGGGGCTTTCTTTTGTATAGCCTGTGCAGCTTCGGATTAATTATTTTCAATTTCCGACAATAGGACGAATCTGTTGTTACTAGATGCCCCTGTTTGTTCGGTGCCTTTATTATGGCAATTTTGTTTTGGTTTATTTCCAATAATTTCATTTTGCGGGCTTAGCTTCCATTTGATTTGGATTAACGATCCATGCCAGTCGGTATGGCCAGACCCACTTGTAGTTTTTTGATATTGCCGATATTGGCACTCGTACTTACAATTGGCTTTGTAGTTTTATTCGGCATTTCATTTTGCGGGCTTAGCTTCCATTTGATTTGGATTAACGATCCATGCCAGTCTGTATGGCCGGACCCACTTGTAGTTGTTTGATATTGCCGATATTGGCACTCGTACTTACAATTGGCTTTGTAGTTTTATTCGGCGCTGCAGAATTTGCAAACGCATTCGAAATCGCGTTGTTGGTAACGGCGACCGTTGATGGTGTTGTTGCAGTGGCTGCGGTTGCAGAAATTAACGAGGTCGCAGTGCTCGTGGCTGGTGAGCTGTCAATCAAAGCTGGGGGTGGGGTTCTACACTGCAAGCTCCATGAAGTGGGACTTGGTCTAAGTAGGTCGGGAGAGCAAGACCGTGCTCTCGCACTGTCAATGGTCAGTAGGGCTGAGTTGCTTTTTGAAGAAGTTTTTTCTACTTCTGTATCACGGGTTGAGAAAAAAGAGATATAACTGTTTCCCTGGTCTACGGAGCTTCTAAGCTCATTTTTTGAATCGCCGCTCATTGAGCTTTTAGTCCTGGCACTTCTTAGTTTTTATAATAACTTTGCACTAGTTTTATCATATACTATTTTATTTTCTGTTGTTAGCAATAAGATGGCGTTTACTACTCCAGTATTTTTAGTTATTTGTTTTTCACTTTTAAGCTGTTTTATCCGTTCCGTACCCAAAGTCCATTTCAGCAGACTGACTATAAATTTGAATGGTATTTATGGTATTGAAAAAAAGCCTGACAAAAAGTGTACCCCAGCTGTACGACTGACGAACAGTTTTCGTCGATCTGAGTATTAGACTTAAGCCAATAAAATATACAAATAGACTTATAAAATTATTAATTATTTAATCATATCCAAAAACATTAAGAATAGAATATAAGAATACCATATTAAATCTTCCTTACAGAAAATGTTCCGAAAAATATAACATTTAAGAAAATAAAATACTTAAAAAAGAAACAAAAGAAGTAATATTGAAAAATTGTATAATAAGCATTTTAGAACAGATGCCCACAGAATAAATACACAAAAGCAAAGTGTTAACTTTGAATTTACCTAAGTTGGCTAGACTATACAGAAAATATATCTAAAAGCAACGATATTACTATGATAGAATCACTATCGTACACACAAACAAAGCAAATAATATTAGAAAACAGCAAACAAAATAATCTTTTTAAACTTACTAATATCATCATCTTTATAATCATTATATTAAGTATAATAATTTTTGTATTTTATACATTTAAGAATATCCCACACATATGTAATTATTACTCGAAATAAAAAATCAAAAAGCAGAACATCAACCAACAAAAATTTTATTATAACTTGTTATGCTAATCAACAATCTTAAACACTGGACTAAACTCTTCCCCTCTTTTGTAAAGGGTATGGTTAATTCGGCCAAAAAAAAAACGTAGTTTCATGAATTTTTTCATACTATACGGATAATGTCAGATCCATAATTTTATGAGTATAACAAAGTACAACACCTAAGCTATGTTTTCGTCAAACAAAAAAATAAATGAGCCGTTTGCAGTCAAGTTCCGTAGCCGCCTCCAAGAAAAAAGGTTTTGAGGTTACTTCCGTCATATGGAGTATCCTGTAACGACTACCCTACACGCGTAGGTCTGAAGAGAGGGTTAACTTCAAGGCACTATGGCCGGGTAGTGAGCGTGCGCGTTTTATTCTATGAACAATTCAAATTAGCCTCATACACTTCAAACTAATTTAATCTTACCTCAGTGTGCCCTCCTACAATTCAGAAGACAATGAGAAGCACAATTTTGGACCTATTAGTAGGTCACACTTCAAGGGCCAAGAAATCCATACGAGATCGGATAACTTAACAAATACTAGATTTTCCCTACTTATTCTACCCATACTTATTCTACCTATCGATTAAAATGGTTGACCGTGGACATTCGGTGAACAGCATAACTCGGTACTGGATCATCAGAAAAAAAAATTGTTTATTAGTTAAGTTTCTAAAGGTATTTACGAGGATTTTTTTTATTCAATTTTTATTTTTTTTGGTAAAACTATAAAGTCAAAAACGTGGTTTTGGCCTAAAAATTCGATATATTAGTATTGGACTTCTGCATGAATGTACTCATTTGTAGCATAACAGATCTGTACAGTAGTGTAGTGTTCGTAAAAATACTGAACTCATTCTTTACTGTACAGTATACTCTATAGACGAGAAGAAGATAGCACAACATTTTCGGTGTACTCACTTCGCGTGAGTGCAGTATATGGTTGTACTCTACGTGAGTTAGTACTTTTTTGTCCTTTTTTAAACACGCTGTACAGCTTGCTTGTTGACTGCGTACAACTGTGCAGATGAGTGCAATATTTTTGAATAAGTGCATAAACATGGATTTTAAGGAAAACGACGCTCGTGCAATGAACTCACAAGATAGTGTAAGTTTTTGTCATATTTCGTAAAAAAGTATGTGTGTTGTTTTATATGTTTGTGATTGTCTTTTATATGTTGAAGGTTATTTAGTGCCAGAGCCCCAGGCAAAAACAGTGATTGTTGAATATATGTATGTATTTCTATGTTCATTTGTAGTATAAATTTTGTACACATGTATGTAAATTAAAACAAAATTGTTTGCTATCAGACGCTGGCCACAACAACCGAATCGTCTATTAAAGAGTACGCTGCCACAATAAAACCGAAATTATTAGCTGGTGAGCTTAAGCCTACTGATTCACGTGGTCGGAGCAAAGTGTGGGACACCTTTTCACGGCTGGCAACGGCAAACGGCATAGTGACGACTGATGCAGTAGTGTGCAACATATGCAAAAATATTTATAAATTTGAGAAAAGCACATCAAATTTGGTTAAACACAAATGCTACATTATGGCCAATAGCCGAAAGCGCAGTCTTCCTGTCGTTGATGTACCCTCAAAAACCAAAAAGAAATGCACCAATCTGGCAACGGAGTGGACGATAAAGAATGGTAGACCGTTTAATCTAATTGCGGACACTGGCTTAAAAAAATTAGCACAGTTTTTTATTTCTGTTGGTGCGAAACTGGGGGAAAACGTTAATATTGACTTTGTACTCCCGCATCCAACAACTATATCGCGTAAATTCAGATATCTGGACGGACGATTTCTTTTAAGAATCTTATATTTATATATTACGTCAAAGAAGGCACCCTTAAAAACCGCCTGCTAGCAGTGAAATCAATGGGTGGAGTCTCCTGTACCGGTAAGAAGCATAACATGTTATTGGAATATATAATATTTAATGAGAATATCAAAATTTCTTAGGTAATGAAATAAAAAACAAAATAGCGCGAATTTTAGGTGACTTTGGTTGTGATTTACTGATGGACGATCCAATAATTGTTACCGACCGAGAAGCTAATATGAAAGCAGCATTCAACGGACTGAGCGCAATACACTGTGCAAATCACTTGATCCACAATGTGATTGGCAAAGTTGTGAAAAAAGTACCAGAATTGCTGGATCTGGTTAATCGCTGCAGCAAGCTTGTTAGGTATTTTAAAAAATCTGGACAAAACTGGAACTTAACAAGCACCCTTAAAAGCTACTGTCCAACTCGTTGGAATACTATATTTAACCTCTTGAAGTCGGTTAAGTTAAATTGGATGGAAATTTCGCAGATTTTGGTTGAAAAAAAATGAAATATCAAGAATTTCTGATATAAATTTAATTAATATCAGCGCAATGGTGAACGTTCTTGCTCCTTTTGAAAATTGCTCCAAAAAGCTGGAGGGTAGCAATTATCCAAGATTGCACTTGACTGTTCCACATATAAATAACTTTAAAAAAAATATCCTCACCAAATGACAATGATATAAAAATAGTTGCAAAATGCAAACTTTCGCTTTCAGAGTACTTAGAATCAATAGTTTTAGAAAATTTAAAAAAAATTCACAACATTGCACTGTTTTTGTTTCCACCCACTAATAAATTAACTAAATTCTCAGAAATAGAAAAGGAACAAACTTTTAAGGACGTGGAAGAAATGATGGTTCATATTCATTTAAATAACGAAAATCAAGATATAGAAAAATTAATTAAACCTACACAAGACTTGGATAATATATTTGCAGATTATTCAGAACCCATTCAGAGCACCAACAGTTTTTCCTATATTCACGATGAACTTCAAACGTATAAAAATATTAATAAAGCATATACTGAAGATTTTGATGTTCTGCAGTGGTGGTCAATTAATAAAGACCGTTTTCCCCTTCTTTATCAAATTAGCTGCAAGATATTAGCAGCTCCCGCGAGCAGTGCAGCATCGGAAAGGGCGTTTTCTGTTGCCAAAAATTTAATAAGCGAAAAACGGTCGAAAATTGCCACCACTGAAGACATGGTTAATAAAATAATGTTCCTGCATTCCAATATTAATAACTTAAATATAGATTCATTCATAACATAAAATAATTAGTATAATTAGTTTTAACTAAAATATTAATAATTTCAAATTCTGTATTTTATAATAAATACATTCGAAACGAAAATACAAATCAATTTTTTAATCGTTTTCTTTCTATGACATACATAGAACTATATATGTGTGTATGTACCAGTCATAAAATTTCACTCACTGTACAGTATGTCAACTGTACATCAAAACACTGTACAGTGCGTTGACTACTGCACACCAATTTTACTGTACTCATCAACAGCTGTACAACATTGGAATGAGTGAGAACACTGTCAAGCAAAACAGACAATACTACCCATGTATACTGTGCAGAAAAAAAGTGTGCCCACTTCTAGACTAAGTGATTAATTGGTATATATAAAATAAATAATAATAAGTAAAAAAAATACCTTTAATCAGTACCTGCGGATTTAGGTATAGAAATTGTGTCCAAAATTTCAAAACGATTCGTCCAGTATATTTTGCAGGATCGTGTTCACCGACTTCAAAATGGGAACTTTTCAGGAGAGCGTTTTACAATTTTGAAAACCTAAAAATCGAATACATAACGAGCTAACTTACCTACGCTCAAGTGCCAATATCTTGGGAAGTTTTACTCGGATCAATCTAAGCTTTTAACGCAATATTCTTCAAATGTTGTGCATTCAGAAAAAAAAATTAAATTAAAAAAAACAAAAATTAACTTTTCTTTGTTCTTAAAAGGTCACAAAGCTTCCCGCACACAGTTTAGGCTTTTTTAAACAAAGTAACAGGATAATTTTTAATTATATATAGATAAAAAAGTAATTTCATTCTAGCTCTCAAATTCTGTACTTAACAAATTTATTATGGGGAGATGAAACCGGTCACCAGCCAGCCAAAGACTTTCTAGCGCGAACTTTTCGTTAATTTGTCCTTAACACATTCCGCTCTTCAACTGGACTGACTATCAACAGTGTTGATAGTCGCCAGCTAAGGACATTGGCTCCCAGTTCACGTTTACACTATTTCGATCAATCAAGGAATTTATATTTTTTTCAAAGTGTTAAATACCGAATTTGTTATTGGCGCAGCCGGTAGGATAGAACTATTTATACGGTTATATTGTTAAAGAGACCATATTGTTAAAGAGACCAAATATCATTCGTCACAGTAAAATTTTAAACCAGCTATACCTTAATTTTTGCATCATGCTATCATGCTCAGGTTGCGAGGTTATTAAACAACAAAAAAATACATCTTGACCCGTGTGCCTGCCAAGTATCTAAAAAGTACAAATTTGCTAAAACGCGTTAGGTACAAGTTATTGTAAAAGTTGGTGTCTTTGGTAATAACACCAGGGTTACTAAAAACAAAAAAAAAACATTAGTATTCCCCCGCCCGGTGGTAAGAGACAAGGTAAGAGAACTGCGAAGAACTGTTAAGAAGTATGTATAACACCCCCTTTCCGTTGAAGACATTGAGTCCAAATCTTTTATAATATTAAATAAATTAGCAATAGAAAATAGCGCTGCAAATACAATTTTTTATACCAATGTTCTAAGTAACACAGTTAGAGATGTAATTATGTAAAAATTGCGAGATAGACTTTTTAAGCACTATTCACATTACACTATGGGCCAGAAGTCGTTTTTTTTTGGGCATAAAATCGATTTTTCGGTGTTTTTATATCGTTTTCTTTTTTAATCTTAAAGTAAATTAAAAGCTTTAAAAGCGCTACCAAAGATTTTTGGGGTCTTTTAAAAGTGAGCTTGCGATTGCTGATTTCCCAATAGAAATTCGCGCTTTAATATTTAGTTGCGTTATGTTGTATCAAACGCTTTAAATTGGTCCAGAAAATTCAACTAAAATATGAAAAATAATCTTCAGGGTATTCTCTATGTTATGGAAAAGCAGTTTTTCGTCCTGGGACGGCGCCGGCTAGCCCCGGAATCCTCACGGCGGAGTACCCCCAATGTCCCTACAGTTCCCCAACATTAAACATCGATAACTATCGACTTCTCACTCTACATATACTAATATCTCTAATAACAACAAGAGAGAACGCTATAGTCGAGTGCCTCGACTATTAGATACCCGTTACTCAGTTAAACAACTTAATATAAATATGCCTTCTTGTATGTTTTTCGCCGCCAGCAGGTGCCAAAGGACTGTCGGCACAGCTTTTTGTCCCGAGTGGCATCTGCTGGGGAAAGAACTGAGGCCAAGCGTGATTCGTGGCCCGCCGCTGGACGTTGGCCGGCTAGAAAGGCGGCCGAATGCGCGTCGCTGGACTTCAGCCAGGACCAAAAAAAAACATGCAGGGATATATCTGCTACGGACGGGCCTCGCCACCCACTCATATTCGGAACGGATTCACCTGCGTGATCCTGAGACGCCGGGATTGCGGGCCTGCTCACTGGTCTGCGCCGCTTTGGAGGTATGTAGTTCCGTTTGAATTGTTCCCTTTGATGAGTTGAAACTCAGGTTAAGGCTGATGTCGTCTAGAAAAAAGCTTGTCTTCTCCTCCGAAAAGGGTTGCTTGTTTACGCCGAAAAAATTACGGGGGCCCTTTTGATGGGTTTCCCGGATAGCCTAAGAACACAGCACTAAATAAAGTAACTAATAAAATTAGTGATTCACCACTAACTTACTTTATTTAATTTACTTCGCGGGCCCGGTTTAAGTTGGATCTCTATGATCCGCAATATGGCAGCTACTGACTTGCAATTTCAGTCATCGCTTACCTTCTTCGCCATCTTCCTACTTGGTGCTCTCAAAAGTGGGTCATTGGACGACCCAAAAATAGTTAAGAGAATCCCCAGAGCGAAACGGGATTCATTAAAATATTCAAATCGCCCAATGACCAACAAAAGGGGCGCCACCACGTTCTGTTACCCTAACTGCGCTATGGATAATTCCTTTGTCCTCGATTTCGATCTACCTCTAGCAGGTTTCAACTCAAAATGCAACACTACCCAAGGATTTAAAGAGACGCCAACGGATTTTCCAATTCGTTCATTGTTGCCAACGGCTTTCACCACTCGAGCCTTAAGGAATTTCCTGATGAACTTGGTGTTGAACGACTTTCCAAGGTCACTGAGGACGAAGTTACGGCGGTACACCTCTTGACCTGGCTTGATCAAGAAGCTACAGTGGAAAAGGGCTTGATTGATGCAGGGTGCATGGCCCAGTCCACTCGCGTGCTCGTAATAAGCTTCGCGACAAGCTCCTCCATGAGCGTTGGGTTCCGCAGGTGCTGCTCCGCCTTCGCTGACTGCAAGAAGGCCGTGAGGTTACTCACTCGGGTTGCGAAGGGAACGATCCTCGCCAGGTGCTGCTCCAAAATCGGCGGCACCTCTCGCACGCTGTTCAGCTGGCTGCGTATAAGCTGCTCCGGTCGGCCAAGCCTAAAGCTCAGCTGGTCCATCACGGCGCTACGTTCCCAGGGTGAATCAGCAGCGACTTCCTTGTCTCGCGCGCTTCATCCGTCAGCGCCATCTACAACCTCTTCGCAACCTGTTCTCCAAGTCGGTGCAGTAGTATGCTTGGGTCGTCTTCACAAAGGCACTGTTAAAGATCGGCCACTCCTAGGGCTGCCCTCCAAATACAGGCAGGTCCGAAAGCCTCCTTGGCCCATATGCTCCTTGGGCTCCATTCGGCGACATCGAGGCGTAGGATCCGACAAATGGCGATGCTGTTTCTACGTTGTGGATGCTCCCGCCCGGTAGCACGAATTCATGCGCTGTCTGCGCAGCACTTGTAGCACACAGTGGCTTCACAAGATGATTGTTAGTCGTTATCAATGGCGGACCACTTTAATATGGCGGCAGCGTGATGGCCGCACTGCTCACACCGACACCGGTATGTGGGACCGGCCCGGCCCCGTTAGTTGGGGCCTCACCGTTAGATGTGGCTAATGGCGGTCCGCTCCAAGATGGCGGCGGTGCTCGCACTGTTCAGGGTTTTAACCTGTTTCAGCTCTTTTTCCAACGCCGCAATCCTTTTCAAAGATACGACGTAAGGGGCTGGCTCATCTGCGGCTCTGAACTCGCAGCTATGACAGCAATACTTGTGGGTTGGGACGTTACTGTAGTCACCGTAGTGGCTGGGCTAGAAATGACCACCCCCGTGGTTATGTTCACTCGTGGCTGGTTTTCTGGTTTACTCGCTGGCTGCTGATCCGCTCGCGTTGCTGTAGGGGTGGCTTCCCCTCCTCTTAGCCGGGAGCTCCTCTTGGGAGAATGCTGAATCCCAACATGGGCAAATATAGCGCTGCCCCAGCGCCCCCAAAATGGCGGCACCTGTGCCTGTCCGAAGAGAGAGGACAAGGGACTATGGCCATGTAGAGAGCGTGTGCGTTTTATTCTATGAACAATTCAAATTAGCCTCATACATTTCAAACTAATTTAATCTTACCTCAGCGTGCCCTCATACAATTCACAAGGCGATGAGAAGCACAATTTTGGCGGCAATCACAGTACCGATATTAGTAGGCCCACACTTCAAGGGCCAAGAAAGCCATACGAGATCGGATAACTTAACAAATACTAAATTTTCCTTACAATACTTATTCTTACTTATCGATTACAATGTTTGATTGTCGACATCCCGACCCCGTGAAGAACCGCTTCACTCAAATCCAAAACTGCAAGTTTGGAGACGGGCCACAAAATTGTCCGAGAAAGGCAGTTGTCATTCACGCGCACAGTGGTGCGTCTGACGACTCCATCAGCTCCTCTGTAGACCTCCTCCACGATGCCCTTGCGTCACTCTCGTCTGGGCAAGGCAGGATCGCAGACGAAGACCACGTCGCCCTTCCGGATGGTCTCCGTTCTCCGGCACCACTTCTCGCGGCGCACAAGCGTAGGCAGGATCTCCAGGACCCACTTCCTCCAGAAACGGTCTCGCAGCATGCGATCAATCCTCCACTTCTTTCACGTATAACCCTCCTTGAGCAGCTCCGCATCCAATCCAGGTGTATTCGACAGGTTAGCTGCTCCCTTTAGCAGGTCGTCTGGCGTCAACGGCGCCTCTTAGTCCGCATCCACCGGCAACTGGGTGAGCATATGCTAGTTGACCAAATTCTCCGCCTCGATCAGGAAACTCTCCAACACATGATCCCTCGGCGCGACTTCCTTCAGAATATGGCGCAGCATTCGTTTGACGCACTGCTCCATCCGCTCCCATATTCCGCCCTCAGACGGGTTCGATGGGCAATTGAAAACCTATTCAATGCTTCTGCTGGACAACTCACTCTGTATCCTTTCCGTCTCAAACACGTCTCCAAACCGTCTGGCCTCCCTGTCAGCTCCTACGAAGTTCTTGCGGTTATCACTCCGCAGTATATGTACTGGTCCTCTTCAGCAGACGAAGTTCCTCATCGCTATTATGCAGGAATCCGTCGACAGGTCATGCGTCAGCTCCAAATAAATCGCCCTTGTCGTCAAGGACGTGAACAAGGCTACCCAACGCTTCTCTCTGCGACGGGAGACAGTCACCAACAGTGGCCCAAAGAAGTCCAATCTGGTGTACCTGTTTCCAGTCGATCCTCTGGAAGGGTTCCCATTATCGGCGGCATTGGCCGCTTTCGCTGCAACTTGCACTTGTTGCACGACGAGATTACTTCCTTCTGCGCTCGTCTCATCTTCGTGACTCAGAATCTCGTCCGAATCTGAGCAATCGTCGCGTCCACGTTTTGATGCTTCTTCTGGCCGTGAAAGTGCCTCCGTGAGACTATGCCTATGTGACAGTATTATAGGCCTCCTCGCACTGTACGGCATGCAGAGCGCGGCATCAAATGTGTCATAAGCTCGCAGAACTCCGTATTCATCTAGACCTCGAGCTGGCAACGTCCTTTCCACATTCCAGTTGGGCCTGTCTGACTAACAGGTTCTCTGCGGCTTCACACTCCGTTGCAGTGAGTCCGTACTCCTCGAGCTCGCTTCTCTGCTTGCGACACCACCGCGCAAACCTCAAGACCCAGGCTGTGGTCCTCACCAGGCGACTGAAGAATCTCTGGAACGGAATGACGAACTCATTTGCGGCCACCAATGCAAACTCTCTGGGCATTTCCTCTTCATCTGGTTCCTTTCTCAGGCGCCGGGCAGCCGCCCGCTGGCTACCTCAAAAATGCGGGTCCGCTTAGCCAACGTGATTCCGGGCTAAGGTCCGCCTTATTCTGCGACCGCGTCGCATCATCCGCTGCGTTGTCAGCTGTAGGTACCTATCGCCACTGTGAAACCTTAGACGACTCCAAAATCTCCGCCACTCGGTTGCCGACAAACTGCTTGTACCGGCGGTGGGTGCCGGTCCATCTCACCACCGTTTTTGAGTCCGTCCATAACACCGTCTCGCTGATGTCCACACTGTGCTCCTCCTTGACAATGTTTGTTCCAAGACCGCTGCCTGCAGCTCCAGCCATGGGATCGACATCGTTCTCATCGGCGCGCACTTTGTTTTTGCGCTCACGAAGCTGACTAGCACGTTGCCATCTTTGTACGTGAACCTCCAATAGGCCACCGCCGCGAATGCAGATTGACTTGCATCCACGAACACGTGCAACTCGATGGTCTGAACTGCTCCATGCCCAAATGGGAACGGTCCCTCGGCGTCCATCTCCCTGCGCTAGGCCGCAAAGGCTTTGCCTATTTCCTCCGGTAGTGGTTCGTCCGACTGGATCTTCTGCCTAAACATCTCTCTCAACAACAGCTTAGCTGTGATCATCAGGCAGTACAGGAATCCCAACGGGTCGAACGTTGACATCAGCAGGCTCAAATACTTTCTCTTTGTAGGGAACGATCTCCACTTAGAACGCTACTTGGTGATACTCCACGTTGAATCTGATGTCGTCCGTGGCTACCTGCCAGCGCATTCCAAGGATCTTCTGCTCAGCCTCACCCCATCCGACGCTCTTGACTTGTCCAGGTGGTCCCAACGCCGCTTCCACGATGGGTGAAAACTGGCATAATTCTCCTTCACTCGGAAAGATGGCTTTGCTCTCTGTAGCGAAACTGTCCACATAGTCAGCGACGTAGTGGTGTTCGATGATGGCCTTGACTGCCCTCCGAAATCCCAAAACTTCAGGACATTCACCGTCTTCACGTAATGCGCAGCGAGCAGGCTGCTCCAAACGTCATTTCGTTCATCTCGTACACATCCGGGTCTCGATCGTCGTTGCCATCTCTCCAAAGGAATCGTTGGGAACATCGATTCTCGTGTCGGATCAGCACTTGGTGGAACATCTCCTTGATGTCCCCGCAGACTCCTTCCCTGAAGTGGAAGAGCACGGCTGGCAAGGGCATGTAATGCTCAGGTCCCTTGACCAGCGCCGAATTTAGCGCTAGGTTTCTCCAACCTTGGCTACATCGAACACAAGTCGTACCTTACCGGGCTTGTTCGGGTTTGTGAGGAGTCTTAACCTTCCCACAAATCCCGATGCAGGAAATCGGCTTAGCTACAGCGGAGGAGGCGAGAAAGCCGGAGAAATGAAGGGCATCCAGGTCAAACAGTAAACATTCGGACCTTGGACCCTCATATGGTAAGGGCAACGAGGTCATACGGTGAATTGGCGGACTTCGGAGTCGCCTAAAGAGGACACACCGTGAACTAACGGAACCTCGATGGACCTTGGACCCGCGCCCGACAAGGGCAACGGGGTCATACGGTAAATTGGCGGGCTTCGGACCCGCCCAAAGAGGACACACCGTGAATTAACGGTACCTCAGTGGACCTTGGACCCGAGGGAAATAACGGCCTCTACAGCGCCTATAAAAAGGACGGCGCAAGCGCAGCTCGGGACAGTACGAGTGCGAGAATCAGAGCGAGTGCGTGAACACGGAATAAGTACAAATCGAAACCGAAGTGCCCAAGGATCACGATCGCAAAGTCGAGACGCCGAACGACGACAAGTCTACAAGGCTGAGGCTACAACGCAGAGATCCAACGGTGCTAGGTCGTGGTAAAATCAAACTTAGGGAGTCCTTGCGCGGTGTCAGGCGATAAAGGTGGCTAGGCGATAAGGGAGAACTTTGTTCTACCTGCTAGGCGATACACCTTGCCGACAAAGTCCAGGCTGAACTCCGCAAGCCAGGCGATAAAGGTGGCTAGGCGATAAGGCGTAACTTCGGTTCACCTGCGATACACCTTGCCGGCCCCGGTAGGGAAGCTCGCATAACATCCAGGGTTTTTGGTGAAGCCGGCCCGATCTCAGTCACCCGGAGCAGCAAGCCGAAGCAGCGCAGAATAATAGCAATAGGTCTATATTTTAGAGAAACAATAAACCAGCACCAACCTAATCATTTCTGGCGTTATCCTTTGGTCACGGGCGGTCACTTATTATAAATTTGGTGGAACGAACTCACAACCTCTCAGAGCTAGCCGCACGCTTACGTAGAGAGCAGAAATTAAAGAATCAGGTCGTTACATCTGGCGCCCAAGAGCAATGCCGGAGCTGCTACAAGGCAGAGCCTTGTGGTGGTTCACCGCCAACAATCGGCACTGGAAGACCTGGGGAGACTTTATGTACAGCTTCCAAAATTACTTTATTCCCGCGGATACATGGCGAAGCTGGCGGACCAGGTCAGACAGAGGAAGCAAGCCTACGGGGAAAGCTTCAAAGATTTTATGGTGGACATGCAGACAATGATGCGGCCACTGAATATGTCGACCAAAGAAACGCTGGAGAGGTATGGAGAGAGATAAAAGAGAACTGCACGCCGGCACTCCGAATGTTCATTCGCCCATATGAATGTCGAAATTTGGATACCTTGATGGCGCTGGCAGACGAATTTGAGGAGCTCGACCAGCAGCGGGAGAAATTCGAGCTGGAAAACAATCCCCGCAAGCAGCAAGGGCAGAGCCACCCAGTACCAAGGCCAAGATCAGACCAGGGTGCGGTGTGCAGGCGGTGCCAGAGGACCCGGACGCACAAGTACGCCGCGCGGCCACGAACCAGCAAACAATCGCGGCGGATACGTAGCAAATCCTACCCAGGCCTGCCGCAGATGCGGGGGTCCAGACCACTGGGCGAAGGAATGCCGAAACCAACGGCTTACGTTCTGCTGAAGATGCGGAAAAATAGGAGTTCGGACGGTTTAGTGCTCTTCCGGGTCTGGAAACGCCCAGCGAACCCAACCTCCGAGGGGCGGCCAGGGATCGCAAGGTGCTGCCTCTCGAAATTAAGGGGCAACGGTGCTTTTAGGTGAAAGTAAAATTAAGGCCATGGTGGATACCGGCGCCACGGCGAGTTTCATCAGCGAAGAGCTGGCGGACAGGCTTCAGGCGGCAGGAAGGGTCGGACTCACGAGAAGGTAAGTACGGATGGCAGACGGTCGCTGCGGGGAAATAAGATCACAGCTGGAGACCAAAATTGGACTGGGCACGAAAACAATTTCAATGGAGCTGCAGATTTTACCAGGAATGATCGACGCCCTGGTGTTAGGATGGAATTTCCTCACGAGAATCGGGGCCGAAGTCGAGTGCGCAGGGCACAGCGCGTCGATACTGGCAAAGGATAGACGAGGAGGATGGCTGGAGAAGAAACTGTCAGTGGCAATAGTTGAAACACCCAAAAGATTTGCGGAAAAGGATGTGGTGGGATTTCTAAAAGCCGAGTTGGACGAACTGGAAGGCATAAAGGGAATATCCAACGTGGCCGTACATAGGATCACCATTAAGGACGACCAACCAGTCAAACAGCGGTACTACCCTAAAAATCCGAAAATGCAGGGTGAGATAAATGCCAAGGTAGACGAGCTGCTGGAATAAGGATGTATCGAGCCGTCTAGGAGTCCCTACAGTTCACCAATAGTCATGGTGAGAAAGAAGACTGGAAAGTGGATGCTGTGTGTGGATTTCCGGCAAATAAACACGAGGTCCGTAAAGGACGCATACCCGATGCCGATGATAAATTACATTCTGGACCAGCTGCGGGAGGCGAAGTACATCAGCAGTCTCGACTTAAACGACGGTTACTGGCAGATCCCCTTGGAGGCAGACAGCAGGCAGTACACTGCGTTTACTGTACCAGGGAAGGGCCTGTTCCAATGGAAGGTGATGCCATTGGGCCTACACTCCGCGTCGCCAGAAACGTGTGGACGGGTAAAAACACATGAACAGCACAAGGAAACCGGCGAGTTTAACTGGATAAGGGATATGCGGAGCAGGATATCCCAAAATCCCCAAAAATATCCAGACTACATGACGGAAGCCGACCAGCTATATCGCCACATACCGCACAGAGCGGGCAACGACGATGTCACATCATGGAAGCTGTGCGTGCCAACGGGGTCCAGGCGGCGGGTAATGTCGGAGAACCACAACTAACCGACAGCTGGCCACCTGGGCAGTCGGAAGACAATTGCCAGAGTCGCAGCAAGATACCATTGGCCGGGAATGCACCGCGACATAAGGAAATATGTGCAAAACTGCGAGAGCTGCCTACGGTATAAGCCAAGCCAACTGCAGGCCGCCGGGAAAATGCTGACCCAAGTACCGGAAGAGCCGTGGGCCACTGTATGCGCAGATTTCGTCGGACCACTGCCCCGCTCCAAACATGGGAATTCTATGGTACTGGTGCTGGTAGATAGGTTCTCCAAGTGGACCGAAATGGTGCCAATGCGCAGGGCAACGACGGAAACTCTGGAAAAGGCGATCCACGAGCGGATTCTCGGAAGGCACCGCGTACCCAAGGTGCTGATTACAGACAATAGCGTTCAGTTCCCCAGCAGGGCGTTTAAAAAATTCCTGGATGAATTAGTCGTCCGACACCAGTTCACGGCCCCATACACGCCCCAAGAAAACCCTACGGAGAGAGCCAATAGGACGGTAAAAACGATGATCGGCCAGTTCACCGGGGCAAACCAAAGGACTTGTGACGAAAAGTGGCCTGAATTGCAGTTGGCCGTGAATACGAGCGTGACTGAATCCACGGGATATTCGCCCGCCTTTATTATGCAAGGAATGGGCTCTTACCCAACGCACTGTACGACGAAGGGACAATCGGCACAGGAAGGCAAACTCAAACTCCGGCCGAGAACGAACAGAAGCTGAAAGAAATCTTTGAGCTGGTGAGGCGAAATATGTAAAAGGCACCGCAGGATCAGGCACGCCACTACAATCTCCGTGGAAACCGAACATCGGTGACACAGAACACCATCTGTCCAAGGCTGCAGAAGGATTCGCCGCAAAATTGGCACCAAAGTACGATGGGCCGTTTAAGATAATAAATTTTAATTCGCCGGTGATATGCAATTTGCGGCATGAAAGTACTGGCAAAGAAAAAACCGCCCACATTAGCCAATTAAAACAACAATGCATTGGTGGCTGGAACCGAGGATAAAAGTTGGACTTAGCGGGGGCGCACTGTAAATCCAAAGAGAGGGAGAGGACGATACACACAGATGCAATAGGAGCGCGAGAGCGGGAGAGGGAGGGACATAGGATGCGGATACCGTTAACGGGTAACGGACACCAAAGAGAGTACCCGTTGGAGCCCCGTAGCAAGGAAGAGTCCAAAGGCCGCCGCGGACAACGGAACCAGGAAACATCGGAAACCGAGGTTTCGTCAGCGCGCGAGCTCCACAAGACGGGCCTATTTTAAATCAGGTCGCCACCATGAGTAGAAGCAACAGCAGCAGCAGTAAGTCCATGAGGGGAGAGGTGATGGGAGGCAACACTGGGCAACAGCCAGCGGAGAGATGGAGGCGGGACTCAGGTTCCATCGGGCCGCCCGGAGGAGGTGAGGCGGATATTCGCAGCCCGGGCGGACGTGGAGCGAAAAGTATTCGCGCATCGGGCGGTGGCACGGGCAGCCGCCGCAGCCAGAGAGTGGCAGAAGCGGCTGGATGAGGCCGAAGCCGAAGAGGCGGCAATATGGGCACAGCCGCAAGCACCGCCACCGCCGTCGCCACCGCCGCCGTGGGTGCTAACGCCATCGCCGCGGCCAACAAAACGGCTCGGCGTAGAATCGGAGGATCTGGAAAAGGGGCCCTGGGTGTGGCCGCCGCCTGGAGAGCCAGCCGCACGGCCGCCGAAATTCGCCCGGCTATCTTCATGCCCGGAGCCACGG
Source organism: Drosophila fuyamai (assembly GCA_018153365.1). Taxonomy (NCBI): domain Eukaryota; kingdom Metazoa; phylum Arthropoda; class Insecta; order Diptera; family Drosophilidae; genus Drosophila; species Drosophila fuyamai. Next base: position 454,845 of record JAECXW010000540.1, read on the forward strand.
TCCCCTCCAGCAAGGCCGTCTATGAGTCGCCAGCAGTCGGCGGACAGCAGCCGCTGGGAGAAGGTGGCCGAGGGAGGGTGGCATCCGAGGCTAGCAAGCAGGTGAAGAGGGCTCGGAGCAGCCGCTGGGCCAAGCTGCTAGTGGGAGATGGCGTCCGCTACCGCATCAGGGTGGCAAGCGGGCTGGTGAGGGCCCTGAGGGTCCCATAAAAAGGTTTTAAACCGAAAAGTTGGTTTGTTTATTTACATTTAGGAGTAATGGGTTGCGGATCGATGGGTTTACAAATTGGTTATTGCTATGTTCAAAAGGCAACTTAAGACAACAAAAAGGCAACGACGATGGAAACACTGGAACCCGCAATCGATAAACGCGATCGTGGTGACATTCCAGGGAGTTGCCGGACCGAGAGAAAACGGAATGGTGACTTTTAGTTTGGGGAAATGGCTGGGCGGGAAAATTCGAATTCCACGCAGGGGAACTGGGAACTGTCTGGGAACTGGGAACTGTCTGGGAACTGGGAACTGTCTGGGGAACTGGAAACTGTCTGGGGAACTGGGAATTGTCTGGGGAACTGGGAACTGTCGGGAACAGGGAAACAGTCTGGGAAATAATCTTTCAAGGAGCTGCATAAAAAAGTCTTTTAGGGAAACAGTCGCGGGAAAGTTCAGCTCCACTTATCTCCATGCTTACCACGTTGGCGGGCTCTCTGCTGGCCCTTTCTCCATTGAATATTCAGCTGTCGATGTTCGCCGTGCACTTCCAGATCCCTTCGTAGGTCGTCGTCGATCATCGTGTTTGAGGATAAGCGTTACTGGCATTATACGGAACAAATGTTGGCCTCCCTCTGTCTGGAAACTGCTAACTGCTGGTTTCCTCCGTTGTGGCTTCAGAAGCCACCTCGCTGCGCCGGCCATCTTCGCTCCTCGTCCCTGCCATGTAGCAGACGGTGATGCAACCTCCGGCAATTGTTGATCTGACACTCGCAATGCACATCGCAGGATCTGGTCGTATGTCCACTCCGTAAGCATGTGAAGCAGAGCCGATGCCTCTTCACCATGATCCACCTGCCCGGTGGCGAAGCTCCAACGAACTCCCTGCAGCTCGTCGTAGCATGTTCCCTCCACAGAATGGACAACGTCCATGCCGATCATCCTGTTGTTCGTATACACGACGTTTGTGTACTCGCGCTGAAGTGCGCTACAGTGGAAAAGGGCTTGATTGATGCAGGCCCAGTCCACTCGCATGCTCGTAATAAGCTTCGCCACAAGCTCCTCCATGAGCGTTGGGTTCCGCAAGTGATGCTTCACCTTCGCTGACTGCAAGAAGGCCGTGAGGTTACTCACTCGGGTTGCGAAGGGAACGATCCTCGCCATGTGCTGCTCCAAAATCGGCGGCACCTCTCGCACGCTGTTCAGCTGGCTGCGTATAAGCTGCTCCGGTCGGCCAAGCCTAAAGCTCAGCTGGTCCATCACGGCGCTAACGTTCCCAGGGTGAATCAGCAGCGACTTCCTTGTCTCGCGCGCTTCATCCGTCAGCGCCATCTACAACCTCTTCGCAACCTGTTCTCCAAGTCTGTGCAGTGGTATGGTTGGGTCATCTTCACAAAGGCACTGTTAAAGATCGGCCACTCCTAGGGCTGCCCTCCAAATACAAGCAGGTCCGAAAGCCTCCTTGGCGCATATGCTCCTTGGGCTCCATTCGGCATCATCGAGGCGTAGGATCCGACAAATGGCGATGCTGTTTCTACGTTGTGGATGCTCCCGCCCGGTAGCACGAATTCATGCGCTGTCTGCGCAGCACTTGTAGCACACAGTGGCTTCACAAGATGATTGTTAGTCGTTATCAATGGCGGACCACTTTAATATGGCGGCAGCGTGATGGCCGCACTGCTCACACCGACACCGGTATGTGGGACCGGCCCGGCCCCGTTAGTTGGGGCCTCACCGTTAGATGTGGCTAATGGCGGTCCGCTCCAAGATGGCGGCCGCACCGACGCTCCACTGTTGGCGACATCTACGCTTGGGCCAACAGCGATTGGCGCGCAATTTGCGGTGCTCGCACTGTTCAGGGTCTTAGCTCTTCCTCCAACGCCGCAATCCTTTTCAAAGGTACGACGTAAGGGGCTGGCTCATCTGCGGCTCTGAACTCGCAGCAGGATAATTTTTAATTATATATAGATAAAAAAGTAATTTCCTTCTAGCTCTTAAATTCTGTTCTTAACGAATTTATTATGGGGAGATAAAACCGGTCACCAGCCGGCCAAAGACTTTCTTGCGCGAACTTTTCGTTAATTTGTCCTTAACACATTCCGCTCTTCAACTGGACTAACTATCAACAGTGTTGATAGTCGCCAGTTAAGGACATTGGCTGCTGGTTGTATCCTGTAGGCTTTGTATTCCCGTCTGTATTTTTGATCCTTAAGAAGCGGTGTTCCTTCAGCGCGTGTAAGTATCGGGACACGATCACACGTTTAAGTATTCACCGACATAAGGAATTAGACACCTACGCGAAAAAAAGCACAAAGATCTCCCCATAAGGCAATTTCCTTAGACAACTACTGTTCGCATATATTATACAAATGAGAACATATATGTATATATATTAACATATCTACCACATAAACATAATTACACTAGTTTTAAGTTGAATGTTGTATGAAGCAGACTTATCTCTCCCAGTTCACGTTTACACTATTTTGATAAATAAAGAAATTTATATTTTTTTCAAAGTGTTAAATACCTTTTTTAACACTATTCACATTACACTATGGGCCAGAAGTCGTTTTTTTTTGGGCATAAAATCGATTTTTCGATGTTTATATATCGTTTTCTTTTTTAATCTTAAAGTAAATTAAAAGCTTTAAAAGCGCTACCAAAGATTTTTGGGGTCTTTTAAAAGTGAGCTTGCGATTGCTGATTTCCCAATAGAAATTCGCGCTTTAATATTTAGTTGCGTTATGTTGTATCAAACGCTTTAAATTGGTCCAGAAAATTCAACTAAAATATGAAAAAAAATCTTCAGGGTATTCTCTATGTTATGAAAAAGCAGTTTTTCGTCCTGGGACGGCGCCGGCTAGCCCCGGAATCCTCACGGCGGAGTACCCACAATGTCCCTACAGTTCCCCAACATTAAACATCGATAACTATCGACTTCTCACTCTACATATACTAACATCTCTAATAACAAAAAGTAAACAAAACCAAAATAAACAAATCGGGATAAATACGACGGCATAAGATGAGGCTGCCACAGCGCACCCACCCTTCCTGTGGTGCCCTTAGTAAGGGAGGCACCACCCATCGTTAACGGCCGGAATCACCGCCAGGCGGTCTACGACCGGTCCATCTCCCCTACAACTTATATGCATTTGCAGGTAAGAATGCTTCTTCACAAACGGGACCCTTAGCGCACCAGCGTCTTGGAAATAAGTTTAGGGGTCACAGCAGTAGTACCACCGAGGTCAGGAAACTGGCTACAGTAGCCGCGGAACCACAACTTCGCGCAGGCTGGGTTTGGTCTACTGCAACATTTGGGGCCACCTAATCCGGTGGAGCTCCGAGGGATGAGAAGGGACGTGCGTAAGTATATATATAAAAAGATAAATGCCTATTGACCAGGGAGTTCCCTCACTTCTAGGAATTACTCCGAGCAAATTGCGGAACTTAACGTGGGGCGTGAAAGGACGGACGCATGTAAATCCGCATCAATTGAGAAATGTGGTAAGTACAATTTACAAATTTAATTTCCTTAAATGACTAACTGTTGGTGTTTTGCAGGTGCCAAAGGACTGCAGGGATATATCTGCTGCGGACGGGCCTCGCCACCCACTCATATTCGGAACGGACTCACCTGCGTGATCCTGAGACGGCGGGATTGCGGGCCTGTTCACTGGTCTGCGCCGCTCTGGAGGTATGTAGTTCCGTTTGAATTGTTCCCTTCGATGAGTTGAAACTCAGGTTAAGGCTGATGTCGTCTAGAAAAAAGCTTGTCTTCTCCGCCGAAAAAGGTTGCTTGTTTACGCCGAAAAAATTACCGGGCCCTTTTGATGGGTTCCCCGGATAGCCTAAGAACACAGCACTAAATAAAGAAACTAATAAAATTAGTGATTCACCACTAACTTACTTTATTTAATTTACTTAGTGTGCGCGGTTTAAGTTGGATCTCTATGATCCGCTGTATGGCAGCTATTGACTTGCAATTTCAGTCATCGCTTACCTTCTTCGCCATCTTCCTACTTGGTTCTCTCAAAAGTGGGTCATTGGACGACCCAAAAATAGTTAAGAGAATCCCCAGAGCGAAACGGGATTCATTCAAATATTCAAATCGCCCAATGACCAACAAAAGGGGCGCCACTACGTTTTGTTACCCTACCTGCGCTATCGATAATTCCTTTGTCCTCGATTTCGATCTACCTCTAGCAGGTTCCAACTCAAAATGGAACACTACCCAAGGATTTAAAGAGACGCCAACGGATTTTCCAATTCGTTCATTGTTGCCAACGGCTTTCACCACTCGAGCCTTAAGGAATTTCCTGGTGAACTTGGTGTTGAACGACTTTCCAAGGTCACTGAGGACGAAGTTACGGCGGTACACCTCCTGACCTGGCTTGGTCAAGAAGCTTCGTGCCCGTTGCTCATAGCGCTGCCGGCTTTGGTTATACGCTGTCTCCAGATTCTTTCAGACCTTTTCCTGGATTACTCCGAGCTTGTCCGCCGTCTTCATCCCCGCCATCTCGTGGTCACACAAGAACTTTAGCTTCCTCGCTAACCTATAGTTGTCGCCGTTCAGGAACATGTTATGTCCGAACACCGTAAAGAAAGGCGCTTTACCTGTCGCTAAGTGGATCGTTGTGTTGATAGTCGCCAGTTATACGCATTGACTGCTGGTTGAATCCTGTAGGCTTGGTTTTCCCGCTGTATTTTTGATTCTTAAGTAGCGGTGTTCGTGCAGCGCGTGTAAGTTACGGGACACGATCACACGTTTAAGTATTCACCGTTATAAGGAATCAAAAACCTACGCGAAACAAAAGCCCAAAGATCTCCCCATAAGGGAATTTCCTTAGGAACCTACTGTTCGCATGTATTATACAGATGCGAACATATAAGTTATGACCAGTCATGGTCAGAGGGGGGATGATATTACCTAAATAATACAGATTTCATGTTAATTCGTCCTTCTTCTCTTGCGTCCTTCTTGACTTGGTTTTTGTTTAATACGATTTTACGTTAAAATCAAACAGTAATCGAATTAATTCGTTACAATTGGTTTTATTATTTTGATGAGGGAGGCTGTCCACCTCTGCCAGAATCGTGCCGATTTCTTCGTGGTCCAAGAGATTTATGTTGACCACTCCAGTCTTTCCTAGTTGGCAGGCTCTCAGTATTTCGTTGACTTGGTCCGCTATAATGATTACCTTGTGGAGAATGGATGTCGTCACGTGGAAATCCCCTTCTATTGCGTTGACTTTTCCTAATAGTTAATTCAGTTTCTGGATTGATTCCTGTGCTGAGATAAACAGCTTATTGTTGATCCGGATATATTGGTTGTTGCTCCTTGCCAGGCTGTCTTCCCCTCTCAAAATGGCATTCCAATCCGATTTGTCTGGTGATCCCGCGACCCATTTTCAAGCTGATCCTAGCCAGTCGATCCGTGACGGTGCGTTATTCATGCGCGAGATCCCTGCTGAAGCGTGCTGCAGGTAATGCTCAACCAAAGCGCCGATCCGTTGGTCCGTGACTATTCTAGCTTCGTCTGCTATCTGACGATGAGCTGCTGCATGCCCCCTAGACTTATGATGTGAGCCAGTTTGAAGAAAATATGAAGGGTTGCCGCCACATAGATTGCGGACGCCCTTATAGTGTCAGCAGAAGGGTATATGAAAATGTAGATTCTTATAATTAAGTCGTTATTTTTTCTTAGTCGTGTTTTTTTTTGTTGCATTTTATCATTACCCTTTATCCTTTAATATATTTGTACATCTTAATCTAGGTTTTGCTTAATTATTTTTCTATATTTCTGTATTTCTTAAGTAATAGAAAAAAATGTTTAATTTGTTTAATTGATATTTGGAGAAGGTTAGGAGTTAGTGAAACATTTAGTATACATTTTCCTTTATGATTTTTATTGTGGAATAATTGTGAAATATTGAAATAATCTGTTGGCAACCGAGAATAAAATTTTGTTTTTGGAACTCCCAAATTACCTTTTTAAATGGAATTTGTGAAACATTTTTTCCGGCCTTGTTTTTATGGTGACCTTATCGTCATTCTGAACCTCTTCAGGCTTGAATCGCTGCTTTTCTTTGGTTTTGATCTGTTTATTGGCGACATATACCTTGTCACCCTGTTCATAGAAAATTGGGTCGCTTCTATTTTTATTGCCCCCATTGTTGGTAAGCGTTTGTTTATGTTCTATAAGAAATTGGACAAACCCTGGTAATTTATTCTAGAGGTAAGATTAAAAAAAATGTCCACTGGTTTTTTATTTGTCACCGAGTGGTTATTGTACCTCTCTGTGACAATATGTATAAGTTGTGTAGGTTTAAAAGTCTGATATTCGCCATTCAAGCATCGATATATTTCCATGGAGGTACCCCGCTTTTGAGTTGGAGTATGGTATAACTCAATTCCCAGCGGTCGCAAATAATTCAGGGCAGTCGGGCACAGAAGTACTCTTTCGTTGTCCGACACTATCATTCTAGGTGCGGTGAAATAATGAAGCGCATCTAATAGTGTCTCGCGGAAATGAATTGCTGACTTTGATTGCAAAGGAAAAATTTTGACAAATTTTTAGAATTAATCGATGCAACTGAGATAAATTTTTTTTTCTAATGTGAAAACATCGATATGAAGTATTTCACATGGATAATTGGGGATAGGGGTTGGTTGTAACAGTGGTTTATTCGGGTGCCTGTCGTATGTATGCAGCTTACAAGTGGTGCATCCTGGGCATGTTATATTTTTCTAAGATATACAGCCTGCGTCTTCACAGTGAACGTGTTTTGTTTTGCGCTCCGAATTTTCATTTTTCTTATAGAAACCACCGGGGTTTACTTAAATCTTTTTAACGTTTCTACACCTTTAGGTGTCTTCTAACAACTTTTCGTTCGCTTCACGAGTGCATCGTGATTAACTTACGTTTAGAAAATAAAAAGTTTTTATCAAAATTTAATTCGGTGATGGTTTGTTGATATTGTTTTCTAATGCCCCTCTTTTCAGTCTTTCTCTTCATCGTTGAGCGCTGTTGGAACGGCACGCACTCCAACAGTTATATCTCTCCAAGGTGTTTTATAGTGGAGTTAATCGGTTAATAATCCCGCTCTCTCTCTCTCTCTCTCTCTTCGTTTCTATTTCGTTTCGTGGTGCCTAACATCAAAGTTATTCGGTGTTTCGCTCCCGCTCTGTCGCTCTCCTTGTTCTCTCATTAAAAATTCTTGAGCGCTTTCGATTTTTTTCTGTTCTTTAAAATATTGCTAGAAAGTTATATCGGCTGGACAGCAAAGATTTCCCTGCCATACATGTGATAAAATTTATCACGCAAAGTGTCTTGGCTATTCTGGCCTGGTTCGAGATGCCATCGATAAGAGGAGAGGCCTACGGTACTACTGCGGTGAATGCATCGTATACGAGAACCAGGCAAGTGTTACGGAATTAATCCGGAACTGCCGTAAAAATACGGACCTGCTTGAATCGCAGCTCACTAGTCAGTGGGCATTCTATGGCAGGTGCCGTGCAACCTGCTGCCAGCGATTCGATTCCAGCTCAGCTGCCAGTCTTAGGCGCCACTCAAATGGTACTAAAATCGGGGGCAAAAAGTGATTCGGTACCCGAAGTGGCTGGAACCGCTGTGGTGCCGCTAGGTACTTCCGCTCTGTCCAATCAAAATAAAGTAGTGGCCCCAACACCTCATGCATACTTAACGTTCGGATTACCGGCCGATTCTGTTAGTACAGATACAAATTCTGCAGAACCAAAAATGGTTGCATGTGTTGCGGTTACTTGTGTTCGGGTGCCCCAGCTAAAACATATATTTCTTTCACGGCTTGCCCCAGACCTCTCATCACTGAATATTACGGCTTATATCCGTAACAAAATCCAAGTTGATGATTTGAAGGTCGACTAATTTAAATTTTTGTATGCTAGGAAAGTATCATTTTTTTGCAAATGTGTGTTTTACCAGTTTCTGGCCCGAGGGTATATAAAAATTACCATTAAAGAACCATCGCCCTCCACATCGTCCTCTGGAGTCCTGATTGCTGTCGACTCAACCCTTTTGTCCGTATTACTTACTTTCGAAGAATTTAATGACATCGAATTCCTAGGTATAAAATTATCGTTTCCCGCTAGTTTTGTATATATTATTTGTTCATATATCCCACCATCATCTGAGTTTCCTATTTACGCAAATCACCTTTCCGTTATTCAGTCCATTTCCAAATAACTGTCAGATCGAGATCAGTTAATAGTATTGGGTGATTTTGATATACCTAGTGACGAAAACTCTAGTATTTTACTTCCCTTATTGCAGCATGACTTTATTGACGGCTTGCTTGACATTCCGCTATCCCAAGAGAACCATGTTAAGAACTCCTTAGGACGTGTACTGGACTTGTGTTTTGATTCAAATTCAGACGGCGTTTGACTATCAAGAACATCACCACTTACACAACCGGAAGATTCTTATCATCCAACTCAAGAGCTGACTGTAGACGCAAGAACTGAGCTGAATAAAAAATCCGAAAAGTCGGTTAAACGAATCCGCTGCTTTCGTAAAGCAAAGTTTAATCTTTTAAATACTTTTATATCCGGCTATGACTGGTCCGAATTTTATTCATGCACTAACATGGCTGAGGCCGTTAATATCTTGTATAATGAATTGAATTCCTTCTTATATCCGAGTTTCTTCAGGCGTCCCACAAGGAAGCCACCTTGGTCCACTTCTTCTTACTTTATTTATAAACGATCTCCCTCTAGTCTTGACAAAATCGCGTTCTTATGTACGAAGATGATGTTAAGTTATGCCTGCAATATAACGAAATTTCTAGCAGTTCAGACTTACAATCTGACCTAAATGCATTTCAAACATAGTGTTGTGAAAATCTTTTGGATTTAAATAGCACTAGGTGCAAAGTAATAACATTTTTGGGTGAACCCACAATATGCAACGTATACGCTGGGTGGTTGTGCGTTGTCTAGAATTACGCATGTTGATGACCTTCTTGAACCAAAACTTAAGACTTCTGACCGCATTACTTCAATGGTAAATAAACCCAGGGGAGTACTTGGAGTTATTAAAAGGTGGTCAAAGGAATTCGATGATCCCTATGTTACAAAGGTTCTGTTCATTTCACTAGTCCTTCCAATCCTGGAGTACTGCTCGGCAGTTTGGAGTCCTCAGTAACATATGTACACCAGTACATATAGACCGGATAGAGTCTGTGCAAAAGAACTTTTTGTTATTTGCTCTAAGGGGCCTTAACTGGAATGCAAGCCTTATTTTACCATCCTACTCTAGTAGACTTCTCCTAATTTATCTATCATCCTTAGTAAACCGTATAACGATGCTTGGCACAACTTTTATCTATAAACTTATTCAAGGGGATGTGGAGAGTCCCAGTTACTGGGTCGCATAAACTTCTACGTGCCTAATAGAAATACCAGGAACTATGTTCTTTAAATATTTGTAGATCTAACTATGATATGCATGAACCTTTTAGAGTACTGTGTAACGACTAAAACAGATTATACCATGTTATTTCTACTACCGACTCTTTGCAAGGCCTAAAAGCATAAATTGTATCTTACTTAGCACATAATTAGTATTAGTATCAGTCCCGTATCTCCCGATCTCGTTTTTACGCCCATTGTTTGTTTGATCATAGTGCATCAAAGTCCGGATAAGATTTTAACGCGTACCTCTTTCGGCTTCTATGGGCTCTGCGATGTTCCTTCTCGATAATTTCGCAAATTTGCTCTTCATCTGTAATATCCTCTACCAGGCGTTGCGTTATACGAATTTTGTGTAATTTAAATTTCTGGGAGCCACAAGTTTGTAGGAGTTGGAAGAAATCTTCTGGGATTTTAATTCCATTGATTACTAAGGGCTTCAAGTATTTCGTAAGTAAGTCTATAAAGGTTGATTGGGTGTGGTCAAAAAGTGGAATTGAATGGCGCACATATCCAACTTGTGGGTGCTCGCACAAATAATCAGACAGATCTGGACAAAAAAATAATTGATTTCTGTAGGCGTTAATCAGAGTTTCCACGTCAGGAATCAAGTGAGATGCGTCTTGAAGAGCGCTATAGATTCTAGCAATCGAATCCGACTCGGAGGCTTTCTCAGAGCCAGAACCAAGTTGATTCAGGTATTTTGTGACTCGTGACTGGGCATCGGCCACTATGTTCGATTTCCCAGGTTTCTAAATTAATTCGCAATTATACTCCTCCATACGGTAAGTCCAGCGTTTTAATTTGGCGTTAAATGTAATCTTAAGAGGCACAGCACCATACAGATAAGAGAGAAGATTATCTAAGGCCCATACTATCGCGAGCATTTCCTTTTCATTTGTGGCGTAGTTTTCCTCTATGGGCCAATCTTTGCCAGAGTCCACTTGGGAAAGGACTGCCCTGATTGCGTAGTTTGACGCATACGTGTCAGGTGAAATGGTTTTGAGAAGTTTGGGAATGACAATACTTCTGAAGATGAAAGGACAGTTTTTAAATCGTTGAATCGTTTCAACGCTCCTTCATCGAGTTCGATGGGAATTTTCTTGGATTGTGAGGACTTCTCTTATTTCCCTCGAGTTAAATTTGTTAACGGCTTTGCGACTTTTGCATAATCCTTGATGAATTTTCTATAATAGGAAGTCATGCCAAGGAAACTATTTAATTCTTTGCTTTGGTGGGTGGTTTCATTTTCGTCCACCTTTTTCCCGTCTGCTTTAATGCCATCTTCAGTTGATAGAAAATTAGTTTTTTTCAGGTTTATCTGGAGTTTGGCTTTTTTCAATTTGTCAAAAACAGCACGGAGGTTTTTCCAATGGTTATTATAGTCTTCACTAAAAACTATTATGTCGTCGATGTACACTTAGCATATTTTGCCACTGTGTTCCCTTAATACATCGTCGATCATCCTTTGAAAAATCGGTGGAGCGTTTTTCAATCCAAACGGGAGACGCAGAAATTCGTACTTCCCAATCAATGTTGAAAATGACGTTTTAGGGGTGTCGGTTTCCAACATATAAATTTGATGGAATCCCGAAGTTAGATCGAGGGTGGTAATATATTTGGCTTTCCCCAGACTAGCTGAAATAGAGTTTATATCCGGTGTCGGGTAGGCTTCTGCGATTGTGACAGCGTTCAAACTCTTAAAATCGATGACCATGCGGTATTGTTTTTCACCGTTCGGTTTGGGTTTTTATGGAACTACTCAGACCGGGGAGTTAAATGGACTTTTTGGTGGTTTTATAATAATTTGTCTATCTAATTCCCCTCTCATGTTGGTAGGGTAGGGTAGCTCTTTGAGTATATAGGGTCTGAGCTGCTTGTGCGAATCTCAGCCCTGACGCTAGTGTCTACGGCCTCTCCGGGCGAAGGTGATTCGCTGATAAGCGCGTTTAAGGCTTCTTTTGCGAATTCGGGATGTGTTGCGCCCAATAATAAGTGTAATTTCAAAGATTTTTTTTGCAAGAAGAGGTATTTTAATACCGGGGGATATCGGTAGGAGGTCGTTTTTCCTGTCGATAAGGGGTTTAATGGTTTATCGTGTCGTCTCCTATAATGTCGTCAAATGATTTGAGTCCGGGAAGAACAAAAAAGCTGACTACTGTATCGTTCCCAATTGGTTTAAAAAATGGTCCCGTGATACAGCATGTTATTTTAATGCCATCCCAGCGGATTGGACAATGAACGGCGCGGATAATATTGTGGAACCGGCGGAATTTTCGGGGCTTATAAAGCTATTGTTAGCGCCGGTGTCTATGAGGAATTGCAACATAGCCCCATTTCTAGTCCCATACTCTATGTATGGTATGCTAGAGAGGCGCCGGTCATAAAATTTGGTTCGCCATCGGTAACGCAAGCTACTTCTGGTAGGGGAGAACAATGTTCTACCCCTTGAGGTGGGTCCGATAGTTCCTCAGCCTCGCTACCAGACTGTTGTTGGTAGTATTCATTGGGGGCGTTCGATAATGAAGTGAACTGTATGTTGTAAAGCCTTTGTGCTTTACGAAAGGAATTTAGATTGGAGTTAGCGCTCGGACTTCGTTTGATGCCTCCGGCCTCTCCTTGACGCGAGTTAAAATTAGACCTATAGCTTTGGCCTGATTGGTTTAGCTCATATTTAATTGCTGGTCTAGCTCCCTGAAATCTTGGTGGGCCCTTTACGCTTCCACTTGGAGCATAGTTGTGCCCTGGACTCATCTGTACCCTATAGTTAAATTGATGTGTCTCAGGGAATCTCGGTGAATTAGGTTGTCTATACCCTTGGTAGCCTTGGTTTAAAGTTTGTTTGAGTAAGGGCGCCCTTGGTGTAGGTTTCCTCGGCTCCATTCTTTGCAACTCTACAAATGGAGTATGCTTCGTGGACGTCCGCATGCTTACGGATTATTAAAAGGCTAGACGCGACGCCACATAGCCCTCTAATTAAGGCGTTGAGAGCCTTGTCCCTTTGTCCGTTTGTTATTTCCGTGGAGTAACTCATGCTTTTTAACTTGTTCATAATTAACGAGACATGGCTGTTTATTTTTAGATAAAAGTCCTCTAATTTTGTATTACCCTGGGTAATTTGGGTCAGCTCATACTCTAACGTACCGAAATCTCTTTTATCGGCGTAGTGTAGTGCTGGTACCTCTTTAACCTCATCCCAGTCATCATTTTTCTCATTATAGGCATTAGGCGCTATGTCGGTGTTGCGCCTAATTTGAACGAAAACTGAGCTATACAGGGGTTTATTCCGAATGACCTCATAGTCTTTGATAATAGATTGGGCCCTATTAATCCAAAATCCGTGTTTCTCGTAATCCCCCTCGAAGGTCAAAAGTTCCTTCACACCGAAGATCTTACTCCGTACGTGGGCGCGTTAATGTTAGCGGTATGTTCGCTACCGGGTTACGCCGCTCGAAGTCGGTTTCAAGAACATTTACCCTATTTCCTATTTTCTTAACTTCATCCTTTATGTCCACCATTTGAGTGGTTAAGGCCGAAATAGTGGAGTCGAGTCGGTTTAACACCTCCTTCATTTCCTCCATTTTTAATTGTAAATAAGTACTTGTTTTTTGTTTAAATTTATTTAATTGGGTGTTCTGGGTTTTTTTTTTATATTTCGGGTCGAGATGGGATGGTTGGCAACAGAATTATTTTTATGTTTATAATTAAATTAAAATTAAATTAAAAATGTTTTTTCCTTTTTGATCTTTATTTGCAGGAAAATAAAATAAAATTAATTTTTTTTTTATATTTGCATTTTATATATTGGATTTTCTCTGAATTGAGACTAACAATAAGTATATGAATCTTAAATTAAAAAAACTATCTGACAGTCAAGGTGACTGGCGCGAGATTTAGGTGCTCTAATAACTATTGCTGAGCTGGAAGGTCATTACGTTGCAATCGGGTCCGGTTGGAAACCCTGGCTAGGCCCCTGGCGAGCTGGTTTGGATGAGAAGTTAATTTGGTGTGGTAGCACGCTTTTTGTTTTGATATTTCATCTTTTACGGATAGAATGCCAAGATCTCTGTGGATGTAGTCGTTCCGAACATACCAAGGTGCCCCAGTAATAGTTCTCAGGATTTTTTATTGTGCTCGCTAAATAATGTAGATGTTGCTGCTGCTCGCATTTCCCCACAATTGGGAGCCGTTGGTCAAGGCGGGCTTAAGCGTTGAATTGTAGAGCAGGACCTTGAAGTCCAGGCAGAGGGGTGAGCGCGCTTTTATAAGCCAATGGAGACTGTTTGATTTTAGTTTTAGGTGAATTAGCTTCTTAACTTCGATATGTCTCCGCCATGTAAGTCTCCTGTCTAGGTGGATGCCAAGGCACGTTACATCGTCAGCTTGTGGAAGTGGCGTGTTATTCAGGGTTAGCGGGGGACACGTTTGTCTGTTAAGAGTAAACGTTATGTTTATAATTATGTTTACACTTTTGCGCATTTATTTTTATACGCCAGTCTGATAACCACCTGTTGCCTAAATGGGGCATTTGGACCGACTTATGATCGCGGTATCGTCTGCGAATGTAGAAGGAGAAATAGAGTTGGACCAAGGGCGCTACCTTGGGGAACTCCAGCCTCTATAGCGTAGTCGTCGGATGTTGTAGTGTTGCCATCAGTCCAGACTCGGTCGAAAGCCTGTGCAACATCAAGGAATACCGCACTGCAGTATTCCTGAAGCTCGAATGCAGTCCGTATTTCTGTTGTTAGTCTGTTGACTTGCTCTATTGTTCCATGGCTTTCTCGAAAGCCAAATTGGTGGTGTATCTTTCAGATATGGGATTATGCGCGTCAAAAGGCATTTTTCGAGCAGTTTTGACAGAAACGAGAGTAAACTTATCGGTCTGTACGAAGCTGGTATTGTGTGATCTTTTCCTGGCTTTGGGATCATTATGATTACCGATTTTTTTCATTTTTTTGTAAAATGGCCAAGTCGTGTAATTCCGTTAAAGAGTTTACAAATAACCTCAACTGCACAGTTTGGAAGTTCGATTAACATTTTGGGAGTTATTTGATCCCCGCCTGGGGCCTTGGTTTCAATTGCTCGCTGATTACTTTTACAACTTCATTTAGTTGAAACAGAATCTTTAGTTTCTTTGAGCCTAATTGTTCGGATTCTGTTTCAGGCTCCGCCAGAATGGAAAATCTATTTTCATCTAATGGCCCGGGATTTTCAGGGCCTTTGTTGGAACGATTTATTTTTGGCTTGGGGGTGTTAGCTTGCGCTTGGAGACATTAATGTAGCGATCCATGCCTGTCTGCATGGCCGAACCCGCTTGCAGAACTGTCACTTCTTCTACCGTAGCTTTGTTTTTGCCCTTTGCACCGATTTTTGCTGTGTGTTTTTGGTTGTGTTGTTGTGTTGCTGCAGCACAAGAAGAGGGTGGAGTCGTTATTGCATTGTTGGCGACAGAGACCGTTGTAGTAGTCTTAGTAGTTGCTGTTGTTGTTGCGCTAGGCGGCAGAAGCTCTGCTGGAGTCTTGCAATGTTCACTCCATGGCGTTTGAGCGGTGAAGAGCAGGGCGTGAGAGCAAGAGCTAGCTCTCTGGTTTTCGGCGGTCAGTAAACTTGTACCTTCAAGCACTTTCGGTTCTAGAGTATTACTCGTCACCGTAAAATAAGCATTGTTACGGGCAAAGAAAGGCGACGTTTGTCTTGCTCTCTTAGAATTTTTTCACGGGCTTCGTCTTGTTGTTTTTGTCGTTGAGTACGCTGATCCACGTTCTTACTCATTTGTTTATCGTTAGTGCGTAAAAATTAATTATTTAATTAATTTAAACTTTAGTTTACGACATGCGATTTGCATCGCGAAACCCAAAGCTTCGCGCTTATTAATTTTTCGAACGTTTTCGACTGATTGGCTAATGTTTTTTCCGGAGCGTTAGTAGAACACGTCTGCACGCGGACGAAGTTCGAATTGAATTAAAGTATATTTTTCCTTCTCTTTTTATTTATTTTTATTAATAGGGGATGTTTATAAAATCGATTCACTTACCCTTCGTATTGTCCTTCTTGCCTGGATTGATTGTTGAAAGTGTTGAATATTCTTTTAATAGTAGTTCGATGGCCTCTTACAGGATTATAACTAGAGAAATGAGAATTAGTTTCTCCTTCGTTTTTTATACCCGTTACTCGTAGAATAAAAGGGTATATTGTATTCGTGCAAAAGTATGTAACTGACGTTTCCGACCCTATAAAGTATATATATTCTTTTTCAGGATCACTAGCCGAGTCGATCTAGCCATCTCCGTCTGTCCGTCTGTCCGTCTGTCTGTCTGTCTGTCTGTCTGTCTGTCCGTCTTTCCGTCTGTCTGTAACTATATAAGATAAAAGAATAGCATTTTGCATGTAGATTTTAGGAGTTCCTACGCAGCGCAACTTTTTTTCAAAATGGTGCCACGCCCCCTCTGACGCCCACAAGCCACAAGCTGTGGCCACAGTTTTGATGCTATTATGAAAATTTTAATTGATATGTATTTGTTTCGTCAATACCTATCGATTGGCCTAATAAAAGTTTGCCACGCCCACTCTAACGCCCAAAAACCCATTAAACGCTTAAGCCTGGCTAGCGCCTACATTTCCGCCTTTCATGGCCGTGGTACCAATGTCTTGGGGTAGATGGCGCAATACAATAGCGCCATCTAACGGATGACTTTGAAACAGCTGGCCAAGGTCCTCAACAGAGTCAACGTTAATTCTCGTTAAGGATTTCTATTAAAGGAAATTGCGATGTTGGTTTTGTATCGACCTGTTAAACAATAATTGTAGTGTTATTGAATTACTCGAGGTCATACGTTGGTTATATTTTAATTTCTTCTATAACACAACGATTTATTCCACTTAACTTTCATCACACTTGCACTCCCTGGGGAGTGAACACGACTATGATAGGACTAGCTAGTTTCGTCTGCACGTCACCTCAGACTCATCAGCTATCTACGGGGATGGAAGCAGAGCGTCAGAAACTCCCCAATGTTACGATCAGAGAAGCTTTTTGGCAATTGTGAGTTGCCAAAGTTCCTTGATTTTAACATAGGTGGAGTTCTCTCGTTAAAGCTCCGATGGTTTTCATTTGTCAATACCGAACTATATCCCAAGAACTATGCAAATCAAATCAAGTTAGCCAAATTGGAGGTGTTCCCTGGGTACTGATTTTAACATAAAAATCGGGAGCTAATTCGAGCGGCGAAAAACATACAAGAAGGCATATTTATATTAAGTTGTTTAGCTGAGTAACGGGTATCTAATAATCGAGGCACTCGACTATAGCGTTCTCTCTTGTTTTTGTTAAGAAAGAACAATTTTATGTCAGTTTTTTTTGGGCGTTGTGCGGTTTGTTTATATTTTTTATTTGTGTATTCTCTCTTTTTTGTGTAAGTGCGCGGTGGTCCGAATTTGTCCGTTTTGGCGTTTCGCCTACTAAGGTACGGTTGTCACACAATCCAGCTTTTTTTGAATGCATTCCACATTTGTAAGCCTTTCCAGAAGATTGTTACACACAATTTTAAAACATTGGTTTTTGGTTTTTGTTAATTTTTTGATTTTTATTTTTATTATATTATTGATTTTAATACTTTACCGCTCGCAAATTAATTGCCGCTGCGGTTATCTGTTTTTATTATGTTATTTCGCAATTTTTGCGGTCGCGAATAAGTTAATAAGTACTTATTGCCGCAGAGGGTTATTACCTTCTTTTTTTGTTATTTCAGTTTTTTAATTTGTGCACGCGAATATGCCGAGCAACAGGGTGCGGGGACAAATCGCCGCGGCAGGTTTACCGACATATTATTATTCACAATTTTTTTTGCGCCCGTGAGGAGTGACAGCTCTGAATGGCAGCACACCCACCGCAGGGGATAACTTTCACAAGCAATATTTTCAGTCTTCTTTTTTTATTCACAAAAAATGTTGTATATTTAAAAATTTAACATATCGCGCACAACACCATATTTTACATTTTTTTTCCTCTCTTTTTTTATAAGGGGGTATTTGGTTTCTACTTTTAAAAGAAAGTGGAGACTGCTCGGGCGCCAGTAATGACCAGTCATGGTCAGAGGGTGGATGGTTCCCCT
This sequence comes from Drosophila fuyamai, assembly GCA_018153365.1. Lineage (NCBI taxonomy): Eukaryota > Metazoa > Arthropoda > Insecta > Diptera > Drosophilidae > Drosophila > Drosophila fuyamai. The sequence continues at coordinate 472,621 of JAECXW010000540.1, forward strand.
GATATTACCTAAATAATACAGATTTCATGTAAATTCGTCCTACTTCTCTTTCGTACTTCTTTTTTTTTCTTTTTTTAATATATACTTTATTTATTTAATCTTCTTTATATGAGACAACAATAAGTATATCATATCTTAAGAATATAACTTAACTTACAGTCATGTAGACTGAATTTATACTAAAATTTATTGCTGGGCTGGTAGATCGATTCGATCCAAACGAGTTCTGTTCGAACCCCGTGTTAGTTTCCTTGCGAGATTATTTGGGTGCAGTGTAAGCTTGTTATGATAGACCGCTTTCTGCTTTGCTATTTTATCTTTGACCGGTGTTATGCCCAGATCCCTGTGGATGTTTTCGATCCGAACATACCATGGTGCCCCAGTGATTGTTCGCAGGATTTTTGATTGTGAGCTCTGTATGATGTCAACGTTGCTGTTGCTCGCGTTCCCCCAGAGCTAGGAGCTGTAGGTCCAAATGGGCTTAAGGGTGGAGTTGTAGAGAAGAACTTTAAAGTCCAGACACAGGGGTGGTCGAGAATGTATAATCCAGTGTAGGTTGCTAGCTTTAAGTCTGAGATGTACTTTCTTGCATTCAATGTGCCTCCGCCAGGTTAGGCGTCTGTCGAGGTGAACACCGAGATATGATACCTCGCGGGATATAACAATACTACCAGAGTCTGCGTTCTATTCAAATTTAGCGGGGGGCACAATTGTCTATTAAGGGTAAACGTTATATGTTTACACTTTTGTTTATTAATTTTGATTCGCCAGTCTGATAGCCACTTCTCATATACCACCAAATGATCAGCCAGTTGAGATGTTGCTCTAGTTGGGCATTTCGAGCGGCTCAGGATTGCGGTGTCGGCAGCAAATGTGGACGTGGTTAGCCTCTCGTTCGTAGGGATGTCTGCTGTGTATAGAACAAACAGGGTGGGCCCAGTGCGCTACCTTGTGGGACTCCGGCTTCAATGTTATACTCGTTGGATGTCGTTGTAATGCATCTCACCTCAAAGACTCTGTTGTAGAGGTACGACTTAAGTAACTTATGAGTGTTTTCTGGCAGTAATGTTATGATTTTATGCATAAGGCCTTCAAGCCACACTCGGTCGAATGCCTGAGAGACGTCAAGGAATATCGCATTACAATATTCTCGATGTTCGAGGGCTGTACGAATTTCTGAAGTTATCCGGTTGACTTGCTCGGTGGTTCCGTGGCCTTCACGAAACCCGAATTGATGTGCCGGGATTAAGTTTTGTTCTCTTAAGTATGGTGTAATGCGCGTAAGGAGGCATTTTTCTAGTAATCAGCACAGAGGTCGATGTCGTTCTCTATGTTTAACTGTGGTGTTACGTACTTTTTGTGCTTTAGCCATTTAGTTCCAGTCGAGGTCAACCTAAAGGGGTGCTCGATTATTTTCGGGCTTTGAAGGAGAGTTATTAAAACAGGCGAGTGGTCCCATAATAAGTCCGACAGCGATTTGGCGCTTACTAAATTTCTTGGGATGTTTTTGGTCACAGCGAAGTCAATTAACTCCGACAGTTTTCTGGGGTCAGCTGGCTAATATGTGGGGCTGCCAGGGGAGACATAGTCGAGTTTATTGCTCAAGTTTATGATTGCTTTATACAGTTGTCTTCCTTTGGGGGTCACGAGTCTTGATCCCCAGTGTTTCTGCTTGGCGTTGTAGTCTCCTCCTGCTATAAAGCGATCTCCGAGTGTATTGTAGAAGTCCAAGAATTGGTCTTCAGTTATTGTAAAACGCTGTGGGCAATAGACAATATAGATGTAGCCTGCAAATAATTTGTTGCCTGATTAAGATTCCAGTTCCTCCGTAAGCTTTAAAGTCCGGATGATCTGTGCAGTATGAAGTATAACCTCTTACTTGGAAGTTGTATTTGCTTGTGAGATGCGTTTCTGCCAGCAGCATTACATCTATTTGGTTTTCATTGAGGAATTGAGTTATTTCAAGTTTGTGGCGTGAAACGCCATTGGCATTCTAAATGGATATTCGAAGACAATACATCGATTATTTAGATTGCTGGGATGTGAGCAAATTTATTTAAATATTAAATATTTTGATTGTGCATAAGGTTTGTCATTGCTGTTTTCATGAAGAACATAAATTCCATCATACTCTGTTGTGAAAGTTAGCATCATGTTTTCCATACTGTTTGGTATTTGTCCTATTGCTTGCAGAGGTGTTATTATATTTTCCTCAGAGCTTTGAGCTTGTGGGACACCGTCTGATTGGCAAGTCCTGATTTTAGGGCACTGGTTACTGTATGAAGCTCCCCCGTTTGTGTTGAAGGGCCCAAATGAAGATCTGGCTGCTTTTGCAATGAAAACATCAGTTGTGGTTCGGGATTGAACGTACGCAATTCGTGCATTTTGGGAGCGTGCATATTTTGCGTGTTGAAACTGACTGACAGCTCTTTATAGACCGGGCAGTCTCTGTAGTTTGCGGTATGGTTATCTCCACAGTTAGAGCATTTCTTCGTCTTTGGGTCTTCTTTGCTTGCAGGGCAAAGTTCGAAGTTGTGGAAGCTACCACAAGCTACGCAGACTGAACGAAGCCCGCAGTGGTTTCTGGTGTGTCTATACTCTTAGCAGTTTGTGCATTGCAGTGGACCATTTCGCTTATGCGGTTCTTCAACAGTAATCTTTCTATGCAACAGGAATTGCAGTTTATAGATCGGGTGCACTTCATTTTTCTTCAAGGCTCTGCTTTCTGGCTCCAGTTCGACATTAAAAAGTAGTTGCGGCTTTTTATTTTTATTGATAATATTAATAATATTTTTGGTTAAAAACCCTTTTTCTTTCAGTGCCTCTTTTATCTCATTGGTGGATACTTTGGGCTCTATGCCCTTTAGCACTACTTGCAAGCCCTTGCTACTCTTGAGCTGGTACGTGTAGTAGGGTTTCCTAGCCTCGTCTAGGTAATTGGTTACAGCTCTGAATTGATCTTCAGTTTTAGCTTGAAGCTGTGTTTCATGAATATTCCCTTTAACAAGAGGAGTAACATAAAAGTTGTCATTCCCGACCAGCGCAACAATTTTCTTTACTAGGGCATTTGAGTTCTGTTCCCTTATGTAAATTGGTGCGGGCTTTGGTTTCTTTAGAACAGCCTGTCCAGCTTCGGGTTGATCATTGTCAATTTCCGACAATAGGGCGAATCTGTTGTTACTAGATGCCCCTGGTTGTTTGCTGCCTTTATTAGGGCAATTTTGTTTTGGTTTAATTCCAAACATTTTGTTTTACGGGCTTAGCTACCGTTTGATTTGGACGTCCTTCTTTACTTGGTTTTTGTTTAATACGATTTTACGTTAAAATAAAACAGTAATCGAATTGATTCGTTACAATTGGTTTTATTAAAAACAAATATGGTTGTTCTCCAGTCGGGGGTACAAATAGAATTAATTCTAAACAATATTATTTTGGTGGCTTGTTCACTTGGGCTGCACCGCGACGTCAGAGTACCGCTGGCAGAGCGGTTGCAAATATAACCCCAGCCGACACGAAAGGTTTTGGGTTCTGACCTTATTTGTTTCTCCAGATGCTAACGCTCCAGATGCTAACGCTGCACTTATGTCTTGGCTCAGCAAAGGGTAGGGGTAGAGGTGGCTATAGCTGAGGCAGCTAGTCGACGGTCAGTACTCTTCCGTTATTGCTGTCGTTCTGACGTCGTTGACGTTTGGTCGCTGCGCCACCGTCGGTGCATCGCTGTTGTCGTTGGCGTTCGCTCGCTGGGTCGCCGTCGCTGCATTGCTGTTGCTGGTTTTTGCAGCTTGTAAACATACCCTTCCGTTATAAACAAATGTCCCGAAACTCCAAAAAGCTTTTATCCCCCAATACTGTAAAATTGCAGACGCAGCTCAAACCGAGATCGCTCTCATGCTCAGTGCTCTCATTTTGAACACTCTCAATTTATCCATAAAAGTTCTTTCTTGCAATCGAAGGTTTGATAAGCGCCACCGTAGTTTATAAGTTTGAGTTTTAAGTTGAATCTTGTAAGAAGCAGACTTTTCTATCTCAGTTCGCGTTTACACTATTTTGATAAGTAAAAATTTATATTTTTTTCAAATTGCTAAATCCCGAATTTGTTATTGAAGCAGCCGGTAGGATATAACTTTTATACGGTTATATCCTTCAAGAACCCAAACATCGTTCATCACAGTGCAATTCTAAACCAGTTATCGCAGTGTCGCTAATATACGAACGGAAACCTCAATTTTTGCAACACGCTATCGAAGGTTAGGTTGCGAGGTTCTTTTTAACAAAAAATAAATCTTGTCAAGCAACTAAAAAATAAAAAATTTGCAAAAACCCGTTTTATTGTAAAAGTTAGTACCTTGGTTCGTAACAAAAGGGTTACTAAAAAATAAAACACCTTAGTTCTACCCCACCTGTGGTAAGAGACAATGTATAAAAATTTTAAATCAAATTCATAATAAAAAACTTTAAAAATTAGTAAAATTTTACAAAACTAAATAAAAAACCAAAAATGGCAGAACCAGTGCTATTATTATCAGAAAACCATCTAAATCAAGCCCTAAACCAAATCAGGTAAGTGCCGCAATTTGGAGGCAACACGCTCGAACTCAGTCCGTTCATCAGGAGGATAGATTTCATCCTGGAGCTGTACCCCACAACATGTATACGCCGGGCGAGCGAATTCTGCAGTGCGATTGAAATGCAGCTTCACGGAGATGCCCAGAGGATATCTTAACTATCAAAAGCCAGATGCTGGAGGGTCTTAAGGAACGCCCTCATCAACGATTACAAAACCCAGACGACCTGCGAAGAACTACTAAGACTTCTGTATAACAATAATCTTTTGTAATATTAAATAAATTAGCCTTAGAAAATAACGCTTCAAATACAATTTTTTACACAAATGCTCTTAATACTAAAGTTAATTATGAAAAAATTGCTAGATAGACTTCTTATGACATTGGCTAGGTATGATATTACTGATGCTAGTAAACTAAAATGTGTATCGCAACAAGAAGGTTGTTATAAAACATTTTATTCAGATCGAACAAAGAATTCACAAAGTCAAAACAAAGATAAGTTAGAACACCTTAATGACGGGGAAAAAGATTATAAGTTTAGATTAGAATACCTTGATGACGGGGAAAATTATCTTTTTCTCCGTTATTAAGGTGTTCTAATCTAAACTTATTGGTTTCTTGCAAGTCGTTATTTATTGCAAAATTAAAAGGTGTATGTGTTGAAAATGGGGTATCACAGCAATCAATTTCTGCTTGTCCTTGTTTAAATTAATTTAATTATAATTTAATTTTTGTTGGTATTCTTGTTTTGTTACTTGATATAAGAGGTGATTTTCATAAAAAGTTTCGCTTAAGAAAATTTTATACGAATTTAGCGACATACAGTACAAAGAAAGTGACAATTTGACTTTCACTAGTACTATCAAGCATGTCATTCACACAAAAAATGAGCAACCGGCTAACAAACAACCATACAAATATCTTCAAGCTTACGACCAGGAAGTCGATTCGCAAATGAGGGATATGATAAATCAGGGAATAATCCGAAAGTCAAATTCCCCTTATTGCTCACCTATTTGGATAGTACCTAAGAAAGGTGATGCATCAGGGACAAAAAAGTTCCGTATCGTAATTGATTATCGTAATTTAAATGAAATTACCGTAGATGACAAATACCCTATCCCGGTCATGGATGAAATATTGGACAATCTTGGTAGATGCCAATATTTTACCACTTCGCAAAAGGTTTTCACCAAATACTAATGGATAAAAATTCTATTCCAAAGACAGCTTTTTCCACCAAAAATGGTCATTATGAATATACTCGAATGCCCTTTGGATTGAAAAATGCCCCTGCTACCTTTCAAAGGTGCATGAACAATCTCTTAGAAGATTTGATCTACAAGGATTGTTTGGTCTACAGACGATATTATCGTGTACTCCACTTCATTGGAGGAACATGTATTATCTTTGCGAAAGGTATTTGAAAAATTACGAGAAGCTAATCTCAAGCTTCAACTCGACAATATCGAGTTTATAAAAAAGGAAACAGAATTCCTTGGACATATTATAAAAACAATATATAACAAAATACAGTTCGTTATATTGCGAATATAAAACGCGATATGGGTCATGTACTTTAAAATTCGTCTTACAAATATCAAGGGCAATAGGTCGAATGTAACGAGTAGACCTTACAGGGAGGGAGAACCGTATTTGACCCAGTAGGTGCTTGAATTTACAAGACCAGTTATTAATTTATGAAGGAACATGACACCGTGACAGGTTCGACGATCCTTGAGGGAGGGCAGGTTCAGTAGACGCAGTCTATCCACGTAAGATGGTATGTGACGATGTGTTTCCCAGTTTAAATCACGTAAAGCAAACAAATGGAACTGTTTCTGTACCGATTCGATAAGGTCTTGATGATTGGTATATTGAGGAGACCAAACGCACGAGTAGTATTCCAGAATTGGACGATCCAATGAAATATATAAATGTTTCGTGGTATAGGGATCCTCAAATTCCTTAGACAATAACAATAATGCCAATGTGATCAGAGAAGTTTAAGTTGTGGCTGAATAACACTCCAAGGTCTGTTTTATGAGTTCAAGATCATTCGACCCAATAGAATATGACGTGAAGAAAAGCCTCTTCCGATAAAAGGACATCAATTTACATTTCGAGTTATTTAAAAACAGCAAATTCCGGATGCATCAAGAATGAAGGTTGTTCAGATCGACTTGCAAGAGATAATGGGAATTGGGGTTCGATAATGGCAAACAAAGTTTTACGTCGTCAGCATACATCATAACATAAGAAGAGAAAACTACTTGAGGCAAGTCGTTTATGAAAATTCCAAACAGTAGGGGTCCTAGGTGCTTTTAAAAGCTACTCTCTGAGTCCGGTTAGAAAGGTATGTTGAAATCCACTTAGTCAACATGATCTAGAATTTTTAATAATAACTGATGGTTCACGGAATCAAAAGCCTTACTGAAGTCCGTAAAAATAACATCAGTTTGACTGTTATTTTTAAACGCGCTTCTGATGACTGAGGTAAATTCCAGAAGATTTGTAGTCGTTGACCTACGTTTCATAAAACCATTCGGAGTTGGGAACATTACTGAGCTGCATTGGTTCTGTAGCTGAGCGGTAATAAGCCGTTCAAAAAACTTGGAGATCGCACTGAGTTTTGCAATACCGCGGTAGTTTTTAATGTCCGAGTTGCTTCCATTTTTATGAAGTGGAATGATAAACGATTCCTTCCAAACTTCAGGGAAAAACGAATGAAAAAGAGATATCTGAAAAAGTTTAGATAAAGGTTTGCACAAAGCATCGGCACATTTTTTTTATAACACAGCTCGGTACAAGGTCAGGTCACGAAAAAAAATACATCTTGATTGTTTTCAGATTTTGTAAGACATCATCCTCACTAATTAAGGGCGTGAAAAAACAGTTGGAGTGAGGAAGTGGGTAGGGGTAGGATGAAGTGTTATCGTAACTGAAAGACGAGTACGTGGACTGGAAAAATTTTGCAAATAAGTTCGCAATATCGGCGTCACTAGAGGCAGATGTCGTATCAAGGTGAAGGCAAGATGGCAATTGTTGCAATTTTCGTTTCGAATTAACAAATGCGTAGAACTACTTGGGGTTATCTTGGAATTTTATTCTGCAACGGTTTATGTAACCATTGCACTAAATGACCACTTTATCTGGCATTTAATATTACGAGTAAGCCAAAAGAGATTTTTGACTCCAGTTTTTTTTATTATGTTATTATAGACTCATAACGAAGTGGGCGTGTCTTGACCACCCACCACCCAAGCCCACCCAATTTTTATGTAGGAAAAAACTATTATTATGTTTATTATTTATCATATTCGTTTTCAACTTGTCCAAAAAAAAATATGCTAGAATCTTCAAGTTGGCTTTCTTCATCACTATCATTTTCGAATTCACATGATAATAACTGCTTTACTTCAATAGGCAGTAAAAGGCTTTTGTGTTTTTTTATGCCTCTCGACAAGTTTAGAGACGAAATAATTGGATCTGCTGTATCCATAGCACGGTTGAACACATCAGCCAAAGAATGAAGTCTGCTGTGTTTTCTGGAGTGGTGAAGTCTGTCATATTTATAAACCTTGTTACGGGATTCAGACGCTTCCTCGCCAAAATTTATTTTCCATGATCTGCCTAGAGTGCACGATTATTTTGTGGACTGTTGGTGTCATCGGCAACCACGGATATTTATCCACAATTAATTCACCAGTTTGATGACAATACATTTCAAATTTGTCTAAATTGATTGGTAATTGACAAGACAAGCATATTAAAATGATCTTTAAATTATAGATAATTTATTGATCAAACCCAGTAATATCGGAAAATATTTCATAATTCGCAAATGCTTGCTTTTTTCTTTTAAAATTGCATTGTCCACATTGTTGTTTGAATGGCGATCGAAAAAGCATTGTATTGCCTTCTCCTGCTTACGCCGGCTCTTCTCGCTATTCCATACAGCAAACAAATCCAAGTTGGAAAAAGTGAGGTTACCTGAGAAAAATTACATTTCCACCAATAGTGCGGAAAAGTGCAGAATAAGACTAACTGCTATGGATACCGAATTGTCAACGCTACAACATACGTTTGGACGCACTGCAAAATAATGCAAAACTCCTTTTTAAAATCCTATCTAAAGTTGAAATTTGTTTCTCAAAATCCAGCTTAAGATGCATTTATAAAATTAACAAAAGTTAGTATAAACTCGCACAGTTTAAGCAATTAATAACATTTGACATATAGTCCAAACCTGGGAAATCCATATTCAAGAGTTGATTTTTGTGTTTGTTGAGTTTTATGCGAACAAATAAAAATTAAAAACCACGGCAATAAATATGCAAGCTTGGCATGTGCGCTTTCGGATGAAACAGCTGACTTTACAGCTGTTATGCTAACATAAAACTGTTAAATATTAACATTTTGAGTTTTAAGCAAAATAGTGTTATGTTTTCTTAATACGTACACACTAATTTTATTCCAATTGGAGCATTTTTAAAAAATGGGTTAATGCCAGATGAAGTGGTCATTTACCCCATATTGCATTGTAACATACGGAATTATGGACTAAGAAATTTGAACAAGCTATTAGATACATCGAATGGTCAACTTGGAGCCCAGTTCTCTTAAATTTATTAAAAAGTCTAGACATGAAATTTATCAGGAAAGAGAGTCTACGAGAGAACCAAGGGGGCTTTTGAGACGCATTTGCAGAGGGAAATGAGGGAACGAAAATATCGAAAGCAGAGTAAAGTATACCATAAAAATGTTCTACAATATGTAAGGGATCATTGTTTGAATCCATAAAAGACCAGTCGAGTTCCGATAAATGCCTATTCAATTCTGCGAATTTAGCTCTTCGAAAACAGCGAAAAGATGCTGGTTCGATTTCGGAACATGACTGTAATGGAGCTAAAGCTTCTAAAGTAACCTCAAGTGTAGGATGATAAGCGTCTTCAGAATTGGAGAGAGGGCTAATTCGAGTTACGGATGCATTAGCGAGACTCCGAGACAACAAGAAAGGAAAGCTAACTTCGGGCGGAGCCGAAGTTGAAATACCCTTGCAGAATATTCTGTAAATTATATTCTCCAAAATTATTCATATAATGCATTCTTAGCACTCATAAAAATCCCAACTTCCTAACTTTAAAAACACCACAGTTATGGATATTCCAATTCAGTTATATGGCAGCTATAGAATTTGTCGGCCGATCCTTATAAAACTTGGTATGTTGGATTGATTGGCCAAATATAAAACCGATAGAAAATCCCAACTTCCTAACTTAACAAATACCAAAGTTCAATCAGTTATATGGCAGCTATAAGATATAGTCGGCCGATCCTTATGAAACAACCCAATCCCCAATCCTAACTTAACAAACACCAAAGTTATGCCATTTCCGATCAATCAGTTATATGGCAGCTATAGGATATAGTCGGCCGATCCCGGCCGTTCCGACTTATATACTGCGTGCAAAGGAAAGAAGGGTGTGTGCAAAGTTTCAATTCGATATCTTTAAAACTGGGAGACTAGTTCGCGTAGAAACAGACAGACGGACAGACGGACATGCTTATATCAACTCAGGAGGTGATCCTGATCAAGAATATATTAACATTATAGGGTCGGAGATGTCTCCTTCACTGCGTTGCACACTTTTGACCAAAATTATAATACCCTCTGCAAGGGTATAAAAATTACGAATCGTAAACAGTGAAACAGACATAGAAAATAAGCTTACAAAATTTGAAACTATTTTTTATATCTATAATCATAAAACAATACATAATACCACAGGCAGAACTCCTGCAGATATTTTTATTTTCGCCGGAACACCAAAATATAATACATGTCAAATAAAATCAATAAAATAGAAGAAGTAAATGAATCACGAAATAAATTTGAATTTGATACTAGATATCGACAAGCTCCTCTAGTAAAATCGAAAACCACTAATCCGTTTAAAAAGACAGGAAAAATCACAAGATTAGATGATAATCATTACGAAGAAGTTAACAGAGGAAGAAAAATAATACATTATAAGTCTAAATACAAGAAAACAAAGAAAATTAACGAAAACAAATACGATAATTTCAGATGCACGCCAAATGAAAACTAAACCTAACTTGTTGATCAACACTATCAACATCCTATTAATTTTAATACATTTTACAAAACTTACCAATGGCCAAAATTTGAAAATCAATCCCGTTCAAGCAAAAAACGGTTATTTAATATTTAAAACAGGAACCTTGGACTTACCATCTAATTACGAATATCATTGTTTAACCGTCAACTTAACCAAAACGGAACTAACGTATACTAATTTAATTAAACAATCAAAAGAATTTTCAGGTTTAAAACAAGTTATATACTTAACAGAGAAATTAAACAGAGAAATGAATGGAATTAGAATTGCAAAACGTAGCAAAAGAGGTCTTTTAAATTTTATAGGCACAACATACAAATATCTATTTGGAACATTAGATGAACAAGATAAAGAAGAATTAATAAATAAAATTGAAAATTTAGAACAAACCACAATTCAAGTTAATGAACTTAATAAAGTAATAGATTAGGTAAACAAAGGTATTGAAACAATAAATCATTTAAGCTTGGTCAATAATGTAGACAAAGGCTAGCATTACTTATTTTTGATCTACAAGAATTTACTGAATATATAGAGGTCATAGAACTAGGAATGCAAATTACTAGACTAGGCATTTTTAAACCTAAATTACTTAGCATGATACTTTAACACATGTTAATTCAGAAAAACTATTAATAATAAAAACCTCTACTTGGTTACAAAGCAATACTAATCAAATATTGATAATTTCTCATTCTCTCATTTTGGACACTCTCAATTTGTCAATAAAAGTTATTTCTCCCAATCGAAGGTTTGATAAGCGCTACCGTAGTTTATAAGTTTTAAGTTGAATCTTGTAGGGAGCAGACCTATCTCTCCCAGTTCGCGTTTACACTATTTTGATAAATAAAAATGTATATTTGTTTCAAAGTGCTAAATCCCGAATTTGTTATTCTATATATTAACATATCTACCACATAAACATATTTACACAACGTATTTGTCCCAGTAAATAAAGAACCCTAAATCATCGGCTCCCACAAGTCGCCAATTAATATAAACATCCTTCTGCGTTATAAACAAATTTAACAATCCCACGAGTGACTAATTATTGTAAACATCCTCTTGTGTTATTAACAAATGTTCCCAAACAATAAAAAGGTTTTATCAGCCAATACTGTAAAATTGTAGAAGCAGCTCAAAACTAGATCGCTCTCATGCTCATTGTTCTCATTTTGGACACTCTTAATTTATCAATCCCGTTCTTTCTCCCAATCGCAGGTTTAATAAGCGTCAGCGTAGTTTATAAGTTTGAGTTTTAAGTTAAATGTTGTATGAAGCAGACCTATCCCTCCCAGTTCACGTTTACACTATTTTGATCAATAAAGAAATTTATATTTGTTATTGGCGCAGCCGGTAGGATAGAACTATTTATACGGTTATATTGTTAACAAGAAAGGAAAGCTAACATCGGGCGGAGCCGAAGTTGATATACCCTTGCAGAATATTATGTACATTATATTCTCCAAAATTATTCATATGATGCATTCTTAATACTCTTATAAAATTCCAACTTCCTAACTTTACAAACACCAAAGATATGGCATTTCCGATCAATCAGTTATATGGCAGCTATAGGATATAGTAGACGGACAGACAGACGGACAGACAGACGGACAGACAGACGGACAGACAGACGAACAGACAGACGGACAGACAGACGGACAGACAGACGGACAGACAGACGGACAGACAGACGGACAGACAGACGAACAGACAGACGGACAGACAGACGGACAGACAGACGGACAGACAGACGGACAGGCAGACAGACGGACAGACAGACGGTCAGACAGACGGACAGACAGACGGACAGACAGACGGACAGACAGACGGGCAGACAGACGGACAGACAGACGGACAGACAGACAGACATGCTTATATCAACTCAGGAGGTGATCCTGATCAAGAATAAATATACTCTATAGGGTCGGAGATGTCTCCTTCACTGCGTTGCACACTTTTGACCAAACTTATAATACCCTCTGCAAGGGTATAATTGAATACTTTTCTAATAGGAAAAGCGTAATATATTTTCCAATTGAAACAGACTTTTTAATTTTTCTAAAGGCAAACGTTGAAAATATTTCCCCAGATAATTTAACTAAAACTTAAAACCCCATATAACTTAACTTAAAATAATAGTAAATTAATAGATATTAAAACCTATGCAGAACTCAAATAAATTATTATTAAAACACACAGAGAACTATTACATCCAGGAATAGAAAATCAAACAGCACTTTTTAAAGAAAAATATTATATATTATATATAATATATATATTATATTAAATATAACCAAAAATTAATTCAAAATTTTATTAATGAATGCGAAGTATGCAACATCGCGAAAACAGAACACAAAAATACTAAATTAGAATTCGATATAACCCCAGAAATTTTTAATCCAAGAGAAAAATATGTCATTGATTTTTATATGATAGATAATAAACAATTTTTATCTTGTAGAGACATTTATTTAAAATTTACCACTTTAATAGAAGTCAACAGTCGAAATTGGTTAGAAGCAAGAATAGCATTAACTAAAGTTTTCAATGAAATGGGTAAACCAAGTCAAATTAAAGCAAACAAAGATTTTGCTTTCATGTGTGCAGCATTGAAACATTGGTTAAAATCTGAAAATTTTGTTATTGATATAACAACAAAGTGGAATTTATGACGTTGAGAGATTTCATAAAACAGTAAATAAAAAATTACGAATCAGAAACACTGAAACAGACATAGAAAATAAGCTAACAAAATTTGAAACTATTCTTTATATCTATTATCATAAAACAATACATAATACCACAGGCAGAACTCCTGCGGATATTTTTATTTTCGCCGGAACACCAAAATATAATACACAGTCAAATAAAATCAATAAAATAGAAGAAGTAAATGAATCACGAAATAAATTTGAATTTGATACTAGATATCGACAAGCTCCACTAGTAAAATCAAAAACCACTAATCCGTTTAAAAAGACAGGAAAAATCACAAAATTAGATGATAATCATTACGAAGACGTTAACAGAGGAAGAAAAATAATACATTATAAGTCTAAATATAAGAAAATATAATATAAGAAATTTCAGATGCACGCCAAATGAAAACTAAATCTAACTTGTTGATCAACACTATCAACATCCTATTAATTTTAATACTGTGACGGCGATTCCGATGCCGCCACAATTATTCCCGATCCCCACGGAGGGGAGGAGGAAATATGCGTATTTTTATTATTAATATTATTGTTATTCCTTTGATTTTTTAGTTTTAAGAGAAAACAATGAATTAATAATTAGCATAATAAGCCTAGGCAAAAACAAACATAAGTACATTATTTAATAAGAGGAAAGGAGAGGCGAGAGCGGTGAAGAGAGGAGAGCGGGGAAGAGAGGCGAAACCGGAACCGCCTAAGGAAGTCACCCCAAAAAGAGCATGAGAGAGGAGTAAACCAAACGACCTGAACGGAGTGCAAAGCCCACCTCAGCGACTGCGCGGCCGACGACAACGGAGAGCGAGAGGGAATATCATAAAGCGAGCTGGGCAGAGCAGAGTAGTTGCTGTTGCCAAAAGGAGAAAGGGAGTCGCGAAATCGAACTTCACCACTGCGACTGCGTGGTAAGAAGATGGTGAGATCGGAGAGGCCAAGGGCACGAGAACGAAATTGGAAAGAACGCAGGGGACTGACACGCGAACATCGGAGCCGGATAGTCGTACTCGGAAAAAACGAGATAAGTCGCAATTAGGCAGAACACGTGGTCTTTTTCTAGTCGGTAAGCGAAACGGTACAGTCGTGCAGAATTTAACTGGTGCAGCGAGAAACGCGATTAGAACGTAAAATTGTAAGACGAAGATTGGTGAATTAATGTGAACAAGACGAAAAGGCGGAAGAAGCCAACAGTGAATAAAGACAAAAAAAATTAATAAATTATAATTTCGACAACGAGTGCGTATTCTTTTTTTCCCCTGACCTTTAACTCGTCTAAATCAAGCCCGTTGAATAAATAAATTCATTATAACAAGTGATAATAACCCTAACCTGAGAATCGACCTAACTCAACGGAACCGTAACCCAGACGCGTAATTAACTAACATATCGGCCGTTAATAGAGTGGTATCTTAATTATTAATAAAACCCTGGGTCCGCCCGAGTTTTATCGTAGTTAGTATTAAAACCCTGTGTCCGCCCGACTTTTATCGTAGTTAGTATTAACGAAGCCCTGGGTTCGCCCGAGTTTCATCGTAGTTAGTATTAACGAAGCCCTGGGTTCGCCCGAGTTTATTCGTAGTCAGTATTAATAAAACACTGGGTCCGCCCGAGTTTTATCGTAGTTATTATTAAAACCCTGGGTCCGCCCGAGCTCATCGTAATTAGTATTAAAACCCTGGGTCCGCCCGAGTTTTATCGTAGTTATTATTAAAACCCTGGGTCCGCCCGAGTTACATCCGTAATTAGTATTAAAACCCCGGGTCTGCCCGAGTTACATCCGTAATTAGTATTAAAACCCTGGGTCTGCCCGAGTTACCTCCGTAATTAGTATTAAAACCCTGGGTCTGCCCGAGTTATATCGTAGTAATTGTTAAAACTCAGGGTCCGCCCGGGTTTTACTGTTGTCATTAATACCCACAGAGCCCGGTCGAAAGAACTGTATTTAGTTGTAAAATTCAGGGGTCTACCCAAGTTTTTTTGTAGCCAAACCCTGCCTCGACCAAATTTATGGTAGTCACAGATGAAGCCTATCACTGACACAGGTTCCTACGAAAGCTGTTTACTAAGTCCAGGGTCTGCCCGGGCTCAGTAGCCAGTCTTAGGTACAGTCACGTACCCTTTGGCGCAGTTTCTTCTCCTAATTATAAGGACCATGCCTAAAACTCACTCGATTAACCCATATCGTCCACTGTAAATTTATAAATAATTTGTGGAGGCCCTAGCCAACCCCTGACCGTATCCTGGCTGGGAAAACATCCTTACAAAATGGCGCCCGAGCAGGGACCAATGTGGGGCTGATCACGATCGATCAGCAACAAAACATCAAGCGGATTAAAGACCCGTAAAGTGAGAGGCTGGCTAAAATAGTTAAGGAGTAAGAACGTCGATCAGGAACGGATTTCTGACAGGAAGCGCAAAGGGAGCACACCAGATAGAATACAATGACAGAAAACGAACAAGGAAAAAAAACTAATATGGGTTCGCCAGGCAGTCGTATAGGCACTCGTTGGATCTATACGCTAAGAAAGGACGAATTACTCATCTTCGTACAGGAATTCGGATTCGACGACACCAGCAAGGTGGACGAGATGAGAAGGCGTTTCGCAGAAATCGTCAAAGCAGGTGAACTCTCTCCATCCCAAAGGGCCCGATTCGTCCGGTTAGAAGCCGGATTCGCGAATGGGGAAGTGAAAGACGACTTGAAAATGGTAGAGGAAGTCGACCTAGACCCCAGGTCAATCCAATTACAGGTACCAGGATTTTTCACCCCTAGAGGTGGGAGCCCTGTCGAACACGAACGAGCAATTTCTACGGAGGGAACCACCGGCCGTAATAATACCAAATGTAATGTTACACGGGAGAATGAAATGGCTTGGGGAAGAAATTTTGGCCGGGCCACAGCACACGGTGTCATAGCAGAGCAAGTCCGAAAATGGGTACTCAAATTCAATGGCCATACCGATCCGTTGGGGTTCCTAGAGGAGCTGGAGGAGAGGGCTACATCGTACGCCCTTCCCTTAGCCCAACTGCCAAGAGTTATGACAGAAACTCTTACAGACAGAGCCTCTCGGTGGTTTAGGACCAGCCAACTGCAGGGAGCCACTTGGCCAGTATTCCGGCGGGAGTTCTTGGACTTTTTCTTACCACCACATTATTTTCGACGATTAGAAGACGACATCAGAGCTCGTTACCAACGTGAGGGAGAGGGCTTCAAGGATTATGTAATCGAGATCCGAACGCTGATGCGAAACGCAGGGTACGATCAGACGAAGGAGTTAGATAGGATTTATGAGAACTGCCTCCCCACATACCAGATGTACGTAAAACGTGGCGACTTTGAGACCTTAGGCCAGCTTTTACAGTTCGCAGTCGAGTTCGAGAGTATACAACATCGCGACCATATGCGATTACAGTCCCAAGATCGCTCGTACAGGAGTCTCGGCCAAACTCACGGGAACGCCCGAGAGTCTACGAAGTCACAGGTGCAGACGAACCCCATCCAGGTTCGCAACCCTTTCCGAGGAAACCCGCAAACCCCCTTACAACTTGGTCCCAATCCCATGCCACGGGGAGAAATCTCGAATAGGATGATGAACCAGGAGTCGCTACAAACACCTCCCGAAAGTCGGAGTTGTTTCAACTGTGGGGCAGAGGGCCACTTTGCGAGGGAGTGCCGGAACCCCCGACGGTTAGTGTGTTGGGATTGTAGAAGGGAAGGAATCAGGACTATTGATTGTTGTAGGCGTCCCGAGTCGGGAAACGACTAGCGTCCTCGACCAACCCGAGAGCAGTTGGGGACGAGAGTACCCGAGAACCGGGAATAGGCGCACCCCTGCGCGTAGAAGACGGGAAGATCGTAGCGCAAGTTGTGGACGGGCTCGACTACATCTTCGTGAGGCGGGACCGAGAATCACCCGCACGCAGGGAACCGGCCGGTCATGGCTAATTTGCAGGGGCTCGGGACAGAAGTGACCCGAGAGGGATCTACCGTCGACAT
Source organism: Drosophila fuyamai (assembly GCA_018153365.1). Lineage (NCBI taxonomy): Eukaryota > Metazoa > Arthropoda > Insecta > Diptera > Drosophilidae > Drosophila > Drosophila fuyamai. The sequence continues at coordinate 490,049 of JAECXW010000540.1, forward strand.
GGAAGACGTGCGCAAGGCGAATTGGGAGATAAGGGAAATCGAAAAGAGGACCGAGAAACACACTGGAAATGAACTGGAGAAAGGAGAGAAAGTACAGGAGAACCAGCGGACACAGGAGAACCAAGGAGTACAGGAAAACCAGGGAACACAGGAAAACCCGGAAGAAGAAGCCACGCCCCCTCGGCGAGAAGGGGAATGGTCAGTAGAGGACCAAGAACATATAGATCGATTCCTCCAACGAGAGCTGAGAGAATTCGAAGGGATGTCGGGGGTATCACACATCGCACAACATACGATCACAATGCGAGACGATCGACCGGTGAAACAACGATACTACCCCAAGAATCCTGCGATGCAACAAATTATCGACGATCAGGTGAACGAATTGTTAACCGCAGGACAGATAGAACCGTCCAAAAGTCCATATAGTGCACCCATCGTCTTAGTGCGTAAAAAGAATGACAAGTGGCGGATGTGTGTCGACTTTCGACAATTAAACGCGAGGTCAATACCAGACGCGTATCTGACACCTCGTATTAACTATATCCTAGAGAGACTAAGCCAGGCCCGAGTCTTGTCGACATTAGATCTGAAAAGCGGCTACTGGCAAATACCTATGGCATCAGACAGTAAGCAGTACACTGCATTCACAGTCCCGGGTCGGGGTCTCTTCCAGTGGCGTGTCATGCCCTTCGGGTTACACTCCGCAGCTGCCACTTTCCAACGCGCCCTAGATCTAGTTCGGGCCCGATGACCAAGCTCCTAAGGAAGAGCGTTAAGTGGCGCTGGGATACTGAAGAACAGGCTGCCTTCGACACACTTAAAGGACGTCTCACGAGCGCCCCCACCCTGGCCTGCCCAAACTTTGACCAACGATTCACGCTCCAGACAGATTCGAGTGACGTCGGAGCAATATTGACTCAGGAGATGGATGGAACGGAAAGGGTAATCGCCTATATAAGCCGTCGGCTAGAGAAGGCTGAGAAAAATTATACCACGACCGAAAAGGGGTGTTTGGCGATCGTATGGGCCATCCGGAAGTGGCGCTGCTATCTCGAAGGATACGAGTTCACCATTATCACGGATCATCTAGCATTAAAATGTCTGAATTCCATTGAAAGTCCATCCGGACGGGTAGCTCGATGGGCCCTTGAATTACAACAGTTTCGATACTCGGTCAAGTACAGGAGGGGCTGTCAAAACGTCGTGGCGGCCGCCCTGTCCCGCCAAACCCTAGCGGTATTACAGTGTACAGAAACAGACAAGGAAGAATGTGAATGGTGGGCACGGAAAAGGGAGCAGATCTTGGGAAGCCCGGAGAATTTCCCTGACTTTACCTATGAGAACGGAGAACTATATCGTCGACTAGGGACCCGACCAGACGACGCCGATTTCGTGCCATGGAAGCTGTGCGTACCTCAACACCACCGGAGACGAGTACTGGCAGAGTGTCACGATGCACCAACGGCAGGACACCTTGGCATACTGAAGACGATCCTACGAGTCGCTTCGAAGTACTACTGGCCAGGGATGTATCGAGATGTGAAAAGGTATGTACAAAACTGTCAAACATGTCAAAGGTTCAAGCCTGACCAACAAAAGCCGGCGGGACGGATGCTGTCTCGTAGAATAGAGGAACCCTGTTCGACATGGTGTGCCGACTTTGTGGGACCTTTGCCGAAATCGAAGTCAGGAAACACAATGTTGTTGGTTTTTTTCGATGCGTTTGCCAAATTGGTTAAGCTCATCCCACTCAAGAGGGCCACCACCGCGACCCTAATCAAAGCATTCCGCGAACGTATTCTTGGACACTTCGGGGTCCCACTCACGTTCGTGTGTGACAACGGCACGCAGTTTACAAGCCGCGCCTTCAAAGAATATATGCGAGAACTAGGATGTGAGTTACAATATACGGCGCCATACTCGCCACACGAGAATCCTACGGAGCATGCAAACCGCACTGTCAAAACCATGATCGCGCAATTCATCGAAGGTGAACAGTCAAGCTGGGACAACCTTCTGCCAGAGATGACACTGGCAGTCAACTCTAGTATCTCCGATACTACAAACTTCAGCCCCATTTTCCTGATGCAAGGTCGAGAACCAAGGATGCCCAAGGCGCTATACGAGGAGAAGACACAAGGGAACGGGAACACCCCAGAAGATTTCACAATCAAAGCGGCCAAGATGAAGGAAATATTCGAGGTCGTAAAAATTAATGCGGAGCGGGCGAGTGCCGACCAGATGCGCCACTATAACCTGAGAAGACGTGAATGGCGCCCCGCCTTGGGCTCGCTCGTGTTAGTAAAACGACACCAACTGTCCAGAGGAGTCGACGGCTTCGCGGCGAAATTGGCGCCGAAATATGACGGGCCATTCCGCGTGCATAAGTTTATATCGCCGAACATCGTACGGATCCAGAGGCCCGGGGAACGTAAAAGGAAAGTGGCCAACATTGCAGAGCTGAGAGAATTCCGGGACGATGAGACAGGGGAGGGCGAAGAAGTGACGTAAGGTATCACTAACTAACATCAAGTATCTTAAGATTGTAATTAGATATAAGGCGTTTATTGTAAGCTGCACCAGTAGGCAGGAATGTCTTTGGGTCAGTTATATAAAGTAAGTTATCTACCCACTACAGATACTATGGAAGAAGGAGAGTCAGACTCCACTCAAGAGTGGACCGGCGAAGATGGCGAGATGGACGACGGTGGTTTAGAACCGGAAGACGTTCCTGTCGACCTCACCCTGGCGGACAGCGACGAGGAGGCGGTGACGGGAGCAGAAAGGGACAACCTATCGTACTCGAGCGAGCTACCAAACGAGTCAACCCGGGGCACCTCACTTGGTAGTACATCCCCCCGGGGCACGTCCCCACGGTACGCGTCTCCACGGTACGCATCTCCCCGGTACGCGTCTCCACGGTACGCATCTCCCCGGTATGCGTCCCCACGCTACGCGTCTTCCCAGTATGCGTCACCCCGCTACGCGCCCTGGTACGAATATAACCCACACTTGGCGACGGAAGAATCACCTCCTTCGACGTACAGGCCTTTTCCTCACGGACGGTGTCAGTCCCCTCATCCAGCATCCTTTGCCAACCTGGGGGGCATACGTATGAGCCCCGACACGACAACTATTCGCCCACCAGAGGTCGCTCACGTGACCCAAGACGAGGGCAAGGTGTATACCAGCGGACAACCGAGGCCACTGTGGACCGATATAGCGAAGTTCAAGAGTCCGAAGAGGAGGACGATGAAGACAGCGAGTGGACTGCCAGCTTCGTTAGAGAACGGGAGGATTACCACTGGACGACAATCCCTGGGGGATATCGGGTCACCCAAGTCCGCCAGATGACGATGGACATAATTCCACACCCAGGACAAGGCCCCGCGTTCCGGTTTGAAGCAAAACTGCGGCAGAACTCGTGCACCCCCACTGGCCGCACGAGCGGCATGGAGCGAAGGATGCCGCAATGAAAACACCCAGGTGGCCCGGAAGCCCACGCCCCCACCCCAGGAGGTAGACGATGATACCAGACAGAGTCGCGAAGACAGGCGAAGCACAGGACAGTCGATAAATGATGGGCAAGATGCCGCTGAGGGAACTGGAACCGCACGACGCCGCCGGATACGCCCGCGGAAGTACTGCATCTGGGACTCCATCCCGTCCGAGGAAGAACAAGAGGATGATCAACCGCTCCTTCGGCGTATATACGCTGAGTCGTCCGGGGACGAGTGGGAAGTTTCCCAAGATACCAGCTTCCCGACTCGGAGTCTCCGGCGACGCAACTCTAGAGCCGCGACGATTGAGCCCGAGGAACCCCAAGCTATACCGGAGGCAGAACCCGGAACAGAGGCCGGAGTAGAGGACCTAGACGTGATCGATTTCGGCCTGGGACTGGAAGGCGTCGAAGAGGGTTATGGAGTAGAGGACCTAGACGTGATCGATTTCGGCCTGGGACTGGAAGGCGCCGAAGAGGGTTATGGGGTAGAGGAGTTGCTTCAGGACATCGAGGAGCTAGAGCGAACCGCAACCGAGACCTCTCGACAGACGCTGTTGGAAGCACCAGAGACCTGGAGGGTCTACACGCCCGGCCGTATGCTCCCGGAGGAGCTAGTGAACGAATTGTCCAGATTCGTGCCACAAGGACCAAAGAGGGATCGCTTCACCCGAGAAATCGACGGAGACGTGTATCGAGTGACACGGAATGTCGATGCTGAAGGGAAAACGGCCCTGACCGTAGTCCTTCCTCCCAAGTAAGGGGGGTGTGACGGCGATTCCGATGCCGCCACAATTATTCCCGATCCCCACGGAGGGGAGATGGAAATATGCGTATTTTTATTATTAATATTATTGTTATTCCTTTAATTTTTTAGTTTTAAGAGAAAACAATGAATTAATAATTAGCATAATAAGCCTAGGCAAAAACAAACATAAGTACATTATTTAATAAGAGGAAAGGAGAGGCGAAACCGGGAACAACTTCTACGCAGTTGCCTAAGGAATTCACCCCAAAAAAAAACATGAGAGAGGAGTAAACCGAACGACCTGAACGGAGTCCAAAGCCCACCTCAGCGACTGCGCGGCCGACGACAACGGAGAGCGAGAGGGAATATCGAAAAGCGAGCTGGGCAGAGCAGAGTAGTTGCTGTTGCCAAAAGAAGAAAGGGAGTCGCGAAATCGAACTTCACCACTGCGACTGCGTGATAAGAAGATGGTGAGATCGGAGAGGCCAAGGGCACGAGAACGAAATTGGAAAGAACGCAGGGGACTGACACGCGAACATCGGAGCCGGATAGTCGTACTCGGAAAAAACGAGATAAGTCGCAATTAGGCAGAACACCTGGTTTTTTTCTAGTCGGTAAGCGAAACGGTACAGTCGTGCAGAATTTAACTGGTGCAGCGAGAAACGCGATTAGAACGTAAAATTGTAAGACGAAGATGGGTGAATTAATGTGAAATAGACGAAAAGGCGGAAGAAGCCAACAGTGAATAAAGACAAAAAAAATTAATAAATTATAATTTCGACAACGAGTGCGTATTCTTTTTTTCCCTGACCTTTAACTCGTCTAAATCAAGCCCGTTGAATAAATAAATTCATTATAACAAGTGATAATAACCCTAACCTGAGAATCGACCTAACTCAACGGAACCGTAACCCAGACGCGTAATTAACTAACATATCGGCCGTTAATAGAGTGGTATCTTAATTATTAATAAAACCCTTGGTCCTCCCGAGTTTTATCGCAGTTAGTATTAAAACCCTGGGTCCGCCCGAGTTTTATCGTAGTTAGTATTAACGAAGCCCTGGGTTCGCCCGAGTTTCATCGTAGTCAGTATTAACAAAACCCTGGGTCCGCCCGAGTTTTATCGTAGTTAGTATTAACGAAGCCCTGGGTTCGCCCGAGTTTCATCGTAGTCAGTATTAATAAAACCCTGGGTCCGCCCGAGTTTTATCGTAGTTATTATTAAAACCCTGGGTCCGCCCGAGATCATTGTAATTAGTATTAAAACCCTGGGTCCGCCCGAGTTTTATCGTAGTTATTATTAAAACCCTGGGTCCGCCCGAGTTTTATCGTAGTTATTATTAAAACCCTAGGTCCGCCCGAGTTACATCCGTAATTAGTATTAAAACCCTGGGTCTGCCCGAGTTACATCCGTAATTAGTATTAAAACCCTGGGTCTGCCCGAGTTACCTCCGTAATTAGTATTAAAACCCTGGGTCTGCCCGAGTTATATCGTAGTAATTGTTAAAACTCAGGGTCCGCCCGGGTTTTACTGTAGTCATTAATTTAGTTGTAAAATTCAGGGGTCTACCCAAATTTTTTTGTAGCCAAACCCTGCCTCGACCAAATTTATGGTAGTCACAGATAAAGGCTATCACTGACACAGGTTCCTACGGTAACTGTTTACTAAGTCCAGGGTCTGCCCGGGCTCAGTAGCCAGTCTTAGGTACAGTCACGTACCTTTTGGCGCAGTTTCTTCTCCTAATTATAAGGACCACGCCTAAAACTCACTCGATTAACCCACATCGTCCACTGTAAATTTATAAATAATTTGTGGAGGCCCTAGCCAACCCCTGAGCGTATCCTGGCTGCGAAAACATCCTTACAATACATTTTACAAAACTTACCAATTCCCAAAATTTGAAAATCAATCCCGTTCAAGCAAAAAACGGTTATTTAATTTTTAAAACAGGAACCTTGGACTCACCATCTAATTACGAATATCATTGTTTAACCGTCAACTTAACCAAAACTGAACTAACGTATACTAATTTAATTAAACAATCAGAAGAATTTTCAGGTTTAAAACAAGTTATATACTTAACAAAGAAATTAAACAGAGAAATGAATGGAATTAGAATTGCAAAACGTAGCAAAAGAGGTCTTTTAAATTTTATAGGCACAACATACAAATATCTATTTGGAACATTAGATGAACAAGATAAAGAAGAATTAATAAATAAAATTGAAAATTTAGAACAAACCACAATTCAAGTTAATGAACTTAATAAAGTAATAGATTAGGTAAACAAAGGTATTGAAACAATAAATCATTTAAGCTTGGTCAATAATGTAGACAAAGGCTAGCATTACTTATTTTTAATCTACAAGAATTTACTGAATATATAGAGGTCATAGAACTAGGAATGCAAATTACTAGACTAGGTATTTTTATAACCGTTACTCGTAGAGTAACCACGCCCACTCTAACGCCCAAAAACCCATTAAACGCTTAAGCCTGGCTAGCGCCTACATTTCCGCCTCTCATGGCCCGTGGTACCAATAGCGCCATCTAACGGATGACTTTGGAACAGCTGGCCAAGGTGCTCAACAGAGTCAACGTTAATTCTCGATAAGGATTTCTATTAAAGGAATTGCGATGGTTTTCATTTGTCAATACCGAACTATATCCCAAGAACTATGCAAATCAAATCAAGTTAGCCAAATTGTATTTACATTGTACACAGTTGCAATTGCCCGAGTATAAAAAGATAATACAAGAAGACATATTTATATTAAGTTGTTTAGCTGAGTAACGGGTATCTAATAGTCGAGGCACTCGACTATAGCGTTCTCTCTTGTTAAACCTTAATTACTTGGCATGATACTTTAACACATGTTAATTCAGAAAAACTATTAATAATAAAAACCTCTACTTGGTTACAAAGCAATACTAATCAAATATTGATAATTTCTCATTCTCTCATTTTGGACACTCTCAATTTGTCAATAAAAGTTCTTTCTCCCAATCGAAGGTTTGATAAGCGCTACCGTAGTTTATAAGTTTCAGTTTTAAGTTGAATCTTGTAGGGAGCAGACCTATCTCTCCCAGTTCGCGTTTACACTATTTTGATAAATAAAAATGTATATTTGTTTCAAAGTGCTAAATCCCGAATTTGTTATTCTATATATTAACATATCTACCACATAAACATATTTACACTACGTATTTGTCCCAGTAAAAAAAGAACCCTAAATCATCGGCTCCCACAAGTCGCCAATTAATATAAGCATCCTTTTGCGTTATAAACAAATCCAACAGTCCCACGAGTGACTAATTATTGTAAACATCCTCTTGTGTTATTAACAAATGTCCCCAAACAATAAAAAGGTTTTATCAGCCAATACTGTAAAATTGTAGACGCAGCTCAAAGCTAGATCGCTCTCATGCTCATTGTTCTCATTTTGGACACTCTTAATTTATCAATCGCGTTCTTTCTCCCAATCGCAGGTTTAATAAGCGTCAGCGTAGTTTATAAGTTTGAGTTTTAAGATTAATGTTGTATGAAGCAGACCTATCCCTCCCCGTTCACGTTTACACTATTTTGATCAATAAAGAAATTTCCATTTGTTTTGGCGCAGCCGGTAGGATAGAACTATTTATACGGTTATATTGTTAACAAGAAAGGAAAGCTAACTTCGGGCGGACCCGAAGTTGATATACCCTTGCAGAATATTCCCCAAAATTATTCATATGATGCATTCTTAATACTCATAAAAAATCCCAAAATTCTAACTTAACAAACACCAAAGTTATTGAATTTCCGATCAATCAATTATATGGCGGCTATAAAATACAGTCGGCCGATCCTTATGAAATTTGGTAGGTCGGATTGATTGGCCAAATATAAAACCCATAGAAAATCCCATTTTCCTAACTTTACAAACACCAAAGCTATGGCATTTCCGATCAATCAGTTATATGACAGCTATAGGATATAGTCGGCCGATCCCGGCCGTTCCGACATATATACGGCGTTCAAAGGAAATAAGGGTGAGTGCAGAGTTTCAATTCAATAACTTAAAAACTGTGAGACTAGTTTGCGTAGAACCAGACAGACGGACATGGCTATATCAACTCAGGAGGCGATCCTGATCAAGAACATATATACTTTATAGGGTCGGAGATGTCTCCTTCAATGCGTTGCACTCTTTTGACCAAAATTATAATACCCTCTGCAAGGGTATAAAAAGACCAAATATCATTCGTCACAGTAAAATGTTAAACCAGCTATCGCAGTGTCGGTTTGTGTCGCTATTATACGAACGGAAACCTCAATTTTTGCATCATGCTATCGAAGCTCAGGCTGCGAGGTTTTTAAACAACAAAAAAATAAATCTTGACCCGTGTGACTGTCAAGTATATAAAACGTACAAATTTGCTAAAACGCTTTAAGTGCAAGTTATTGTAGAAGTTTGTGTCTTTGGTAATAACACCAGGGTTACTAAAAAAACAAAATAAACATTAGTTCTCCCCCGCCCGGTGGTAAGAGACAAGCTAAGAGTTAACAATATTATTTCAAATTCAACATACAAAAAACTTTTAAATTTGTGAAAAATTAACAAAACTAAACAAAACCAAAATGGCAGAACCAGTGATTCTAGTATCAGAAAACCATCTTAATCAAGCCCTGAACCAAGTCAAGCATGTGCCGCGATTTGAAGTCAACACGCTTGAACTCCGCCCGTTCATCAGGAGGATATAATTCATCCCAGAGCTATACCCTACATCATGTATACGCCAGGCGATCGTATTCTTCAGTGCGATCGAAATGCAGCTTCCCGGAGATGCTCAGAGGATATCTCAACAATCAACAGTCAGATGCTGACAGACAGGCAGATGGACGGACGGAGAGACAGACAGACATCCTTATATCAACTCAGGAGGTGATCCTGATCAAGAATATATATACTTTATAAGGTCGGAGATGTCTCCTTCACTGCGTTGCACACTTTTGACCAAAATTATAATACCCTCTGCAAGGGTATAAAAATAAGGTCTACACCTTTTTTGCAACAGTTCAAGATAGAGTTCAGTTGTCCTAATGATGGTGAACAAACTCATGGGCCGTGGTGAGAACGAAAGCAATAGAATCCCTTGATGTCATCCAGGAAATGTCAGGGAGGTTAAAGTTGCCCATTATAATAAGATGATCGTTATAACCGAGGGTTGAATGAATACTCTGTATTTGAGCCAAATGCTGAAGGTATAGGCTAATATCAGAACGACGGGGAATATACGAGCATGATATAAAAACGAAAAATTCATGAAGCTTTATCCGAACTGCAACAAACTCTAAAATGCAGTCCGTACCAATTATCGGAATACGTTGAGAGAGACAAGATCGGACTTGACGGCAATACGAACACCACCGCCAAGACGCAACATAACATAACTACCAGCAAATATTTCGCAGTCAGACACAGAGGAATTAATCCACGTTTCGGTAAAAGCAATCACATTGGCACCGAAGGAGACACTGTTGACGTGCAGTTTACTAAGTTTGCCCAATAAACTGCGAACGTTCTGGTAGTGTAGGTAAGAAGAATTGTTTAGTTTTTTGGAACGTTGGTTGGAGGAATCTGAGGCCCATGGACCCGAGGATTCGGTATATTTACATACTCGTGAACAATAACATGTTTAGGCCATATAGAAACATTGAGAGCCTTATTAAGATGTTCCTCAGGAAGTGCAATTTTAAACGAAGATATTTCACGTCTCTGCTTAAACTTGAACTTCAAGACGGTTAGTTCGGCTCGAGAAACATTCAGTTTGCTGCTCAGGTAGTTTTTGACGTCATCTTCAGAAGCACCATGGTTAAGGCGAGAGACAAAAATGAGCTTTTTTTGTGCAACGCCCGACAAGGGCTTAGGTTCCATATATGCGACTCCAGATAAGGTTGGCTGCGATGATTCCGTGTTCGTATTAGAAGGCGTCAAAATTATACCAGAGCCCGCTGCAGCACCACGCGGCATAGATGCCAGGTCATTGTTGACTACTTGCAGATCAGAAGGTGCGACTCGATCGGGCGGTCCAGAATAAGCAGCAGCAGGAGTAGGTCCAGAGGAAGCGTCTGCCATGTAGCCGTCGGCAACGTCAGTAGAGGCATCCCTGGTAGCCACACGGCCTTTAAAGTTGGATTCAGCCTTTTCAAACCGAGTAAATAAGTCCTTAAATCCGGCCACTGGTACTCCAGATCGGTTTGCCTAATAAAAGCCATAATATTGACTTTAATATGATGGCAACTGGGGCAGGTCCAATCCAGGTTAGAATTAGATTTAGTCCGGGCTGCAATTAGGCCAGCACTGTGCCCAAGGACGGCACATTTAGGATGAGAAATGTTGTCACACAGCCAGCAACCAATTGTGGATGTCGAGAGGTGATTTTACCATTTAAAAGGCAAGGCTTGATGCACCAGGCAGACATACTAAATGGTTAAGTTGCTGTCTGATATATACGCGTAGAAAAACCACGTAGATGTAAAAGCGCAGCTTGCAGCTGGGTCGCTGATAAGCTTTACGCGGATGTGAGTGTTCGCGACGAAACGATGAGCAAGCAAATGCAATAACAAAAACACAAGTGTAGAAGTTTGCAGTAAACTGAAGAATAGAGAAGAACAAAGCAATTACGTAAAACGATTTCCGATAATATAATACTGCGAAATACGTATAAGTCACTGTTTTATATGTTCAAAGCTTTTCGTTATAATAACGAACACCAAAAACTAGTCAAAATGACAAAAGATCAGTTCAAACGGTGTAGTTTACACGGCTAAAATGTGATCAGATGGAGGAACGATAAAATACATGTCCGACAACGACAACGATTGACTGCCTATGCTATAGGAGGAGTATTGTCGCAAAATCATAAACCAATCGGTTATGCCAGCAGAACTCTTAATGAACACAAAATTAATTATTCGGCAATAGAAAAATAACTTTTAGCTATTGTCTGGGCCCCCAAATATTTCAGGTCCTATCTTTTTGGCAGAAAATTTCTGATCCTAAGTGATCACAGGCCTCTAGTATGGCTCAATAATATCAAAGAACCTAATATGAAATTACAAGTCTGGAAAATCAAACTAAATGAGTTTGATTATGAAATAAAATATTTGCCCGGTAAAGAAAACCATGTGGCAGACGCCTTATCTAGAATAAGAATAGAGGAAGCCTATTTAGGAGAGATTTCCAGTAATTCATATACAATACCAACACTAATTACAGTGCATAGTGTACCAGAAGATAACCAAAACCACATTTCAATAACAGAAATACCACTGAATTATTGTAACAGACAACTAGAATTTATAAGGGGAGACTCAAATAAAGTCGCAGTTATAAATTGTTTTTATAAAACTAAAATCATAATAACATAGAAAGAGACAAAAAGCAGAATATTCTGTAAATTATATTCTCCAAAATTATTCATGTGATGCATTCTTAGCACTCATAAAAATCACAACTTCCTAACTTTAACAAGAGAGAACGCTATAGTCAGGTGCCCTGACTATCAGATACCCGTTACTCAGGTAAAAGGAGTGCGAGGGAGATGGAGATAGAAACTTTGATCACGCATAACTTTTAAACGAATGGTCCGATTTGAAAAATTTCTTCTACATTTCGATAGGTATTGATAAACACAATAAAACTGCATTTTTACTTTTCCGAAATATTTAAATTTATATTTAAATAAAATCGTATATAAGCGATTGTGGGCGTTAAAGGGGGCGTGGCACCTTTTTGAAACAAACTTGCGCTGCGTAGGAACTCCTAAAATCTGCATGCAAAATGCCAATCTTCTAGCTTTTATAGTTTCCGAGATCTCAGCGTTCATACGGACGGACAGACGGACAGACGGACAGACGGACATGGCTAGATCGACTCGCCTAGTGATCCTGAACAAGAATATATATACTTTATAGGGTCGGAAACGCTTCCTTCTACCTGTTACATACTTTTGCACGAATACAATATACCCTTTTACTCTACGAGTAACGGGTATAAAAACACCAAAGTTATGGCAATTCCAATCATTCAGTTATATGGCAGCTATAGAATTTGTCGGCCGATCCTTATGAAATTTGGTATGTTGGATTGATTGGCCAAAAATAAAACCGATAGAAAATCCCGACTTAACAAACACCAAAGTTCAATCAGATATAAGGCAGCTATAAGACATAGTTGGCCGATCCTTATGAAACAACCCAATCCCCAATCCTAACTTAACAAACACCAAAGTTATGCCATTTCCTATCAATCAGTTATATGGCAGCTATAGGATATAGTCGGCCGATCCCGGCCGTTCCGACTTATATAATGCGTGCAAAGGAAAGAAGGGTGTGTGCAAAGTTTCAATTGGATATCTTTAAAACTGAGAGACTAGTTCGCGTAGAAACAGACATACGGACAGACATACGGACAGACAGACGAACGGACAGACGGACAGACAGACGGACAGACAGACAGACAGACAAACGGACAGAGAGACGGACAGACATACGGACAGACATACGGACAGACATACGGACAGACAGACGAACGGACAGCCGGACAGACTGACAGACGGACAGACAGACGGACAGACAGACAGACGGACAGACGGACAGACAGACGGACAGACAGACGGACAGACAGACAGACGGACAGACAGACAGATATGCTTATATCAACTCAGGAGGTGATCCTTATCAAGAATATATATACTTTATAGGGTCGGAGATGTCTCCTTCACTGCGTTGCACACTTTTGACCAAAATTATAATACCCTCTGCAAGGGTATAATGACAATCGAATACCCAAAACAATTGATAATTGAATACTTTTCTAATAAGAAAAGCGTAATATATTTTCCAATTGAAACAGACTTTTTAATTTTTCTAAAGGCAAACGTTGAAATTATTTCCCCAGATAATTAAAACCCCATATAACTTAACTTAAACTAATAGTAAATTAATAGATATTAAAACCTATGCAGAACTCAAAGAAATTATTATTTAAACACACAGAGAACTATTATATCCAGGAATAGAAAAACAAACAGCACTTTTTAAAGAAAAATATTATGTTCCCGATCACCAAAAATTAATTCAAAATTTTATTTATGAATGCGAAGTATGCAACATCGCAAAAACAGAACACAAAAATACTAAATTAGAATTCGATATAACCCCAGAAATTTTTAATCCAAGAGAAAAATATGTCATTGATTTTTATATGATAGATAATAAACAATTTTTATCTTGTAGAGACATTTATTTAAAATGTACCCCTTTAATAGAAGTCAACACTCTAAATTGGTTAGAAGCAAGAATAGCATTAACTAAAGTTTTCAATGAAATGGGTAAACCAAGTCAAATTAAAGCAAACAAAGATTTTGCTTTCATGTGTGCAGCATTGCAACTTTGGTTAAAATCTGAAAATTTTGTTATTGATATAACAACAAGCTAAAGTAGAATTTATGACGTTGAGAGATTTCATAAAACAGTAAATAAAAAATTACGAATCATAAACAGTGAAACAGACATAGAAAATAAGCTAACAAAATTTGAAACTATTCTTTATACCTATAATCATAAAACAATACATGTAAGACTGTGTAGGCGAAATAGAGAATAATAACAGCAGAATAACATCAGGAACAGCAGTAGTACCGATAACAGCAGGAACAGCAGTAGTAGCAGTAACAGCAGGAACAGCAGAACAGCAGCAGAACAGCAGCAGAACAGCAGAAGAACAGCAGCAGAACAGCAGCAGAACAGCAGCAGAACAGCAGAAGAACAGCAGAAGAACAGCAGGAACAGCAGAAGAACAGGAGATTAACAGGAGGCATTCAGCGGAGACGACAGCAGCAGAACGGAAGCAGAAAAACGACGCAGAATAAGCAGAATAGAGAAACTACGCAGTTATCTTGTATTCTTCCACCATATACATATAATCTATACTTAATATTAATAATAAAACCGAGGTGACTTAATAACCCACCTTACATTTGGGGGCTCGTCCTAACGTGGAAATCGCAAGTGAAAAGTGACGCCGTCCCGAGAAGTCTCAAAAAAGTTTAACTGACGCCGAGAAGTTTGATCGTAAAAGGAATAAGCAGATGAGGGAGAAGCCAATAAAGAAGGAACATTCTAAAATTCCGATTGCGAAAAGGAGACAGCCGTATTACACAAGATCTGTTGCCGCAGCAGAGAAAAAACTCAGCATGAGTGAACCCGAAAAAAGCGAGCAGAATCTGGTCGAAGCTGGTGTGGGGCAAAATACTACAGCCGGACCAACCGAAGTGTCTTCAATCGACGAGAATACAAAAACACTGAAGGAGCTTGTCCAGCTACTGGCCATGAAGATGGGAGCAGAAGAGCAAAGCAGTGGTTACTCAATAACGGCGGAAAGCTTCGCGAAAATCATTCCGGAGTTTGACGGAGAATCCATGCCGGTCAAGAATTGGTTTGACAATTTCGAGCTAAATGCTGCAGCTTATGGTCTGAACATAAAGCAGATGTATGTACAGGCACGTGCCAAAATGACGAACACAGCAAAATTGTTTTTGGACTCTACTTACGTACATCAATACACAGAGATGCGTTTGTTGCTGCAGACAGAATTTAGTCGTCAATATGTGTGCAGCGCGGATGTTCATGAGCAGCTCCGTGATCGCAAGAAACGCAAGCAGGAATCGTTTCACGAGTACCTTTTGCAGATGAGAAAGATTGCAGCTCTTGGCAGTATAGATGCACGTTCTGTAATCCGCTACATCGTGGACGGTTTAAACTTAAGGAGTGACTTCAAATACACTCTCTACAGTTGCAAGTCCTTTAAAGAGCTGCAGGAGCAGTATGAGGTGTTTGAACGCGTCGGCGAAAAGGGAAATAAGCCGTTTTAGCCGAACGATGGAAAATGGACGCCGAATCAGAAGAAGCAGCACGAGTTCAACGACAAAAGGAGTCATTGTTTCAATTGTGGATCTGCTGATCACCTCCGCAAGGACTGCAAAGCTGCCACGAAATGCTTTAGGAGCAATAAAGAGGGCCACATGTCTAGATATTGCCCTGGGGTAGCTGCTGGTGTCCAAGTTGTGTGCAGTGCAAGTCGCATGAAAAAGGTTACTATCAACGATGTCGAAGTGGAGTGCTTAGTGGATACTGGAGCCGATGTATCTATATTGAGAAAGTTCATCTTTAACAAAATACCCAATATTATTTTGGAGAGATGTGCTTCGAAGCTTCGTGGACTAGGAAAGAAGACCACGTGCCCAGTTGGATGCTTTTTGGCTGAGGTAGCAGTAGATGAGAAGATGACGCCACACAAGTTTGTTGTCGTAGAGGACGGAGACATCGAGTATGACGCGCTGCTTGGATTTGATTTCGTTTCGAAGTTCAATTTTTCATTGTCGCCAGAAGGATACAAGTTTTCTTCCCCGATGGGGGAGAAAGCTTATGAGGAACCAAACCAGATGAGTATTTATAATATTATTAATACAAATGATGAAATCGATGCTCCCCCCCAGTATGCAAAGGAGGTATCGATGCTAATTAGGAACTACAAGGCGGTGGATGCAGTAGCAGAGGTTCCAGTCAAGCTACGAATTGTTCCGGATGGCGAGATCGTTCCATTTCGTCAGTCACCGAGTCGATTCGCAATTGCCGAAGAAAAGGATGTCGTAAAGCAGATTGACGAATGGTTAGCTGCTGGAATTATACGCCCATCTACATCAAACTTTGCCAGCCGTCTGGTGCTGGTAAACAAAAAGGATGGCACATGCCGTATCTGCGTTGATTTCCGTAAGCTGAACTCGATGGTGTTGAGAGACTGCTTTCCCGTCCCTGTAATCGACGACGTGCTCGAAAAGCTGCAGAAAGCGAGTTATTTTACGGTGATGGATTTGGAGAACGGTTTCTTTCACGTTGCCATTGAGGAGGAAAGCAAGAAATTCACTGCATTCATTACTAAATCCGGACTGTACGAATTCAATAGAACACCATTTGGATTTCGAAACTCGCCAGCGGTGTTTATTCGCTATGTAAACCATGTGTTTCAGGAGCTGATGAACAAAAATATCCTCGATTTGTACATGGATGATATAATAATTCACGCCGAGACTAAAAGCAATGCTTGGAAAAGATGGCACTCGTTTTCAAAACAGCAGGAGAGTTTGGTCTGAAGATCAAGTGGCGAAAATGTCACTTCTTGCAAAGGAAGATTTACTTCTTGGGCCACAATATTAAAGACGGAAACCTGTGGCCTGGACAAGAAAAAACTGCTGCGGTTAGCAATTTTTCGGTGCCGAAGAATGTCAGAGCAGTTCAAGCTTTTCTGGGGCTGACTGGGTTTTTTAGAAAATTTGTTCTGAATTACTCGCAGATTGCACGCCCGTTGACTGACCTGCTGCGAAAAGAGGTCCATTTTGAAATGGCTGAGCCTCAGATGAATGCGTTCCAGAGTCTGAAGGATGCCTTGACTAAGGAACCCGTTTTGAAATTGTATATCAGAGGGGCCAAAACTGAGTTACATACGGATGCATCAAAAGACGGATTTGCCGCGGTATTAATGCAGTGGTTCGATGGCAGACTCCACCCAATCCAGTATTGGAGCAAGAAGACAACAGAAGCTGAGTCTCGCCAGCACAGTTACATCCTGGAAGCAAAAGCCGTGTATCTGGCGGTAAAGAAATTCAGACATTATGTGCTGGGATCGCCGTTTAAGTTGATAACAGATTGCTCGGCTTTCAAGCAAACTTTACAGAAGACAGATGTACCAAGAGCAGTCACGCAGTGGATTGTTTATCTGCAGGATTTCGAGTTTGCAGTGGAACATCGCCCTGGAGAACGATTAAAGCATGTTGACTGTCTCAGTCGCTATCCCGACCGCGTTATGCTTGTGTCGTTGGAGATCACTGCGCGCATCAAAAAAGCTCAAGGAAAAGATGAGATGCTGAAGGCAATTACGGAAATTTTAGCCAGCTGTCCATATGAGGGGTACAAGATGAAAGCGGGACTGGTCTATAAGGAGGTGAACGGCAATGATCTTCTCGTAATCCCGAAAGCGATGGAAAAAGAAGTTATTGTTGACGCCCACAGTGCGGGTCATTTTGCGCTACAAAAAACAGTTCATGCTGTGCAACAATCCTATTGGATTCCTCATTTGGAGCAAAAAGTTCAGCAGGTTGTGAACAACTGTGTAAGATGCATCATTTACAACAAGAAGCTTGGCAAGAAAGAAGGATTTTTAAACTGCATCGATAAAGGTGATCAGCCTCTTCATACGCTGCACGTTGATCATCTGGGCCCCATGGATGCCACTGGGAAGCAATACAAGTACATATTTGCGATGGTGGATTCATTTTCGAAGTTTATATGGCTTTTCCCTACAAAGACTACCAGCTGCGAGGAAACGCTGAAGAAAATAGAGATGTGGACCGATATTTTTGGCAACCCAGTGCGGATGGTTTCGGACAGAGGCTCCGCTTTTACTGCCAACTTGTTTGCAGAGCACATGGAGAAAAACAGTATCGTGCACGTGTGGAGCACAACCGGAATTCCCCGTGGAAATGGTCAAATCGAGAGGGTAAATCGCACGATCTTGTCAATCATTTCTAAGATTTCGGCGGATGATCCAGCCAAGTGGTTTAAGGCAGTACCAGAGGTGCAGAGAGCTGTTAATTCCCACTTACACGCTTCAACGAAAAAGTCACCGTTCGAGATAATGTTTGGCGTGAAGATGAACAATAAGCCAACTGATCGTATTATTCAGCTTTTAGAGGAAGAGATGTATTTAAGCTTTGACGAGCAACGGCAGCAACTTAGAGTAGATGCAAAGATTGAGATTCAACGTGCACAGGAGTCATACAAGAAGCACTTTGACCAAAAGCGGAAACCGGAGGTCAACTATCAAGTTGGAGATTTAGTCGCTATACGCCGGACACAGTTTGTTGCAGGAAAAAAGCTCGCTGGAGAATATTTGGGACCGTATGAAATAACAAGAGTCAAAAGAAATGGCAGATATGAGGTTCGGAAGGCAGCGGATGTAGAAGGTCCATCTAAAACTTCCACCAGCTGTGATCACATGAAGTTGTGGCGTTACGTGAAGGACAATGAGGATGCTTGGTCATCCGGGACAGATGAGTAATCAGGAATGGCCGAATGTAAGACTGTGTAGGCGAAATAGAGAATAATAACAGCAGAATAACATCAGGAACAGCAGTAGTACCGATAACAGCAGGAACAGCAGTAGTAGCAGTAACAGCAGGAACAGCAGAACAGCAGCAGAACAGCAGCAGAACAGCAGAAGAACAGCAGCAGAACAGCAGCAGAACAGCAGCAGAACAGCAGAAGAACAGCAGAAGAACAGCAGGAACAGCAGAAGAACAGGAGATTAACAGGAGGCATTCAGCGGAGACGACAGCAGCAGAACGGAAGCAGAAAAACGACGCAGAATAAGCAGAATAGAGAAACTACGCAGTTATCTTGTATTCTTCCACCATATACTTATAATCTATACTTAATATTAATAATAAAACCGAGGTGACTTAATAACCCACCTTACATACATAATACCACAGGCAGAACTCCTGCAGATATTTTTATTTTCGCCGAAACACCAAAATATAATACACAGTCAAATAAAATCAATAAAATAGAAGAAGTAAATGAATCACGAAATAAATTTGAATTTGATACTAGATATCGACAAGCTCCACTAGTAAAATCAAAAACCACTAATCCGTTTAAAAAGACAGGAAAAATCACAAAATTAGATGATAATCATTACGAAGAAGTTAACAGAGGAAGAAAAATAATACATTATAAGTCTAAATACAAGAAAACAAAGAAAATTAACGAAAACAAATACGATAATTTCAGATGCTCGCCAAATGAAAACTAAACCTAACTTGTTGATCAACACTATTAACATCCTATTAATTTTAATACATTTTACAAAACTTACCAATGGCCAAAATTTGAAAATCAGTCCCGTTCAAGCAAAAACAAGAAAACAAAGAAAATTAACGAAAACAAATACGATAATTTCAGATGCACGCCAAATGAAAACTAAACCTAACTTGTTGATCAACACTATTAACATCCTATTAATTTTAATACATTTTACAAAACTTACCAATGGCCAAAATTTGAAAATCAATCCCGTTCAAGCAAAAAACGGTTATTTAATATTTAAAACAGGAACCTTGGACTTACCATCTAATTACGAATATCATTGTTTAACCGTCAACTTAACCAAAACGGAACTAACGTATACTAATTTAATTAAACAATCAGAAGAATTTTCAGGTTTAAAACAAGTTATATACTTAACAGAGAAATTAAACAGAGAAATGAATGGAATTAGAATTGCAAAACGTATCTATTTGGAACATTAGATGAACAAGATAAAGAAGAATTAATAAATAAAATTGAAAATTTAGAACAGAACACAATTCAAGTTAATGAACTTAATAAAGTAATAGATTAGGTAAACAAAGGTATTGAAACAATAAATCATTTAAGCTTGGTCAATAATGTAGACAAAGGCTAGCATTACTTATTTTTAATCTACAAGAATTTACTGAATATATAGAGGACATAGAACTAGGAATGCAACTTACTAGACTAGGCATTTTTAAACCTAAATTACTTAGCATGATACTTTAACACATGTTAATTCAGAAAAACTATTAATAATAAAAACCTCTACTTGGTTACAAAGCAATACTAATCAAATATTGATAATTTCTCACATCCCAAAAGACATCATAAAAACTTCAATATTCAAAATGTTGCCTTACCCAAATGAATTTAATGACATATAAACAGTAACATACCCACACCCACATATCTGCCACATAAACATATTTACATTACGCATTTGTCACACCCAAAAATCATCGGCTCCCAAGAGTCGCCAATTAATATAAACATCCTCTTGAGTTATAAACAAATGAAAGAACCCCAAATCCCACGACTGACCAATTAATGTAAACATCCTCTTGCGTTACAAGCAAATGTCTCCAAGCTCCAAAATATTTTTATTCCCCAATACTGTAAAATTGCAGACGCAGCTCAAACCTAGATCAATCTCATACTCAGAGCTCTTATTTTGGACACTATCAATTTGTCAATAAAAGTTCTTTCTCCCAATCGAAGGTTTTATAAGCGCTACCGTAGTTTATAAGTTTGAGTTTTAAGTTGAATCTTGTAGGGAGTAGACCTATCTCTCCCAGTTCGCGTTTACACTATTTTGATAAATAAAAATTTATATTTTTTTCAAAGTGCTAAATCCCGAATTTGTTATTCTATATATTAACATATCTACCACATAAACATATTTACACAACGTATTTGTCCCAGTAAATAAAGAACCCTAAATCATCGGCTCCCACAAGTCGCCAATTAATATAAGCATCCTTTTGCGTTATAAACAAATCCAACAGTCCCACGAGTGACTAATTATTGTAAACATCCTCTTGTGTTATTAACAAATGTCCCCAAACAATAAAAAGGTTTTATCAGCCAATACTGTAAAATTGTAGACGCAGCTCAAAACTAGATCGCTCTCATGCTCATTGTTCTCATTTTGGACACTCTTAATTTATCGATCGCGTTCTTTCTCCCAATCGCAGGTTTAATAAGCGTCAGCGTAGTTTATAAGTTTGAGTTTTAAGTTGAATGTTGTATGAAGCAGACCTATCCCTCCCAATTCACATTTACTCTATTTTGATCAATAAAGAAATTTCTATTTTTTTCAAAGTGTTAAATACCGAATTTGTTATTGGCGCAGCCGGTAGGATAGAACTATTTATACGGTTATATTGTTAAAAAGACCAAATATCATTCGTCACAGTAAAATTTTAAACCAGCTATCGCAGTGTCGGTTTTTGTCGCTATTATACGAACGGAAAACTCAATTTTTGCATCATGCTATCGAAGCTCAGGTTGCGAGGTTTATAAACAACAAAAAAATAAATCTTGACCCGTGTGACTGTCAAGTATATAAAACGTACAAATTTGCTAAAACGCGTTAAGTGCAAGTTATTGTAGAAGTTTGTGTCTTTGGTAATAACACCAGGGTTACTAAAAAAACAAAAAAAACATTAGTTCTCCCCCACCCGGTGGTAAGAGGCAAGGTAAGAGTTAACAATATTATTTCAAATTCAAAATACAAAAAACTTTTAAATTTGTGAAAAATTAACAAAACTAAACAAAACCAAAATGGCAGAACCAGTGATACTATTATTAGAAAACCATCTTAATCAAGCCCTGAACCAAGTCAAGCATGTGCCGCGATTTGGAGGCAACACGCTTGAACTCCGCCCGTTCATCAGGAGGATATAATTCATCCTAGAGCTATACTCTACATCATGTATACGCCAGGCGATCGTATTCTTCAGTGCGATCGAAATGCAGCTTCCCGGAGATGCCCAGAGGATATCTCAACTATCAACAGTCAGATGCTGGATGGATTTAAGGAACGCTCTCATCAATGAGCACAAAACTCAGACGTCTTGCGAAGAACTACTAAGAGGTATGTATAACACCCCCTTTCCGGTGTGTATACGTTAACTCGTTGAGGATATTGAGTCCAAATCTTTTATAATATTAAATAAATTAGCATTAGAAAATAGCGATGCAAAGTCGATTTTTCAACGTTAATATATCATTTTCTTATTTTAATCTTATAGTAAATTCATCATACGTTATAAAAATTTAAATTAAAAGTTTTAAAAGCGCCATCAAAGTGGGCTTGCGATTATCTGATATCCCAATAGAAATTCGCGATATAATATTTACTTGCTTTATATTGTATCACACGCGTTAAATTGGTACAGAAAATTCAACTAAATTATGGAAAATAATCTTCAGGGTATTCACTATGTTATGGAACTGCAGTCTTTCGACCTGGGACGGCGCCGGAGCCTCAGGGCCCCGGAGTCCTCAGGGCGTAGTACCCCCAATGTGCATACAGTTCCCCAACATTAAACATCGATAAGTGTCGACTTCTCACTCTATCGCGCTGACACAGCGCACCCACCCTTCCTGTGGTGCCCCTAGTGACGCGAGAGAGGCACCACCCATCGTTAACGGCCGGAAGCACCGCCAGGCGGTCTTCGACCGGTCCATCTCCCCTAACAGCTAAGTAACTCACTCCATAATTTTAATTTCTCTTTTAAGATTTAATATTTACAACTTATATGCCTTCGCAGGTAAGGATGCTTCTTCAAATACGGGACCCTTAGCGCACCAGCGTTTTGGAAATAAGTTAAGGGGTCACAGCAGTAGCACCAACGAGGTCAGGAAACAGGCTACAGTCGCTGCAGAGCTCCGAGGGATGAGAAGGAATATAAGTGCCTATTGACCAAAGAGCTTCCCTCACTTCTAGAGATTCCCGCGAGCAAATTGCTGGACTTAACAAGGGGCGAGATAGGAAGCAGGTAAATCCGCATCAATTGACAAATATGGTAAGTACAATTTACAAATTTAATTTCCTTAAATGACTAACTATTGGTGTTTTGCAGGTGCCAAAGGACTGCTGTCGGCACAGCTTTTTGTCCCGAGTGGCATCCGCTGGGGAAAGAACTGAGGCCAAGCGTGATTCGTGGCCGCTGGACGTTGGCCGGCTAGAAAGGCGGCCGAATGCGCGTCGCTGGACTCCAGCCAGGACCAAAAAAAATATGCAGGGATATATCTGCTGCGGACGGGCCTCGTCACCCACTCATATTCGGAACGGACTCACCGGCGTGATCCTGAGACGGTCTGTTCACTGGTCTCTGCCGCTCTAGAGGTATGTAGCTCCGTTTGAACCGTTCCCCTCGATGAGTTGCAACTCAGATTAAGGCTGATGTCGTCTAGAAAAAAGGTTGTCTTCTCCGCCGAAAAAGGTTGCTTATCTACGCCGAAAAATTACCGGGGCTCTTTTGATGGGTTCCCCGGATAGCCTAAGAACACAGCACTAAATAAAGTAACTAATAAAATTAGTGATTCACCACTTACTTACTTTATTTAATTTACTTCGCGGGCGCGGTTTAAGTTGGATCTCTATGATCCGCAATATGGCAGCTACTGACTTGCAATTTCAGTCATTGCATACCTTCTTCGCCATCTTCCTACTTGGTGCTCTCAAAAGTGGGTCATTGGACGACCCAAAAATAGTTAAGAGAATCCCTAGAGCGAAACGGGATTCATTAAAATATTTAAATCTCCCAATGACCAACAAAAGGGGGCGCCACTACGTTTTGTTACCCTACCTGCGCTATCGATAATTCCTTTGTCCTCGATTTCGATCTACCTCTAGCAGGTTCCAACTCAAAATGCAACACCACCCAAGGATTTGAAGAGACGGTGCCCGATCGGCGGATGTTGCTGGGCTGAGTTGGCTCGGGGTGTGGGGGGAGCGGTAGGTCGGTGCCTGGCCTGCGTATGTCGCCATGCTGGTGTTGCACTGGGAGCGGGGGCGGAAGAGTCGGGCGGTTAGCCCTATACTGTTAACTCTTCCCCCTTCGAAAATCTGCGTCCCGGAGATCAGCAACCTTTCGCGGGGGCCACACTGATGGTCTGCACCTCCAGTTCGACGATGTTTCGATGCGTTGGGATGCCTTTGGAGGAGGTTATTTTTCTCCATACGATGTATAGCAGCAAAGCCACAATGAGGGTCACCACTGCTTCTGTTGGATTGAGAATAAAAAATTGTTAGATATTGTTGACAGCTTCCTTAAGTTCTGTAGGCTAAAATCATGAACATATTTTAGCGAAAGTCGGTATCCAGTGGCGGTTACTTTGCTAAGTACGGCCGGCATGGCCATCACATGCGTTGTCGAGTAGCTGCTGTAAGACATGTTCCCGATGTGGACGGTCTCGTTATCGTACTGGACTATAAACGATCCCAACAGATGGCGTTTCCCCGAGTCCGTTACGACTGTCCTGTTGAAGTTGGTCAGGAACAAGGTACCGTCGTCGACCAACTCTACAATCTCCTGATTGCTTCTCAGGAGGTCGCAAAGAGCATGTCCTCCTTTTAGGAGCCTGGGAATACAGCTGGCCTCGTCCAGTTTCCTTAAGTTTTTTCCCGGCACACAGTCGTATTTCGGATGGAAAGACAGTTTCCCAATACTAGGGTTTACTAGGTTTCCTGGGGGTCCATCGCCAGCTTGTTGTATTCCAGCGCCACTTGTTTGCCCTCCGTAATCGTGGGGTAAAGAAGCATCAACCTGTATTTGGTGTCCACGACTTTGGGAAGTGCTAGCACGTATAATAGGCAGGTTCCGTTAGTTATGATCGATGGTTCCGCGAATTCCACGGCTTCCACCACATTTTGGAATGGTAGGCTGCGAGTTTCTGCCAGAAGGGTTTTCACCTCTTTGTGGTCCAAAAGATTTGAGTTTATTACCGACGCCTTCGCTAGTTGACAGGCTCGAGTGATTTCATTGACCTGCTTCAGCAGTATCATTGCCTTCTGCATTAAAATTGTGACCAAATGGACCTCTCCATCAATGGAGTTCACCCTTGCCATCATAACGTCAAGCTTTTGCAGTGATTCGTGCGTGGAGTCAAACAATTTCGTATTGATTTGTATCTGTACGTTGTACGAGACTGGAGGATGGTATTCCAATCCGATGCGTCGGGTGATCCGGCAACCCATTTCCCGGCTGACCCCAGCCAGTCTATGGACCGAGGCGCGCGGTGTGCCGACGTCATTCTTGTAATGCCATCGGTAGCAGTTTCCAGGTAGTGGCATATCAGCGCTGCGACTCTGGTATCGGTGGCCACTGATGTTTCTTCGGTGGTCTTGTCAATTATATTTTGTGTTTGTTTTAGGTCGATAATGTGGGCGATTTGAACACTCCATTAACGCGCCATACCACACCCTGCTGAAGTGGGACTACCGGCGTATCATATTTGAAGGTGTGAAGAGCAGTTGCGATGATCGGGCGAGAGACGTTACCCAATTTTGTTTATTCAGTATTTAAACCTAAGCGTAGTATTTCGTATTTCTGTTAATTGTTGTTACTTTTTTTGTGTACTTTTTTATACTTTTTGTATGTAAATTAAATGTAGTACATTTCCCTTTTATTCTTTAATTTTTTTGTATTTTATCAGTTTTATATTTTTTATACTTTTTGTATGTAAATTAAATGTAGTACATTTCCCTTTTATTCTTTATTTTTTTGTATTTTATCAGTTTTATATTTTCTTACAGGGGAAATAGTTTTAGTTTTTTGTTAATAATTTTTACTTATTGTGTTTTTTTTTATTTAATAACCTTGTTTGTTATTTTAAAGGATTCATGAAACGTTTTCAGCTAGGTCGTCTTCAACTTTTTATTTCAGACTTATGGAAGATTTTTCCTGATCTAGTTTTGACCGTGACTCTACCATTACCTTTTACCTCCTCTGGTTTGTTTGTTAGAGACATAGACAGTGTCCCCCTGATTATATTTTAACGGCTTATTTCTGTTTTTATTAAGCCTATCAGTTGACATTTTCTGTTTGTGCAGGAGTGACCCCCTTATGTCTTCCTGCGTCTGTTAATTTGCCAGGCCCTCATAATTCATCCTGGAAGTTCTGTTGAGGAAGATGTCGACTGGTTTGCGGTTCGTCACCGAATGGACAGAGTTGTTATATCTGTATACGGCAATAAAAATCAACTCGGTTACTCTTAGGTTACGGTGGTCGTTTTTCAGACACCGATATATTTCAAGAAAGGTTGAGTGGAATCTTTCAACATGGCCGTTCACTTCACTCTTTTAAGATGGTGTGTAATAAACGGTTATTCCGAGAGTTTGTAAATAGTTAGGCACTGTGGGGCAAAGTAGACCCCTTTCATTGTCTGAGACTATTGTTTCTGGTGCTGTGAAATAATGCAGAACTTCGGTCAGCCTTTCGCGGAGATGGACTGCCGACTTTGATTCTATCGGGAAAAGTTTGGCAAACTTTGAGAATTTATCGATGCAGCTCAGGAATTTGAGCTTCTCGATCGTAAAAAGGTCAATGTGCAGGATTTCGCATGGGTAGTTAGGGATAGGGGTTAGTTGAAATTCCGGCTTGGCCAGGTGCCTATCATATTTAAACATTTTACAAGCCCGGCAAGAAGAGACCTAATGCGGCTTGCCATTCTGGGAAAAAAAATTCTTCCAAGATTTGTAAATTCATTTCTTTTGGATTTCTGTGGGCCCTAGAATGTTCTGCATTTATTATTCCATTTGTCTCTACTTCGTCCGCTATATCAGTTACCAACCTCTACGTAATGCGAAGTTTGAACCCCGGGAAGTTCTCTCGGTAGCACTCTTGCAGAGACTGTAAGTGGCTGCCTGGAATTTTTATGCCACTAATTATTAATGGCTTCAAGTATTTCATCAAACAGGGTAGCAAATTTATTGTGGGGTCAATGGGAATCAGGTGACGTACGTAGCCCGTGTGTGGTGTTTCGCAAGAATATTCCAGCCTATTTTTCTCAAACACAAGTTGATTCCTAAATACGTTAATAGGGTCTTCCACGTGAGGAATTAAATCTGATGCGTCTTGAAGCGCACTGTGAACGGTAGCAACGGAATTCGTTGTTGAAGTTGAGGATGTGTCGGCATTGAGGTAGTTGGGACTGATGATCGGTATAAACTTTGATTGACGCGGCGCCATAGGGGTAGGATCGTAAATTATCGAGGGCCCATACTATCGTGGAGGCATTTCTTTTATGGCTTTCACCTTCTTTTCATCTGCGCGGAACCCATCCGCCGTTACCACATAACCCAGGAATTCGACCCGGGTGCGTAGAAACTGTGTCTTTTCCAAATTCACTTGGCATGTCTCAATTTTTTAAATACGGCGCGAAGGTTACGCCAGTGAGACTCGTAGTCTTTACTAAAGACGATAATATCGTCGATGTATACGTAGCAAATTTTAAAAATGTGCTCTCGTAATACGTCGTCGATCATTCTTTGGAAAACAGCCGGTGCATTCTTCAATCCGAATGACAGGCGCAGAAACTCGTATTTCCCGTTCAGGGTAGGTATGTCGGATTCCTTCATGTGAATTTTTTGGAACCCGGACGTTAAATCAAGAGTGGTAAATAGTTTGGCCTCCCCCAGACTAGACAATGTAGATGTTATATCAGGGATTGGGTAGGTGTCGGAGATGGTGACTGCGTTAAGACGTTTGAAATCTATCACCATTCGGTATTGTTTTTCCCCATTGGGCTTGGGCTTTTTTGGGACTACCCATATAGGGGAATTGTAGGGGATCTTGGAGGGTCTGATTATTTCCTCGCGCAGGAGCTCGTCGACCAGATTTTCTACCTCGCCTCTCATGTTCGCGGGGTAAGGGTAGCTTTTTAAATATATGGGTTCCTGAGTACTTCAGCAGCATTACATCTATTTGGTGTTCATTGAGGAATTGAGTTATTTCAAGTTTGTGCCGTGAAACGCCATTGACATTCAACATCGATATTCGAAAACAAGATATCGATTATTTAGATTGTCGGGATGTGAGCAAATTTATTAAAAT
This sequence comes from Drosophila fuyamai, assembly GCA_018153365.1. Classification (NCBI taxonomy): domain Eukaryota; kingdom Metazoa; phylum Arthropoda; class Insecta; order Diptera; family Drosophilidae; genus Drosophila; species Drosophila fuyamai. The sequence continues at coordinate 517,823 of JAECXW010000540.1, forward strand.
GTTTTGATTTTGCATAAGGTTTGTCATTGCTGTTTTCATGAAGGACATAAATTCCATCATACCCTGTTGTAAAGTCAGCATCATGGTTTCCATGCTGTTTGGTATTTGTCCTATTGCATGCTGAGGTGTTATTATATTTTGCTCAAAGCATTGAGCTTGTTGGAACCTATTCTGATTGGGAAGTCCTGATTTTAGGGCTCTAGCGTATGAAACTCCCCCATTTGTGTTTGTGGGCCTAAATGAAGATCGCTAAGAAAACATCAGGTTTAGTTTGTGATTGAACGTACGCATTTCGTGCATTCTGGGAGCGTGCGTATTTTGCTTGTTGAAACTGACTCTTCAGCTCTTTATAGACCGGGCAGCCTCCGTAGTTTGCGGTTTGGTTATCTCCACAGTTAGCGCATTTCTTCGTTTTTGGGTTTTCTTTGCTTGTAGGGCAAGGTTCGGAGTTGTGGAAGCCACCACAAGCTGACTGATCGCTTGAAGCCACCACAAGCTGACTGATCGCTTATGCGGTTCTTCAACAGTAATCCTTCTATGGAACAGGAATTGCAGTTTGTAGATCCGATGCACTTCATTTTTCTTCGAGATATCTTTGTCGTTTTCGTTCTCGATCTCGGCAGCAGTGCAATTGTTGGTTGTCTTAACATTTGTTCGTTGTTCGTACAGTGCGTGCGTTCGGCATAGTACTGTCGTAGTTTTTTTTATGCAAAATTCTAAAAACTCAAATTAAGATTTTTTTGAACTTTTCTCTGCCCCCAGCTCCCCTACACTGCGTGCGTTCGGCATATTACTTTTTAGTCGTTTTATATATTAAAAACAAAAAAAAAATAAATAAAAAATATATATACCTCTTCGATTCCAAAAACAAGAGAGAACGCTATAGTCGGGTGCCCCGACTATCAGATACCCGTTACTCAGGTAAAAGGAGTGCGAGGGAGATGGAGATAGAAACTTTGATCACGCATAACTTTTAAACGAATGGTCCGATTTGAAAAATTTCTTCTACATTTCGATAGGTATTGATAAACACAATAAAACTGCATTTTTACTTTTCCGAAATATTTAAATTTATATTTAAATAAAATCGTATATAAGCGATTGTGGGCGTTAAAGGGGGCGTGGCACCTGTTTGAAACAAACTTGCGCTGCGTAGGAACTCCTAAAATATGCATGCAAAATGCCAATCTTCTAGCTTTTATAGTTTCCGAGATCTCAGCGTTCATACGGACGGACAGACGGACAGACGGACAGACGGACAGACGGACATGGCTAGATCGACTCGGCTAGTGATCCTGAACAAGAATATATATACTTTATAGGGTCGGAAACGCTTCCTTCTACCTGTTACATACTTTTGCACGAATACAATATACCCTTTTACTCTACGAGTAACGGGTATAATAATTAAATAAAATATAAACGCAATGGCAACCAAGGATATCGAAGAGTTTAAACACAAACGAGATATTTGCATGAAAAGTATAAACCGAACGTATCGAAACTTAAAGGAGGATAATTTGTCTCTTAATCCGGCTCTGCTTTCTGGCTCCAGTTCGACCTTAAAGAGTGGTTGCGGCTTTTATTTCTGTTGATAATATTAATAATATTTTTGGGGAAAAATCCTTTTTCTTTCAGTGCCTCTATTATCTCATTGGTAGTGTAGTGTGCAAGTTATATAACACATTACTTAGGGCCATTTACCCGATTTATAAACAACTTTGAGCCCAGCCTAATTTCCAAACAATTCAGAATTGACTCTGAGATAAACCTGTAGTCAGCTATTTCATTCAACTACGCCTTCGACTGGTTCCCACCCATATCATTTCACACTCCGCATTGAACGGATTCTGTAAACATCCTCAGCCGATATTTTAAACATCGGAGCCCCAAAGCGACCCTTGAAGCTCGATAATGTAAAAACCGATTTCCGGCAGCATCTCGATTTCAGATTTAATTGCCAAATTTCATCATCCTATTTTGCCGACTCTCTTGAGTCACTCTCTTAATCAATTTTTGAAGATAAAATCTCTTAAGCCGAGGTTTGATTATTAATCATTCAGCCCAAATGCAGTCAGTCCGTTTTTGACAATCCCTCGCCAAATAAAAAAGGAAGACAAACCAAATAAAGAAGGAAGACAAAACAAAAGGAAGACAAATTAATTTAGAAGGAAGACTAATAGAAGACCCCAACAAGGATCATCGGCTGGAAGAAGGAAAAGTAGTGAGCGAGAATATTTTTTTATGTATTAATTAAGAAAAATTATAAGAAATATAAGAATACAAAGTGGAAGAGTTAATTAAGGATTTTGAAAATATTTTAAAAATGAATCCAGAACAAGCGGGTCCAAGTAATAAAGGGCCTCACAACGTAAATACCCCTCAAGAGCCTACAAATGCAAATAACACAATGAAAAATGTAGGAGAATTAATTAAACAAATTGTTAATTGTGAATTGAATCCATTAAAAGAAGAGATAGTAAGTTTAAAATCACAGCTTGCTAATAAAATAAAGAATTTTGAAGATTATCAAGTAGAAATAGTTGATCCAAATATTAAATGCGACACATCTTATGAGATCATCAAATCTGTTAGAGAGTATAGAGGTGAAAAAGGCAAATATGTTAGCTGGAGGGAATCAGCTGAAATAGCTATTTATTCAGCAATATTAAGAAACAAAATAACAGGGATGGCCAATGACGCCTTAACCCATATCGGTACAGTTTTAAACTTCGATGCCATAATGGCCAGGCTAGACTTTGTCTACAGTGACAAACGTCCTATCCATATTATTGAACAGGCGTTAAGTGTTCTCAGCCAGGGTAAATTATCCATAATGGACTATTATGGAGCAGTCAATAGAAAATTGACTTTATTAATTAACAAAACAATTATGACTTACGGACGAAACAAACCGATTACTCAGGAAATGAATGAAAAATATAGAAAAACCGCCCTTCGAGTTTTTATAACTGGCCTTAACGATCATATTTCCGACCCAATCTTTTCTATAAATCCCCAAGATTTACAGGAACTTCAAAGTACTAGCATGAGAGCACATTTTGCAAATTCTTTTACAATTACACAGAAAAAAATCACCGAGCACAACCAAAGTGGTAACGGTCAAATATTTTTAAGCAACAAACCAAGACAACTAAATAATTATAACAATAATCCAATACTTTAACAACTTGAACAACTTTAGATTTAATCAGGAAAATAATAACTTTAATAACCGAAATAATAATTTCAATCAAGACCTTTTTATAATCAACAAAATCAATGGAATTTATACATACAACCTCAGAATAAGCCTATGGAAATAGACGAATCTTTGCAGATTCAGAGTAGGCCCAATAATAACTTTAATCAGGGAAATAATTATCAGAATAATAATTATAATAAATGGAATCAATATAGGAAACCATACAATCAGCAGGAACAAGTACAAAATAAAAGAGTGCCCACAGGAACTGTTAATCAACCGGTTAACAAAACAATGAGGCTCAACAATATTGAAGAAGATCATTTTTTAGGCGAGGCTCAGGAGTAGGCTTACTCTACTTAATTCGTACAGATAAAACAATTAATAAAAAATTAAAAATATTAATTGACACTGGGGCAACATCTTGTTATATAAAGACAGGAATATATAAAAATAAGAATGAACTTTCCATTTATAATAGGGTATCTACAGTGAATGGATATTCAATAATTAAATATTATCATATGATAACTATATTTAATATGCGATACACGTTTTACGAAATAGAAGGACTAGAATCAGATTTATTAATAGGAGAAAATTGGAGCTGTAATCGATATTCCCTTAGAATACTAAAATATAATGGAAAAGAAGAAAAATTGAATTACGATAATGGGAACTTTTTAAATCAACATTCTTTATCTGAGGAAAATACCATTCTTCCGTTAAGAGAATTTATCATACAAAAATATTTTGATAAAGAGACTCAAGTCAGATCCGATTCTGAAGTGGGCAATCAAAGTGAAAATAGTTTGGGATACAAAAATCCTGAACACGCCGTCGTAGAAATATCCGACAAAATTAAAAGTTGGGGAAATAAAAATCCAGAACAAGCCGTCGTAGAAGTATCCGACAAAGATTAAATTAACAATATAAAAATATCATCTTCAAATCTATTAAATGATTTGGAGAATGAGATTCAAAACATTATCAAAAAGGAACACTCGAAAAGAAATATGCAGATTCCATTTAGAACTGATATTCGAGGTGAAATAAATACAGAAAATGATACCCATATATAGTAAACAATATCCTTATGCTTTGTCAGCATCAGATTTTGTAAATTCGGAAATAAACCGAATGATAAACGAAGAAAATTATAAGGCCAAGTAGGAGGTTTTATAATTCCCCTGTTATAGTAGTACCAAAAAGGGCTTCAACGAAGATGGAACTCCAAAACTCGGTCTCGTAATTGACTTTAAAAAATTAAATGAAAATACAATACCTGTCAGATACCTAATGCAGGATCCTTCAGTAATTTTGTCAAACTTTGGAAAGGCAAAATACTTTTCAACAATTGATTTAGAATCTGGATTTCATCAGATTCTCATGAAAGAAACATACATAAAAAAAACCTCTTTTTCAATAAATAATGGTAAATACGAATTCCTTCGATTGCCATTCGGGTTAACTAACGCTCCCAGAATTTTCCAATGAGCAATAGATGATATATTAAGAGATGTAGTTGGTAAAATTTCTCATGTTTATATGGATGACATTATTATTTTTTCAAATACTGTTGAACAATATTACAGAGATTTAATTGTCATAATTAAAATTTTGCTGAACGCAAACATGAAAATTTGTATTATCAAAGTTCTTTAAATTAGAAACAAATTTTCTTGGTTACGTTGTTTCTCATAATGTGATCAAAACCGATCCCGAAAAAATTTCTACAATTTTAAAATACCCAATTCCAAAAAACATTCGAGAGCCTAGAAGCTTCCTAGGTCTAACAGGATATTACAGAAAATTCAAGCAAAATTACGCCAAAATTGCAAAACCATTAACCAAATATTTGGAAACTGGCAAAGTATCTAAAAAAGCTTCACGTAGAACTTCCATACAGTTGTATGATTCAGCTGCAAGAGCCAGGGCTGTGAACCCATATTATTTTGGCATGGGTTCGGTTCGGGGTTCAAACCTAATCGACAGATAATGTTCCGGTTTGCGAACCGGTTCATTAATGAGCCGGAGCAGGGTTTAGGTTCGAACCAGGGTTAAAATAAATAATTTTTTTTTTAATGAAATAATAAAGTCAACATTTATTTCCATGTATTTTCCTTCAAATATTATATGTACCATAACATTAAGACTTATAAGTAAAGTTACAAGATTTATGATTTATACAGTGTTCATTAATTAAGGTTAACTAACATTATATCTTCCAAAATATCTTCATCAATGCTACCCCTGAGATCAGATAAAACAATTTTCAAAGTGGAAAACGCCCTACTGATACCTGTGTAGCAGGTACGGCATGAACAACATAAGCTAGTTTTCTTAAGTGTTCACATTGATAGACGTCCCAAAACTTCAAAATACCATCGTCTTTCATTCTAATTCTTTCTATGCCATCAAGGCAATTAATAAACTCACAAGCTGTTTTCCTGCCTTTAATATTGTGGTTAGTATCATATTGCGATAATAGATTTTCATTTTCATCATCTATTGAACATGCAGAGGCAGCAGAGGCATTGAAAACTGCATCATCACCCAAGGCAAGTTGCCTTTGATATATTTCACGTAGGTGTGACTTAGCCTCATTTTTTTGCTCTCTTAATAATACTACTTGATATCTAGGGTATAGAAAAACGGATGATATTATAGGAACTGAATTCAATATGTGTGATCGCTTTTCTAAGCATTTTTACAATGCTACACTATATTTAGAGGACGATTTTAATGTCTTAGAGCGAAGAGAAAACCACTGGAAATAGAAGTCACTTGGCAACAAATCCAGTTTCTGAAGCTTTAAAGAGAACTCATAAAGAGGTTTCAGCAAATCACACAAATTTTTCATATTTGTGTTTTTTAAACGAAGTTCTTTTATGTCATTTGAGCTTTTTAGACAAAATTCTTTTAATGTAAGAACTAGGTCGCACATTAAATACGTGGAATTCCACCGGGTGGCGCAGTCTAATATGGGCTTGTTAAAATTTTCAAAATGAAGCAGATTTAGAATTGTCGGAGTTCTTAGTTTTTTACATAAAGTGCGTATTTTAGATAAATAAATTTTAATTTCTTTTAAAAAATCAGAAACAACTAAATTTAAAGTGTGCGCTGCGCAACGCACTGTGGTGATTGAGTCCTGAGGTAAATCCACTTGAATTTGATCTATGTTTATTTTTTTGTAGAAATGCATTCGCATTCGGAGTGCTCTGCATCGAGGTCAACCCTACATAATTGGTTTAGTTTATTTCCAGCCAAAACCATATTGGCACCATTGTCCACCGTCAGCGTATATACATATTTGTCAGAGCGAAACTTCAAAAGACTCCAGCAGTTTTTGGATAATCGTGGTTAAGTTTACGCTTGTATGCTGCACGTGTATTTCTTTCATAGCTAATGTGTAGCACCTTACTTCCGAACCATTACGAAGCTGAGCGTTTATTCCGATGATAGCACGATCCAAACGGCTTACACAATCCACTTTTATAGATATAAGTCTAAAAAAAAATATAAAACAAAATGTAATATCATCAAGTAACAGGGGTTCTGTAGGACTTACCGATTTTGTAGAACATTTTTAATGTGTAAGCGAATGCTACTAGCTTTTTCCTGAATTAAGTTTCGTATGTTAAAGCGATTGATTTTCAATGGAGGGCTAAAAGCGTCACACATGGGCTTTATAATTATTAAAAAACCAGAATCTTCAACTGTTTTTAATGGACGCCCATTTTTAGTGAATAGTTTCAGGCAAGCATCTAATATGTCAGCTTTGGTGATTTTAAATTTGACATACGCTGTTTCCAAGAATTGCTTTATAGGTGGCTGGTCGGCTGCTACTTGCTTCTTATTTGTTTAAATTTTCTGTACCAACTCCTTGTGCTTCCTTTCAATATGCCGTTTTAAGTTTGAGGAATGTTTGCCTGTCATTTCCAAATCGCAAAGTTTGCACTTATTTTTATTATTTTCTTCATTAGAAATGAAGAAGTCGTGAACTTTTTGGTTTTCCATTGCTGCTGGTAAAAGAGCCATTTCGAAGAATTGGAACTGCCAACTAGAGCTGGAAATAACATCGGCGATGTAACGATACATCGATGTTTTCCAAAAATTTGGGAAAAATCAAGGTTTACACACATCGATGTTCGATGTTTCCTCTTTACCCATCAGTGTTTGGTAGGAAAGAATCTTGGTAATCTAAACACATTTTTGATTAATTAAATATAAAAACCTAAAATATACGTTAAAATTAGTATAGAATTTGATGTATCGATACATCGATGTTTTTGAAACCCATCGAAACATAGATGTAGGTAAACATCGATGATTTTCCAATGATAGTGTCTACTGTCAACCGACAGAATCTTTTCTTCTGTCAAACACAACAATAAAATGAAAAAAAAACTTAACATCTTGAATTAATTATGTGAACGTAACAAAAAAAATCGAGAAAGTGTTCGAAAAATATTCGAAAGCGAAAAATAAAAACGAATTGTTAACACTTTCCTCGATTTTTTTTGTTACATTCACATAATTAATTCGAGATGTTAAATATGTTTTTTTTTTAACATTCCGCATAGAAAATCGTTTATAGCTTTACTGGACATACTCTATTATTAGAATACTACCATGAATTTAATCATATAATTTTAATGTGGGCATACTGCGAAAAGTTTTGGAAGATAATAGTTATATATTATTAGATTGATTGAGTTAGATGCAGGCATTGCATAGACAAAATATTTGCGCATTTTTATTTCCCTTGGTAAATAAACTGTATGTAAATATGATTTGAAAATGGCCCACAATGTTGAATAAAAAAATATGAACACACAAAATAAATTTGTTGTGAACCGAACCGAATATAAAAAAAAAAAGTTCCGGTACGGAGTGGTTTAGCTCCGGAGTTGTTCACAGCCCTAATGAGCTCAAAGATAATTTAATCGCACAAATAGAATTAGTACAACCCGATTATAATAAAAAATGTACTTTAACCACTGGCGCACCAATTACTTTTATTTCTAAAACTTTATCCAAAGCTGATTAATTATATGCTACTAATAAAAAGGAACTTTTAGTCATAGTTTGGGCATTTAAAAATTTACGGAATTATTTATATGGAGTTAATAACATCGAGATCTATACAGATCATCACCTTTATCATTTTCCATTTCTCAAAAAAACCCAAATATTGAAATGAAGAGATGGTATTCTTTTATTGAGAGTTATTCACCAAAAATTATTTATAAGCCAGGGGTAGCAAATGTTGTCGCGGATGCCTTATCAAGAATCCAAATTAATAACTTGACAGAAAGTAATGAATCGGTCTCAGATCAAAACACTCAGCATTCAGCAGAGAGTAGTTTTGAGAATGTTATACAAGAAACCCGAAAGCCCTTAAACCAGTTTAAGCAACAATTGCTAATAGCAACGGGGAGGTATACAATACATGAGTCGATAAACTCATTTGGAAATACAAGGCATATAACATAATATGATACTCCAGAAAAATTTGGTATCAATTCTAAGGGAATATATTCCACCAAATATAACTATAGAAATTCATTGTACTTTAGAAGATTTTTATAGAATACAAAAACCACTTAAAGATAATTTTATTAATACATTTTTATATACGAAAATATTTGTCCAAGATGTCGAAAATGCGGAAGACCAGGCTCTTATTATCACGTAAACTCATTGTAGAGCTCATAGACGGCTTGATGAAAATTATAAGCAAATACGTAGATTATATTATTGGCCGAATTTATACAAAAAACTTAAAGAATATATTAAAAATTGTCAAATCTGTAATCAGAATAAATAAGATAGACACCCCGTGCAAATTCCTTTCGGAGAGGCAGAAACAGAGGGTGAAAATTTACATATTGATATGCTCAAAATGTAATATTCATTACTTGTATTTCCGAAACTTTATTTTCTATATTTAATTTATTTTGGATTTCTTTAACTATCAAATATTTTGAATAGGTAGATTCCTAAAAAAACAAGTGAGAACGCTAATTAACGTTGACTATGTTGAGCACCTTGACCAGCTGTTCCAAAGTCATCCGTTAGATGGCGCAATACAATATACGGGCCATGAGAGGCCGAAATGTAGGCGCTAGCCAGGCTTAAGCGTTTAATGGGTTTTTGGGGGTTAGAGTGGGCGTGGCAAACTTTTATTAGGCGAAACAAATACATATCAATTAAAATTTTCATAATAGCATCAAAACTGTGGCAACAGCTTGTGGCTTGTGGGCGTCAGAGGGGGAGTGGCACCATTTTGAAACAAACTTGCGCTGCGTAGGACGTCCTTAAATCTACATGCAAAATGCCAATCTTCTAGCTTTTATAGTTTCCAAGATCTCAGCGTTCATACGGACGGACAGACAGACGGACAGACAGGACAGACGGACAGACGGACATGGCTAGATCGACTCGGCTAGTGATCCTGAACAAGAATATATATACTTTATAGGGTCGGAAACGTGTGACGCTCCAGAGCGCACAATATAAGTAAATATATAAAATAATCTTAGGTTAAGAGAGATAAAAAGCATGAAGCGACAACATAGTACATAGGGAATAGGATTAATATAATAATAAGATTAGTTTAAGAGAATAAAAAACCTGAAAGGAATTCAAATTCAAATAAGAAGGCGGGCGCGCCAATAGAAATAGCTGCGCACACTGATCCACGATCACCGGGTCACACTGATCCAAGATTACCTGGTCACACTGACCCATGATCAGCTGGTCACACGCGCTAAGCCGTATGACCGCACACTTATTCACGCCAACGGGTATAAAAAGGGCGCCGGTTGCCCAGTTCAAGTCACTCTCTGCAACCGACAGCGATCGGAGAAGGTGAGCCTTACGCATTGGTGTGAGCAACCTCTCTGGGAGTTACTTGTGGAGTCTTTTTTTGGGATAGGGTCTAGTACCCCGTCCAAATACGTTGTAGTTAGCGAAACCCCCTTCCCCCTCCTCTACCCACTCTCCGAAAGACCGGCCGTCATCAGTGCCAGCCGATCTTCGGGGTTCCACCACCCACTCATGGTGGTGGGTGCGACTCGTCTCACAAACTGGAAGACCTCAGTGGTCTCCACACTCTCTCTCTCCTAACCTGGAAGACCTAAGGGACCTCCAAAACTCTCTCGTCTAACCTGGAAGACCTAAGTGGCCTCCAAAACTCTCTCGCCTAACCTGGAAGACCTAAGGCCTCCAAAACTCTCTCGCATAACCTGGAAGACCTAAGTGGCCTCCAAACCCTCTCTCACACACGAAGATATCAGGGATATCTCGGGGGGAATTATCTAGAGGCAAAGGGACGCATACAGAGGGACATATTCTCCGGCGCAAACAGGAAGCCGTTGCTATCGTGTTCAACCACCGAGGGGCATACTTTCCGGCGCAGATAGCCGTATTCTTTCTTTCTCATCTACAGGACGCCAGCCGCTGCGCAACTACCGAAGGACGATCAGTAGCCGCCCACGACCGCACTCGACGACACCGCCGAAGACGGAACCAGCCGCGCCGCTCTATCCTTGTCTTAAACTCTGTAAAATTTAAGTAAATAAACACAACCCCCTTCAATTTCACCGAACCCCGCTCGTGTCATACTCTGGGAACCGGGTCAAACTCTTACAGCAACCACTCCTGACATAAATAAATGTTGGAACGAACTCCTGGACGCCGTTGAACTACCCCAGCATAGCAGGAACGTTACATGGCGCCCGAACAGGTTAAAGTGGTTGCAAAGAGGAGACGCCGGTAGAGAGTTATGTCGACCTGGGTGTACCTAGCATCAAAGGCGGATCTGATCGAGTACGCGGAGGAATTTGGATTGGACGCAACTGGAAAAGCGGATGAATTAAGACAGAGAATAGCATCATTTGTAAAGAACCCAGAGGAGATCAGGCGGAGGCTTGGCAAGCTAGCGGAGAAACACAGCAAGGAGAAAGGGTTGACGGAGCAAAACAAGTCACCGACAGAGGAACTGAGCGAGGTAGCAAACCAGATATACCTCCTGGTGAAACAATTTAAATCACCAACGCGGTCGGAAAGAAAGACATCAGACATGCCGGATAAAAAGGAACGGAAAATGGAAGTGGAAACCATAGACCGAGTGCGGAGCTGGGGGATACGCTACCAAGGAACCACCAATCCTTTAGAATTCCTCAGCAAGACGGAGGAGTGGGCCAAAGGCTACGGGATAGACGAAGACGCTCTGATTCAAACCATGCCCTTCATCCTGGAAGGGGTAGCAATAGACTGGTGGAACACCACACCGAGTCAGATAAATACTTGGAAGGAACTCAAGGAAGAACTGTTGGAATATTTCCTACCACCCAGATTCCAGGAACAGGTGGAGACACAAATTGCACAGCTACGACAGCGGGAGACGGAACTAACAAGGGAATACGCAATGAACCTAAGGAAGTTAATGAGATTCACAGAGTATTCGGAAGAATCGAAGTTGGACCGTATATACAGGAATTGCAGAAGCAAAATAAAACTCTATACTAGACGCTCAGGTTTTAAAACATTAACGGAATTCTTGAAGTTAGCCGAAGAAGTAGAAGAAATAGAGGCAATGGAAGGAACCAACCGGCCGGTGGTAACCGGGAACCAGAACGGAACAACAGATATCTGCATGAGATGCGGGGGAACAGGACATACCACAAGATCCTGCACCAACCCGCCGAGATTGTTCTGTTGGGTATGCGGCAGAAACGGAACAAGAACAACGGAGTGTTGCAAAGCCATAACGGGAAACACCGGAGGTCCGAGCAGATAACGCTGGTAGCTCAGGACTAGAATCAAACACCAGCTGCATGGGACCAATTAAGGTGTGACGGATTCCAGATATTGGCCATGATAAAGATCGGAGCGGTAAAAGCGAAAGGAATAGTAGATACGGGAGCATCACGGAGCGTGATCAGCAAGAGAAGATACAGCGAATTAAGAAGACATGGAAGATGGAGGAAAGTGAGGACAGAGATAACGATGGCAAACGGATCAAGACAAAAATCAGATGGAGACTTCACAGCCAGAGTGCAATTCGCCGGAGAAGAATTCGAATTGGATTTTCTGATTTTAAACCAGGTTACAGGAGGGATACTACTGGGAATGGACTTTCTGGCGAAGACACAGACAAGGATTCAATGCGGCAATCTGGAGCTGGACATCACAGAAGCAAAGGAATGTCCAGAAGAAGAGGAAACCAGGCAGACCACAATCGATATGGAACCAACAGAGGAGGAGATCGACAAATTTCTGGAAAAACAAATGCAAGTATTCGAAGGAATGAAGGGAAATACTAATATTACAACCCATAAGTTTTACATGAAGGATGAAAGGCCAGTAAAACAAAGATACTACCCACGTAACCCAAAGCAGCAAGCGATAATCAACGAACAAGTGGATGAATTAATAGCATTGGGATTAATAGAACCATCACATAGCCCATTCAGCGCACCAGTGGTGCTGGTAAAGAAGAAAAACAACGAATGGAGAATGTGTGTGGACTATCGGCTACTGAACGAACGAACCGAAAAGGATGCTTATCCGGTACCAAGAATGGACTTTATCTTAAATCAGCTAAGAGAGGCGAAATTCATCAGCACGCTGGATTTGAAATCCGGATATTGGCAGATACCAATAGAGGACCACAGTAAGCAGTATACGGCGTTCACCGTACCAGAACGAGGTTTGTTTCAGTGGAAGGTGATGCCGTTTGGACTCACAACAGCTCCGGCTACATTCCAAAGAGCACTAGATACGGTCATAGGGCCAGAAATGGAGCCGTTCGCGTTCGCATACCTGGACGACATCGTGGTCATCGGAAGGAACAAATAAGAACACTTAGAGAAATTAAGAGAAGTGTTCAGACGGCTGCAAAATGCAAACCTAAAGATTAATGCGGAGAAGTGTCATTTTTTTCAAACAGAGCTAAAATACTTGGGACACATCGTGACCGACAAGGGCATCAGAACGGACCCAGAAAAGGTGGCGGCCATACGAGAATTACCGACACCGAAAAGCACGAAGGAGGTACACAGTTTCTTAGGTATGGCATCGTGGTATAGGAAATTCATCCCTGGATTCACCGAAAAAGCAAGTGCAATACAAGAGCTGTAAAAGGAAACAAATTCGAGTGGCAGGCCCAACATCAAAAAGCGTTCGAACGGATAAAAGAAAGCTTAACTATAGCACCGGTACTGGCATGCCCGGACTTTACAAAACAGTTCAAACTGCAAACGGATGCAAGTGACCTGGGAATAGAAGCAGTGTTAACCCAGGAAGATGCCGAAGGGGAACATGTGATCTCGTACGCAAGCAGAAAGTTGAGCAAGGAAGAACAAAATTATAGTGCAACCGAAAAGGAGTGCTTAGCAATTTACTGGAGCATCAATAAGTACAAAATGTACCTGGAAGGCTACCAATTTGTAGTGGTAACGGACCATTTGGCACTGAAATGGTTAAATTCGATAGAAAGCCCCTCAGGGAGGGTGGCCAGATGGGCACTCGGATTACAACCATTCCAATTCGAGGTCAGATACCGAAAAGGAAAGTTGAACGCAGTGGCAGATGCTTTATCCAGGGCACCAACAGTAGAAATCAAAGCCGCAAGAAGTCAAACCGATTGGATAAAGGAAGCATTCGAGGAGGTAAAAAAGGACCCGAGCAACGGGGAATTTAAAATAGAAGGGGAAAGACTATACAAGAAAGGCGGCAGCGAAAAAGACCTACAACCATGGAAACTTTGCATCTCAAGGAGCGAAATTCAAACGGTGCTCCGAGAAAACCACTGCAACGCGACGGCAGGACACCTAGGAATATTCAAGACGTTGAAAAGGATTAAGGAGAGATATTTTTGGCCCAGAATGAGGATGGAGATTATAAAATTCGTAAAGGCTTGCGAGAGCTGCCAGCGATACAAGCTGTCTCAACAAAAATCCGCGGGAAAAATGCTAACTAAAATTACCGAAGCACCATGGGAAACTATATGCGTAGACTTCGTCGGACCACTACCACGTACGAAACATGGAAACACCACACTAGTAGTAATAGTAGACAGGTTCTCGAAATGGACCGAAGTCGCGGCAGTAAGGCAAGCAACGGCAGAAGCTTTCCTGAAATTATTTCGTGAAAGAATAATCGCATGAGTTGGAGCACCAAAAACACTGATATCCGACAATGGGGTCCAGTTTACGGGAAGGAAAACAAAGACCGCCATGGAGCAGTGGGGAATACACCAGCAATTCACAGCACCATATACGCCACAACAAAACTCAACCGAAAGGACGAACCGAACCATCAAAACCATGATATCACAAATGGTGGGAGAAGAACAAACCAGGTGGGACGAGAATCTGCCGGAGCTAATGCTAGCATATAACAGCAGCATATCAGAGTCGACGGGTTTCAGCCCAGCACAATTATTGTATGGAAGGAATCTACGTCTACCAGGAGCTCTGTTCGACAAGGTTACTAAAGGATCGGGACTAGCGACAGAAACAGTAGCAGCGAGGTGGAAACGACTAAGAGAGATTAGAAGCGAGGCAATCCAGAACATGGAAGAAGCAGCGGGGACACAAAAATTCGAAAAAGAGAATGGAAACCAAGTGTAGGGCAACTAGTCTGGTGCAAAACACACTATTTATCAAACGCAGCGGAAAAGTTTAACGCGAAACTAGCGCCAAAATATGACGGGCCGTGGGTAGTAGACAACTTTTGTTCACCGGTAATAGCTAAACTGAAAAATCAAAGAACTAAGAAATCGAAACGGGCATACATTAGGGACTTAAAAATATATATACACACTAACCATACGCTAACAAACCCTGATAGTTTAGAGGGAGAGGGTAATCAATGTAACGCCTTACTCATTTCAGTCGTGGAAGGTCATCTTCGGCAGGGGGTCGAAGATCACGATTCGGCACTTCGTGCCTTCGCAAGAGGGAGGGAGGTGTGACGCTCCAGAGCGCACAATATAAGTAAATATATAAAATAAGCTTAGGTTAAGAGAGATAAAAAGCATGAAGCGACAACATAGTACATAGGGAATAGGATTAATATAATAATAAGATTAGTTTAAGAGAATAAAAAACCTGAAAGGAATTCAAATTCAAATAAGAAGGCGGGCGCGCCAATAGAAATAGCTGGGCACACTGATCCACGATCACCGGGTCACACTGACCCAAGATTACCTGGTCAAACTGACCCATGATCAGCTGGTCACACGCGCTAAGCCGTATGACAAGGGATTTTAACGTGGTGCGGGCACACTTATTCACGCCAACGGGTATAAAAAGGGCGCCGGTTGCCCAGTTCAAGTCACTCTTTGCAACTGACAGCGATCGGAGAAGGTGAGCCTTACGCATTGGTGTGAGCAACCTCTCTGGGAGTTACTTGTGGAGTCTTTTTTTGGGATAGAGTCTAGAACCCCGTCCAAATACGTTGTAGTTAGCGAAACCCCCTTCCCCCTCCTCTACCCACTCTCCGAAAGACCGGCCGTCATCAGTGCCAGCCGATCTTCGGGGTTCCACCACGCACTCATGGTGGTGGGTGCGACTCGTCTCACAACCTGGAAGACCTCAGTGGTCTCCACACTCTCTCTCTCCTAACCTGGAAGACCTAAGGGCCCTCCAAAACTCTCTCGCCTAACCTGGAAGACCTAAGTGGCCTCCAAAACTCTCTCGCCTAACCTGGAAGACCTAAGTGGCGTCCAAAACTCTCTCGCATAACCTGGAAGACCTAAGTGGCCTCCAAACCCTCTCTCACACACGAAGATATCAGGGATATCTCGGGGGGAATTATCTAGAGGTAAAGGGACGCATACAAAGGGACATATTCTCCGGCGCAAACAGGAAGCCGTTGCTATCGTGTCCAACCACCGAGGGGCATACTTTCCGGCGCAGATAGCCGTATTCTTTCTTTCTCATCTACAGGACGCCAGCCGCTGCGCAACTACCGAAGGACGATCAGTAGCCGCCCACGACCGCACTCGACGACACCGCCTCAGGAAAAAATGTTAGATTTTTACAATAAAAATAAACGAGAGAAAAACTATCACGTAAGTCAGGTAATTTGAAAAAATACACAGGGAAAGAAACAAACTTAATTCAAGATACAAAAAACAAGTAGTAAAGGAGAATCATCCTAATAAGATTATTATTAATAATCGAAACCGTACGATTCATAAAGACAATATTAAATACTAAATAAAAAATGTTTAATTTCAAATTTCAGAAAATGATATCATTAAAAATCTGCATTTAAAAGTCAAGAAAATCCACTTATCGTTTACGTTTGCTTACTTACGATCTTAAAAATTTAATGGATACATGTTTTTAACACTAAAATTTTAAACAATGAGGACTTACAAGAAATTTATAAACATGAACAAAAGCCTGTAATTATAACTGACCTATTGGATATATCTGAATTTAAAATTGCTTTGCACCAAAACTTTTTTATTATGTACATAAAATATCCCATTATTACCGATCGTTACGAAGTATACAATTCAAGATGAATTTCACATTAAGATTGAAAATTATTAATCGACAATATCGTCGCAAAATGTCTAATTTTAAGAAAGAATTGTTTAATAATTACTGCACAATAAATCCAGAAGGATCGTGTTTTACAAATTTATTAAATGGAGAAAAAACAAAATGTAAAATAATCAGAGAAAAAAATAAAAATGTAGATGTAATCCAAGAAGGAGCCATTTTTTTAAACGCAAAAAATGTAATCAATGACACCCATTTAGAAGGGTCGTATTTAGTAACTTTTAATGGCACTTCTATAATTAATATGTAACCTACACTAATGTAGAAAATAAGATATTGGAATACATAAACACGTAAACATACCGATTTTTTAGAAACCGAATATATAATGTCAAATAATTCGGAACTTTCATTCGATAATATTAACATACTAAATCCTTTTATTCAAATCAAACAAACTCAAATACCAATTTCGTTGATATTGGTCATACTTATATTTATATATTTAATGATTATGCTTATAATTAAATACAGAAAATTTGTAATATTCAAATCACATCAAACCCATTTAGAAATTAATGAAGAAAATAATTTACCCGAAAATGAAAATACCAATATTTCCAACAATGAAAACACCCTAGAAGAAAATGTCATTGTCGAACCAAAGACCAATATAAACTCTAAGATGCGTAACGCTATACGATTTTTTTGCACACGAATTTTTTGTGCTGGCTTTTCAACTGGCTTTTTGCTCTCTGCCCAAAAGCCAGCGAGAGAGCGCTCTAGAGCCAGCCTCTCTCTTGCACGCATACTGCGACAGCCGACGACTGTATGTGTGCACATGTATTCTTTATTTTTTAATTCTAACATTATTAAAAATTGTATTTCCGAAACTTTATTTTCTATATTTAATTTATTTTGGATTTCTTTAACTATCAAATATTTTGAATTTTAGGGGAATATAATTTCTGGTTAATCTACTTGGCACAGAAAAGTTTAGCCGACTTAACAAGTCGGGGCAGTCAATATCACCATGTATAAGGTTATAAATAAAGATAGTACCAAGCATCGTTCTACGGTTGGCTAGGGATGGTAAATTACTCAAAAGAAGTCTACTAGAATAAGAAGGTAAGATAAGATTTGCATCCCAGTTTAGGCGCCGTAAAGCAAAAAGAAGGAAGTTTTTTTGTACAGATTCAATACGACCAATATGTATTCCGTATTGTGGACTCCAGACGGGAGACCCATACTCCAGAATCGGACGGACTAGCGAAATATATAACGTTTTAGTCAAATAAGGATCATCGAATTCCTTTGACCACCTTTTAATAAATCCAAGCACTCCTCTGGCTTTATTAACCATGGACGAAATGTGATTAGAAAATTTTAGTTTGGGGTCCAAGAGAACGCCAAGATCGTTTACAAGAGTTATTCTATCCAAAGAGCTGCCACGTAACGTGTAGGTCGCGTATATCGGATTGGCCCGATAAAAAGTCATCAGCTTGCACTTGGAACCGTTTAAATTTAGTAAATTATCTCGGCACCAGTTTTGAAAATTATCTAGATCGGATTGCAAGTCTAAATGGCAGGAAATGTCCTTATACTGCAGGCACAACTTAACATCATCTGCGTACATAAGTACGCGAGAATGACTTATAATTGAGGGAAGATCATTAATAAATAATGTAAAAAGTAACGGACCCAGATGGCTCCCTTGTGGGACACCGGAGATAACACGGAGAATTTCAGAAATTGAATTTTTAAAAAGGACCCTTTGTGATCTGCCATTCAGATAACTTGAAATCCATTTAAGCAGATCAACTGGAAAACCTAAAAGGTCAAGTTTTTGAATGAGAAGTAAGTGATTTACAGAGTCAAATGCTTTACTAAAGTCAGTGTATATGACGTCTGTTTGAAAACTACTATTGAAGCCATTTATCACTAATGAAGTGAGCTCTAGAAGGTTTGTGATTGTGGATCTACGTTTAATAAATCCGTGTTGACACGGAGAAATGATTGATCTGCAAAGGTGCTGCAAATGAGGAGTAATAATTTTTTCAAAAAGCTTAGGAATAGCTGACAACTTAGAAATACCTCTGTAGTTACTGGCTTCTAACTTGTTACCTTTTTTAAAAAGAGGAATAACAAATGATTCCTTCCAAATATTTGGGAATTGGGAGGTTTCTATAGATAAGGTAAACAACTTGTAAAGAGGTTTGCACAGGGCATTAGCGCAATACCTAAGCACGCACCCAGGAATACCATCGGGCCCTGGCGAATAAACAGGTTTAATACGAAGAAGATCCAAAAGAAGAGAGCTTTCTGTTAAAGTGGGACAGAATATGAGGTTTGACTTGGATATGTTGTAAGAATAAGGCTGTGATGAATAATCTAAAGAAGAGTAAGTCGTTTGAAAAAATTGGGCAAATAAATCGGCTATTGCCTGATCTGTGGTTGCCGTCATGTTTTCGAACGATAGCGAGGAAGGAAAGGAATTAGATTTACGCTTGGTGCTAACAAAATTATAAAACTGTTTCGGGTCCTGAGAGAACTGGACCTTACAGTGGTTTAAGTAACTGTTATAACACTGAGCATTAAGCATGGTAAATCTTGACCGAGCACTTAAATATCTAGTAAAAACAGATTGAGAACCGGTATTTTTATATTTCCTAAAAAGTCTGGACTTTACATTTCTTAAGTGTGTCAACTCTTTGCTAAACCAAGGTGATTTATTGGAAGTTGACGGATAGTACCACGGAACACAGGATTTAAAAAATGAGTTTATTGCAGTGTAAAAAACATTAACTGCATCGGACATATTAATGCATAGGTAAAGATCAGACCAATTAAAGCCAGAAATAAAATTATTTAGCCTCAGAAAGTCTGCCTTGCGAAAACAATGTATTCGTTTGGATTTTTCTTATTTTTCTTCTATAACTCTACCCGTATCAAATGAAAGTTCGAATGTTGGGTGATATGGATCTTCAGGTTGCGTGAGTGGTGCTACTCTGGACAGAAACACACCTTCTGGATTTGATACAAAACACAAATCAAGTAGGCGACCTAATGAATTTCGAACATGGTTTACTTGAGATAGAGATATGTCAAGCAGGCCATCAATAAAATCATGCTGTGCTATAGGTAGTAAGACCTTCGATCCATCCTCAGTGGACCAAGTAACTCCAGGTATATTAAAATCACCTAGAACTATCAACTGATCCCTATCGGAAAGCTTATTTGCAACGGACTTAATGACGGATAGGTGATTTAAATAATCAGGAAGTTCAGACAACGGCGGAATATATGGGCAAGTTATGTATATAAAGTTACCAGGAAGCGATAACTTTACACAAATAAATTCAATGGTATTGAATTCATCAAAAAATAACTGCTCAGACGGGAGGTTTGAATCAACTCCAATTAAGACTCCACCTCCCCGTCTAGAGGGATGATCATACCTATATATTGTGTACTTACCTGGAAAAACTTCGGAGCTAAAGATCTCCGGCTTTAACCAGGTTTCTGTGAACACAATAATATGAGATGCAAAGGAAAGGCTATCGGAATACAATTTAGTAAGTTTGCTGCGCAAACCTCTTGCATTCTGATAGGAAATTAGGAGGTTAGAAGTTAGTTTTTTGAAATTGGTACACTGGTTTGGCCTCGACTAGGAAGTTTTACTCCCACGGGCCCCTTCTTCTCTATCTTAGCCTCGAACTCTTTTACAACCATATTATCCGGCCAAAAGTCGCCCGAGCATATGGCATCAAAAAGCTCGTTAGGGACAGTTATCTTGAAAGATGAAATGTCTCTAGCATAAGAAAACTTAAACTTTTCCACCTTTACACTATTACAATCGGCTTTAGTTTTGTCTTGTATATAAGACAATACATCAGAAGATGTTTGATCAGGGGAAAGCCGAGAAACGAAAATTTGTTTCTTGAGTGGAACCACTGAAAGGGATTTTGGTGGAGCAGACATTGCTTCTGCCAAACCAACTTGAGCCGGTTGTCCGGACTCAGTAGTCCCTTGTGGAGGAGATGCTATATTCTGAGAGATAGGTGGATCCACTAATTGTGAAACCACTACGGACAAATCGGAATTCTTAGAAGTCCCTGATTGCATGCATTCTGTAACGGATTGTTCGGATACCGAATCTTTTTTAGCTGCCGATCTTAGCAACATTTGAGGGTTTGCTGAAATCGGCTGCTGATCCGCCGGAATGCTCTGTTGTTCTTTTGATTTCGGTTGCGGGGTGTTCTCCTTTTGCTCCTTACCACCAGCGACCGTTTTGCGCTTAGGGGACTCTTCTAATAGCTTACGACTATTAAACTGCGAGTCCAGCGCAGAGAGGAGATCATCAGCTCGGCGAAAACTATCTCTAGCAACACCGAAACAGCTAATCAGCCCCATCAGGCCGCCTTTAGTTTAGCGCATGAACGATTTCATCTCGTTCGCAACCTCGACACAAGCATCACAACAAAACTGCAAATTGGGCCCCTTCGATAGGTCATCACTTGTCCGGCCAGTAAAACCGGCGCACTTGGTGTGCACCATATTTTCACACAGCCAGCAAGTCATATTCGACTGGTCAGCCCTGATTACGAGGCTGCATTTCTTGCAGAAGCAGACTAAATTTTTATTATTCATTGTATTTATTGGGACCACTGTACCAAGAAAGCGAATTGAAATTTATAAGCGAGCAGTTATAAGTACCGCAAGAGCGCAGAAACTGCACGCTTAGAACTTTCAAAGCAAAGAGAGCAAGAGAGCGGGAGCTTAACTAAGTTAAAGTGCATGCACAAAAGAGCAAACGGTGTGGATAAAAGAAAAGAAAACACAGATAAGAATTACGAAAATAAAACAATTAATTAGTATTAAATACAAAGTGCACTCGCGAAGCGAACGGAGTTTAAATTTACATATGTTTAAATAACGCGGATAACCCACCGATGGGAATAAACGAAACAAAATACAAAATTCGAAGCGCAGAAAAAAAACACGACCGTTCACTTTAAAAGTCAGAGACGTAATTTTGTAACGTAACTTGATTTGATTTGCATAGTTCTTGGGATATAGTTCGGTACTGACAAATGAAAACCATCGCAATTTCCTTTAATAGAAATCTTTATCGAGAATTAATGTTGACTCTGTTGAGCACCTTGACCAGCTGTTCCAAAGTCATCCGTTAGATGGCGCAATACAATATACGGGCCATGAGAGGCGGAAATGTAGGCGCTAACCAGGCTTAAGCGTTTAATGGGTTTTTGGGCGTTAGAGTGGGCGTGGCAAACTTTTATTAGGTCAATCGATAGGTATTGACAAAACAAATACATATCAATTAAAATTTTCATAATAGCATCAAAACTGTGGCCACAGCTTGTGGCTTGTGGGCGTCAGACGGGGGCGTGGCACCATTTTGAAACAAACTTGCGCTGCGTAGGAACATGCAAAATGCCAATCTTCTAGCTTTTATAGTTTCCAAGATCTCAGCGTTCAAACGGACGGACAGACAGACGGACAGACAGGACAGACGGACAGACGGACATGGCTAGATCGACTCGGCTAGTGATCCTGAACAAGAATATATATACTTTATAGGGTCGGAAACGCTTCCTTCTACCTGTTGCATACTTTTGCAGAATACAATATACCCTTTTACTCTACGAGTAACGGGTATAAAAAGTTTCGGAAATTTTACAACAATTTCCATAATCCAAAACTATAATGTTAGATAACGAGCCAAGTTTTTCATCTTCCCAATTTAAATCTTTTGCACAACGAAATGGGTTATCAGTATATTTCGCTGACACACGGCATAGTACCTCCAATGGACAAATTGAAAGGGACACTCGACACTGAAAGAAATTGCCCGTTGCATTAAAGACGAGCTTAATTTAGTCGATTATTCAGAAATTATTATTAGAGCAGCACAAAAATATAATTTAACCATACACTCAAATACTAATCAACGACCATATTACATATTATTTAATAAAATTAAGCATGATACAACTCCCCAGCTGCTTAAACAAGCTCAGGAAAAAATGTTAGATTTTCACAATAAAAATAAGTCAGGTAATTTGAAAAAATACACGGGGAAAGAAACAAACTTAATTCAAGATACAAAAAACAAGTAGTAAAGGAGAATCATCCTAATAAGGTTATTATTAATAATCGAAACCGTACGATTCATAAAGACAATATTAAATACTAAATAAAAAATGTTTAATTTCAAATTTCAGAAAATGATATCATTACAAATCCGCATTTAAAAGTCAAGAAAATCCACTTATCGTTTACGTTTGCTTACTTACGATCTTAAAAATTTAATGGATACATGTTTTTAACACTAAAATTTTAAACAATGAGGACCTGCAAGAAATTTATAAACATGAACAAAAGCCTGGAATTATAACTGACCTATTGGATATATCTGAATTTAAAATTGCTTTGCACCAAAACTTTTTTATTATGTACATAAAATATCCCATTATTACCGATCGTTGCGAAGTATACAATTCAAGATGAATTTCACATTAAGATTGAAAATTATTAATCGACAATATCGTCGCAAAATGTCTAATTTTAAGAAAGAATTGTTTAATAATTACTGCACAATAAATCCAGAAGGATCGTGTTTTACAAATTTATTAAATGGAGAAAAAACAAAATGTAAAATAATTAGAGAAAAAAATAAAAATATAGATGTAATCCAAGAAGGAGCCATTTTTTTAAACGCAAAAAATGTAATCAATGACACTTCTATAATTAATAATGTAACCTACACTAATGTAGAAAATAAGATATTGGAATACATAAACACGTAAACATACCGATTTTTTAGAAACCGAATATATAATGTCAAATAATTCGGAACTTTCATTCGATAATATTAACATACTAAATCCTTTTATTCAAATCAAACAAACTCAAATACCAATTTCGTTGATATTGGTCATACTTATATTTATATATTTAATGATTATGCTTATAATTAAATACAGAAAATTTGTAATATTCAAATCACAGCAAACCCATATAGAAATTAATGAAGAAAATAATTTACCCGAAAATGAAAATACCAATATTTCCAACAATGAAAACACCATAGAAGAAAATGTCATTGTCGAACCAAAGACAACGCTATTCGATTTTTTTGCACACGAATTTTTTGTGCTGGCTTTTCAACTGGCTTTTTGCACTCTGCCCAAAAGCCAGCGAGAGAGCGCTCTAGAGCCAGCCTCTCTCTTGCACGCATACTGCGACAGCCGACGACTGTACATATGTGTGCAAATGTATTCTTTATTCTTTGACCATATATATCTAAGTATATAAAAATACATAATTTATTTCATACATGACTTCACTTTGAAATAATTGTCATTGGGGTATTCAGCGTGCGACGTGTGAACGATTTTTAGGGGCCTTAGAAATTTTGCGATTGAACAGGATGAATATTTTTCTATTTATTGTCTTTTAAATATATAGATGTGGGAGTGATTTCGTACGAGTCTCCCTTTATTACGCATCACTATTCCAAAAGACGCCCTAGACAACGAAAGGAGCAACACCAAGTAAAGACGGTCAAACGGTAAAAAGACGCATTCCAGAGTAAGACGAGGCGATGGAAAAGAAGACGACGATCACTACGACGAGAAGACGAACGACGAGGAGAGCACCGACAGCCCAAAGGACGAGAGGCAGTTGTCGACGACCACCGATTAAGTAAAGACGTGCCTAATCAAAACGTGTTAAACGACGCAACGACGAGACGACGATCACACTAATTTCATTATTTAAAATACACACCTTGTTCTTAAATTAACTTAAAATATAATATCATTAAATATACATTATCTTTAAATAAATAAAACCCCACATTTGGGAGCTCGCCGGGATTAACCTGAAAAACAGTAAAAGTGCGACGTGCGAAAGTGAACTAAATACGACTCTGTAAAAACAAAATTTTTGTTTTTTCTCTTCTTGAGCATGGCGTGCCTTAACGATTTAATTTCTACTAACTTGAAAAATGCAACTAAAGAAAGTATTGGCGCATTGCATAAGTTTGTGTTTGAAAAAGAAGGAGACAGAAGCAATCGCAAACGTCTACGCGAATTTCAAGGTTTTCGATACAATGAAAATGACGCGATTTATAAGGCAAAATGTGTATACATACATACAAAACTGAGTGACAGAGACCTCATATCAATATGTACAGTTTTGGGCATAAGCTATGATGTTGCAAATACACATGCACATTTTTCGCAATTTGCAGTTCGGCCAACTACTCGCCGGTACCGAAGTGGAAGATTCAGAGAGTGAGAAATCTGATCAAGAGAAGGACGACGAAGAAGGCATTCAGAGTGATGAGAGCTTAATTTCAACAA
Source organism: Drosophila fuyamai (assembly GCA_018153365.1). NCBI lineage: Eukaryota > Metazoa > Arthropoda > Insecta > Diptera > Drosophilidae > Drosophila > Drosophila fuyamai. The sequence continues at coordinate 542,950 of JAECXW010000540.1, forward strand.
CCGCGCATTCAAATCCAGCGAAAGAAAGATCGCAAAAGTCTATTTCGCAACGAAGCAAAAAATTTGAAGAGATGCCACGATTTGCTCTCAGTTTTCGCGATATAGAGGAGTCAATTAAACAATTTGATGGAAGTGATGAAATTCCAATTGAGGTGTGGATTAGCGATTTTGAAGACCAAGCATTATTGATGGGTTGGAACGCTTTACAGAAACTCATTTTTGCCAAAAAATCACTCAAAGGTGTCGCAAAGTTATTTGTGTCAAGCGAAAAAGGATTAAATTCGTGGAGTGCATTAAAAGAGTCTTTGTTAAGTGAGTTAAAGTCGAGAGTCAGCAGCAAGCAAATACATATGCAACTTGGAAATTGCAAACGACGAGCGAACGAAAATGTACAGGAATATTTTTACCGCATGAAAGATTTAGCATCGCGAGGAAATGTGGAAGAAGAAGCTCTAATTCAATATGTAATAGACGGCATTGATGAACTTTCTACAAACAAGTCAATTCTTTATGGTGCTAAAAATATATCTGAATTTAAATACAAGTTGAAGGACTACCAAACCATAAGTGGTAAAACGAAATTTACGGAAGGAAGTGTTAAAGAGAAGAAAGCTCAAGCAGTGCAAAGTAGTTCAAAGAGTGTCAGAAAAGAAATCGTTTGCTACAATTGTGGTGAGAAAGGACATCTTTCTAGTGGATGCAGCAATAAAGAGAAAGGCAGAAAGTGTTTTAAATGTAATAAATTTGGACACATTTCTAAAAGCTGTCCACAAGCAGAAAAAGCAGTTGAAGAAAGCAGGCTAAACACTCGAGTTTTGAAAGAGCACAGCGATATGACGAGCAAAGCAGTCTCAATTAAAAATCTGAATTGTATTACGCTGTTTGATACAGGCAGCAAATTTAACATTTTGCGTGAAGACTTATACAAGCAGTTAGCTTTGCCAAAGTTGAAAGAGTGCAGTGTATATCTAATAGGATTTGGAAAAAATCGCAATGCCAATAAGATCAAGCCGATCGGACAATGTAAGCAAGTAGTACAAATTGACAGCAATGCCTATGATTTAAACTTTTTCATAGTCCCGGTCGATTGTAAGGACACTCGACTCATTATAGGCGAAGATCTGTGCGTGCAAGCAGAAATCTCATTCAGTCCAAGTGGTTTGCGTGTGCGAAAGTTTAACAGTGTTGACGAAATGCAAATTTAATGAAAATTGAAGCAGTGTTTGACAATGAAGAGCTCGATATAAACAAATCAGCCAGTGAGTGTGCTAGGCATGAAGTGCGAAAACTAATTTCGAAGTATAGCCCTCAAAAAACCAAGTCAACAAACATTGAAATGAAAATAATTTTAAACGATGAAACTCCAATTTTTTCGCGTCCGCGCAGATTTGCATTCGCTGAAACAAATATAATCGACGAACAAATCGAGCAGTGGCTCTCAAACGGTATAATCGAAGAGTCTGACTCTAAATTTACAAGTCCGGTAGTTCTTGCAAAGAAAAACGACGGTTCTCAACGACTTTGCGTGGATTTCAGGCGCATAAACAAGGTAATCGTAAAAGATCATTATCCATTACCCCTGATTGACGACCAGCTTGATCGCTTGCAAGAAGCTACGATGTTCAGCACGATTGATTTGAAGAATGGTTTTTTCCATGTGCCTGTAGCCGAGTCCAGCAAAAAATATACCTCATTCGTGACACAAAGCGGGCAGTACCAGTTCCTAAAGGTGCCCTTTGGTTTGTCAAACTCACCTGGAGTGTTTCAGTGGCACATAAATGCAATTTTCCGAACACTTACCCGCAGAGGAATCGCTCTACCTTACGTAGACGACATTATTGTACCAGCAACAGACGAAAAAGAAGCAGTTTTAAATATCAAAGAAGTTATTGGAACATGCAGTGAATATGGCCTAGAACTCAACCTAAAGAAATGTCATTTCCTGCAGACCCGTATTCAGTTTTTAGGTCACATCATTGAAAATAAAACTATTTCTCCGACTCCTCAGAAGATTGATGCCGTTTTGAAATTTAAGATTCCGCAGAACCTCAAGCAGTTAGAAAGTTTTCTCGGTCTAACCGGATATTTTAGAAAATTTATTCATAATTATGCACTTGTTTCAAAACCATTGACTGATTTAACGAAAAATAAAGTTAATTTTGTAATTGGTCCTAATGAAGAGTATGCGATCGATTCCCTAAAGAAATACTTGACTTCTACCCCTGTTTTGGCTATTTACAACTCGAAGTACGACACCGAGGTACATACTGATGCTTCTATAGATGGTTTTGGCGCCATACTTATGCAAAAATCTCCAGATGACGGCCAATTCCACGCAGTGTACTATATGAGTAGGAAAACTACAGATGCTCAGCGAAAATATTCAAGTTACGAGTTAGAGGTGTTGGCGATTATCGAAGCCATAACCAAGTTCAGAGTTTATCTTCTTGGAATTCCATTTAAGATAATAACTGATTGCAACGCATTTACAAAGACGCTAGACAAGCAAAACCTGTGTACTAGAGTTGCACGTTGGGTACTGTTGCTGCAAGAATACGAGTACAAAGTAGAGCACCGTTCAGGCTCGCGTATGAAACACGTTGATGCTCTTTCCAGATATCCAATCATGACAATCATCGACGACTCTATAGCCCTTGGTTTTAAGCAAGCTCAGAAAAATGATGAACACCTAAAGTCAATCTATAAAATTATAAAAGATTCAAACTTACCTTATGAAGAGTATTTCCTGAAGTCTGGTATCTTGTACAAACTCGTAAAAGACTTGGAATTGCTTGTAGTTCCTAAAAACATGCAGAAACAGATCATTGCCAGAGCACATGACCGTGGACATTTTGCTCTTAAGAAGACAAAGGAGCTAATTTGCAACGAGTATTTTATTGAAAACATAGAAGAAAAAATTCAGAATTATATCAACTGCTGCATTCCGTGCATTTTAAACAACCGCAAGCGAGGCAAACAGGTGGGTTGGTTGCATCCATTGCAGAAAGAAGATGTTCCGTTGCACACTTATCACATTGACTTCTTAGGTCCACTAGAGTCGACAAACAAAAACTACAAGCACATACTCGCTGTTATCGACTCTTTTACAAAGTTTTGCTGGCTTTATCCTACAAAGTCAACGACTGCCATCGAAGTCATAACCAAATTAAGAGCACAAAGTAATGTTTTTGGCAACCCAGCTTGTATTATATCTGACCGAGGTTCAGCTTTTACCTCCCAAGACTATATTAAGTATTGCGAAGAAGAAAACATGAAGGTAGTAAAATCAACGACAGGTCTACCACGTGTAAACGGACAAGTAGAAAGACTAAATGCCATAATTATTCCAGTACTTTCTAAATTGAGTGTGGATGATCCCACAAAATGGTACAAACACGTCGATCGAGTTCAACAAGCCATCAACTCCACTTATTCGAGAAGTATTGACGCCACTCCTTTTGAGCTTCTCATCGGAGTCAAAATGAGAAACAAAGATGACCAGCAGCTTCGCGAGCTAATCAACAACGAATCCATAGCTCTGTTTAAGGACACGCGCAACGACCTTCGAGTTAAAGCAAAAACTCAAATTTTGAAACTTCAAGCTGAAAATAAAAAGACGTACAACCTGCGAAGTAAGCCCGCAAAGATCTACAACATTGGCGACTTAGTAGCTATAAAACGAACACAATTTGGAGGCGGTCTTAAACTAAAGACGAAGTATTTAGGTCCTTACGAAATAACAAAAGTAAAGCACAATAATGCCTACGATGTCCAAAAAATTGGCAACTCAGATGGACCAAAGATTTCCTCAACTTGTGCAGAATTTCTAAAGCCTTGGCCAGCACACGAAGACAGCGACGAAACATTCGAGGCGAATGTTTAGTCAGAATGGCCGAATGTGGGAGTGATTTCGTACGAGTCTCCCTTTATTACGCATCACTATTCCAAAAGACGCCCTAGACAACGAAAGGAGCAACACCAAGTAAAGACGGTCAAACGGTAAAAAGACGCATTCCAGAGTAAGACGAGGCGATGGAAAAGAAGACGACGATCACTACGACGAGAAGACGAACGACGAGGAGAGCACCGACAGCCCAAAGGACGAGAGGCAGTTGTCGACGACCACCGATTAAGTAAAGACGTGCCTAATCAAAACGTGTTAAACGACGCAACGACGAGACGACGATCACACTAATTTCATTATTTAAAATACACACCTTGTTCTTAAATTAACTTAAAATATAATATCATTAAATATACATTATCTTTAAATAAATAAAACCCCACATAGATATCAAAATATGTGGTCTTTTTATATTATTTAAAATACCCAAAATCATTAAAACTAATTTTATTTCATATACGAAATACTAAAAATTAATAACTTACCTAAAATATACTTGTATTATATTTAAATATACTCCTAAGTTAGCTAAATTTTGAAAATTAAATCAACCCCGTAAAAAAAAATAATAAAAAGTTTATATATGTATGTATATGTATATTAACTATTTTATTTATTAAATATACTAAATAATTAAAATAGTTAATATGTTTAATATTCTATTAAATTAATTATTATTAATATTAAATATACTACTTAAATAAAAAAGTTAATATACAAATACATACTTAAATATTATATATACATTTTACTTATTTTTTACATATTTTTATTTAAATTAAAGCTAACAACATAACTTTTAACACAAAACATATAAAACTGCTTGATTAAATAAGAAAATATTTAAATGCAGGTTAATAATATTAGATATGATGTTATTCTATTTACATTAAATATTTTAAGTCATTAAATCAAAGTTTAAAACATTTGAATAAAAATTTAATTTAATATTTCCGTTTTAAAGTTAATAAAAAACATCCATGGATAAAAAATAAAGGAAATATATTTAATTAAATATCCTTTAAATATATTCAATTTAAATATAGCTCGCTTTGTTTTTGTTTAACAATCACAGTATATTCAAATCTATAAAGCTTTATTGAAATATTTTTAAATTTAATCAAACAGTTTTATATGTTTTGTATTAAAAGTTATGTTTTTATCTTTAAATTAAATAATTGTAGTAATATTGAATTACTCGAGGTCATACGTTGGATATGTTTTAATTTCTTCTATAACACAACGATTTATTCCACTTAACTTTCATCACACTTACACTCCCTGGGGAGTGAACCCGACTATGATAGGACTAGCTAGTTTCGTCTGCACGTCACCTCAGACTCATCAGCTATCTACGGGGATGGAAGCAGAGCGTCAGAAACTCCCCAACGTTACGATCAAATAAGCTTTTTTTTTTGGCAATTGTGAGTTGCCAAAGTTTATTGGTTTTAACATAGGTGGAGTTCTGTCGTTAGAGCTTCTATCAGTGTGTGAAAGTTTTCAGTGTATTGTCTGTTGAAAAACCCTCGGTTTTTTTCGATATGCAGACTGGTAAATACAACAAATAGTTGAAGATTGTTTTTAATTGCTGAATTTTTGGGCGAGTGGATCCCTTTTGTTTATGTTGGTTTTGTATCGACCTGTTAAACAATAATTGTAGTGTTACTGAATTACTCGACGTCATACGTTGGTTATATTTTAATTTCTTCTATAACACAACGATTTCTTCCACTTAAGTTTCATCATACTTACACTCCCTGGGGAGTGCACCCGACTATGATAGGACTAGCTAGTTTCATCTGCACGTCACCTCAGACTCATCAGCTATCTACGGGGATGGACGCAGAGCGTCAGAAACTGCCCAATGTTACGATCAGATAAGCTAACGTGCAGATGAAACTAGCTAGTCCTATCATAGTCGGGTTCACTCCCCAGGGAGTGTAAGTGTGATGAAAGTTAAGTGGAATAAATCGTTGTGTTATAGAAGAAATTAAAATATAACCAACGTATGACCTCGAGTAATTCAATAACACTACAATTATTGTTTAACAGGTCGATACAAAACCAGCATAAACAAAAGGGATCCACTCGCCCAAAAATTCAGCAATTAAAAACCATCTTCAACTATTTGTTGTATTTACCAGTTTGCATATCGAAAAAAAACCGAGGGTTTTTCAACAGGCAATACACTGAAAACTTTCACACACTGATAGAAGCTCTAACGACAGAACTCCACCTATGTTAAAACCAATGAACTTTGGCAACTCACAATTACCAAAAAAAAGCTTCTCTGATCGTAACATTGGGGAGTTTCTGACGCTCTGATTCCATCCCCGTAGATAGTGATGAGTCTGAGGTGACGTGCAGATGAAACTAGCTAGTCCTATCATAGTCGGGTTCACTCCCCAGGGAGTGTAAGTGTGATGAAACTTAAGTGGAATAAATCGTTGTGTTATAGAAGAAATTAAAATATAACCAACGTATGACCTAGAGTAATTCAATAACACTACAATTATTGTTTAACAGTTCGATACAAAACCAACTTAATTTAAATATGTAAAACGAAACTAAGAATTAAATATGCCGATATTCGTTTTTAAGGTACATACATATATAAAAAAATTGTACATCAAGCTTCATTGTCATATATATATATATATTTATATATTCAATTTAAATTAACATCCGGTTCAATCGTAGACGTTTTTTTGACACACAATTAGTTTCTTAGTCCCGAAATGATTTCTGGCCGAAAATCGTCTTCTCAAACAAGTACGCACACATACGCACTTCCTTATTCGTGCAATTCTATTTTTAGATTTTTACACCACCAAAAAACAAGCTGCATATTGCAAAACCAAGGTATGGCTAATCAATTACAGTCAATATACCCTTCAGTTCCCATGAATCGGGACGATTAAATTTAGGATGGGGGAAGTTATATAACACATTACTTAGGGCCACTTACGTCTCATTTTGAGCCCAGCCCAATTTCCAAATAATTCAGAATTGACTCTGAGATAAACCTGTAGTCAGCTATTTCATTCAGCTACGCCTTCGACTGGTTCCCACCCATATCATTTCACACTCCGCATTGAACGGATTCTGTAAACATCCTCAGCCGATATTTTAAACATCGGAGCCCCAAAGCGACCCCTCGAAGCTCGATAATGTAAAAACCGATTTCCGGCAGCATCTCGATTTCAGATTTAATTGCCAAATTTCATCATCCTATTTTGCCGACTCTCTTGAGTCACTCTCTTAATCAATTTTTGAAGATAAAATCTCTTAAGCCGAGGTTTGATTATTAATCATTCAGCCCAAATGCAGTCAGTCCGTTTTTGATATCCGAAAGAATAAGAACAATAGAAGTGAATTATGTATAAGATCGGAGCAGTGAACTATTTTAAGTGCAACCTATGAAATGTTAGTGATAAGTGAAGTTAATTAAATAAAAATATATTTTTTTAACCGAATCACTAAGGAGATAGTTAATTTGCATACATACAGTACACACTGTACCATCGGCAACAATGTTAGCCAAATCTGCAGGATCAGCACTCTTCAAGTGCAAAAGTTATTTGACCATATACGCCATCAGAGAGTGATAAAAAAACAGACAACAAAATAAGCTAACATATAAGGCGGTTTCATAGCTGCCGGCTTGACCAACAGCGCCGACTGCGCGACATAGAGCCAAGTCAAGAAATGAGTGGAGTAAGAAATAAAACCAATAAATTCAAATAAAACCATTATATTATATATTATTATATATTATTATAACTAAAATACTGTGAACCACTATTAATAACATAACATGGCGACCGTGACATGAATTTATGTTAAACCATATACAAACCATTTCCCTGCGCTTCCTTAAAAATATAAAATGAGCTTTAATACGGTTTTAATTTCTGTTTAGTGTTATTGGTGACCACCCCCCACCAAAGTGCCCCAAGCTCATTAAATTAGAAAATTAAATACTGAACGCTAAACCGTTAAACCAATCGATACCGTGTTTTCGCTAAAAAATAGTTAAAAGCTTAATAAATGTTTAAAAAATATGACGGCTTCAATTTTTAACTTTTTACTATTTTTAATACTCATCTCTTTTCCACCCCCTGACTATGCTTTATGATTGTCATTTTTATACCCTTGCAGAGGGTATTATAATTTTGGTCAAAAGTGTGCAACGCAGTGAAGGAGACATCTCCGACCCTATAAAGTATATATATTCTTGATCAGGATCACCTCCTGAGTTGATATAGCCATGTCCGTCTGTCCGTCTGTCTGTTTCTACGCGAACTAGTCTCTCAGTTTTAAAGCTATCGAATTGAAACTTTGCACACACCCTTCTTTCCTTTGCACGCAGTATATAAGTCGGAACGGCCGGGATTGGCCGACTATATCCTATAGCTGCCATATAACTGAACGATAGGAAATGCCATAACTCTGCTGTTTGTAAAGTTAGGAAGTTGGGATTTTCTATGGCTTTTTTATTTGGCCAATCAATTCGACCTACCAAATTTCATAAGGATCGGCCGACTATATCCTATAGCTCCCATATAACGATAGGAAATAGCATAACTTTGGTGTTTTTAGAGTTAGGAAGTTGGGATTTTCTATGGGTTTTATATTTGGCCAATCAATCCGACCTACCAAATTTTATAGGGATCGGCCGACTATATCCTATAGCTGCCATATAACTAAACGATTGAAATTGCCATATCTTTGGTGTTTTTAAAGTTAGGAAGTTGGGATTTTTATTTGTATTAAGAATGCATCATATGAATAATTTTGGAGAATATTATTTACAGAATATTCTGCAAGGGTATATCAACTTCGGCTCCGCCCGAAGTTAGCTTTCCTTTCTTGTTTTCTTTGAAATTCCAATAAAAACAAGAAAGGAAAGCCAACTAGTTCGCGTAGAAACAGACAGACGGACAGACAGACGTACAGACGGACATGCTTATATCAACTCAGGAGGTGATCCTGATCAAGAATATATATACTTTATAGGGTCGGAGATGTCTCCTTCACTGCGTTGCACACTTTTGACCAAAATTATAATACCCTCTGCAAGGGTATAAAAACGAGGACGGAAGCTAACTGCGCCAAGCCGAAGTTTTAATACCCTTGCAGACTTAGCCGAAATTGCTAAAATTGAAAAAGTAGCGTCCGATCGGCAAGCGCTTTTAACCTGATCAAGGTATGCGTAAATAAATAAGACTTGAAAAATTTAAGACAATAGCTTATACACTGCGCGAAATATTCTAAAAAACATATAATTTGGACCGATTTCACCCTATTGTTCCTTTGGGAGCTATAGGATATAGACGTCCGATCAGCAAGCGCTGATGAAGGAATGTATAAAAATATACGATTTGAAAAAATTTATGGCAATAGCTTATACACTAGGCGAAATATTCTAAAAAACATCAAATTTGGACCGATTTTACCCTATTGTTCCTGTGGGACCTATAGGATATAGACGTCCGATCTGCACGCGCTTTTAGGTATCAAGGTATGCATAAAAAAAATTCGATATGGAAAGATTCATGTCAATATCTTTTACACTGCGTGAAATATCATCAATTCTTGCAAGATATATCCGATTGTTCCTATGGGGGCTGCAGGATATAGACGTCCAATCGGGGCGATTTTCAAAAGTTGTTCTGCGTACACATGTTTTAGGATGAGTATGAAAGTTTCAGATCGCTAGCTTTTAAACTGAGCACGCAAACGGTATTGAAAACGACCGACAGACGGACATGGCTATATCGACTCCCGTATTGATTCTGATCAAGAATATATATACTTTATAGGAAACATCTCCTTCACTGCATTACAAACTTCTGACCAAAATTATAGTACCCTCTGCAAGGGTATAAAAGATTAGCTATACGTAATCAATTTCATTTTTAAATAGCGGTTGTAGCATGTAGTTGTCTGATTGGAAACAACTTTTACCCTGAGCAAGGTATACATAAATAAATTAGATAAATTGCATAGTTTCATGTCAATAGCTTTTATACTGCAGAAATGTCATATACAAATAGGAAAAAAGGAATATTTTCGCAGCCTTTAACAATTTTTCCTACGGAAGCTATAAGATATAGACGTCCGATCGGCAAGCAATTTTACCCTGATCAAGGTATGCGTAAATAAATAAGACTTGAAAAATGTATGTCAATAGCTTATACACTGCGCGAAATATTCTACAAAACATCTAATTTGGACCGATTTCACCCTATTGTTCCTATGGGAGCTATAGGATATAGACGTCCGATCGGCACGCGCTATTACACTGATCAATTTATGCATAAAAAATACGATTTTTAAAGATTCATGTCAATAGCTTTTATACTGCGCGAAATATTCTAAAAAACATCAAATTTGGACCGATTTTACATTATTGTTCCTATAGGAGCTATATGATATAGACGTCCGATCAGCACGCACTGATGAAGGAATGCATAAAAAAATACGATTTGAAAAAATGTATGGCAATAGCTTTTACACTGCGCGAAATATTCTGAAAAACATCAAATTTGGACCGATTTTACCCTATTCTTCCTATGGGAGCTGTAGGATATAGACGTCCGATCCGCATGCGCTTTTACACTGATCAAGGTATGCATAAAAAAATACGATTTTTAAAGATTCATGTCAATAGCTTTTACACTGCGCGAAATATTCTAAAAAACATCAAAATTGGACCGATTTTACTCTATTTTTCCTATGGGAACTATAGGATATAGACGTCTGATCGGGACGCGCTATTACGCTGATCAAGGTATGCATAAAAAATACGATTTGGAAAGGTTCATGTCAATAGCTTTTACACTGCGTGAAATATCATCAATTCTTGCAAGATATATCCGATTGTTCCTATGGGAGCTATAGGATATAGACGTCCGATCGGGGCGATTTTCAAACTTGATCTGCGTACACATGTTTTAGGACGAGTGTAAAAGTTTCAGATCGCTAGCTTTTAAACTAAGCTCGCAAACGGTATTGAGAGAGGCGGACAGACGGACATGGCTATATCGACTCCCCTATTGATCCTGATCAAGAATATATATACTTTATAGGGTCGGAAACGTCTCCTTCACTGCGTTACAAACTTCTGACCAAAATTATAATACCCTCTGCAAGGGTATAATAATTAAAGTTGGTATAACTATATTTTCGCAAACCCAAAACCAAAGAGTAATTTCTTTTTCATATTCGTTCAAAAACAAATACACTCAAAAGAATGAAATATACATATGCAAAAGCCTACACAGAAATACACACACGTATTCGATCAACCAAGGGAATTCATTCTCTTTATATGAAGCTATCAGTAAGAAAACTGGGAACGCACACAGAGCCAAAACCACTGGTTAACAATGTTAATATGCATTTTTATTACATTTTAATAACTTTAAACTGATTTTCTAAGATTTATTGGGGCTCCCCAAGTGGCCCCAATCGCTTCCAATTGGAAAAAAGGTCAATTTCCCTTTCAAAAATTCTGGACGCTAAACCGTTTAACCAATCGAATCCGTGTTTTTGCCCATAAATAGTTTAAGACATTATAAATGTTTAAAAAATGTGACCGTTTAGATTTAAGGCTTTTTACTATTTTTAACACCCGTTCTAAAATTACAATTTAGACAAAAATATCATCAAACGTCGAAAAATGGCACTTCTAAACTGAGTATCAAAAATTCCTTCTGTAAAGGTTTTCCTTAAGCTTTAACAATTTATTTGATGGTTTCACCAAAGCTCTAGCTATCTTCTAAACAAAGAAAATAAGCAAAAAGTCGATCTATTATTAAATTTAAGTGCTCTTTACAGTTATTGTTGCCAGAATACGCAAAAGACTTTATTTTTTTAGTAAAAAAAAAATAAAAATATACCATTCAAATTGTTTTTTTACAGTATTTTGCCACGCCCTATTAGGAAACATAAGAGCGGGAGATCGCAGTAGATAGAGAGAGAGGAAAGAGCGTAGCAAGTGCGCAAAAGCAGAAGTTAACGGAGAAACTTTGAATTTGATCAGAGTCGTATCAAGAAAATTTGCCGCGAGTTGTGTTTTTATGATCATTTTCCTATTAATTATGCAAAGAGTAGACTTTGCCGAATTAATGGAAAAATGTATTTGCATAGCCGTGTATCTTGGTGTATAACCGTATGTGAACAATAATATTATTAATCAGGGTTAACTAAAGTTTCACCCAAAACTACAAATATGTTTAAAGTAACATCTAAAATGAAAAACAAGTGAGAACGCTATAGTCGAGTGCCTCGACTATAAGATACCCGTTACTCAGTTCAAATTTTCAATTTGAATTCGGCGATCTCTTAGAGCTGGCAGCTTTACATCAGGAGCATCAGCACGAGCGCTTCTTTAGCGCAGGCAGCTTTTGTCCTGCACCAATAGCTGTGTTTATTATGTTTATGTTTTTGACGCCATTGTTTGACTCAGACCTCCAATTTGGCTATTTTGATTTGATTTGCATAGTTCCTGGGATATAGTTCGGTATTGACAAATGAAAACCATCGCAATTTCCTTTAATAGAAATCCTTATCGAGAATTAACGTTGACTCTGTTAAGCACCTTGGCCAGCTGTTCCAAAGTCATCCGTTAGATGACGGTATTGTGCCATGAAAGGCGGAAATGTAGGCGCTAGCCAGGCTTAAGCGTTTAACGGGTTTTTGGGCGTTAGAGTGGGCGTGACAAACTTTTATTAGGCCAATCGATAGGTATTGACGAAACAAATACATATCAATAAAAATTTTCATAATAGCATCAAAACTGAGTCCACAGATTGTGGCTTGTGGGCGTCAGAGGGGGCGTGGCACCATTTTGAAACAAACTTGCGCTGCGTAGGAACTTCTGAGATCTACATGCAAAATGCCAATCTTCTAGCTTTTATAGTTTCCGAGATCTCAGCGTTCATACGAACAGACAGACGGACAGACAGACGGACAGACAGGACAGACGGACAGACGGACATGGCTAGATCGACTCGGCTAGTGATCCTGAACAAGAATATATATACTTTATAGTATACTTTATACTATAATATACCCTTTTACTCTACGAGTAAAGTGTATAATTACATAGTTCTACTGCAAACTTATTACATAATAAGTGAAGCTGCGGGCACCCTGCTAGTACTAATATATATTTTTTTTCTTATTATTTATTACATTAAAGTTAACAAATATCTGCCAACATAAACATAGTACCCGCCTCTCATCAAGTGGGAGGGGGCAAGGACAGGTGAGTTAGGATGTTTATTACAATTAAATTAACAGAGCATTCAGAATATATCAAGAAATACAGTTCGTTATATTGCGAATATAAAACGCGAAATCGGTCATGTACTTTAAAATTCGTCTTACAAATATCATGGGCAATAGGTCGAATGTAACGAGTAGACCTTACAGGGAGGGAGAACCGTATTTGACCCAGTAAGTGCTTGAATTTACAAGACCAGTTATTAATTTATGAAGGAACATGACACCGTGACAGGTTCGACGATCCATGAGGGAGGGCAGGTTCAGTAGACGCAGTCTATCCACGTAAGATGGTATGTGACGATGTGTTTCCCAGTTTAAATCACGTAAAGCAAACAAAAGTAACTGTTTCTGTACCGATTCAATAAGGTCTTGATGATTGGTATATTGAGGAGACCAAACGCACGAGCAGTATTCCAGAATTGGACGATCCAATGAAATATATAAGTGTTTCGTGGTATAGGGATCCTCAAATTCCTTAGACCAAAGTTTAACAAAGGCAAAAACCCCTTTAAAAAGCTACTCTCTGAGTACTCTCTGAGTCCGCTTCGAAAGGTATGTTGAAATCCACTTAGTCAACATGATCGGGAATGCTAGTAATGTTAGTTTTTTTAATAATAACTGATGGTTCACAGAATCAAAAGCCTTACTGAAGTCCGTAAAAATAACATCAGTTTGAATGTAAAAGCGCTTCTGATGACTGAGGTTAATTCCAGAAGGTTTGTAGTCGTTGACCTACGTTTCATAAAACTATGCTGAGTTGGAGACATTACTGAGCTGCACTGGTGCTGTAGCTGAGCGGTAATAAGCTGTTCAAAAATCTTGCTGATCGCACTCAGTTTTGCAATACCGCGGTAGTTTTTAATGTCCGATTTGCTTCCTTTTTTATGAAGTGGAATGATAAAAGTATCTTTCCAAACTTCAGAGAAAAACAAATGACGGAGGGATATCTGAAAAAGTTTAGATAAGGGTTTGCACAAAGCATCGGGACATTTTTTTATAACACAGCTCGGTACAAGGTCAGGGCCCGAAGAAAAAGACGTCTTGATTGTTTTCAGATTTTGTAAGACATCGTCCTCACTAATTAAGGGTATGAAAAAACAGTTGGAGTGAGGAAGTGGGTAGGGGTAGGATGAAGTGTTATCGTAACTGAAAGACGCGTACGTGGACTGGAAAAATGTTGCAAATAAGTTCGCGATATTGACGTCACTAGGGCAGATGTCGTATCAAGGTGAAGGCAAGATGGAAATTGTTGCGATTTTCGTTTCGAATTAACAAATGCGTAGAACTGCTTGGGGTTATCTTGGAATTCTATTCTGCAACGGTTTAGGTAACCATTGTAACATACGGAATTATGGACTAAGAACTTTGAACGAGCTATTAGATACATCGAACGGTCAACTTGGAGCCCAGATCTCTTAAATTTCTTAACAAGTCTAGACATGGAATTTTTCAGGAAAGAGAGTCTGCGAGAGAACCAAGGGGGCTTTTGAGGCGCGTTTGCAGAGGGAAATGAGGGAACGAACGTATCGAAAGTAGAGTAGAGTATACCATGAAACTGTTCTACAATATGTAAGGGATCATCGTTTGAATCCATAAAAGACCAGTCGAGTTCCGATAAATGCCTATTTAATTCTGCGAATTTAGCTCTTCTAAAACAGCGAAAAGATGCTGGTTCGATTTCGGAACATGACTGTAATGGAGCTGAAGCTTCTAAAGTAACCTCAAGTGTAGGATGGTAAGCGTCTTCAGGATTAGAGAGAGGGCTAATTCGAGTAACGAATGCATTGGCGAACTCCGGGACAAAAATAAGGTCTAAAACTTTTTTGGAGCAGTTCAAGATTGAGTTCAGTTGTCCTAATGAAATATCAATAAGACCATGAACAAGCTCATGGGCCGTGGTGGGAACGACAGCAATAGAATCCGTTGATGTCATCCAGGAAATGTCAGGGAGGTTAAAGTCGCACAATAAGATGATCGTTATAACCGAGGGTTGAATGAATACTCTGTATTTGAGGCAAATGCTGAAGGTAAAGGCTAATATCTGAACGAGCAGGAATATACGAGCATGGTATAAAAACGAAAAAATCATGAAGTTTTATCCGAACTGCAAAAAACTCTAATATGCTGTCCGTACCAGTCATCGGAATACGTTGAGAGACACAATCGGACTTGACGGCAATAAGAACACCACCGCCAAGACGCATTGAACGGTCACATCTATAACTAACATAACCACCAGCAAATATTTCGCAGACAGACACAGAAGAATTAAGCCACGATTCGGTAAAAACAATCACATTGGCATCAAACGAAACACTGTTGACGTGCAATTTACTAAGTTTGCCCAATAAGATGCGAACGTTCTGGTAGTGTAGGGAAGAAGAATTGTTAAGTTTTTTGGAACGTTGGTTGAAAGAATCTGAGGCCCATGGACCCGAGAATTCGGCATATTTACATACTCGTGAACAATAACATGTTTAGGCCATATAGAAACATCGAGAGCCTTATTGAGATTTTCCTCAGGAAGTCCAATTTTAAACGAAGATATTTCACGTCTCTGCTTAAACTTGAACTTCAAGACGGTTAGTTCGGCTCGAGAAACATTCAGTTTAGTTTTTAACGTCATCTTCAAAAGCACCAGGGTTAAGGCGAGAGACAAAAATGAGCTTTTTTTGTGCAACGCCCGAAAAGGGCTTAGGTTCCATATATGAGTCTCCTGATAAGGTTGGCTGCGATGATCCCGTGTTCGTATTAGAAGGCGTCGAAATTATACCATACCCGGGTCATTGAAGATCAGAAGATGCGACTCGATCGAGCGGTCCAGAATAAGCAGCAGCAGGAGTAGGTCCAGAGGAAGCGTCTGCCGTGCAGCCGTCGGCAACGTCAGTAGAGGCATCCCTGATAGCCACACGGCCTTTAAAGTTGGATTCAGCCTTTTCAACCCGAGTAAATAAGTCCTTAAATCCGGCCAATAAGGACTGGTACTCCAGATCGGTTTGCCTAATAAAAGCCATAATATTGACTTTAATATGATGGCAACTGGGGCAGGTCCAATCCAGGTTAGAATTAGATTTAGTCCGGTCTGCAATTAGGCCAGCACTGTGCCCAAGGTCGGCACATTTAGGATGATAAATGTTGTCACACAGCCAGCAACCAATTGTGGGATGTCGAGAGGTGATTCTACCATTTAAAAGGCAAGGCTTGGTGCAGCAGGCAGAAATACTAAATTGTTATATTCGCACAAAACAAAAAAAATATCAAATCAAAACAAAAACAAAAAAAAAATTAACAAAAAAGAAAAAACAAACAAAAATATAATTTTTTTCGACATCGTTTTAATTAAGAAACATATATATAGTAACATTTCCCCACCCATATATCTACCACTTAAACATATTTATATTACGCATTTATCACACCCAAAATAATCGGCCCCCAAGGGTCGCCAACTAATATAAAAATCCTCTTGAGTTATAAACAAATCATAGAACCCTAAATTGTCGGCTCCCACGACTGACCAATTAATGTAAACATCCTCTTGCGTTATAAACAAATGTCTCCAAACTCCAAAAAGCTTTTATCCCCAATACTGTGAAATTGCAGACGCAGCTCAAACCTAGATCGCTCTCATGCTCAGTGCTCTCATTTTGGACACTATCAATTTATCTATAAAGTTCTTTCTCCCAATCGAAGGTTTGGTAAGCGCCACCTTAGTTTATAAGTTTGAGTTTTAACTTGAATCTTGTAAGGAGCAGACCTATCTCTCCCAATTCGCGTTTACACTATTTTGATAAATAAAAATTTATATGTTCTTCAAAGTACTAAATTCTGAATTCCAATTTTAGCAACACACTATCGAAGCTCAGGTTGCAAGGTTTTTTTGAACAAAAAATAAATCTTGATCCTTGTGACTGTCAAGCACCTAAAAAAACAAAAAAAAATTGCAAAAGCCCATTTTATTGTAAAAGTTAGTGCCTTTGTTCGTAACAAAAGGGTAACTAAAAAATAAAAGACCTTAGTTCTACCCCACCAGTGGTAAGAGACATGGTATACTAATTTTAAATCAAATTCATAATACAAAACTTTAAAAATTGTGAAAAATTTACAAAACTAAATAAAAAACAAAAGTGGCAGAACCAGTGCTATTATTATCAGAAAACCATCTAAATAAAGCCCTGACCCAAATCAGGCAAGTGGAGGAAACACGCTCGAACTCAGTCCGTTCATCAGGAGGATAGATTTCATCCTGGAGCTGTACCCTACAACATGTACAACATGTATACGCCGTTGCGATTGAAATGCAGCTTCACGGAGATGCCCAGAGGATATCTCAAAGATGCTGGAGGGTCTTAAGGAACGCCCTCATCAACAAATACAAAACCCAGACGACAAGCGAAGCACTACTAAGACTTCTGTAGAACACCCCCTTTCCTGGGTGTATACGTAAGTTTGTTGAAGACGTTGAGTCCAAATCCTTTGTAATATTAAATAAATTAGCCTTAGAAAATAACGCTTCAAATATTAGGTTGTTTGGTAATGACATACCGGTTTTTTATTGATTTTTGACGACGATTTTAACAAAGTTAGCATTGTCCGATTTAAGTGCTATATGTACCGTTGTCTTCGATGATTGTCTGCCATTTTGATGGTAACTTGTATATGCCTCTCCTAAAGAAGTCATTGTCCATACTGGCAAAAAACTCGGTGATTCAATTTTCACAATCCTCCCTTGAACTAAATTTTTGTCCATCGAAAAAATTTTGCATGGCCAAAAACAGATGGTAATCGCTTGGGGCAATGTCCGGACTATACGGTGGATGCATTAACACTTCCCAACCAAGCTCCGGTAGCTTGTGACGCGTCACCAAAGATGTATGGGGCCTGGCGTTGTCATTATGGAACACAACGCCCTTACGATTCACCATGGCTGGCCGCTTCTGTTCAAGTGCAATCTTCAATCGCTCCAGTTGTTCACAGTAGAGGTCAGAATTGATGGTTTGGCCATAGGGCAACACTTCATACTGGATAATTCCTCTGATATCCCACCATAAACTCAGCAACACCTTCTGAGCCGTCAGTCCTGGCTTTGCCACCGTTTGAGACGACTCACCGTGCTTCGACCAGGATCTTTTACGCCTTATGTTGTCATAAGTGATCCATTTTTCATCACCAGTGACTAACCGATCCAGAAATGAGTCGAGTTTATTACGGTGCAACAAAGATTCGCAGATTGATACACGGTCGAAAAGGATTTTTTGGGATAACTTATGAGGCACCCATACATCAAGCTTTTTTGTTAAATTTTTCGACTTAAATGCCTATGGACGGTTTCCGTGCTTAGTTGCAGCTCCTCTGCGATGGTTCTATTAGTCACATGACGATCTCGATCCACTAATTCCATGATTTTATCCGTATCAACGGTCACTGGTCGTCCGGAAGGCTTGGGTGTTTCGGTATCAAAATTGTCACTTCGGAATCGCCTAAACCACTGTTCGGCGGGTTAAGTCGAAAGTTTATTATCTCCTAAGACAGCAATAATCAGTCTGCGAGATTCCGCAGCAGTTTTTTCCTGTGCGAAATAAAATTTCAAAATTGCCCGAATTTCTGCGTTTGTGAACTCCATTTCAATCGATTGTAATTTTTTAACGTGGAAGCTCATGTAAACAAACTATATGTCATTTTAAAGGTGATGCCAATACCTTTCATACGATATATGTCATTACCAAACAACTTAATACAATTTTATACACAAATGCTCTTAATAATACAGTTAAAGATGTAATTATGAAAAAATTGCCAGATGGACTTCTTATGACATTGGCTAGGTATGAAATTACTGATGCTAGTAAACTAAAATGTGTAGCGCAACAAGAGGGTTGTAATAAAACATTTTATTCAGATCGAACAAAGAATTCACAAAGTCAAAACAAAGATAAGTGAAATTGTCAATCCCAACAAAACACTAATAACCAACAAAACTATAATTCCCAAAACCAATACAGACAGCAGAATAATATTTCCCTAATTCAATATAAGCAGCAGGCTAGTACATCTCAAGGCCAATATTTATTTAATTATAATAAAAATAACAGCGAAACTTTTTATGAAAATCACCCATTATATCAAGTAACAAAACAAGAATTCCAACAAAAATTAAATTATAATTAAATTAATATAAACAAGGACAAGCAGAAATTGATTGCTGTGATACCCCATTTTCAACAGATAGTACACCTTTTAATTTTGCAATAAATAACGACTTGCAAGAAACCAATAAGTTTAGATTAGAACACCTTAATGACGGGGAAAAAGATAATCTTAAGAAAATTTTATATGAATTAAGCGACATACAGTACCATGAAAGTGACAATTTGACTTTCACTACTATCAAGCATGTCATTCACACAAAAAATGAACAACCGGCTTACAAACAACCATACAAATATCTTCAAGCTTACGACCAGGAAGTCGATTCGCAAATGAGGGATATGATAAATCAGGGAATAATCCGAAAGTCAAATTCCCCTTATTGCTCACCTATTTGGATGGTACCTAAGAAAGGTGATGCATCAGGGACAAAAAGTTCCGTATCGTAATTGACTATCGTAATTTAAATGAAATTACGGTAGATGACATATACCCTATCCCGGTCATGGATGAAATATTGGACAATCTTGGTAGATGCCAATATTTTACCACTTCGCAAAAGGTTTTCACCAAATACTAATGGATAAAAATTCTATTCCAAAGACAGCTTTTTCCACCAAAAATGGTCATTATGAATATACTCGAATGCCCTTTGGATTGAAAAATGCCCCTGCTACCTTTCAAAGGTGCATGAACAATCTCTTAGAAGATTTGATCTACAAGGATTGTTTGGTCTACAGACGATATTATCGTGTACTCCACTTCATTGGAGGAACATGTATTATCATTGCGAAAGGTATTTGAAAAATTACGAGAAGCTAATCTCAAGCTTCAACTCGACAATTGCGAGTTTATGAAAAAGGAAACAGAATTCCTTGGACATATTATAAAAACAACTGGTATAAAACCAAATCCTCTCAAGGTAGAGGCAATACAAAATTTCCCTATACCCAAATCCCCAAAACAAATAAAATCCTTTTTAGGTCTTTGTGGATTTTATAGAACATTTATCCCAAACTTTGCTAAAATATCAAAACCAATGACAGCAAAGCTTAAAAAAGCGTAACTTTAAATATAAAAAATAATGATTATGTACAAGCGTTTGAAAAACTTAAACTTTTAATAATGTCAGATCCAATACTTATACACCCAAATTTCGAAAAACCATTTTCATTAACAACAGATGCAAGTAATATTGCTATAGGAGCAGTATTATTGAAAATCATAAACCAATCTGTTATGCCAGCAGAACTCTTAATGAACACAAAATTAATTATTCGGCAATAGAAAAAGAACTTTTAGCTATTGTCTGGGCCACCAAATCTTTCAGGTCCTATCTTTTTGTCAGAAAATTTCTGATCCTAAGTGATCACAGGCCTCTAGTATGGCTCAATAATATAAAATAACATAATATAAAATTACAACGCTGGAAAATCAAACTAAATGAGTTTGATTATGAAATAAAATATTTGCCCGGTAAAGAAAACTTGCTACATGGTTTATCAAGAATAAGAATAGAGAATGCCTATTTAGAAGAGATTTCCAGTAATTCAAATACAATAACAACAGTAGCTAAAGTGCATAGTGCACCAGAAGATAACCAAAACCACATTTCAATAACAGAAAGACCACTGAATTATTATAACAGACAACTGGAATTTATAAGAGGAGACTCAAATGAAGTCGAAGTAATAAATTATTTCCATAAAACAAAAATTCATAATAAGATATAAAGAGATGACAATCGAATACGCAAAACAATTAATAATTGAATACTTTTCAAATAAGAAAAGCGTAATATATTTTCCAAATGAAACAGACTTTTTAATCTTTCAAAAGGCATACGTTAAAACTATTTCCCCAGATAACTTAACTATAAATATGAAAACTAAAAGTAAATATATAGATATTAACACTTACGCAGAATTCAAAGAAATTGTTATTAAAACACACAGAGAACTATTACATCCAGGAATAGAAAAACAAACAGCACTTTTTAAAGAAAAATTTTATTATCCCGATCATCAAAAAATAATTCAAAATTGCATTAATGAATGCGAAGAATGGAACATCGAAAAAACAGAACACAGAAATACTAAATTAGAATTCGAAATAACCCCAGAAATTTTTAATCCAAGAGAAAAATATGTCATTAAATTGTATATGATAGATAATAAACAATTTTTATCTTGTATAGACATTTATTAAAAATTTGCCACTTTATTAGAAGTCAACAGTCGAAATTGGTTAGAAGCAAGAATATCATTAACTAAAGTTTTCAATGAAATGGGTAAACCAAGCCAAATCAAAGCAGACGAAGATTCAGCTTTCATGTGTGCAGCATTGCAACTTTGGTTAATATCCGAAGATGTTGTTATTGATATAACAACAAGCTAAAGTGGGATTTATGACGTTGAGAGATTTCATAAAACAGTAAATGAAAAATCAAGAATCGTAAACAGTGAAACAGACATAGAAAACAAGCCAACAAAATTTGAAACTATTCTTTATATCTGTAATCATAAAACAATACATAATACCACAGGCAGAACTCCTGCAGATATTTTTATTTTCGCTGTAACTCCAAAATATAATACACAGTCAAATAAAATCAATAAAATAGAAGAAGTAAATGAATCACGAAATAAATTTGAATTTGATACTAGATATCGACAAGCTCTACTAGTAAAATCAAAAAACAATAATCCGTTTAAAAAGACAGGAAAAATCACAAAATTAGATGATAATCATTACGAAGAAGTTAACAGAGGAAGAAAAATAATACATTATAAGTCTAAATATAAGAAAACAAAGAAAACAAGAAAGGAAAGCTAACTTCGGGCGGAGCCGAAGTTGATATACCCTTGCAGAATATTCTGTAAATAATATTCGCTATAGTAGAGTGCCTCGACTATTAGATACCCGTTACTCAGCTAAACAACTTAATAAAAATATGCCTTCTTTGCAGGGCAATTGCAACTGTGTACAATGTAAATACATACAAATTAACTTTCTCACTTGTGAATTAGTTTTAAAAAAATTTATTTTAATTTTTTATTATCACTTTTTCACTATTACAATTTTTCAATAGGTCGAACTTATTTTATTCACTGCTCTTTTACTTTTCACTTAATTTTTTCCTTGGTGCTTGGTTCGGATCTCAAAAACGGACTGCCTCCTTGAGTTCAATGATCAATAATCAAACCTCGGCTTAAGAGATTTATCTCATAAAAATTGATAAAGAGAATGACTCAAGAGAGTCGGAAAATAGGATGATGCAATTTGCCAATTAAATTTGAAATCTAAATTTGGCTGGAAATTGGTGTTTACATTAGCGGACTTTAGGGATCACTTTGGAAATCTTTTGTTTGCATTAGCGGACTCAGGGCTCGCTTGGGGGCTCCGATGCTTACAGTATCGGCTTGGATGTTTATACCCGTTACTCGTAGAGTAAAAGGGTATATTGTATTCGTGCAAAAGTATGTAACAGGTAGAAGGAAGCGTTTCCGACCCTATAAAGTATATATATTCTTGATCAGGATCACTAGCCGAGTCGATCTAGCCATGTCCGTCTGTCCGTCTGTCCGTCTGTCCGTCTGTCCGTCTGTCCGTCTGTCTGTCCGTATGAACGCTGAGATCTCGGAAACTATAAAAGCTAGAGGATTGGCATTTTGCATGTAGATTTTAGGAGTTCCTACGCAGCGCAAGTTTATTTCAAAATGGTGCCACGCCCCCTCTGACGCCCACAAGCCACAAGCTGTGGCCACAGTTTTGATGCTATTATGAAAATTTTTTTTTATATGTATTTGTTTCGTCAATACCTATCGATTGGCCAAATAAAAGTTTGCCACGCCCACTCTAACGCCCAAAAAATCCATTAAACGCTTAAGCCTGGCTAGCGCCTACATTTCCGTTTTCATGGCGTATACAATAGCGCCATCTAACGGATGATTTTGGAACAGCTGGCCAAGGTGCTCAACAGAGTCAACGTTAATTCTCGATAAGGATTTCTATTAAAGGAAATGGCGATGGCTTTTATTTGTCAATACCGAACTATATCCCAAGAACTATGCAAATCAAATCTAGTTAGCCAAATTGGAGGCGTTCCCTGGATACCGATTTTAACATAAAAATCGGGAGCTGATTCGAGCGGCGAAAAACATACAAGAAGGCATATTTATATTAAGTTGTTTAGCTGAGTAACGGGTATCTAATAGTCAAGGCACTCGACTATAGCGTTCTCTCTTGTTACAGCATCCGTTTGATGCGGACTGCGTGAAATTGATCTGGGTGGGAGGAATTAAGAGGCGAGTTGACAGAAATAGGTGACCACGGATTTTTCTCGGGTCTTGTCAGAGTTAATTGAAAATTGGCTCTCGGCTCAAAGTTGTTTATAAATCGGGTAAGAGCCCCTAAAAAATGTGTCATATAACTTTGGCTCTCGGTTCAAAGTTGTTTATAAATTGGGTAAGAGCCCCTAAGTAATATGTCATATAACGTACATATGTATATGCTTACAAACATACACACATACGCCATTGTTTGACTCAGACCTCCAATTTGGCTAACTTGACTTGATTTGCATAGTTCTTGGGATATAGTTCGGTATTGACAAATGAAAACCATCGCAATTTCCCTTAACAGAAATCCTTATCGAGAATTAACGTTGACTCTGTTGAGCACCTTGGCCAGCTGTTCCAAAGTCATCCGTTAGATGGCGCC
Source organism: Drosophila fuyamai (assembly GCA_018153365.1). Classification (NCBI taxonomy): domain Eukaryota; kingdom Metazoa; phylum Arthropoda; class Insecta; order Diptera; family Drosophilidae; genus Drosophila; species Drosophila fuyamai. The sequence continues at coordinate 567,020 of JAECXW010000540.1, forward strand.
TTTTATTAGGCCAATCGATAGGTATTGACGAAACAAATACCTATCAATTAAAATTTTCATAATAGCTCAAAACTGTGGCCACAGCTTGTGGCTTGTGGGCGTCAGAGGTGGCGTGGCACCATTTTTAAATAAACTTGCGCTGCGCAGGAACTCTTAAAATCTACATGCAAAATGCCAATCTTCTAGCTTTTATAGTTTCCGAGATCTCAGCGTTCATACGGACGGACAGACGGACAGACGGACATGGCTAGATAGACTCGGCTGGTGATCCTGAACAAGAATATATATACTTTATAGGGTCGGAAAAGCTTCCTTCTACCTGTTACATACTTTTGCACGAATACAATATACCCTGTTACTCTACGAGTAACGGGTATAAATATAATAAGAATACATACAACAAAAATAATACATTTCAAATAATAATACTTACTGTTTTAATTGTATTAATTATAATTTTAATTCTTTACTTTATTTATAAATTTAAGAGTATTCCGAAAAACATTGTAATTAAATATAAAAATCAAAACAAAAACACTAAGAACCCAGAAAATCTAACAGAATTAAGCAATATTGCACCGAATGAAACTACCCTACAAATAAACGAAAATACTACACAAACTAATATACCCACTCACATATAACCTAATATATCCGCCTGAGGACAGGCTCTTTTCTAATAGATGGGGAAGTAACACACCCACACCCACATATGTACCACATAAACATATTTACATTACGCATTTGTAATGCCCAAAATCATCGGCTCCCAAGAGTCGCCAATTAATATAAATATCCTCTTCAGTTATAGACAAATGATAGAACCCCAAATTGTCGGCTCCCACGACTGACCAATTAATGTAAACATCCTCTTGCGTTATAAGCAAATGTCCCCAAACTCCAAAATGTTTTTATTCCCCAATACTGTAAAATTGCAGACGCAGCTCAAACCTAGATCACTCTCATGCTCAGAGCTCTCATTTTGGACACTCTCAATTTGTCAATAAAAGTTCTTTTTCCCAATCGAAAGTTTGATAACCGCCACCGTAGTTTGAGTTTGAGTTTTAAGTTGAATCTTATAAGGAGCAGACCTATCTGTCCCAATTCGCGTGTACACTATTTTGATAAATAAAAATTTATATTTTTTCAAAGTGCGAAATCCCGAATTCGTTATTATATATATTATAATAAATAACTTCATATATTACGTTATTTTTTAAAAAAAGGGAGATGTAGATGATGAGATTGACCATCGGCAACAATGTTAGCCAAATCTGCAGGATCAGCACTCTTCAAGTGCAAAAGTAATTTGACCACACACGCCATCAGCGAGTGATAAGTCTCGCCAGCTTATTCCCACCGGCTTGACCGACAGCGCCGACTGCGCAACAAAGAGCCAAGTCAAGAAAAGAATATAGGCCGGCAGTCTAGAGACGACTGAAAAACAATGGAGTAAAAATAAAACCAATGATAAATTCAAATAAAACCAGTGCGTTTTTATTATAAGTAAAATACTGTGAACTACTATTAATAACATAACAGTGGATACGTCGGGCTCTATGTCTTTTAGCACTACTTGCAAGCCCTTGCTACTCTTGAGCTAGTACGTGTAGTAGTTTTTCCTAGCCTCGTCTAGGTATTTGGTTACAGCTCTGAATTGATCTTCAGTTTTAGCTTGAAGCTTTGTTTCATGAATATTCCCTTTAACAAGAGAAGTAACATAAAAGTTGTCATTCCCGAACAGCGCAACAATTTTCTTTACTAGGGCATTTGTAATTTGGTGGGGGCTTTGGTTGCTTTTCTACAGCCTGTGCAGCTTCGGATTGATTATTGTCAATTTCCGACAATAGGGTGAATCTGTTGTTACTAGATGCCCCTGGTTGTTCGGTGCCTTTATTAGGGCAATTTTGTTTTGGTTTATTTCTAACCATTTTATTTTGCGGGCTGAGCTTCCGTTTGATTTGGATGTAACGATCCATGCCAGTCTGTATGGCCGCACCCACTTTCTCTGGTCTACGGAGCTTCTACGTTCATTTTTTGAATCGCCGCTCATTGAATTATTACTCGTGGCACTTCTTAGTTTTCAATAATACTTTTGCACTAGTTTTATACATAGCACTAATTATTATTGTCTGTTTTTATACCCTTGCAGAGGGTATTATAATTTTGGTCAGAAGTTTGTAACGCAGTGAAGGAGACGTTTCCGACCCCATAAAGTATATATATTCTTGATCAGGATCAATAGGGGAGTCGATATAGCCATGTCCGTCTGTCCGTCTGTCCGTCTGTCCGTCTGTTTCAATACCGTTTGCGAGCTCAGTTTAAAAGCTAGCGATCTGAAACTTTCACAATCGTCCTAAAACATGTGTACGCAGATCAAGTTTGAAAATCGCCCCGATCGGACGTCTATATCCTATAGCTCCCATAGGAACAATTGGATATATCTCGCAAGAATTTATGATATTTCGCGCAGTGTAAAAGCTATTGACATTAATCTTTCCAAATCGTATTTTTTTATGCATACCTTGATTAGGGTAAAAGCGCGTGGCGATCGGACGTCTATATCCTATAGCTCCCATAGGAAGAATACGGTGAAATCGGTCAAAATTTCATGTTTTTTAGAATATTTCGCGCAGTGTATAAGCTATTGACATACATTTTTCCAAGTCTTATTTATTTACGCATACCTTGATCAGGGTAAAAGCGGACGTCTATATCGTATAGCTTCCGTAGGAAAAATTGTTAAAGGCTGCGAAAATATCCCTTTTTTCCCTATTTGTATATGACAATTTTGCAGTATAAAAGCTATTGGCATGAAACTATGCAATTAATTTAATTTATTTATGTATACCTTGCTCAGGGTAAAAGTTGCTGCCAATTAGACAACTACATACTACAGCCGCTATTTAAAAATGAAATTAATTACGTATAGCTAATCTTTTTATACCCTTGCAGAGGGTATTATAATTTTGGTCAGAAGTTTGTAACGCAGTGAAAGAGACGTTTCCGACCCTATAAAGCCGATATAGCGTCTGTCCGTCTGTCCGTCAGTTTACACTAAACAATTTTAGCAATTTCGGCTAAGTCTGCAAGGGTATTAAAACTTTGGCTTGCCGAAGTTAGCTTCCGTCCTCGTTAACAATAAGATTACCTTTATTACACAACTCCAGTATTTTTAGTTATTTGTTTTTCACTTTTAAGCGGTTTTTTCCGGAGCTCGCGCAAAACACGACTGCACTCTCCGGGTGTCATTTAGTGAATGACAGAATGAGAAGTGAATGAGAATGCTGACCAAGTTTTTAGGCCTTATGCGCCCAAGTGGCTGATCATATAACACTTGAACTGAAGGCAAGTGTTTTTGTATTTAATGCAACAAAGTGTCACAATATTTGGTTAATATTTATTGTTCAGTGATCATTGACTATAAACAACTGCATACACTACAGTAGATATGTTAATATATACAGGTTAACAGTATAGGGCTAACCGCCCGACTCTACCGCCCCCGCTCCCCGTGCAACACCAGCACGGCGACATCCGCAGGCCAGGCACCGGACCTACCGCTCCCCCCACACCCCGTGCCAACTCAGCACAGTAACATCCGCCGATCGGGCACCGACCTACCGGCACCCCCCCACCCCGTGCAAACTCAGCACGGCTACATCCGCCGGCCACATCAACGCTGACCGCTCACGGTGCAATTGGAGCGCGGTGAGTACTGCAAGGTCTGCAATACTCCAGCCGGCCGCTGACGCTGACGCCGACGTCGACGCTGGGACTGGCACTTACGGAGGCCTGGCGGTAATGGAGCAGCGCTTGGAGGGGCAGAATCAATTGGACCGGCTAAGAAGCATATTGAAATATTGTAAAACCAAATAAAACTTTATAACGTAATTCCAAACACTCTGGACTTCTCACTCATCTTGAATGGAATTGGTCACGTACTTGGAAGGGACTGACGATTAAGGGACATCACTCTAATGACTAGGTATAAGTCAGTCCTCACGAGGACAGGAGTCCTTGGGAAGGACTTAACTGGCGCCCGAGCAGGGACCTTTCCATTAAGCAACGAGGATCTCTAGGATAAGATAAGGCGGGAAGTGAACTGTGTGTTGTGTGTGAAAAAGAAATGAAAAGTGAGAGTAACCTTCCATGAGAGGTACATGTGGAAAAATTTGTTTCCTCAAGAATAAAATTGAAAATTAAATATAAAAAGTAAAAAGGAAAAATAATTTAAAAAAATTTAATTCCAAATAAATGAATGAAATAAAAAGGTGAAAAAAAGAGTAATAAACATCGATTCCAAATAAACGAAAGGAATAAAATAATTAAAATATGACCGACCCGCTGCTGTGATTTGACCTCCCCGGCTTATTCACGAGCGCAAAAGATTATCTTGAAACAAAAGAAGTGACCAAACCGCCGCGGTGGTTTTAATTCGCGGGCGTTATAAGGTGTTACAAACTTTAAAATATTTATTTTGATAACCGCTGCGGTAACTGGTTTACGAGCGGCCCCGATTTATAATAAAAAATAATATAACGTGAAAAGTGGTGTGGGTAATTCACTAGATACGCTCAGTGTTACCAGCACAGAAAGGGCCGCCTAGTGGATTGTGTGGCAACCGTACCTTAGTAGGTGATAAACCAAAACGGAATAATACGGCCCACCGTGCCTAACGCCGGATAAAAAGGAATCGACAATTATTTTCAAAAAAGTATACAAGCATTCACCGAGGAAAAAAAATAGAAAAAGAAAAGTATGATGACAAATAAAAAAGGAAAAAATTAAGTAAAATAAAATCTCAGGAAGCAAAAATAAAAAAAGACACACACACATGTAAAAATTCAATTCCCGCCTGTCCCATAAAATATCACACTAAAGTCATTCTTTTTACCCTTAGAATCTGCATGTTGGAAGTGACCTGATCTGAACACGAACACACGAAGAAATAACACGAACAAAAAAAAATAAATACGAAACACGGGTAAGTGAAGCGTTCTCAGCATAGAACTTAATAATAAAAATTAAAAAAAAAAACTTAACCGTCACTCTACCCATACTTATTATAACTATTTAAAAAAGACTCCCATTTGTTTGAATCGATTCGTTAGTATGGAGGAAATGAAGGCAGCTTTGACTAAATTTGAGGCTACTCTGGCCGTGTTGTTTGGCCAGATGGCCGATGTTAAAAGCGATGTAAAGAAAGTTAGTGATACGATAGTGAGCCTAGGGGAGGCCCGGAAAAAGGTTAACGAGGTTGTTCCCCAACCAAAGCCTTTGACTCCCGCCCGAACGGAGTACGAACTAAAAGAGATTGCTAGGTTGCCAGATTGTGTGGAGGAGCTGCAGGTCTTTGAGGGCGAAGCTGGTGGCTACGACTCTTGGATGGGTAGAGCGGAAACCATTTTAAAAGACTATGAGATAATCAAGGAAAGACCTCTCTATCGCTCCATAGTCGTTAGCATTAGGCAGAAGATTAGGGGTAACGCGGAGACAACCCTTCTGTCATATAACGTGGCAGAAGACGATTGGCCTGAAACCAAACGCTTCCTGATGCTCCATTACGCCGATAAGCGAGACCTGCGCGCACTAGAATACCACATGGGTCAAATGACTCAGGGGGCGAAGACCGTGAAAGCGTTTTACTCGAGAATAAATGCTCATTTTGCCCTGATAATACGTTGCCTTAAAAACGGTAACCAGAGATGCAGAATCTTACCTCAATGAATCATGACACCTATTCTAGTAAGTCTTTATCCCCTCAGCCTTACCGCCAGAAGTACTCTTGGCCCCAATCCAACCATTGATCTTATAGTAACCAATACCAATATCAAGACGCAGGCAGGAATTCTTAGCCCCCGCCAAGATATTCGAATCCCCGAGCGATCAAAATGGAGCCCCACCAATCTGGCCACTCCTATCGTTCAAACCAGGGAAACAATAATGCAAGCGTTAAACGCAGCCCCAGTACCTCTTCTAACCTTAACAATTTTCGGAAGTCCCAAAGATTGTACCAATTAACTGCTGTCCCATCCTCGGGTGAGGCCGCTTTAAACCAGCATGAAGAAAAATCCGTCAGCGGGGCTTATTATGATGAAACTTTACCGGACAACCAGTCTGGCGTGAAAGATGGGGCTAAGCTACAGTTTCTAATAGACACTGGCGCGAATAAGAACTTCATTAGCCCCCAGATGCTTGCCCTTGTCGAAAGGCAATGACTCTCCGGTCACCTTCTTCGTTCTTCCCGGTTTAACTGCCTTCCATGGCATTATTGGGGACGACACTTTGAAATCCCTTAAAGCAATTATTGATAGAAAAAACGATTCTTTAACAATAGCACCAGGAATAAAAATTTCGCTTCCTTCCTTGAATGTCCATTCGCTAATCGACAGCGAACACACAGTGGAAGCGAGAGAATTCCTCGAATCCTTAATTTCTGAATTCTCTACTATTTTTGAGCCACTCTCGCCAGGCGAAGCCGTGGATACAAGTGTTCGAGCTGGCAACTTCCAAGGAAGAGGGTTTTCTTCATACTGCACAGATCATCCGGACTTTAAGGCTCACGGAGAATCTGGAATCTGTCTATTGCCCACCGCGTTTTACAATAACTGAAGACCAATTCTTGGACTTCTACAATTCACTCGGAGATCGCTTTATAGCAGGAGGAGACTACAAACGCCAAGCACACGCACTGAGGATCAAGACTCGTGACCCCCAAAGGAAGACAACTGTATAAAGCAATCATAAACTTGAGCAACAAACTCGACTATGTCTCCCCTGGCAGCCCCACATATTAGCCAGCTGACCCCAGAAAACTCCCGGACTTAATTGACTTCGGTGTGACCAAGAACATCCCAAGAAATTTAGTAAGCGCCAAATCGCTATCGGACTTATCATCGGCCTGTTTTAATAACTCTCCTTCAAAGCCCGAAAGTAAGCGAGCACCCCTTCAGGCTGACCTCGACTAGAACTAACTGGCTAAAGTACAAAAAGTACGTAAGTTCCCACATTGAACTAACACCACAGTTAAACATAGAGAACGACATCGACTTCTGTGTTGATTCCCTGGAGTCAGTACTCGTGGCAGCAGCCAAAATCTCAACACCAGAATTGACAATCGTGCAAAGCAACCAATACAAAACTAATCTGCAAGTCGAACAACTGGTTCGGGAAAAACGACGTCTACGACGGGCTTGGCAATCCTTCAGATCGTCCCATTCGAAGCAACTCTTTAATGAAGCCACCCGCAGACTCATTAAAACCCTTAAGCAAGAAGAGGAGCTTGCGCAGCGTCGTTACATTGAGAAACTGTCGACGACCAGAACAAAGCATCCTTTGTGGAGAGCTCACCCAAATTTAAACTCTCCGATGGAATCAGGCACTCCGATTAGAAACTCCTCGGATACTGGGGCCCGCAGAGACGTAGACAGAGCAGAAACAATTGCTTTACACCTATGAAATGTATTTCAGCCGAACGCCGCCACAAACTCTCTTCAACTACCGCCGCTTGGCTCTGAAATTGCAATTAACCCGATTTTGTTTCATGCACCTGAAATTGCTAATGTCATTAGGAAGCAAATAAAACCGCAAAAGGCTCCAGGGGGCGAACTAATAACCCCAAAAATGATAATTGAACTTCCAAACTGCGTAGTGCTATTCAATGGGATCACAAAACTTGGCTACTACCCCAAAAAATGGAAAAGTCTGTGGTTATAATGATAACGAAGCCTGGAAAAGACCACACAATTCCCTCATCGTACTGGCCAATAAGCTTACCATCGTGCCTGTCCAAATTACTAGAAAAATGCCTGCTCACGTGCATTACACCATATTTAAGAGAACAAAACTTAATCCCGGCACATCAATTCGGGTTTCGTGAAAGCCACGGAACCATCGAGCAAGTCAACCGGATAACTTCAGAAATTCGTACAGCCTTCGAACATCGGGAATATTGTAGTGCGATATTCCTCGACGTCTCTCAGGCATTCGACCAAGTGTGGCTTGAAGGCCTTATGCATGAAATCATAACATTACTGCCAGAAAACACTCATAAGTTACTTAAGTCGTACCTTTACCACAGAGTCTTTGAGGTAAGATGCAATACAACGACATCCAACGAGTATAACATTGAAGCGGGAGTCCCACAAGGGCCACAGCAGACATCCCTACGAACGAGAGGCTGACTACGTCCAGATGCCCAACTAGAGCAATAGCTCAACTAACTGGCTGATCATTTGGTCGTAGTTGAGAAGTGGCTATCAGACTGGCGAATCAAAATTAATGAGCTAAAGTGTAAACATATAACGTTTACCCTTTATAGACAATCGTGCCCCCGCTAACTTTGAATAGTACGCAGATTCCCCAAGCCAGCGATGTAACATATCTCCGCGTCCACTTCGACAGACGGCTAACCTGGCGGAGTCACTTTGAATGCAAGAAAGTAGATCTCAGACTTAAAGCTAGCAGCCTACACTGGATTATAAAATCTCGATCACCCCTGTGTCTGGACCTTAAAGTTCTTTTCTACAACTCCACCCTTAATCCGATTTGGACCTACTGTCCAAAAATCCTGCGAACAATCACTGGGATCTGGGCATACCACCCGTCATAAATTAAATAGCAAAGCCCTGCCCTGAGCATCGAGCTAGCCTGTGATGTCCACCGAAACAGAAATGCAGTTCCATAGCACAGTTACGGCCAAATGGCAATTAGAGATTTGCCTCTCGCAGCCTCCACACCGGTGACTTGCAGCGCAACAGCCAATTACCTGCAACTGCAACGGGAGTGGTGCGCTGCGAGGCAGTTCGAAAGGCTTAGGGGATTTGTTTTGAGGCTTGACTCCAAGAATGGAGACCATGGCTCCTGGTTACAGAGAGCAGATGGGTCGTGACCCCGGGTGGCATCTTCGGCTGGAAAAGGAGCGAAGGATTTGCATCCGAAGGTTGTCCGTGCAATAAGCACGAAAGACGATATTTCTGTGATAACTCTGTGATAAATAAAACTGTGATAGATTAGTTAGGGCGTAGATTTTTATTTATTTATTTTTTTATATTTATTATTTTGTGTTTGTGCGGTAAAGTCCGTTGTATTAAATCCATTAGTTGTTGTTTTGTTGATCGTAAGGTTTTCATTTCTCGTCTGTGTTTGATATCTCGATTTAAGGATCAAACTACAAACGGGAAAACAAAGCCAACAGGACTCAACCAGCAGCCGAGGTCCTTAACTGGCGGCTATCAACAAAGTTGATAGTCAGTCCAGTTGACAAGCGGCAGTGCAGGGACAAAATCACAAAAAAAAATATGCGCCAGAAAGTCTTTGGTCAGAAGTCCACCGGCTGGTGACCGGTTTCATCTCCCCAAAAATATTTGAAAAGAAATAAAACAAAAAAAGAAAGAATCATGTACAATATTTATTTATCTATTTTTTATTATATTTATTTACTTATATTATTTATTCATTTCCCCACATATTTATTTATTTAACAAAATAATTATTAATTTATTTCCTAAAATTTTACATTTATTTATTTCGAACATAGCGCCGTCTTGCTGGTACCATATATCGTCTCTATCTTCCTCTTCCATTCGGGGAAAGAAAAAGTCTTTCAACATGCCGCGATAGCGGACACCATTAACGGTTACGGCGGCTCCTTCCTCGGTTTCAAAGAAAAACGGCCAAATGATGCCACCCGACCACATACCGTACCAAACAGCCACTTGTTGTGGATGAATTGGCTTCTCCAAGACGACGTGTTGATTTTCTGAACTCCAAATGCGACAGTTTTGCTTATTAACATAACCACCGAGGTGGAAATGGGCCTCATCAGATTTTTCGGTAAAAATGCTCATCTTCGACCAACCGCTCGTGAGCCCATTCTGCGAACCGAAAGCGCATTAGATGGTCATGCGGCTTAAGCTGCTGAACCAACTGAATCTTATATGGTATTAGACGAAGGTCTTTGGTTAAAATCCGTTGCAGGAAAGTGAAATGTCCAATTCTTGAGCACTGTGCCGAGTTGACGTCGACGGATTGTCATTGACACTTTCGGACACCGCAGCGATATTTTAGACCGACCAAACTGGACGAGCACATAAACGTGTTGTTTTATCCATCTACGATCCAGAGTCACGCACACGCTTCACAAAACTATCCACAAACTGCCTGGAAGGCGCTTTATTTTTTGACCGCAATTTTCTTGCAGTTTCGGTTAAAGACTCTCCACTTTAAATGGCGAACGGGGGCGACGCAACGAGTCTCAAAATTGGCACATCCAGGACCGGAGGGCTTCCGATTTCCTCGAGGAGCTGCGCTTATATGCAAATACAGCGCCAGGTGGCGGCAGCCAACAGGTTCGCACTGAGCGGTGGGGCGTTTCTTGTGGAGGATTTCTTGTTCCGGCTCGAGTTCCTGCAGCGGTAGAACCAGTGCCTTGGCAGGAGTTGCTCCGTATAGGGTCCACGTGCAGGGTCAACAGATGGCCACAGCTGCGTGCCGTGCTGATGGATAAGCCATGAGAGAGAGCACGACCGGATGCAGCATTTTCTGCAGAGGGAGCAGCAGCCGGGAGAAGCCGTGGAAGATTATGTCTATGCGATGCAGCAGCTAGCCTCTCGCCTAAAAAAAAACACTGTCAGAGCGACAGATGGTGAAAATAATTAAAAAAGGCTTGAGAGAGAGCATCCCAAGAATCGTTTATGCAATGGATGTGCTGACGGTGGACAAGTTGAGGGAAGAGTGCTGCGAGGTGGAGCGCAATTTTGGACGACGAGGACGCGCGGCCTATGCGCAACCGATGCGGTATCCTCCGGCGGAGAAGGCCAGGGTTAGCGAGGCAGCTGGTCCCGACACTGCAGAGAATTTCCAGTGCCAGGCGGATGCGTTACATGCGAAGGTCCGAAATCCGTTCCGAGCGGGCTGCTGAAATTGCGGAGTCGAAAACCACGGGTTCCGTCACTGTGCGGCAACAGAACGCTGCCAGGCCAGAAGTACCTATCCATGGTCCGAACGGCGTCTGGAGAGGACATTTCGATTATAAGACGCGTCGAACTACCTGTGGAGTACAGCGGACAGATACAGCTTATCTATGTATGCCCTTACCTGGAGCAGGAGGCCTATTTTGGAGCGGACTTCTGGCAGGCCTTTAGCTTGGCTCCAGCGTTGATAGGCCACAGCGACCAGGAAAGCGTGAAAAAGGTAGACGAAATCCACGCAGGGGTACAGGAAGATGACGACGAGGAAAAGCCGGATCTCGAATCCTGGACCTGGAAAAGATCGGTTCTGCTTAGACGCCCGCAAAATTAACGATCTGACCATCAAAGAAGCTTACCGATCTGACCATCAAAGAAGCTTACCGATCTGACCATCAAAGAAGCTTACCCGCTGCCTATTATGGACGGAATCCAGTCCAGAATCGACCAAATATTGTCCATTTTTAGTGTGGATTTAAAGTTCGCATTCTGGCAGATCGAGTTGGACCCGAAAAGCAAGGAACTGACGAGCTTCACGGTTCCTGGTGAGAGCGTTTCTTAGGACGGCTGGATGGAACCGCTGGTTCATAAAGAACTTCGCGACGTTGGCCGCCCCGCTCACTGAATCGTTGAAGAAAACTGGAAATTCGAAGTTTTCATTGAGTCCAGAAGCCCAGCTTGCTGTTGAGTCCTTAAAGATGGCGTTAGCGACTGCACCAGTCCTGGTGCATGCGGACTTCAAGAGACGTTTCTTTATTCAGTGCGATGCGTCACACGTCGGAGTAGGGGCGGTACTTTTCCAGCGAGACGACGACGGACAAGAGCAGCCATTTGATTTTTTCTCGGCCAAGATTAATAAACATCATGTAAACTTGCGGCGCCATATGTCGATAGAATTCCGTTCACGTACATCACGGACCATGCCAGTCTCAAGTGGTTGATGTCCATGAAAGACCTCTCAAGTGGGCTGGCAAGGTGGTCGCTACAGCTCCACGGGCTCCACTTTAACATCGAGCACAGAAAGGGAAGCGTAACCGACTCACTGTCGCGATGTGTCTAGGAACTAGCAGTTTATCCGACGGATTTGTTGGGTTTTGAAACCACCGAGTTCGCTGGAGAAGATTACCTTGAGTTAGAGAAGGATGTGGAGAGTAACTTGGATAACTTACCGGACTTGAAGATCGAGGATGGCATCATCTTCAAGAGAGTCAAGGGCAGCAGCAACTCCAGCAACAGCAACAGCGCAAGGCGGCAGCAGCAGCAACTAGCACAGACAGTAGCAATCTCCGTAGGCAGCCATAGCATCCTCAACAAAAAATTTCACGTTACTTCGTTGAGTCCGTTTTGGGCACGTAGAACCCAAGCAGCGCAGCGTCGCGACCCCGACGGTGCTCCTTCACCACGCGGCATCTCCAGTGTCGAGGTCCGCAGTGGCCGAGGCAAGGCGTAGTACCGATTCCCGGACCGCCAACTCCACTCGGACAAGCGCCTTCATAATTTATTACGTACGTTAATATTGTTAATTTTGTATTCCCGTAATTTGTAATGTTACCTTCATCCGTTTCTGCACGTCTTCGTGATTTCGCGAGCTTGGGTCCGGCCTTGCGCAACTCAGGTTCTGAAAATGCGGATGAGGGATTAACAGAACTTAATACAATTTCTTTTTTCATATTTACCTGTCCCTTTTTTACCTCTTAGAGCTCCAACAAGGTAATTAGGAGAGAAAAGATGTATTAAATTACAGCCGCTTGGCTTAAACTCTTCTGCGAAGCCAAATTTCCGGATTTAAAGAAGGCCTTGCACCTGATGCAGTCCAGGTCCTGGTAGGGTTTTGCCCTGATCTGCAAGTTATGGTGTAAGGAGTTTAATGTTAATGTTTACCTTTTGTTGTCGATAGAGATAGTCCAGTTGAAAATATTGTGTGAGATGTCGATTTGTATCGATTCCGTGTTGGGAACTGTAGGGACATTGGGAGTACCCTGCCCTGAGCATCGAGCTAACCGGTGATGTCCCCATGAAACAGAAATGCATTGTCATCACATAGTGGCGCTCAAAGTAAATAAAATTTGCCTCTCGCAGCCTCCACACCGGTGACTTGCAAGCAACAGCAGGTTGCATGTAATTGCACCGCGAGTGTTGGGCTGCGAGGCAGAGCGCAAGGCTGAGTGGGATTTGTTTCGAGCAGGCAGTAGGCTTGACTCCAAGAATGGAGAAAATGGCTCCTGGTCACAGAGACCAGTGACTGTCGGGTGGCATGTTCGCTGGAAAAGGAGCGAAGGATTTCCATCCGTCTGTGCAATAAGCACAAAAGACGATTATTTCTGTGATAGCTCTGTGATAAATAAAACTGTGATAAAATAGTTAGGGCGTAGATTTTTATTTATTTATTTATTTATAGTTATATCCTTGCAAAAAGTATTATAATTTTAGACAAAAGTAAGCAACGCAGTGAAGGAGATCAGGATAGCATCGTACGGCACGATTCGCGAGATGATAGACGCGAGATAAGAAAATATAGGTAAAATTCCGTGGAAAAGAGGAACAGTAAGATTAATTTTGTGCCAAGAAAGCTAGTATTTATCGTTTTAGGAGCGGCAGAGAGTCAATATTTGAGAATAAAGGAAAAAGTCGATTATAGTCAAAACATAATACACTAAAAGGCTCATGCAAGGCATAGTTAGATCTACAATGATTTAATATTAAGGGAATATAATTTCTAGTTAATCTACTTGGTGCAGAAAAGTTTAGCCGACTTACCAAGTCGGGGCTGTCAATCTTACCATGTATAAGGTTATAAATGAAGACTGTACCAAGCATCGTTATATGGTTGGCTAGGGAGGGTAAATTAATCAACATAAGTCTAATAGAATAAGAAGGTAAGTTAAGATTTGCATCCCAGTTTAGGCGACGCAAAGAAAAAAGAATAAAGTTTTCTTGTACTGATTCAATACGACCAATATGTATTCCGTATTGTGGACTCCAGAAGGGAGACCCATAATCCAGAATCGGACGGAATAGCGAAATCGTCGAATTCTTTTGACCACCTTTTACTAAATCCAACCACTTCTCTGGCTTTATTAGCCATGGACGAAATGTGATTAGAAAATGTTAATCTAGGGTCCAAGAGAACGCCAAGATCGTTTACAAGAGTTATTCTATCCAAAGAGTATTCTATCACTTAATGTGTAAGTTGCGTATATCGGATTGACCCGATAAAAAGTTATCAGCTTGCACTTGGAACCGTTTAAAGTTAGTAAATTATCTCGGCACCAGTTTTGAAAATTATCTAGATCGAATTGTGAGTCTAAATGGCAGGAAATGTCCTTATACTGCAGGTACAACTTAACATAATCTGCGTACATAAGTACTCGAGAATGACTAATAACTGATGGAAGATCGTTAATAAATAATGTAAAAAGTAACGGGCCCAGATGGCTTCCTTGTGGGACACAGGAGGTAACACGGAGAATTTTTGAAATTAAATTTTCAAAAAGCACCCATTGTGACCTCCATTCAGATAACTTAAGATCCATTTAATAAGATCGACTGGAAAATCTATCAAGTCAAGTTTTTGTACAAGAAGTAAGTGATTTACAGAGTCAAATGGTTTACTAAAGTCAGTGTAAATGACGTCTATTTAAGCTCTTTATCAGAAATGTAGTGAGCTCTATAAGGTTTGTGATTGTTTAATTGTTTAATTAATCTGTGTTGTTACGGAGATGTGATTGTATACAAAGGTGCTGCAGATGAGGAGTAATGATGTTCTCGAAAAACTTAGGAATAGCTGACAACTTAGAAATACCTCTATAGTTTCTGGCTTCTAACTTGTTAACTTTTTTGAAAAGAGGAATAACAAATAATTCCTTTCAAATATTTGGGAATTGAGAAGTTTCTAGAGATAAGGTAATCAACTTGTGAAGAGGTTTGCACAGGGTCTTAGCACATTACGTAAGCACGCACCCAGAAATACCATTGGGCCCTGGCGAATAAACAGGCTCAATACGAAGAAGATCCAAAAGAAGAGAGCTTTCTTTAAAGTGGGACAGAATATGAAGTTTGACTTGAATATGGTGTAAGAATAAGGCTGTGATGAATACTACTTTAGATTATTCATCACAGATATAGTAGATCGTTTGAAAAAATTGAGCAAATAAATCGGCTATTGCCTGCTCTGTGGTTGTGGTCATGTTTTCGGACGACAGCGAGGAAGGATAAGAATTAGATTTACGCTTGGTGTTAACGAAGTTATAAAACTGTTTCGGGTCCTGAGAGAACCTTACAACGGTTTAAGTAACTATTATAACTCTGAGCATTAAGCAAGGTAAATCATGACCGAGCACTTAAATATCTAGTAGAAACAGATTGAGACCCGGTATTTTTATATATCCTAAAAAGTCTGGACTGTGTCAACTCTTTGGTACACTGGTTTGGCCTCGACTAGGAAGTTTTACTCCCACGGGTCCCTTCCTCTTTATCTTAGCCTCAAACTCTTTTACAACCATATTATCCGGCCAAAAGTCGTCCGAGCATTGATCTTTTGATTTCGGTTGCGGGGTGTTCCCCTTTTGCTGCTTACCACCAGCGGCTTTTTTTGCGCTTAGGGGACTTTTCTAATAGCAAACTAGTCTCTCAGTTTTAAAGATATCGAATTGAAGCTTTGCGCACACCCTCCTGTCCCTTGCACGCAGTATATAAGTCGGATCGGCCGACTATATCCTAGGAAGTTGGGATTTTTCACGAGTATTATTAATGCATCATATGAATCATTTTTGAGAATATAATTTACATAATATTCTTCAAGGGTATATCAACTTCGACTCCGCCCGAAGTTAGCTTTCCTTTCCTGTTATAGTTTTGTGTTGTGGGGTAAAATCCGTTGCGTTAATTTTATTAATTTTTTTTGTTGAGTTTTTTGTTTCTCGTAGGTGTTTGATATCTTCTGTCGGTTGGATACTTAAATGTGTGTTCCTGGGAAGCTCGATTTAAGGATCAAACAACAAACGGGAAAACAAAGCGGGCTTAGTAGAATTTACTACAATTTATTTAGTCGTATTTACCCGTCTCTTTTGTGTCCTCTAGGAGCTCCAGCAGTCTAATCATGAGAAAAAAGTTAGAAAAGTTAAAGCTTGCAGCTTATGCAGTCAAGGCCCGGGTAGTGGTTTTGCCCTGGTCTGCAAGTTATGGTGTAAGGAGGATGTAAAGTAGTTAACCTGGATGGGATATATCTCAGTCCGGCCATGGTCGCTTACAGAAAATTTATAAGATTTGGGGACTCGGCAATTTTGGTAGAGAGCGGGCCGACTGAAGGTGAAGGTTTTCGGCTCGCGTTAGAGTTTCCTGCGCAGAAAGGGTCTTGGTTTTGGGAATAGGGAAAAACAACTGAGGCTGGTCGCCACTAGTAGTGCTGGACCACTTGTCTCCGCCGAGGCTTTCCGCCCTAGCGGCTGCGAAGCAAGCGGGGAGCGGGTGATCGTACCATTCGGGAGCGGAGGCTGGGCGCCTCTCACTGCTCTCACTACGACGGATTCTATTGCTAGTGACGCTGGCGTAAGCTCGCTCTCGCTCTTCTGCTCCGCTGCCGTCGCGTACTCTCGCTCTCTGGTGATCCTCACGTGTTCGGTGGAAATTTCCATTGCATATCCGGCTTGATTCTCGCTGCTTCGCTTCCTTTGCTACTGCGCACTTGTAACGACCTACTTATTGTTTCTATCCCTCCCACTGCCTAGAGAGGAGCCAATAAACTATCGTGCTTATGTTTTAACATATGCATATTCAATGTGGTTGATTATATATTATATATTAGATATTTAAATTGTGCGGCAAATTCTGGCTGTTACACACCCCTTTACTTCGCCGGGCGAAGAGAGACGGTGACCTCGTTCTGGGTATTGATCCGCACCCGATAGTGTTAATCGTTTCCGGTCTCCAATACCCGGATGTTGCGGCGAAGGTTTTTGGCCACCCGAGCCTGAAGTCGCTCCACGACATGTCGCGGCAAGTTGTCCTGAAGTGGGTGCATCCGCCAGTTGGCCGGGACGGGTACGCACTCACTGTGCCTCATCCGGCAAGTTGAGGGGCTTCGTTGGCCAGAACTCCTTGGGGTTATTTGCTCTCGCTCGTCGTGGGTTCCGCCTGCGGTGTTGGCCTGCCGTGACTGGTGGCTTTGTTGACGACGCAGGGCGTCGGCTGAGGTGCTGGGGAGATCGTCGGCTATGTCCACGATTGAGGTGTCTCTGTCTAATGGTTCATCTGTAGCGGCTGTGGCCACTGCTGCCGCTCCTGCAGATCGTCGAAATGGGTTACGCCGTATGGCTTCGGGGCATGGTGCAGGTAAAATATCTCTCGGGCTGGTTCTTTGTGCCTCGGTGGCGCTGGTTGGTGTTGGTATAGTTGCAGGGTCCGATGGTAGCGTTCGGTTACGCGGGGCCGTCCGGGTGTGCACAGCGGGATTCTGCTGTTCTTCGTATCTCAGCTGGATTGGATTCGGCAGGGTTGGCGGGGCTGGTCGCCGCTGCGCCTGCAGTGCTAGATTCGACAGGGTTGGCGGGGCTCTTCGCCGCTGCGCCTGTAGTGCTGGGTTTGCCAGGGTTGGATTCGACGAGGTTGGCGGTGCTGGTCGCCGCTGCGCCTGTAGTACTGGGTTACCCAGGGTTGGATTCGACGAGGTTGGCGGGGCTGGTCGCCGCTGCGCCTGTAGTGCTGGGTTTGCCAGGGTTGGATTCGACGAGGTTGGCGGGTCTGGTCGCCGCTGCGCCTGCAGAGCTGGGTTTGCCAGGGTTGGATTCGACGAGGTTGGCGGGGCTGGTCGCCGCTGCGCCTGCAGAGCTGGGTTTGCCAGGGTTGGATTCGACGAGGTTGGCGGGGCTGGTCGCCGCTGCGCCTGCAGAGCTAGGTTTGCCAGGGTTGGATTCGACGAGGTCGGCGGGGCTGGTCGCCGCTGCGCCTGCAGAGCTAGGTTTGCCAGGGTTGGATTCGACGAGGTTGGCGGGGCTGGTCGCCGCTGCGCCTGCAAAGCTAGGTTTGCCAGGGTTGGATTTGACGAGGTTGACATGGCTAGTCGCCGCTGCGCTTGTAGTGCTGGTTGATCCTGTCGTAACTTAAGTCTCACCTGGCTTATTTTCAGAGATGCTTCTGTGTTGCTGAGGAAATCCATTCCCAAGAGCACGTCATCGATTGTAGTGGGTAACACCAGTACACTCCCAAACGAATGGTAACGCTGAGTGCTTGGGTGACTTCCCTTCTGCTTCCGTCGGCGAGGCTGAGTTGAGTGATGACTACGCGCTGATTTTGCTCGGTTCTGACCAACTCGGCAACCCTTTCACTGATGAAAGTGCGTTTGGCTCCGGTGTCGATGGTAGCACCAAAGACCAATATAAACTCTAAGATGCGTAACGCCCATACATTGGTTTTGCAATATGCAGCTCGTTTTTTGGTGGCGACGAAAATTCCGCTCTCTCCGCTCGCACAAAGTTGAGAGCGTAAAAATCTAAAAATAGAATTGCACGAATAAGGAAGTGCGTAGGTGTGCGTATTTGTTCGAGAAGACGATTTTCGTCCAGAAATCATTTCTGGACTAAGAAACTAATTGTGTGTCAAAAGAACTTCTATGATTGAACAGGATGATTATTTAAATTGCATTTATGTATATACATGTGGCAATGAAGCTTGATGTAAAACTTTTTTATATACCTTAAAAATTAATATCTGCATATTTAATTCATAGTTTCGTTTTACATATTTAAATTAAAGCTAAAACAAAACTTTTAAATCAAAACATATAAAACTGCTTGATTAAATTTAAAAATTTTTCAATAAAGTTTAATAGATTTGAATAATATGATTGTTAAACAAAAACAAAGCGAACTACATACATTTAAATTGAATATATTTTAATGATATTTTTTTAATCCATGGCTAACTTTAAAATGGAAATATTAAATTTAATTTTTATTCAAATGTAATAAACTTTGATTTAATGACTTAAAATATTTTAAGTAAATAAATATGAATAACATCATATCTAATATTATCAATCTGCATTTAAATCTATTCTTATTTAGTCAAGCAGTTTTATTTGTTTTGTGTTAAAAGGTATGTGTTTATAATTAATTTAAATATATAAAACGAGACATTTAATTTGATACTTAAATTATTTAATTAATTTAATAAAATATTTAACATATTAACTATTTTAATAATTTAGTATATTTAATAAAAAAAATAGTTAATATACAAATACATATATAAATATTTATTACTTATTTTTACAGGGTAGGTTTAATTTTCCAAATTTAAATAAAATACAAATAAATTTTTGGGAAATTATCCGTTTTTAGAATTTCGTAAATAAAATAAAATTAGCTTTAATGATTTTGTGCCTTTTAAATTTGACTTGAAAAGCGAGCGCCTATGTTTAGAAAAAAAAGCGCGCAAATCATTTTTGTTTCTCCTTTGGGTTTTTCTTTTTTCTAAATAACTAAAATAGTTAATTTACAAATATTGATATAAATTTAGTTTATATTATGATAATAATTTTATATAATGTTATTATAATACGTATAATATAAAAATACCACAGATTAAAAAAATCCATATATTTAAAATACAATAAATATAAAAATATGTATTCATCCTGTTCAATCGCAAAATTTCTGAGGCTCCTAAAAATTGTTCACACGTCGCATACTGAATACCCTAATGACAATTATTCCAATGTGAAGACATGTATGAAATAAATTATGTTTTTTTTTATACTTAGATATATTTGGTCATTACTAAAAAATATTATACATTCGAATAATTAGTAAATAAAGTAAATATAAAGGCAATACAAATTAAGTATTTTTAATAATGTTATAATTTTAAAATAAAGAGTATATTTCGACAGCGCGCTGCAGCGAATTTCTTCGCTTGTGAATACATGTGCACATATACATTCGTCGGCTGTCGCAGTATGCGTGCAAAAGCGCGGCTGGCTTTAGAGCGCCCTCTCTCTGGCTTTTGGGCAGAGAGCGAAAAGCCAGTTGAAAAGCCAGCACAAAAAATTCATGTGCAAAAAAATCGTATGGCGTTACGCATCTTAGAGTTTATATTGGTCTTTGGTAGCACAGAGAGGCTGATCTTCGATGGACACCGTCGCCACTATCCGGCTCCCTTCACATCGAAGAGTGGGTTCTATTGCTGGCGGGGGGTATTGAGCGCTGTCTCCGTCCGTTCCCTGGGTGGGCGGAAGCGCTCTTCGTTTCCCGAGGGCGTGGCTCGGCGTCAATGGATAGTTCGTATCCCTTGACGGCCGCAGTCCCAGCAGAACAAGACCCGTGGGTTCCGGGATTCCCTGCTTAAATGTCCACCTTGTGCGCAGTTTCCGCAAGCAATTCTGACGTCGATCCTGGGCAAGTCCTCGAGGCAGCGATGGGTGACTTCGGGTGACATGGGTACCAGGGCGTTGGATGTCCTGGGCCTTTCGGTGGGCTGGTCGTCTGACGCCTGGTTCGCGGCAGTTGGGTTCCTTGCCAGAAAAGTGGGACGGGCTCTCGATGTCGTCATCAGCTGAGCATATCTGTGTTGAACCCGATCCCGGGTAACTTCGAAGTTCGTCACCAGCTGGGTCAAGACGTTGACGCATCTCAAATTCATGTCGTCTCGTGAGAAGTTGGTACTCTGGGCGGAGATTTTCGTAGATCCGATTCAATTCCTGGTTCCCGTCGTAGTGGTCTCGGCGCATCATCAAGCGTAAGTTGAGGGCGAAATCTTTGAAGCTTTCACCTGGCCGCTGCAGCCTGGCGCGGATCTAATCTTCTAGAGTTTGAAAATATCGTGGCGGCAAAAAGAAATCTAGAAACTCACACGTAAATTCCTTCCAGGTGGCTTTCTGAAGTTGACTGATTCTAAACCAGTCTCCGGCTCGACCAAGTAAAATGCTAGATAGCACTCTTGGGAGTTGTTCCCTCTCGATCTGATATGCATCCGCTCGCTCTTCCAATTGCTTCGCCGTCGAAGAAAATGCCCCACTTTCGTAGCTTATCCGCCAGGCCAAAATGGAGAACTCGTTCGGCTTCCATCCGCGGTAGGGATCCAGGCTGCCCAGTCTCGTTGGGTCTCAGTGGTGCATTCCCCCGGGTTCCAGTCGGAGAAACTTGTAGTAGATGGATCCCTGCCTGTTGCTCAGAGTCAAGTTTCCGGTACTAATCATCGGGCTCGTAGACTGGGCGATGTGGTGAGGGCTCGTGGGACTTTGATTTGTATAAGAGCTCCAGCTCTATCAAGCGTTCCACTCGTAGTTTGGGCAGATCGTCTTGATCCATGTATGCGGACATTCGTTTCCGCAGGTCTGCCAGGGTATCTTCTGGGGTTACTACAGTGACGCTGATGATTTTTTCCGGACAGAAAATTTTCTCGAGTGGCGACGATTCTATGGCTAAATATTTCTCTAGTGCCGGACAAGGTTATATTTTATTTCTGGCCTGGCGATTTGTTTTATTTATTTTATTATTAGCGGACCCCGATTTCGTAGCAGAGAGAAAAATGGTATGACTCTGGTGACGTTTTAAGTCACGAAGGATGGAATTCTCTAATTATCCTGATTCCCTAAGTCCCTGCTCGGGCGCCATCTGTAAAGTAGTTATCCTGGCTGGGATATGTCTCAGTCCGGCCAGGGTCGCTTACAGAAAATTTATAAGATTTGGGGACTTAGAAATTTTGGTAGAGAGCGGGCCGACTGAAGGTGATGGTTGTCGGCTCGCGTTAGAGTTTCCTGCACAGAAAGGGTCTCCGTTTTGGGAATAGGGAAAAACAACTGAGGCTGGTCGCCACTAGCAGTGCTGGACCACTTGTCTCAGCCGAGGCTTTCCGCCCTAGCGGCTGCGAAGCAAGCCGGGAGCGGGTGATCGTACCATTCGGGAGCGGAGGCTGGGCGCCTTGCAGCAGTCACCGAAAATGCACGTGAGGATCGGGTGAGGGTACGTTTCCGGGGCAGTGGCTGTGCGCCTGGCAACTTGACTCAACCGAGGCTTTCCGCCCTAGCGGCAGCGAGGCAAGCGGGGAGCGGGCGATCGTACCATTCGGGAGCGGAGGCTGGGCGCCTTGCAGCAGTCACCGAAAATGCACGTGAGGATCGGGTAGGTGGAACTTTGGGATGGGCTTGGTCGGCTGTGGCGAATACACTGGAGGCACGGAAATACTACTTAAGCACGTGGGATCGTTTCGTGTACAGGGTTTTGGGTTTTATTTTTAGTAATATGATGCTGATTCTACATGTGAATTATTTTCCCTGCATATACCGCACTCCTTGTCTTAACGCTACTCACTCAGACAGACTCAGTGGATCCCGGCAAGCGTGGTGTTGGTATCCGTTGGAGGGTGTGGCTACAGGTCATGGCTCGGCGGGTGCACATGGTACTACCGCAAGGTTACCGGTCGCGAAGTTAAAATAATCCTATGTCTACTCCCGCACTCGTTCGCCATCCAGAACTCGACTCCCTTTCGCAGTCCAGAACTCGACTTTTTTATACGCACTCCTCTCATGCAGCCAAGTTCTTTGGCATTCCATTCATTCATTTCTCGCTGCTTCGGTTTTCTACATGATCGAGTTGTCCTGCTCTCACTACGACGGATTCTATTGCTAGTGACGCAGGCGTAAGCTCGCTCTCGCTCTTCTGCTCCGCTGCTGCCGTCGCGTACTCTCGCTCTCTGGTGATCCTCACGTGTTCGGTGGAAATTTCCATTGCATATCCGGCTTGATTCTCGCTGCTTCGCTTCCTTTGCTACTGCGCACTTGTAACGACCTACTTATTGTCTCTATCCCTCCCACTGCCTAGAGAGGAGCCAATAAACTATCGTGCTTATGTTTTAACATATGCATATTCAATGTGGTTGATTATATATTATATATTAGATATTTAAATTGTGCGGCAAATTCTGGCCGTTACAACCCCCTTTACTTCACCGGGCTAAGAGAGACGGTGACCTCGTTCTGGGTATTGATCCGCACCCGATAGTGTTAATCGTTTCCGGTCTCCAATACCCGGATGTTGCGGCGAAGGTTTTTGGCCACCCGAGCCTGAAGTCGCTCCACGACATGTCGCGGCAAGTTGTCCTGAAGTGGGTGCATCCGCCAGTTGGCCGGGACGGGTACCCACTCACTGTGCCTCATCCGGCAAGTTGAGGGGCTTCGTTGGCCAGAACTCCTTGGGGTTATTTGCTCTCGCTCGTCGTGGGTTCCGCCTGCGGTGTTGGCCTGCCGTGACTGGTGGCTTTGTTGACGACGCAGGGCGTCGGCTGAGGTGCTGGGGAGATCGTCGTCTATGTCCACGATTGAGGTGTCTCTGTCTAATGGTTCATCTGTAGCGGCTGTGGCCACTGCTGCCGCTCCTGCAGATCGTCGAAATGGGTTACGCCGTATGGCTTCAGGGCATGGTGCAGGTAGAATATCTCTCGGGCTGGTTCTTTGTGCCTCGGTGGCGCTGGTTGGTGTTGGTATAGTGGAGTCCTCCGCCGGTCTTGTTGCAGGGTCCGATGGTAGCGTTCGGGTACGCGGGGCCGTCCGGGTGTGCACAGCGGGATTCTGCTGTTCTTCGTATCTCAGCTGGATTGGATTCGGCACGGATGGCGGGGATGGTCGCCGCTGCGCCTGCAGAGCTAGCTTCGACAGGGTTGGCGGGGCTGAACGCCGCTGCGCCTGCAGAGCTAGGTTTGCCAGGGTTGGATTCGACGAGGTTGGCGGGGCTGGTCGCCGCTGCGCCTGCAGAGCTGGGTTTGCCAGGGTTGGATTCGGCGAGGTTGGCGGTGCTGGTCGCCGCTGCGCCTGCAGAGCTAGGTTTGCCAGGGTTGGATTTGACGAGGTTGGGGGGGTGGTCGCCGCTGCGCCTGTAGTGCTGGTTGATCCTGTCGTAACTTAAGTCTCACCTGGCATATTTTCAGAGATGCTTCTGTCTTGCTGAGGAAATCCATTCCCAAGAGCACGTCATCGATTGTAATGGGTAACACCAGAACACTTCCAAACGAATGGTAACGCTGAGTGCTTGGGTGACTTCCCTTCTGCTTCCGTCGGCGAGGCTGAGTTGAGTGATGACTGCGCGCTGATTTTGCTCGGTTCTGACCAACTCGGCGACCCTTTCACTGATGAAAGTTCGCGTGGCTCCGGTGTCGATGGTAGCACAGAGAGGCTGATCTTCGATGGACACCGTCGCCACTATCCGGCTCCCTTCACATCGAAGAGTGGGTTCTATTGCTGGCGGGGAGTATTGAGCGCTGTCTCCGTCCGTTCCCTGGGTGGGCGGAAGCGCTCTTCGTTTCCCGAGGGCGTGGCTCGGCAGCAATGGATAGTTCGTATCCCTTGACGGCCGCAATCCCAGCAGAGCAGGACCCGTGGGTTCCGGGATTCCCTGCTTAAATGTCCACCTTGAGCACAGTTTCCGCCAAGCAATTCTGACGTCGATCCTGGGCAAGTCCTCGAGGCGGCGATGGGTGACTTCGGGTGACATAGGTACCAGGGCGTTGGATGTCCTGGGCCTTTCGGTGGGCTGGTCGTCTGACGCCTGGTTCGCGGCAGTTGTGTTCCTTGCCAGAAAAGTGGGACGGGCCCTCGATGTCGTCATCAGCTGGGCATATCTGTGATGATCCCGATCCCGGCCAAAGTGGAGAACTCGTTCGGCTTCCATCCGCGGTAGGGATCCAGGCTGCCCAGTCTCGTTGGGTCTCAGTGGTGCATTTCCCCGGGTTCCAGTCGGAGGAACTTGTAGTAGATGGATCCCTGCCTGTTGCTCAGAGTCAAGTTTCCGGTACTAATCATCGGGCTCGTAGACTGGGCGATGTGGTGAGGGCTCGTGGGACTTTGATTTGTATAAGAGCTCCAGCTCTATCAAGCGTTCCACTCGTAGTTTGGGCAGATCGTCTTGATCCATGTATGCGGACATTCGTTTCCGCAGGTCTGCCAGGGTATCTTCTGGGGTTACTACAGTGACGCTGATGATTTTTTCCGGACAGAAAATTTTCTCGAGTGGCGACGATTCTATGGCTAAATATTTCTCTAGTGCCGGACAAGGTTATATTTTATTTCTGGCCTGGCGATTTGTTTTATTTATTTTATTATTAGCGGACCCCGATTTCGTAGCAGAGAGAAAAATGGTATGACTCTGGTGACGTTTTAAGTCACGAAGGATGGAATTCTCTAATTATCCTGATTCCCTAAGTCCCTGCTCGGGCGCCATCTGTAAAGTAGTTATCCTGGCTGGGATATGTCTCAGTCCGGCCAGGGTCGCTTACAGAAAATTTATAAGATTTGGGGACTTAGAAATTTTGGTAGAGAGCGGGTCGACTGAAGGTGATGGTTGTCGGCTCGCGTTAGAGTTTCCTGCACAGAAAGGGTCTCCGTTTTGGGAATAGGGAAAAACAACTGAGGCTGGTCGCCACTAGCAGTGCTGGACCACTTGTCTCAGCCGAGACTTTCCGCCCTAGCGGCTGCGAAGCAAGCCGGGAGCGGGTGATCGTACCATTCGGGAGCGGAGGCTGGGCGCCTTGCAGCAGTCACCGAAAATGCACGTGAGGATCGGGTGAGGGTACGTTTCCGGGGCAGTGGCTGTGCGCCTGGCAACTTGACTCAACCGAGGCTTTCCGCCCTAGCGGCTGCGAGGCAAGCGGGGAGCGGGTGATCGTACCATTCGGGAGCGGAGGCTGGGCGCCTTGCAGCAGTCACCGAAAATGCACGTGAGGATCGGGTAGGTGGAACTTTGGTATGGGCTTGGTCGGCTGTGGCGAATACACTGGAGGCACGGAAATACTACTTAAGCACGTGGGATCGTTTCGTGTACAGGGTTTTGGGTTTTATTTTTAGTAATATGATGCTGATTCTACATGTGAATTATTTTCCCTGCATATACCGCACTCCTTGTCTTAACGCTACTCACTCAGACAGACTCAGTGGATCCCGGCAAGCGTGGTGTTGGTATCCGTTGGAGGGTGTGGCTACAGGTCATGGCTCGGCGGGTGCACATGGTACTACCGCAAGGTTACCGGTCGCGAAGTTAAAATAATCCTATGTCTACTCCCGCACTCGTTCGCCATCCAGAACTCGACTCCCTTTCGCAGTCCAGAACTCGACTTTTTTATACGCACTCCTCTCATGCAGCCAAGTTCTTTGGCATTCCATTCATTCATTTCTCGCTGCTTCGGTTTTCTACATGATCGAGTTGTCCTGCTCTCACTACGACGGATTCTATTGCTAGTGACGCAGGCGTAAGCTCGCTCTCGCTCTTCTGCTCCGCTGCTGCCGTCGCGTACTCTCGCTCTCTGGTGATCCTCACGTGTTCGGTGGAAATTTCCATTGCATATCCGGCTTGATTCTCGCTGCTTCGCTTCCTTTGCTACTGCGCACTTGTAACGACCTACTTATTGTCTCTATCCCTCCCACTGCCTAGAGAGGAGCCAATAAACTATCGTGCTTATGTTTTAACATATGCATATTCAATGTGGTTGATTATATATTATATATTAGATATTTAAATTGTGCGGCAAATTCTGGCCGTTACACCCCCCTTTACTTCACCGGGCTAAGAGAGACGGTGACCTCGTTCTGGGTATTGATCCGCACCCGATAGTGTTGATCGTTTCCGGTCTCCAATACCCGGATGTTGAGGCGAAGGTTTTTGGCCACCCGAGCCTGAAGTCGCTCCACGACATGTCGCGGCAAGTTGTCCTGAAGTGGGTGCATCCGCCAGTTGGCCAGGACGGGTACCCACTCACTGTGCCTCATCCGGCAAGTTGAGGGGCTTCATTGGCCAGAACTCCTTGTGGTTATTTGCTCTCGCTCGTCGTGGGTTCCGCCTGCGGTGTTGGCCTGCCGTGATTGGTGGCTTTGTTGACGACGCAGGGCGTCGGCTGAGGTGCTGGGGCGATCGTCGTCTATGTCCACGATTGAGGTGTCTCTGTCTAATGGTTCATCTGTAGCGGCTGTGGCCACTGCTGCCGCTCTTGTAGATCGTCGAAATGGGTTACGCCGTATGGCTTCAGGGCATGGTGCAGGTAGAATATCTCTCGGGCTGGTTCTTTGTGCCTCGGTGGCGCTGGTTGGTGTTGGTATAGTGGAGTCCTCCCCCGGTCCGATGGTAGCGTTCGGGTACGCGGGGCCGTCCGGGTGTGCACAGCGGGATTCTGCTGTTCTTCGTATCTCAGCTGGATAGGATTCGGCAGGGATGGCGGGGATGGTCGCCGCTGCGCCTGCAGAGCTAGCTTCGACAGGGTTGGCGGGGCTGAACGCCGCTGCGCCTGCAGAGCTAGGTTTGCCAGGGTTGGATTCGACGAGGTTGGCGGGGCTGGTCGCCGCTGCGCCTGCAGAGCTGGGTTTGCCAGGGTTGGATTCGGCGAGGTTGGCGGTGCTGGTCGCCGCTGCGCCTGCAGAGCTAGGTTTGCCAGGGTTGGATTTGACGAGGTTGGCGGGGCTGGTCGCCGCTGCGCCTGTAGTGCTGGTTGATCCTGTCGTAACTTAAGTCTCACCTGGCTTATTTTCAGAGATGCTTCTGTCTTGCTGAGGAAATCCATTCCCAAGAGCACGTCATCGATTGTAATGGGTAACACCAGAACACTCCCAAACGAATGGTAACGCTGAGTGCTTGGGTGACTTCCCTTCTGCTTCCGTCGGCGAGGCTGAGTTGAGTGATGACTGCGCGCTGATTTTGCTCGGTTCTGACCAACTCGGCGACCCTTTCACTGATGAAAGTTCGCGTGGCTCCGGTGTCGATGGTAGCACAGAGAGGCTGATCTTCGATGGACACCGTCGCCACTATCCGGCTCCCTTCACATCGAAGAGTGGGTTCTATTGCTGGCGGGGAGTATTGAGCGCTGTCTCCGTCCGTTCCCTGGGTGGGCGGAAGCGCTCTTCGTTTCCCGAGGGCGTGGCTCGGCAGCAATGGATAGTTCGTATCCCTTGACGGCCGCAGTCCCAGCAGAACAGGACCCGTGGGTTCCGGGATTCCCTGCTTAAATGTCCACCTTGAGCACAGTTTCCGCCAAGCAATTCTGACGTCGATCCTGGGCAAGTCCTCGAGGCGGCGATGGGTGACTTCGGGTGACATAGGTACCAGGGCGTTGGATGTCCTGGGCCTTTCGGTGGGCTGGTCGTCTGACGCCTGGTTCGCGGCAGTTGTGTTCCTTGCCAGAAAAGTGGGACGGGCCCTCGATGTCGTCATCAGCTGGGCATATCTGTGATGATCCCGATCCCGGCCAAAGTGGAGAACTCGTTCGGCTTCCATCCGCGGTAGGGATCCAGGCTGCCCAGTCTCGTTGGGTCTCAGTGGTGCATTTCCCCGGGTTCCAGTCGGAGGAACTTGTAGTAGATGGATCCCTGCCTGTTGCTCAGAGTCAAGTTTCCGGTACTAATCATCGGGCTCGTAGACTGGGCGATGTGGTGAGGGCTCGTGGGACTTTGATTTGTATAAGAGCTCCAGCTCTATCAAGCGTTCCACTCGTAGTTTGGGCAGATCGTCTTGATCCATGTATGCGGACATTCGTTTCCGCAGGTCTGCCAGGGTATCTTCTGGGGTTACTACAGTGACGCTGATGATTTTTTCCGGACAGAAAATTTTCTCGAGTGGCGACGATTCTATGGCTAAATATTTCTCTAGTGCCGGACAAGGTTATATTTTATTTCTGGCCTGGCGATTTGTTTTATTTATTTTATTATTAGCGGACCCCGATTTCGTAGCAGAGAGAAAAATGGTATGACTCTGGTGACGTTTTAAGTCACGAAGGATGGAATTCTCTAATTATCCTGATTCCCTAAGTCCCTGCTCGGGCGCCATCTGTAAAGTAGTTATCCTGGCTGGGATATGTCTCAGTCCGGCCAGGGTCGCTTACAGAAAATTTATAAGATTTGGGGACTTAGAAATTTTGGTAGAGAGCGGGCCGACTGAAGGTGATGGTTGTCGGCTCGCGTTAGAGTTTCCTGCACAGAAAGGGTCTCCGTTTTGGGAATAGGGAAAAACAACTGAGGCTGGTCGCCACTAGCAGTGCTGGACCACTTGTCTCAGCCGAGGCTTTCCGCCCTAGCGGCTGCGAAGCAAGCCGGGAGCGGGTGATCGTACCATTCGGGAGCGGAGGCTGGGCGCCTTGCAGCAGTCACCGAAAATGCACGTGAGGATCGGGTAGGTGGAACTTTGGGATGGGCTTGGTCGGCTGTGGCGAATACACTGGAGGCACGGAAATACTACTTAAGCACGTGGGATCGTTTCGTGTACAGGGTTTTGGGTTTTATTTTTAGTAATATGATGCTGATTCTACATGTGAATTATTTTCCCTGCATATACCGCACTCCTTGTCTTAACGCTACTCACTCAGACAGACTCAGTGGATCCCGGCAAGCGTGGTGTTGGTATCCGTTGGAGGGTGTGGCTACAGGTCATGGCTCGGCGGGTGCACATGGTACTACCGCAAGGTTACCGGTCGCGAAGTTAAAATAATCCTATGTCTACTCCCGCACTCGTTCGCCATCCAGAACTCGACTCCCTTTCGCAGTCCAGAACTCGACTTTTTTATACGCACTCCTCTCATGCAGCCAAGTTCTTTGGCATTCCATTCATTCATTTCTCGCTGCTTCGGTTTTCTACATGATCGAGTTGTCCTGCTCTCACTACGACGGATTCTATTGCTAGTGACGCAGGCGTAAGCTCGCTCTCGCTCTTCTGCTCCGCTGCTGCCGTCGCGTACTCTCGCTCTCTGGTGATCCTCACGTGTTCGGCGGAAATTTCCATTGCATATCCGGCTTGATTCTCGCTGCTTCGCTTCCTTTGCTACTGCGCACTTGTAACGACCTACTTATTGTCTCTATCCCTCCCACTGCCTAGAGAGGAGCCAATAAACTATCGTGCTTATGTTTTAACATATGCATATTCAATGTGGTTGATTATATATTATATATTAGATATTTAAATTGTGCGGCAAATTCTGGCCGTTACAACCCCCTTTACTTCACCGGGCTAAGAGAGACGGTGACCTCGTTCTGGGTATTGATCCGCACCCGATAGTGTTAATCGTTTCCGGTCTCCAATACCCGGATGTTGCGGCGAAGGTTTTTGGCCACCCGAGCCTGAAGTCGCTCCACGACATGTCGCGGCAAGTTGTCCTGAAGTGGGTGCATCCGCCAGTTGGCCAGGACGGGTACCCACTCACTGTGCCTCATCCGGCAAGTTGAGGGGCTTCATTGGCCAGAACTCCTTGTGGTTATTTGCTCTCGCTCGTCGTGGGTTCCGCCTGCGGTGTTGGCCTGCCGTGATTGGTGGCTTTGTTGACGACGCAGGGCGTCGGCTGAGGTGCTGGGGCGATCGTCGTCTATGTCCACGATTGAGGTGTCTCTGTCTAATGGTTCATCTGTAGCGGCTGTGGCCACTGCTGCCGCTCCTGTAGATCGTCGAAATCGGTTACGCCGTATGGCTTCAGGGCATGGTGCAGGTAGAATATCTCTCGGGCTGGTTCTTTGTGCCTCGGTGGCGCTGGTTGGTGTTGGTATAGTGGAGTCCTCCCCCGGTCTTGTTGCAGGGTCCGATGGTAGCGTTCGGGTACGCGGGGCCGTCCGGGTGTGCACAGCGGGATTCTGCTGTTCTTCGTATCTCAGCTGGATAGGATTCGGCAGGGATGGCGGGGCTGGTCGCCGCTGCGCCTGCAGTGCTGGGTTCGCAAGGGTTGAATTCGACGAGGTTGGCGGGGCTGGTCGCCGCTGCGCCTGTAGAGCTGGCTTTGCCAGGGTTAGATTCGACGAGGTTGGTGGGTCTGGTCGCCGCTGCGCCTGCAGAGCTGGGTTTGCCAGGGTTGGATTCGACGAGGTTGGCGGGGCTGGTCGCCCCTGCGCCTGCAGAGCTAGGTTTGCCAGGGTTGGATTCGACGAGGTTGGCGGGGCTGGTCGCCGCTGCGCCTGCAGAGCTAGGTTTGCCAGGGTTGGATTCGACGAGGTTGGCGGGGCTGGTCGCCGCTGCGCCTGCAAAGCTAGGTTTGCCAGGGTTGGATTTGACGAGGTTGGCGGGGCTGGTCGCCGCTGCGCCTGTAGTGCTGGTTGATCCTGTCGTAACTTAAGTCTCACCTGGCATATTTTCAGAGATGCTTCTGTCTTGCTGAGGAAATCCATTCCCAAGAGCACGTCATCGAATCTAGTGGGTAACACCAGAACACTCCCAAACGAATGGTAATGCTGAGTGCTTGGGTGACTTCCCTTCTGCTTCCGTCGGCGAGGCTGAGTTGAGTGATGACTGCGCGCTGATTTTGCTCGGTTCTGACCAACTCGGCGACCCTTTCACTGATGAAAGTGCGCGTGGCTCCGGTGTCGATGGTAGCACAGAGAGGCTGATCTTCGATGGACACCGTCGCCACTATCCGGCTCCCTTCACATCGAAGAGTGGGTTCTATTGCTGGCGGGGGGTATTGAGCGCTGTCTTCGTCTGTTCCCTGGATGGGCGGAAGCGCTCTTCGTTTCCCGAGGGCGTGGCTCGGCAGCAATGGATAGTTCGTATCCCTTGACGGCCGCAGTCCCAGCAGAACAAGACCCGTGGGTTCCGGGATTCCCTGCTTAAATGTCCACCTTGTGCGCAGTTTCCGCAAGCAATTCTGACGTCGATCCTGGGCAAGTCCTCGAGGCGGCGATGGGTAACTTCGGGTGACATGGGTACCAGGGCGTTGGATGTCCTGGGCCTTAAGATTTGGGGACTCAGAAATTTTGGTAGAGAGCGGGTCGACTGAAGGTGATGGTTGTCGGCTCGCGTTAGAGTTTCCTGCACAGTAAGGGTCTCCGTTTTGGGAATAGGGAAAAACAACTGAGGCTGGTCGCCACTAGCAGTGCTGGACCACTTGTCTCAGCCGAGGCTTTCCGCCCTAGCGGCGGCGAAGCAAGCCGGGAGCGGGTGATCGTACCATTCGGGACCGGAGGCTGGGCGCCTTGCAGCAGTCACCTAAAATGCACGTGAGGATCGGGTTAGGGTACGTTTCCGGGGCAGTGGCTGCGCGCCTGGCAACTTGACTCAACCGAGGCTTTCCGCCCTAGCGGCTGCGAAGCAAGCGGGAGCGGGTGATCGTATCATTCGGGAGCGGAGGCTGGGCGCGTTGCAGCAGTCACCGAAAATGCACGTGAGGATCGGGTAGGTGGAACTTTGGGATGGGCTTGGTCGGCTGTGGCGAATGCACTGGAGGCACGGAAATACTACTTAAGCACGTGGGATCGTTTCGTGTACAGGGTTTTGGGTTTTATTTTTAGTAATAAGATGCTGATTCTACATGTGAATGATTTTCCCTGCCTATACCGCACTCCTTGTCTTAACGCCACTCACTTAGACAGACTCAGTGGATCCCGGCAAGCGTGGTGTTAGTATCCGTTGGAGGGTATGGCTGCAGGTCCTGGCTCGGCTGGTGCACGTGGTACTACCGCAAGGTTACCGGTCGCGAAGTTAAAATAATCCTACTCCTACTCCCGCACTCGACTTTTTCGTTCGCCATCCAGAACTCGACTCCCTTGGCAGTCCAGAACTCGACTTTTTATACGCACTTCAGAACTCATACAGCTAAGTTCTTTGGCATTCCATCTTTCTCGCTGCTTCGGTTTTCTGCATGATCGAGTTGTCCTGCTCTCACGACGACGGGTTCTATTGCTGGTGACGCTGACGTAAGCTCGCTCTCGCTCTTCTGCTCCGCTGCTGTCGCGTACTCTCGCCCTTCTGCTGCGATGCTCCTCACGTGTTCGGTGGTAATTTCCATAGCATCTCCGGCTTGATTCTCGCTGCTTCGCTTGCTCCGCTTGCTTCGCTTCCTTTGCTACTGCGCACTTGTAACGACCTACTTATTGTCTCTATCCCCCCACTGCCTAGAGAGGAGCCATTAAACTATCGTGCTTATGTTTTAACTTATGCTTATTTAATGTGGTTGATTATATATTATATATTAGATATTTAAATCGTGCGGCCAATTCTGGCCGTTACACTTCTAAAGTAGTCATGATTCTTTTTGTTTTTTTTTGTTTGTTTGTTTTCGTGACTTTTATTTTAATTCATATATTTCCTTTTATTTATTTCCTTTTTCAATTTTGGTTACTTTTAATAATAATCATAATTATGTAGAGCAGTTTTTGTTTTTTTTTTAATTTTGTCCAAGTCGTTGGCTTGACTTTGGAATCTTTTTCGCAAACATTTGTTGTGCAACTTGTATAATTTCATAAAAAGATTTGCTGACAATATAACGACGATTATTATTAATAGTATAGTTACAGTTTCCATATCAATTTTTTCTGATTATATTTTATTTATTACATTTGCCGTGGAATCGACAGTTTTTGTATCAATTAAACCCATTCTGGGTATTCTTTCCAGTTCCTTTATTTTAAATCTTCTGCCATTTATGTATGGCTTCCTATCATCAATAGAAAATGTCTTACTTATACTATTATTAAA
Source organism: Drosophila fuyamai (assembly GCA_018153365.1). Lineage (NCBI taxonomy): Eukaryota > Metazoa > Arthropoda > Insecta > Diptera > Drosophilidae > Drosophila > Drosophila fuyamai. The sequence goes on from JAECXW010000540.1 coordinate 600,402, forward strand.
ATTCATTAACTCATAAAAAAAATCTAATCAAATTTTCTTAAGTGTTTTTTTTTTTATTTTAATTTTACAATTTTCCTGCCTATGGTTTCGTATAGCTTTTCGGGCTACACTTATAATCGGGCAGAGAAGATTCCGCTCAATTTTACAATTTTTGTCTTATATAAACACAGGTTTTTATCTTTAATTTATTATTTTTCTGTTTAATTATTTTTTTCGGATGTTTTCGTCCTTGTCTGCATCAGCTGGTCGTCGCCGGTTGGCTCGCTGATGCTCCTTCGCTGGCATAAGGGGCGGTCTTGCCCCTCACACTTGTTGTCTCAGCTGCAGATGTCCTGCCCCTATGGGCTCAGGCCCATAGGGTGCCGGTCATCGCACAGGTACCGGTGCCGATCATCGCACAGGTTTTAATACATGTTGATTTGCAGTGTGGGCTCTCCAGAGGTCCTGGGCAGTCCTTGGGACACTCCTTAATCCTTTCTTGTATTTTCTTTGGGGGAGGAGGAGGTGTTATTTTTTTTTTCTTTGCACAAGTTTATAATTGCTGAGTGAGCTGGAGTTATTAGCTTTGATTTTTTAAGGCTTTAATTTAGAAAATCAAGTTCTTCTTGTAACTTTTGGGCTTTTGCCCATTGGGGTGGCGCTTGGTTTTTAAATAATAGCCACTTTATGTGAGCTATTCTTTTTGTTTTGTTTTTTACGCCCCCCGTTTGGCCATAACTCAATCTCTACTCACTCAGATAATTGTTCCATGGTCCACGGATCCTTTGCTGCCATGATCCTTCGATGTCACGGTCGCCATGTAAATCGTTCAAAGGTCCTCAATCCTTAATAAGTCGAACGCCAGTCATTTTTATTCTTTCATTAATAACAATTTGTTTTTTGGTTGTTTTATAGACCAACAGGTCTTCTCTTTAATAATCGTAAATTATGAATAATCTTTGCTTAAGCTTAAGTGCTGGGCATTTTGCAGCAGCGGGGAAATATGTTGACCGTGGTGTTCTACATATATTTACCACGCTGGCAACCAAATAAATCAAAGCACAGCCCCTTAAGGTGGCTTGTGCTGAATGGGCATTTGAGATGCCAATATTCTTATAGACTACTTCTTGCCCATTAGTTGTATGCGAATATATTAATATTCACTGTTTAAGCAAACAGGGGTATGCAGCGTGCGCGACATATAAATCTTATTCAAGTAAGTCGGCCTGTGTGTAACATGCCAACACAGCGACAGTTGTCTGCTGGGGTGATCATGTTACCAATGCACTTGAAAATGTGCTGGCCGTTGGACTTTTGTGTATTTATAATTTAACGCTATTAATGTACAGTATGTACCCGATATGTGCGCATACTACATCTCGCTCTTTTTGAAAAATAACGTAATATAGTGGAGTTCTTTTCTAAAGATTATATATATTAAAGATTATGATTTTTTTTGTATTTAAAATGTTGTATGATTAAAAATATAAAGAAATTGGAAAAATTTTGTTTATATATGTAAATATTTCTCTTTTTCGAATCAGAAAAATGGATATATATAGTAGGTATATTTTATTTTCTTATTAGTAGTAAAACTTTTTTTTGAGTTTTGTTTAAATTTTATTTGTATTACCATTATTAAAATTGTTTTGGGTATGGCCATACCATATGATATATACATATGTAATAAAATAGAAGAGATTTATAAAGGGAAATGTTTATAAATGAGATTATATTAAATAAAGTTGAATTAATTATAAAAAATAAAATTGTAAGGTTTTTATTTAAAATTAAAAAAATTATTAAATTAAATGAATTTTATCGGATGCACTAAGATCAGCGCAAACAAGTGGCCCTTACGACACCAAGCAGTGCTTGTTATGCGCGGAGCCTTATAGGCGTAAAAACGAGATCGCGAGAAGTTAAAAAGCTCGATGTAGAAGCGGACAGACTAAAATTATAAATACGTATAAGACTAATATTAATTTTGTGCTAAGTAAGATAAAATTAATGCTTTTAAGCTTGGCAAAGAGAAGCTTATGCGACCCAGTAACTTGGGACTCTCCACATCCCCGTGAATAAGTTTATAGATAAAAGTTGTGCCAAGCATCGTTCTACGGTTTACTAAGGATGGTAGATTAATTAGGAGAAGTCTACTAGAGTAGGATGGTAAAATAAGGCTTGCTTTCCAGTTAAGGCCCCGTAGAGCAAATAATAAAAAGTTCTTTTGCACAGACTCTATCCGGTCTATATGTACACCATACTGAGGACTCCAAACTTATGAAAAGTACTCAAGGATTGGACGGACTAGTGAAATGAACAGAGTCTTTGTAACATAGGGATCATCGAATTCCTTTGACCACCTTTTAATAAATCCAAGACTCCCCTGGCTTTATTTACCATAGAAGTAATATGGTCACAAAACTTAAGTTTAGGGTCAAGGAGGACGCCAAGATCATCAATGTGCGTAATTCTAGACAACGCGCAACCACCAAGCGTATACGTTGCGTATTGTGGGTTCACCCGAAAAAATGTCATTACTTTGCACTTAGCGCTATTTAAATCCAAAAGATTTTCACAACACCATGTTTGAAAAGATCGAGTTTTTAAAGAGGACTCGTTGAGTCCTACCACTCAGATAACTTGAGATCCATGTTAGAAGATCACATGGAAACCCTAATAAGTCTAGCTTTAATACAGGAAGCGAGTGATTTACTGAATCAAACGCTTTACTAAAATCAGTGTAAACTACGTCAGTCTGCATGTTCTTTCTAAAGCCATTTATTAAAAAAGACGTTAGCTCCAAGAGGTTTGTCGTCGTAGATCTTCGCCTTATAATAGTAATAGTATTTTCGAAAAGCTTTGGGATGGCGGATAATTTGGATATGCCTCTGCAATTACTTGTATTGCATTTATTTCTCTTCTTATGAAGGGGAATGACAAATGACTCCTTCCAAATAAGTGGGAAATGAGATGTTTTTAAAGACAAGGTATAGTAAACAATTTGTACAGAGGTCTACACAGAGTTTCAGCACAATATTTAAGCACGCAGCCTGGAACTCCGTCCGGACCCGGTGAATAGACTGGCTTAACTTTATGGAGATCCAAAAGAAGGGAGCTTTCGCTTAATCTCGGACAAAAAATCAAGTTCGACTTGGGTATGGCATTTGAATAAGACGGATTTGGACGGGATGAAACAGAATATGTTGTCTGGAAAAACTGGGCAAATAGATCGGCAATTGAAATTAATTGTTCTACGCGTTTTCCAATAGTAATGTCTTTTAATTTTCGCTAGCGTTTTTGTAATTCCTGTATGTCCACCTTGTATTGGATCATTATGTAGTCTAGACAGTATAGCTTTTTTTTTCTTTTTTATCTTTTATTGTGGTCACCGGCTTGAGTACCGCTACTCCTAAATTCATTAATATTTTATTGCCCATATTTTTGAAATAATTTCAAAGATTTTCTCGCTCGGTGCCATTTTAAGTTGGCTAATCTTATTTATATTGGCCGTTCTTTCCAGCCTTTGGAAAAATTGATCTAAATCGAATATTACATTTCATTTATTCTTGCATATATCTTTTTTACTTTTTTGAGGGAACAATTTGATGCCTTGCATTTAGGTCACTACTTTTTGTACATCCTCATTTCGAATGACGTCAAATATGTTGGGCTTAAAAGCTGACGGTTGCTTTTGCAAATCCGATTTTGAAACTGCGCAGTTTTTATTATTCTGTCTATTTTGTAATCTTGTAGTGACTTTTAAAATTTGCTTGTTTATGTTTTTGAGTTCTTCGATGCTTATTCTTGATAAGGCATCTGCCACGTAATTATTTTTTCCCTTAAGGTATTCTGCTGTGAATTGAAATTCGTCTAGATCAAGTCTCATTCTTGTTAACTTGGAAGTTGGACTTTTCATTGAAAACAAATATGTTAAAGGCTTATGGTCTGTTTTAATAGTGAAATGTTTGCCATATACATATGGTCTGAAGTGATTTATAGCCCAGTGTATTGCTGTTAATTCTTGTTCGGTTGTCGATTTATTGCTTTCGCCTTTTGTAAATGTTCTTGAGGCGTAAGCTACCGGGAGATCAACTCCATCGTGTGATTGAGTTAAGGCTGCTCCGCAAGCTTGCTTGCTAGCATCTGTTGTTATACAAAATTCTTTATTGAAATCTGGGTATTGTAGTAGGGTTGGTTTTAAGGAATTCAAAAGCTTTTTGGCATTCAGGTGTCCAATTAAATGGTACATTTTCTTGCAAAGGTGAGTTAAATGTCTTGAGTAATGAGAGAAATTTGGTACAAAGCATCGGTAATTGTTGCAGAAAGCGACGAATCTTCTTGATTCATATGCATCAGAAGGGACAGGGTATTTAGTTATTGCAACATATTTTTTATCATTAGGTAAAATTCTTTGTTTGTACATTTATGGCCTAAGAATGTGACTTCGTGCATAAAGAATGAACATTTTTCTGGATGAAGCTTGAGATTGTGTTTTCGACATAGGTGAAATACGTTAGTTAAGTTTTTAATCATATGATTTTCGGAACAACCTATAACTATTAGATCGTCCATGTAAAGGAAAGCTTGGGATGGTTCAAGTCCCGAAAAGGCTAATGTCATAATTCTTTGAAATGAATTAGGGGCGATTTTTACACCGTAAGGTAATCGTTAAAAGCGGTATGAGCCAGTGCTCGTTGAAAATGACGTTATGTGACTGAATTCTTTTTCTAAAGTTATTTGGTGGAATTCGGACATTAAATCCGAACATGAAAAGAAGTTTGCCAAGTTGATCGTGTATGTCGTCTATCGTGTATGTCGTCTATTCTTGGTAATGGGAATTTATCTGCTAATAATTTTTTATTTATTTGTTGGTAGTCAAAACTAATCTCCACCGTTTTTCTTCTGTTCCGGGAAGTGATTTCTTTGGCACAAGAAGTAATGCTATTGTACTCTGATACGGAGGGTTCTACAATGCCATCTTTAATTAGTTTTTCGACTTTCGACTATCTATTTCTTCTTTTTGGCTATGGGGTGTTCTATTGTTTTTAATATAAAATGTAATGTCATTCTTTATTATTGGAGGATATTGGTTCCGTTTCTAATCCGAATATAACAGTAAATTCGGTGCATAGTTTAGTGAGTGTACTTTAAAACATTTCTGGAAAATTTTTTGTTAATTTGGAAAGGACCTCATTTTGTCTGAATTTGCAATCTGTACTTTGTGGTTTTTGATAGATATCTAATGGTTCGTAAGCAGTTCGTCACTCGGCCCTTCCGCAGCGCCTACGCGACGTCTCGGCCCTTCCGCAGCGCCGACACTCACTGCAAGCTGTTTATCACTCGGCCCTTCCGCAGCGCCGAAGCACCGGATCACGGCGGCAAGCAGTTCATCACTCGGGCCTTCCGAAGCGCCGAATCGGCAGAGCAAGCAGTCCCGACGCATCTACACACAACTACACGATCAACATATATTATACGATTACTTTGAAATACACGTCTCTAGTTTATCCCTCTGTGTCATTATTGGGGAAAGGGAGGTAAATCGATCTATAGAGGAATAAATATAAATATCTGTCACGAACCTTGACCACGGCGAGCTATACCAATTCCCAAAACAGGGTCGTTACACATTTTATTCCTCATTATCATAATAATTTAATTTTTCTATTTTCCCTTTAAATATAAATATAATGGAATACCAAGACTCCCTTTTCTATATTTATTATAGCTCCAATTTTTCTTAATAAATTGAATCCAATTAGAAGATCAGATTGTAATCCTTCGATTTCATAAAATAAATGTCTTGTTTCAAATATATTTATAATATGATAATATTTAATAATTGAATATCCATGCACTGTAATTACCTTTTTGAATATTGATAACTCATTTTTATTTTCAAAAATTCCCTTTTTTATTTAACAAGCAGTGGCTCCTGTATCTATTAAAATCTTTAACTGCTTCTTGTTTTTCTGTCTATCCTATTTAAATAAGGCATTCCCCTGTAGGAGTCTGGTCAAAAAAATGATCTTCATTAATATTATTTAGTCTGGTTACTTTATTAGCTCGTTGATTTACTGTTCCATTTGCTTTCCTTTTTTGAGCTTGAGTTTCCTCTCTATTTTGATTTGTATGATAATAATTTGAACGATTGTTATTTTGACAATAATTATTATTAAATCTTCCTTGATTATTATTGGCCTGCCAATTATCATATCTTCCTGGATTATTATTTGCCTGCCAATTATTATTCGGCTGCCGATTGTTACAAGGTTTATTCTGGAGTTGAATCGATGGATCAACATTAATTGGCTCGACGGCTTGTTGCTTTTGATTGTTATTTTGATTATTGTTTTGCCAAAAATTTGCCCGTTATGACCAATTATAATTTTGGTTATTACTAAAATGATTTTCTATTTTATTATAATTATTATTTTGTCGTATTTGATTAAATCGGAAGTTGTTTCCCTGATATTTATTTTCATTTTTAAATCCATTAAACCTGTTTGTGAATTGAGCACGGAGATTGTTTGATTCTAATTCTTGGTCCTTCGCCAAAGGTATTAGGCAAATCTGGTAGATTTAATGAGAAAAGATTTTCTGAAATAGATCCATTTAGTCCGGTTATAAATATTCAGAGAGCATTGCTCTTATTGCTATTATTTTGTTTGTTTCCTTGGTACCTACTCTGTCCTTTCGTATGACATATTGGTTTTGTTTATTAATAAAGTCATTTTTCTATATTTATTATAGCTCCAATTGACTTCATTATAGTATTCTGTGACTGTAATTCGTCCCTGCCTGAGGATAATTAGTTCTGACTCGAGAAGTCCAATCTAGATAAGATTGCTTGAAAATTTAAAATGGTGCCATGATTGGTATGAGCACCATGGGTAGCTCCCATAATTTTATTTCGTAAAATTGTTAAGGCAATAAAATATTGTTCACTTAAAATTCGTAGCTTAGCCACAGCGGGCGGCTTAACAGTGATATTAATAAGTAGATTGTTCAATGCTCAGTTCAATGAAGTGACCAGACAAATATAAGGTTTAGAAGGAAGGTTAGCCACAGAGCAAACACTGTGGAGGATTATAAAATACAAGCAATCAAAGAAACTATAAAATGATACAACACTTGGAGTGGTCAAATCTTTACCAAAATTCACCGGGGATCAAACACAATATGTAGGTTGTCTACGAATTTTATAAAGACAACACACATATTGTTTGATCCCCCGGTCAAATCTTTACAAAAATTCACCGGGGATCAAACACAATATGTAGGTTGTCTACGAATTTTATAAAGTGTTGTATCATTTTATAGTTTCTTTGATTGCTTGTATTTTATAATCCTCCACAGTGTTTGCATCTGTGGCTAACCTTCCTTCTAAACCTTATATTTTTCTGGTCACTTCATTGAACTGAACATTGAACAATCTATTTATTAATATCACTGTTAAGCCGCCCGCTGTGGCTAAGCTACCTGCAGAAAAATTTGGTGCTGAACCTCCGGTGGCCATTTTTAAATTTAATTCACCAAAGCTATTTATTAAATCTTCCAGATTGTTTCATTATTATTTATTAAATCTAGATTCGCGATTTTACTGTTAATATCAATGTTTAAATTTTATATATTTTTTCTCAATTCTTTAATCTTAAATTATAATCTTTATTTTGTGACGATCCTGCCTGTCACATAGGCCGCCACAATATATATAAGTAGTAGTTATTTAAGTTTAACATTATTATAATCATTAGTACGTAAGAGATATAAAATTAAGGATTATTATGTTGCATTTCAAGTTGGAATCGGCCGGAGGAATTAAGAAGAAGGTAGTCGTTTTTGGTAGGGCTATCGATAAAGTAGGAGGGTGGCAACTCCTACTGGAGTGGCGCCCCCTTCTGCTGACGTCTTGGCTATCTAGCTATTTAAACTAGCCCGGTTAGCTCTGGGTATGGCTAGGGTGGCCTTGATATGTCCAATGACCCAATTTCGAGAGAGGCGAAGGGAATATGGCGAGATATAGGCATGATAGGCAAATTTTTATATAGTCGCAGCCATATTGTCCCAGCAGCCAGTTCAAAAAGGTCAGAATAGTGTTTGTGCCGAAAAATAATAAAAAGTGAGTGTTAGAAAAATTTGTGTTAGGTTAATAGTTAATTTTATTTATAAATAATTATTCTTAGGGCAACCGGGGTCCCAATACAAAGGGCCCCGGGATATTCAAATTGGAAGTTCAAATTGGAAATTCAAACTGGAGATTTAAATTGGAGGGAATTAAATCTGGAAAATCAGGAAAATACGCACCTTCGGTCGAGCCAGCTACGAGATCTGGACAAACACTACTCGCCTTCCTCGGACGCAGCCAACGCCATCCGACATTCACCGGTGAGTCCGTTCCGGGCTATTAAGACCCACCTGCTTTGGGGTCGCCAGGCTGCGTTGAGAGGCACCGCCATCAGGCTCTCCTTCGCCACCGCTCCTCGTGGTGTTCCTGGCCATTATTGCTGCTGGCCTCCGGCAGAGTACGCTGCAGTCGGGGCATATTTAGCCCGGCGCCTAGCCCAGAAGTGGCTGAAATCATTAATGTTAATTTAAATGTGCACATTGCTAATTTTATGTACTTACCTGTTGACCTGTAAATTTATCCGGACTTAGACCCGAAAACTTCAATTCTTGTCCTCGTTGTTGCCTGTAAAAAAAAGGGTCGCGATTATTAGTTTTCGGCGGGATTGTTTACAGCGCGTAATACTTACCGTTTGGCCTGTCCCTTCTTTTCCCTTGGAGCTCCTCAGGATTAGGTAACCCGACACATACCTAGGTTGTGCCCTTTTTGTGCGCCTCGTTCACTGCGAGTTCCACCAATACATGTCTGGTGGCACATTATTTCCGCGGCGCCTGTAGCCTTACCAAAGGAAGGTAATCTTCTGCTTTGACCGCGTAAATTTGTAGACGGTGGCCAAGTTTGGTCGTATAGGCTAAGGAAAGATGAATTAATATAAAGGAGAGCAAGTTATGTTAACTTTAGTACTTACTTTGGATATTAAATGTACATGAAGACCGAAATGTGCGAGTGAGTTGTCGCTGTGGGGGAGATGGGGCTGTCCTAGTCGCGAGGAGTGACTTCGACCAGCAGATTATGGGTGATGCCTCCGCAGAATCATCCGGGGCATCCTTGGTTGGGTGGGCGTGCTTGGCTAAGTCATCAATAGCCACCAAAGCACCACATTTTTCCCGTCAATTATAATTGTTTGCATTGTTTACATTTTTTGTTTGTTTTGGTTATTAGTGATGAGCGATAGTTTTTGTGTAGTGAGACGCGCGTGTATCGATGTTCATGTTGTGGATACTGTAGGGATATTGGGGAGACTCCGCCCTGGGGATTCGAGAGCTAGCCGGCGCCGTCCCAGGATGATGCAGTTCCATAACATAGTGGCGCCCAAAGTAAAAAAAATAAATCGTCGAGACGACGACGTCTCGCGTGTAGGGATTTGCCTCGCATAGCCTCCGCTCCGGTGACTTGCAGAGCAACAGCAGGTTGCATGCAACTGCACCGGGAGTGGTGGGCTGCGAGGCAGAGAGAAAGGTAGGGGGATTTTTGAGCAGGCAGGAGGCTTGACTCCGAATGGAGACAATGGCTCCTGGTCACAGATCGCAGAAGCAGCGGTGACCTGCGGGTGGCATCTTGGCCCAAAAGGGACAAGATTTGCACCTGCTGATAGCTTAATCTGTGATTAAAAACTGTGAAATAAACTGTGATAAAATAGTTAGGGCGTAGATTTTTATTTATTTATTTATTTTTATTTATATTTTGTGTTTGTGGGGTAAAGTCAGTTGTAGTAATTCCATTTGTTGTTTTTTTTTGTTGATCCGGAGGCTTTTGGTTTCTCGGATGTGTTTGATACCTTCTGTCGGTGGGATGCTTAAATGTGTGTTCGTGACCCGTGACTTACACGCGCTGCACGAACACCTCGATTTAAGGATCAAACTACAAACGGGAAAACAAAGCCAACAGGACTCAACCACCAGCCGAAGTCCTTAACTGGCGGCTATCACCACGAGTGATAGCCAGTCCAGTTGACGAGCGGCGTGGGCTAGGATGTGACGGGAAAAATTGGGTTTTGGAAAGCACCGGACGAGCTAGGTTGGAAGTCCACCGGCGAGGGTCAGTTCCATCTCCCCTGATGAAAATTACAGAAGAATTAAAGCAAAAAGGAGGAATCATAAATAATTCTATTTATTTTCGTACATTATTTATTTATTTTTTCAAATATTTATTTAGTTACAGAAAAAAAATTATCTATTGATTTCCTAAAATTATACATTTATTTATTTCTAACGTTTATATATTTATTAAAAACATTTATTTATTTATTTAAAATTTTGTTTCTATAATTATTATCTGTTATTACATGTTTATATATTTATCTGTTTATTTATTATTTGCTAGTCCTTATTTTAATATTTATTATTCTTCTTAAGTATTTATTTCTTGTGGTGATTTGTTTAGGGTAGGATATAGGAATTCTGAGGGAGATAGGTATATTTTGGTTTTGTCGTTTGTGCGATACGAAGATGCCTTCCAATTACGATCTCCGATCGAAGGTTCTTCCGGCCGAGGAAGAGGAGAAATTGTGGTCCACCGATTTAGAGGAGGTTGCCGGGGCCGAACAGCCACGGATATCGATGGGACTGCCAAGGACTCCGCTGGGTCGTCTTCATCAGGAGCTGCGCAGGGAACGTCAGATGGGAACAGATCCCACGCAACATCAAGTTCTGGAGCAAGTGAGCTCGTAGGCGTTTCTGGACAACGCGGCGAAATCGGCCGTAAACGTGGCATTGGCCCAGGCTGCAGAGACCCATCGAAAGGCTCAGGAGTCCGGCGTCAGCCAGTCCTTAAGGGATGAAATCAGAGGTGGCTTCCTGGAAATGATGAAGCTGATGAACGAGGTGTTAAGGCCTGCTGCTCAGCGGCCGCAGCTTCCACAGGGGAACCATACCGATCAGCAGCAACATCCGGGTTGGACGGACACGGCGGCACCACAGGCTCCAAGTCTGGTCCAGAAAGGGGCAATTCCAAAGACGGCACCATCAGCAAGTACGAATGGCTCCCGTCCACCGCCACCTAAGGTTCCACCAAAGCCGCCTAGAAGGCCCTTGGAGTTGTTTCCGGTGGAGAGCAGCAGTCCAGGATATCCTCTGGATGACGAACGAGGGCGACGCAACGAGCCTCGAAATTGGCACTTCGAGGACCGCAGGGCCTCCGATTTCCGCGAGGAGACGCGTTTATATGCCAATACAGGGCTAGGTGGCGGCAGCCAACAGGTTCGCATCGAGCGGTGGGGCGTGTCTTTTGATGGCGAGGACGAGCGAAACTCGGTGGAGGATTTCCTGTTCCTGCTCGAGTTCCTGCAGCGGCAGTACCAGTGCCCTTGGCAGGAGGTGCTCCGCCATTTCCATGTGCTGCTAACCGGACGGGCACGCGAGTGGTATTGGGTCCACGTGCGTCACTGCAGGGTGGAGAGATGGCCACAGCTGCGTGCCGCGCTGATGGACAGGTTCCGAGGCCACCAGACGGAGCACGACCGGATGCATCAGCTTCTGCAGAGGGAACAGCAGCCGGGAGAAGCCGTTGAGGACTATGTCCATGCGATGCAGCAGCTAGCCTCTCGCCTAAAAAAACCACTGTCAGAGCGACAGATGGTAAAAATAATTAAAAAGGGCTTGAGAGAGGTTATTGCAAGATTTGTTTACGCAATGGATGTGATGACTGTGGACGAGTTGAGGGAAGAGTGCTGCGAGGTGGAGCGCAATTTTGGACGACGAGGACGTGCGGCCTATGCGCACCCGATGCGTTATCCTCCGGCGGAGAAGGCCAGGGTTAGCGAGGCAGTTGGTCCAGATACTGCAGAGGATTCTCAGTGCCAAGTGGAGGCGTTACAGGCGAAGACCAGGAATCCGTTCCGAGCGGGCTGCTAGAATTGCGGAGCCGTAGACCACGGGTTCCGTGACTGTGCGGCAACAGAACGGCGCTTGTTCTGCTACCGATGCGGAAGGCCAGACACCGTGTCTCCGAGATGTCCGGATTGCGCGGAAAACGGTCGGCTGGGCGATCCGAAGGCGGGAAGGATGCGTCCAGACAAGAGTCCCGCGAAGAAGTAATTGATCTAGGACTAAAAAAAGGTTTAGTATGTACGAGTAGTAATAAGAACAATTTAAAATACTTACCTTATGAGGAAAGGATGCGCAGGTACTTGGAGGCCAGGAATCGGATCTTCTCCAACCATCAATTGAGCGGGATGAGATTGGTGTCTCGGAAAGTCCAGAAGGCCAGGGATCGATTCCGGAAGAGACGAGCGAGGAGGCGAGAAGTTGTTGCCGCTGTGAAGCGCAGTGGAACGGGAGACCCTCGACCATTCGCTGAAGTCCAGATCCTGACCAAGCAGCTGACTGGGTTGTTGGACACGGGAGCGAGTGTCAGCCTGTTGGGCAAAGGTGGAAGAGAGCTCATCGAGGCGTTGGATGTGCCTGTCCAGAAATACCTGTCCGTAGTCCGCACGGCGTCTGGAGAAGACCGCTCGATTATAGGACGCGTCGAGCTACCTGTGGAGTACAGAGGACAGATAAAGCGGATCCTGTTTTATGTATGTCCTTACCTGGAGCAGGAAGCCTATTTCGGAGTGGACTTCTGGCAGGCGTTTGGCTTGGCTCCGGCGGTGATAGGCCACAGCGATCCGGAAAGCGTGAAGAAGGCAGACGAAATCCACGCTAGGGATATGGAGCACTACGCCGAACAGGAAGATGACGACGAGGAAAAGCCGGATCCCGAATCCTGGACCTTATCCGAGGACGACGCACGACAGCTCGCGGAGATCCAGGAGGTGTTTCTCACATTTGAGAAGGATGGTCTTGGAACGACCAATCTGGAAAGGCACACGATCGAGCTGATCGAGGGAGCCAAGGTCTTCAAGGATCGGCCGTATCCCATGTCCCCAGCGAAGCAGAAGGTTGTCGAGGATGAGGTGGACAAGATGCTAGCGCTCGGAGTCATCGAGGAGAGCATGAGCCCGTGGAGCAACCGGACGACAGTAGTGTCGAGACCTGGGAAGGATAGATTCTGCTTAGACGCCCGCAAGTTAAACGACTTGACTATTAAAGACGCTTACCCGCTGCCGAGTATCGACGGAATCCTGTCCATAATCGACCAAACTTTTTACATTTCCAGTGTGGATTTGAAGTTCGCATTCTGGCAGATCGAGTTGGACCCGAAGAGCAAGGAACTGACGGCATTTACGGTTCCTGGTCGGCCTCTCTATCAGTTCCGGGTGATGCCCTTCAGACTTTGCAACGCGGCGCAGCGGTTGGTGAGACTCATGGACCGAGTGATCCCAGCTGAGATCCGGTCCAACGTATTCGTCTACCTAGACGATCTGCTGATACTGGCTCCAGATATCCAGACCCATTTCAGATACCTTCGGCGAGTCGCAGAATGCCTGAAAGCAGCGGGGTTAACGATTGGTATGAGTAAATCAAAGTTTTGCTTCAAAACATTGACCTACCTGGGCTTCATCGTTGGTGGAGGTCGTCTGCGAATGGATCCAGGACGAGTGGCAGCGATCAGGAGGATGCCAGAGCCTAGGACGATGAAGGGGGTGAGAGCGTTTCTTGGGACTGCCGGATGGTACCGCCGGTTCATAAAGAACTTTGCGACGTTGGCCGCCCCGCTCACTGAATCGCTAAAGAAAACTGGAAACTCAAAGTTTTCATTGAGTCCAGAGGCTCAGCTTGCGGTAGAAGCTTTGAAGATGGCGTTAACAACTGCACCAGTCCTGGTGCATGCCGACTTCAAAAGACGCTTCTTTATCCAGTGCGATGCGTCACACGTCGGAGTCGGGGCGGTGCTTTTCCAGCGAGACGATGACGGACAAGAGCAGCCAATTGCATTTTTTTCGGCCAAGATGAATAAACATCAGGTAAACTACACCGTGACCGAGAAAGAGTGTCTCGCGGCGCTCATGGCCATCCGGAAGTTCCGGCCATATGTCGAAGGGATGCCATTCACCTGCATCACGGATCATGCCAGCTTGAAGTGGCTCATGTCCATGAAGGATCTGTCGGGACGTTTGGCGAGGTGGTCGCTGCAGCTTCAAGGGTTCCACTTCAACATCGAGCACCGAAAAGGAAGTGAAAACGTCGTGGCAGACACCCTTTCACGGTGTGTGGAGGAGCTCGTCGTTAATCCGACGGATTTGTTGGGGTTCGAAACCACCGAGTTCGCTGGAGAAGATTACCTCGAGTTAGTGAAGGAGGTGGAGAGTAACTTGGAAAGCTTACCGGACTTGAAGATCGAGGATGGCCTCATCTTCAAGAGAGTCTCTTCGGCAAATCTGGACGATGAGATGGAAGGTTCCGAATGGAAACTGTGGATCCCACAGAGTCTGACCCACAGCCTAATCGAGCGTGCGCATACGGACCCAATAGCAGCTCATGGCGGAAAGGGAAAGACTCTGGAAATCCTACGACGACAGTTCTACTGGCCAGGCATGGTGCTGCAAGTCCGAGCGTTCGTACGTGGATGTGATGTCTGTAAGGAGTCCAAGGCGCCGAATTTCCGGATGCAAGTTGGTATTGGGGAAAGAGTACAGACTGAGCAGCCATTTCAGAAACTGTACATCGATTTTCTAGGAAAATATCCGAGGTCGAAGAAGGGCCAAGCATGGATCTTCATTGTGGTCGACCATTTTTCGAAGTACACGTTTCTGAAAGCCATGAAGGAAGCCTCGGCCGCCAGCGTGGTAGATTTCCTCATCCACGAGGTATTCTACAAGTTCGGGGTGCCGGAAATCATTCACTCGGACAACGGTCGACAGTTCAGCATTCCCCACATCAAGACTCCAGTCTACTCTCCGCAAAGTAATGCCGCAGAACGAGTTAATCGAAGCTTGCTGGCGGCAATCCGGAGTTATTTGGAGGAAGACCATCGGGAATGGGACGCATTTCTTCCGGAGATCGAGGTGGCTCTTCGCAACGCGATACACACAGCTACAGGCGAAACGCCCTTCTTCACGGTTTTCGGTCATCACATGTTCTTGAACGGGGCCAGCTACAAGTTGGCGAGAAAGTTGAAATCCCTGTGCGACCATGAGATTGCTGGGATGGGAACAGTCGACAAGCTTAGGGTGATCCAGGCCAAGGTGCAGAGGAATCTTGAAAAGTCGTACGAGCGAAGTCGCCAGCAGTACGACCAGAGAGCTCGGACGTTCCTTGCGAAGCCAGGCCAGGAAGTGTATCGCCGCAACTTCGTCCTCAGCAACTTCAAAAGTGCTTTTAACGCGAAGTTTGCTCGGAAGTTCCTCAAAGCTCGGGTGGTGAAGGCAGTCGGCAACAATGCTTACGAGCTGGAGGATCTTCAAGGACGACGGATAGGGGTGTATCACGCCAAGGACATCCGGGTATAACCTGAATAAAAAAAAAGGCAGCATAAATTAAAGGAGCACAACAAAAAAACAAAGGCAGTACTTACCGGCATGCGTGGGCCCCGCGTAGGGCACCGTTTGGAACTGCATTCGGATTTCGCCAGACACCGATCTTCAATGCTCCCAATGATTTCGTCGAGTGGCCATGGTTCGAAGGCATCTCTCTAAATCCTTGGGTGGTGTTGCATTTCAAGTTGGAATCGGCCGGAGGAATTAAGAAGAAGGTAGTCGTTTTTGGTAGGGCTATCGATAAAGTAGGAGGGTGGCAACTCCTACTGGAGTGGCGCCCCCTTCTGCTGACGTCGTGGCTATCTAGCTATTTAAACTAGCCCGGTTCGCTCTGGGTATGGCTAGGGTGGCCTTGATATGTCCAATGACCCAATTTCGAGAGAGGCGAAGGGAATATGGCGAGATATAGGCATGATAGGCAAATTTTTATATAGTCGCAGCCATATTGTCCCAGCAGCCAGTTCAAAAAGGTCAGAATAGTGTTTGTGCCGAAAAATAATAAAAAGTGAGTGTTAGAAAAATTTGTGTTAGGTTAATAGTTAATTTTATTTATAAATAATTATTCTTAGGGCAACCGGGGTCCCAATACAAAGGGCCCCGGGATATTCAAATTGGAAGTTCAAATTGGAAATTCAAACTGGAGATTTAAATTGGAGGGAATTAAATCTGGAAAATCAGGAAAATACGCACCTTCGGTCGAGCCAGCTACGAGATCTGGGCAAACACTACTCGCCTTCCTCGGAAGCAGCCAACGCCATCCGACATTCACCGGTGAGTCCGTTCCGGGCTATTAAGACCCACCTGCTTTGGGGTCGCCAGGCTGCGTTGAGAGGCACCGCCATCAGGCTCTCCTTCGCCACCGCTCCTCGTGGTGTTCCTGGCCATTATTGCTGCTGGCCTCCGGCAGAGTACGCTGCAGTCGGGGCATATTTAGCCCGGCGCCTAGCCCAGAAGTGGCTGAAATCATTAATGTTAATTTAAATGTGCACATTGCTAATTTTATGTACTTACCTGTTGACCTGTAAATTTATCCGGACTTAGACCCGAAAACTTCAATTCTTGTCCTCGTTGTTGCCTGTAAAAAAAAGGGTCGCGATTATTAGTTTTCGGCGGGATTGTTTACAGCGCGTAATACTTACCGTTTGGCCTGTCCCTTCTTTTCCCTTGGAGCTCCTCAGGATTAGGTGACCCGACACATACCTAGGCTGTGCCCTTTTTGTGGGCCTGGTTCACTGCGAGTTCCACCAATACATGTCTGGTGGAACATTATTTCCGCGGCGCCTGTAGCCTTACCAAAGGAAGGTAATCTTCTGCTTTGACCGCGTAAATTTGTAGACGGTGGCCAAGTTTGGTCGTATAGGCTAAGGAAAGATGAATTAATATAAAGGAGAGCAAGTTATGTTAACTTTAGTACTTACTTTGGATATTAAATGTACATGAAGACCGAAATGTGCGAGTGAGTTGTCGCTGTGGGGAGATGGGGCTGTCCTAGTCGCGAGGAGTGACTTCGACCAGCAGATTATGGGTGATGCCTCCGCAGAATCATCCGGGGCATCCTTGGTTGGGTGGGCGTGCTTGGCTAAGTCATCAATAGCCACCAAAGCACCACATTTTTCCCGTCAATTATAATTGTTTGCATTGTTTACATTTTTTGTTTGTTTTGGTTATTAGTGATGAGCGATAGTTTTTGTGTAGTGAGACGCGCATGTATCGATGTTCATGTTGTGGATACTGTAGGGATATTGGGGAGACTCCGCCCTGGGGATTCGAGAGCTAGCCGGCGCCGTCCCAGGATGATGCAGTTCCATAACAATTATTTCGGCAAACCTATGGGATTTTCGGGTATAAAACCAAAATAGGTCAAGTTTGGTTCCGCACCATCCGCCCGAGGTGGCAACCATTGGGAAAAATACTAGAAAATAGAGAAAATACCAAACCGATCTGGCAAGGAAAAGGCAAAAGGATGAGAGGACCACTCGGCGGTTTCGGGACTCTCTCTGCTCTGGTACCTCGAGGCGAACGGTCGCGCACGCGGACAAAAAAAAACAAAGGAACACGTGTGAAAGAAAACGCGGTCGGTAGGAAATAAGGTTAGTGAATCAGTGTAATCGGCGCAGTGAAACCCAGGAACAATTAAATACAACGAATAAAACTGAGTGAACTAATACGAAATGAAACGACAAGCCGGGTTGATATACATATTATTTTTATCCCGCATCCCTTTGTTCCCCAAGTGATTCAGGTTATCAATCACCGATGACCCAATTGGAAGCGGTAAATTATTTACACCATATAAATATACGTTATCCCGATCTTTTGAAGTTCATCCCCTAACCTACCTTCGCAGTGAGGAGGAAGATCTCCTCACTCTCCCACTTAATTATGCCATATAACTGATTGATCGGAAATGTCATAAATTTGGTGTTTGTTAAGTTAGGAAGTTGGGATTTTCTATCGGTTTTATTTTTGGCCAAACAATCCGACATACCAAATTTCATAAGGATCGGCCGACTATATTCTATAGCTGCCATATAACTGAACGATTGGAATTGCCATAACTTTGGTGTTTTTAAAGTTAGGAAGTTGGGATTTTTAATTCGGGGAATTTCATTTACAGAATATTCTGCAAAGGTATATCAACTTTGGCTCCGCCCGAAGTTGTTTTTAATTAATTAATGTATAAGTTAAGAGATTGATTATTATTTTTATATAAAAAATCAAACTTTACTTTATTGAGTTGGATTTAGAATTGATTTTAATTAAGCGAATCAATTATTCATTAAAACTACGCGTCGTTCCATCGCTGCCACCGTCTCTGCCTCTGCTGCCGTTTCTGCCGTTTCTGCCGTTTCTGCCGTTTCTGCCATCGTTCTTTATTATTATTGGCTTCTGCTCTTCTTCGCTGTCCCTGCTGACTAAATTTAATTGTCATTGGCCAATGTATTCAAGATATTGTTATTGTTATATGCACTAGACTGAGTTCAATCATCTTTGGAAATTGGCTATTCTGAATTCCCACGATCGCTGGTCGAAAGGTGCAAGCTCAGCGCATGTGGCTTAGTTCGTGTAAACTTTGTTGAGGGCAATCAATGCTTACTCTTATTTATGTTTGGGTGTTAGCTTTTCCGTCCGACTGTCCTCTATAGGAGCGCAGTAGAATGCGTATTATTAGTAGAAGTAGAATGAATCTCCCATTAGTTGGAATAACGGATATTCTGGTTCGACTACGTTGATTTCCTTTGATTTGTAATTAGTTTCGCCAATAGTTACTGTGAAATTACGGTATTGTATTATGAAGAAGACTTGCAGTTGTAGAAGTTTTTCGCCTACCGAAACTGGCCCATTGAAGTCGTTCAGCAGTGCCTGGCAGTATTTACTCGAAATCCGGCATATGCTGATTGTTATTCATCTTACATTCTGGTTCGCGAAGGTTCAGGAAAGCGTTTACGCAAATATAATTGCTTAAATCTAACAAATTTTCTGAATTAAAATTGTCTTAAAATTATGAGATTCTCAAGGTTTTTAAATTTTTAGTTTTAATAACAAATTTTCTTATATTTTATCATTCATTATTTTGGCCATTTTTAATTGCTTTAATTTTTAATGTTTCACTATTATCTGTTTTAATGGTTGGAAGGCTAATGTATAAATTAGGTCGTTGCCGTTTGTGGCTAATTTAACTTTAGCAAATTCCAATAATTCCTCTCTTCGCCAAAGTTTTATCATTGCTTTGTAAGTTAAAGTTCATAGGCCAATTATTTTTTTCCAATAATGCACCTATTGCGTAGCTCGAAGCATCGGTAGTCAGCTGGAATTCTTTTCCGAAATCTGGATATGCAATGGTTACATCTCTGAAGACGATGGTATTTTTAAGTTTCTCGAATGCTGTAATCGCATCTCTGTTCAGGTTAATAGAAGTTTTGCTTGACTTGGTCTTAGATATACGGCATTCTTTGCCTCTTAGGAAAATGGTTAAAGGTTTTGCTATTTTTGCATAGTCTTTTATGAACCGCCTATATCAACTTGTCATGCCCAGAAAAGAACGAAGATATTTTTTAATGTTTTTGGGACCGGAAATTTTGTACTTGCTTTTATTTTATCTATATTTGTTTTAACTCCATTTTCTGATATTGTATACCCCAAGAAATCTACTGTGCTTAGCTAAGGAGGCAAGAGACGGGGCGAATTCGCAAGAGCGAATGCAAGCCTTATTTGCTCCCGCTCTCGCTTTGAAACTAGAATATTTAAATGAACGCAAAGTGCGCAGACACCGCCCCCTCTGAAGGGACGACGTCCTTCAGCCCAACTTCAGCAACACAGCAAGCCGATAGATAGGTCTCCGGTATACTCCATCCTGAGTCCGAAGGTCCGCTACCCGAACCTTCTTATCGGCGGCGGCGTGGACCCGATCTCGCCCGACCCTCCACTGCTGGAGTGGAAGGTTGTCTTCGGCGACGACGACCATTTTTCCCACGTCGAGGTTTGGCTCCTCTTTGTGCGACTTTTTCCTTTGCTGCAGACTGGAAAATGAAACATCGCTGCCAAAAATCTTGCTTGAGCAAAAAGACGGTATGAACGCAAACTCGCACCCTCTTCTTGATGTGTATGTTTGTATACCGCCCACAGCGCCTCCAGACGGGCTCGGAACTCCCTCATGTGCCAGTCGGCTCCGACGAAGTTTGTGGCGTTGTCACACCACACCTTCTCCAGTATCCCGCGAGGTCTCACGAACCATTGAAAAGCCAACAGAAAAACATCAGTGGCTAGGTCAGACACAACATCCAAAGCCACCTACGACTTGTACGGTGGCTTACCACGCTTACAATACGTTGTGCTAAAGGGGCCACAAAAATCTACGCCACTGATGTTAAAATGGAGAGCTCGAAGTCTATCTGCTGGCAAGTTTACCCATGATTTGCGTCAAGAGTTGCGGCTTACAGCAAAAGCAGCGCATGCACGAGCGAACTGTTCGTCGGCAGACCTCTTGAGCATTGACTAGCCATACTATCTCGCGCAGACGACTTACAAAAGCTCGTAACAATTCCTAACGTGCAGGTATGACACACATGATCTAATGAATTCTGAGCGTTTAGATACGTTTGTACGGGATAGGAGCATTCAATATCCGACGCCCAACTCGTAGGAATGTCGAGGAACACCAATTAAATTTATTCTCCTGAATAAAGAGGTTTAGCTTTGGTATATCGCTGCAACCGGTTCATTTTTCCGAATTTTACTAATATCGTCACTGAATTCATGAAATTGGATAACTTCAAAAATTTTCTCAAACGCGAAATTTAGTTCTCTTGGCGAAATACTTTTTTCAAAGGTCTTCTTCCCTTTTCTGCACCTTTGATTAAAGCGGAAAACCCATACGAAAATCTCAGAAGCTTCATGTGCGACGAAATCTTTTTTATTTTATGAAGCAGATAATTTGGCTCTACGAGAGCTAATTCTTATTTGCGTAATTCCACCGGCACTACTGCGGCCGGCAGTTCTAAATGCTGATTTACAGGCCAATTAATTTCTGAGTCCAGCAGAACATCCACGGGACACTATGTCTGCTGGGTTAACTTTCTTGGGAACGTATCTCCAAGTTTCGTTCTCCGACCAATGCTAAATCTCTGCGACACGGTGTAAGGTGATCTCGGGGTCTGTCCATAGGAAACATTCTTAATAGGACAATTTAGGAATGGTCTGACTCGATTATACAGATCTGCTAAAAGGTGAGCTGCGCACAGCTCAAGGCGAGGCAAAGTTTTCGTCTTGCGGGGAGCTATCTTTGATTTGACAATAAAGACAATAAATAAACCTTCATCATAATTGCCCTTGTGACTAAAGGACACAAGAAAATATTTCGTTTTGTCGCGCGAAGATCCAGAAAACAGTCATCCAACCGAAATAAGAAGTAATCTTTAACCGGTCTGAGCCTGCCGTAAGTGGCATTACTGCGCCATCAGTTCCGGATAACTCTGGGCAGTTTGAAAACCACTTTGCCTGTTCCAATCCTGCCTCTTGCAAAACCTCAAAAAACTTTTTTGTATTAGTTGCTTGCGCTATCTCTCCTAACCGCATTAAACACCTGATTGCGAAAAAGGGTGCTGGCGTAGTTCCATATGTAACGGTATTTAATTTGAAGATTTTCAGAGACTCAGAAGGATCTCGTCTTCATACTATGAGCCGAAAGTTTCGGTCAGATTTATTAACTTGACAGTACTTTTCGATACAATTTTTTATGTCTGCCGCAAGGGCAAATTTATGTAATCTAAACCGAAGCAGTGTCGATTACATATACTCTTGAATGGTTGGGCCTTCAATCAAGATGTCATTCAACCTGCGTCGATGTATGGCACGATGCATCGATAACTACTCTCAACTTGGTTAAAGTACTTTGTGGCCGTACAACGCACTAGTGCGTAATGAAATAGTGCGGAGTGTTTGGAATTTCGTTATTGGGGAAAGACATATGGCCTATGAAAACATATTCCTCCATGAATTCAATATACATCAACGACAATTTCCGTTCTAGCGACAAAATAGAATTTGGGTCAGATTTGAACGGCAAACGAACCGAAAATCTACCGCACCACAATTTTTGAGTATTTTTCTCAGTGTTGTTCACAAAGTTGGTGCTCAGGAGTATGAACTTTAGCCTTGGGCGGGAAGTCCACCTCACCAAAATTTCACAAGGGTTGTGTCAATTGACCCTAACGCTTCTTCCTGGCAGCTAAGATGTACCATTTTGTCAGCCTTTATTTTTCTTCTGTCCAACAGATAAAAGTTCAAAGATCGTATCCGCTCCGATAAGCATATCTATGTATTATTCACCTTTCCATCCGGATGATAACCAGAAATATTTTTCAGGATCCAAAATCGGGCGACAACTGGCTATTACCTATTCGCGACTTCACAACCGTTTGAATTTTATTTTGTAGCTCAAGGACATGTCCTCTCTTCAAATTTTAAGTTTCTGAGCGAGCTCATCGGTCACGAAGTCTATTTGTCATCCTGAGTCGAGCAACGACTATGTCCTCTATATATTCAGTAAATTCTTGTAGATTAAAAATAAGTAATGCTAGCCTTTCATCTACATCATTGACCAAGCTTAAATGATTTATTGTTTCAATACCTTTGTTTATCGCATCTATTACTTTATTAAGTTCATTAACTTGAATTGTGTTTTGTTCTAAATTTTCAATTTTATTTATTAATTCTTCTTTATCTTGTTCATCTAATGTTCCAAATAGATATTTGTATGTTGTGTCTATAAAATTTAAAAGACCTCTTTTGCTACGTTTTGCAATTCCAATTCCATTCATTTCTCTGTTTAATTTCTCTGTTAAGTATATAACTTGTTTTAAACCTGAAAATTCTTCTAATTGTTTAATTAAATTAGTATACGTTAGTTCAGTTTTGGTTAAGTTGACGGTTAAACAATGATATCGTAATTAGATGGTAAGTCCAAGGTTCCTGTTTTAAATATTAAATAACCGTTTTTTGCTTAAACGGGATTGATTTCCAAATTTTGGCCATTGGTAAGTTTTGTAAAATGTATTAAAATTAATAGGATGTTGATAGTGTTGATCAACAAGTTAGGTTTGGTTTTCATTTGGCGTGCATCTGGAATTATAGTATTTATTTTCGTTAATTTTCTTTGTTTTCATATATTTAGACTTATAATGTATTATTTTTCTTCATCTGTTAACTTCTTCGTAATGATTATCATCTAATTTTGTGATTTTTCCTGCCTTTTTAAACGGATTAGTGGTTTTTGATTTTACTAGTGGAGCTTGTCGATATCTAGTATCAAATTCAAGTTTATTTCGTGATTCATTTAGTTTCTCTATTTTATTGATTTTATTTGACTGTGTATTATATTTTGGTGTTCCAGCGAAAATAAAAATATTTGCCGGAATTCTGCTAGTGGAATTATGTTTTGTTTTATGATTATAGACATAAAGAATAGTTTCAAATTTTGTCAGTTCATTTTCTATGTCTGTTTCACTGTTTATGATTCTTAATTTTTCATTTACTGTTTTATGAAATCTCAAAACGTCAGAAATTCCATTTTTGCTTGTTGTTATATCAATAACAACGTCTTCAGATTTTAACCAAAGTTGCAATGCTGCACACATGAATGCTGAATCTTTGTCTGCTTTAATTTGCTCTTTTTGCTTCTAACCAATCTCGACTGTTGGCTTCTATTAAAGTGGCAAATTTTGAATAAATGTCTATACAAGATAAAAATTGTTTATTATCTATCATATAAAAATCGATTACATATTTTTCTCCTGGATTAAAAATTTCTGGGGTTATTCCGAATTCTAATTTAGTATTTCTGTGTTCTGTTTTTGCGATGTTGCATACTTCGCATTCATTAATAAAATGTTGAATTAATTTTTGTTGATCGGGAAAATAATATTTTTCTTTAAAAAGTGCTGTTTGATTTTCTATTCCTGGATGTAATAGTTCTCTGTGTATTTTAATAATAATTTCTTTGAATTCTGCGTAAGTGTTAATATCTATTAATTTACTATTATTATACCCGTTATTCGAGAGTAAAAGGGTATATTGTATTCGTGCTAAAGTATGTAACAGGTAGAAGGAAGCGTTTCAGACCCTATAAATTATACATATTCTTGTTCAGGATCACTAGCCGAGTCGATCTAGCCATGTCCGTCAGTCCGTCTGTCTGTCCGTATGAACGCTGAGATCTCGGAAACTATAAAAGCTAGAAGATTGGCATTTTGCTTGTAGATTTTAGGAGCTCCTACGCTGCGCAAGTTTGTTTCAAAATAGTGCCACGCCCCCTCTGACGCCCACAAGCCACAAGCTGTGGCCACAGTTTTGATGCTATTATGAAAATTTTAATTAATATGTATTTGTTTCGTCAATATCTATCGATTGGCCTAATCAAAGTTTGCCACGCCCACTCTAACGCCCAAAAACCCATTAAACGCTTAAGCCTGGCTAGCGCCTACATTTCCGCCTTTCATGGCCCGTGGTACCAATAGCGCCATCTAACGGATGACTTGTAACAGCTGGCCAAGGTGCTCAACTGAGTCAACGTTAATTCTCGATAAGGATTTCTATTAAAGGAAATTGCAATGGTTTTCATTTGTCAATACCGAACTATATCCCGAGAACTATGCAAATCAAATCAAGTTAGCCAAATTGGAGGTCTGAGTCAAACAATGGCGTATGTGTGTATGTGTGTAAGCATATACATCTGTACATATGTATTTACATTGTACACAAAGATAATAGAAGAAGACATATTTATATTAAGTTGTTTAGCTGAGTAACGGGTATCTAATAGTCCAGACACTCGACTATAGCGTTCTCTCTTGGTTTTCATTGTTTTAGTTAAGTTATCTGGGGAAATAATTTCAACGTATGCCTTTTGAAAAATTTAAAAGTCTGTTTCAATTGGAAAATATATTACGCTTTTCTTATTAGAAAAGTATTCAATTATTAATTGTTTTGCGTATTCGATTGTCATTTCTTTATAAGTTATTATGATTTTAGTTTTATGAAAATAATTTATTACTTCCACTTCATTTGAGTCTCCTCTTATGAATTCTAGTTGTCTGTTATAATAATTCAGTGGTCTTTGTGTTATTGAAATGTGGTTTTGGTTATCTTCTGGTGCACTATGCACTGTAGCTACTGTTGTTATTGTATTTGCATTACTAGAAGTCTCTCCTAAATAGGCTTCCTCTATTCTTATTCTAGATAAGGCATCTGCCACATGGTTTTCTTTACCGGGCAAAAATTTTATTTCATAATCAAACTCATTTATTTTGATTTTCCAGCGTTATAATTTCATATTAGGTTCTTTGATATTATTGAGCCATACTAGAGGTCTGTGATCACTTAGGATCAGAAATTTTTTGCCAAAAAGATAGGACCTGAAATATTTGGTGACCCAGACAATAGCCAAAAGTTCTTTTTCTATGGCCGAATAATTAATTTCGTGTTCATTAAGAGTTCTGCTAGCATAAAAGATTGGTTTATGATTTTCAATAATACTGCTCCTATAGCAATATTACTTGCATCTGTTGTTAATGAAAATGGTTTTTCGAAATTTGGGTATATAAGTATTGGATCTGACATTATTAAAAGTTTAAGTTTTTCAAACGCTTGTACATAATCATTATTTTTTATATTTAAAGTTACGCTTTTTTAAGCTTTGCTGTCATTGGTTTTGATATTTTAGCAAAGTTTGGGATAAATTTTCTATAAAATCCCCAAAGACCTAAAAAGGATTTTATTTGTTTTGGGGATTTGTGTATAGGGAAATTTGGTATTTTATATATTTTGAGCGGATTTGGCTTTTTTTTCGGACGTTGATGCACTAAGATCAGCGCAAACAAGTGGCCCTTACGACACCAAGCAGTGCTTGTTACGCGCGGAGCCTTATAGGCGTAAAAACGAGATCGCGAGAAGTTAAAAAGCACAATGTAGAAGCGGACAGACTAAGATTAGAAATACGTACGAGACTAAACACTAATACTAATTTTGTGCTAAGTAAGATAAAATTAATGCTTTTAAGCTTGGCAAAGAGTCGGTAGTAGAAATAATGTGGTATAGTCTATTATAGTCCTTACACAGTACTCTAAACGGTTCATGCATATCAAAGTTAGATCTACAAATATTTAATGTAAGAGGAACATAGTTCCTGGTAATTCTATTAGGCACGGAGAAGCTTATGCGACCCAGTAACTCGGGACTCTCCACATCCCCGTGAATAAGTTTATAGATAAAAGTTGTGCCAAGCATCGTTCTACGGTTTACTAATGATGGTAGATTAATTAGGAGGAGTCTACTAGAGTAGGATGGTAAAATAAGGCTTGCATTCCAGTTAAGGCCCCGTAGAGCAAATAATAAAAAGTTCTTTTGCACAGACTCTATCCGGTCTATATGTACACCATACTGAGGACTCCAAACTGCTGAACAGTACTCAAGGATTGGACGGACTAGTGAAATGAACAGATTCTTTGTAACATAGGGATCATCGAATTCCTTTGACCACCTTTTTATAAATCCAAGTACTCCCCTAGCTTTATTTACTATAGAAGTAATATGGTCACAAAACTTAAGTTTTGGGTCAAGGAGGACGCCAAGGTCATCAACTTGCGTAATTCTAGACAACGCACAACCACCCAGCGTATACGTTGCGTATTGTGGGTTCACCCGAAAAAATGTCATTACTTTGCACTTAGTGCTATTTAAATCCAAAAGAATTTCACAACACCATGTTTGAAAAGCTTTTAGGTCAGATTGTAAGTCTGAACTGCTAGAAATTTGCAGGCATAACTTAACGTCATCTGCGTACATAACGACATGCGACTTTGTCAAGACTAGAGAGAGATCGTTTATAAATAAAGTAAAAAGAAGTGGGCCAAGGTGGCTTCCTTGTGGGACCCCTGAAGTAACTCGGATCAAATCCGAGATCGAGTTTTTAAAAAGCACTCGTTGAGTCCTACCACTCAGATAACTTGAGATCCATGTTAGAAGATCACATGGAAACCCTAATAAGTCTAGCTTTAATACAAGAAGCGAGTGATTTACTGAATCAAACGCTTTACTAAAATCAGTGTAAACTACATCAGTCTGCATGTTCTTTCTAAAGCCATTTATTACAAAAGACGTTAGCTCCAAGAGGTTTGTCGTCGTAGATCTTCGCCTAATAAATCCATGTTGACATGGAGATATAATCGATCTACAAAGATGCTGCAAATGGGGTGTAATAGTATTTTCGAAAAGCTTTGGGATGGCGGATAATTTGGATATGCCTCTGTAATTACTTGTATTGCATTTATTTCCTTTCTTATGAAGGGGAATGACAAATGACTCCTTCCAAATAAGTGGGAAATGAGATGTTTTTAAAGACAAAGTAAACAATTTGTACAGAGGTCTACACAGAGTTTCAGCACAGTATTTAAGCACGCAGCCTGGAACTCCGTCCGGACCCGGTGAATAGACTGGCTTAACTTTATGGAGATCCAAAAGAAGGGAGCTTTCGCTTAATCTCGGACAAAAATCAAGTTTGTTATACCAGTTGTTGTTATAATATGTCCAAGGAATTCTGTTTCCTTTTTCATAAACTCGCATTTGTCGAGTTGAAGCTTGAGATTAGCTTCTCGTAATTTTTCAAATACCTTTCGCAATGATAATACATGTTCCTCCAATGAAGTGGAGTACACGATAATATCGTCCATGTAGACCAAACAATCCTTATAGATCAAATGTTCTAGGAGATTGTTCATGCACCTTTGAAAGGTAGCAGGGGCATTTTTCAATCCAAAGGGCATTCAAGTATATTCGTAATGACCATTTTTGGTGGAAAAAGCTGTCTTTGGATTAGAATTTAATAGTGGTAAATAGTGGTAAAATATTGGCATCTACCAAGTTTGTCCAATATTTCATCCATGACCGGGATAGGGTATTTGTCATCTACCGTAATTTCATTTAAATTACGATAGTCAATTACGATACGGAACTTTTTTGTTCCAGATGCATCATCTTTGAGCAATAAGGGGAATTTGACTTTCGGATTATTCCCTGTTTTATCATAACTCTCATTTGCGAATCGACTTCTTGGTCGTAAGCTTGAGGATATTTGTATGGTTTTTTGTAAACCGGTTGCTCATTTTTATATGAATGACATGCTTGATAGTACTCGTGAAAGTCAAATTGTCACTTTCCTTGTACTGTATGTCGCTAAATTCATATAAAATTTTCTTAAGATTATCTTTTTCCTCGTCATTAAGGTGTTCTAATCTAAACTTATTGGTTTCTTGCAAGTCGTTATTTATTGCGTAATTGAAAGGTGTATCTGTTGAAAATGGGGGATCGCAGCAATCAATTTCTGATTCTCATTGTTTATATTCGAAGTCATTATAATTAAATCTCATTCCGAATTGATAACCGTTTAAATTAACTGTTTTTGATCTATAATTAATAATTGCGTTACAAGCTTCAAGATATTCTCTTCCTATGAGCATATCATATATATCGGAAAAATTATGGACCCAAAATGTTTGTTTGGTCGGACAAAGCTTACTTGCATGGTAGGATACTGATTTATTTAATTGAATATTACCATTTATGGTATGTACATTAAGAGGTATATTTTTCGTTGGGAAATGAAAGTAATTTTCTTTAATTAAATTAATGGAAGAGCCTGTGTCTATAACACATCGGAACTCTTGGTTATTCATGATGATTCGTATGTAAGGGTTTCTATTTCCTGTTCGGTGTCCGAGGCTTGTTGATGAAAATTTTCTGTATCCATTTTCATATGGCCACTCGTACGTTCGCGATTTCTTTTTATTGGTCGATTAGGAGCATTAGTCCCATTTTGTTGTGATTGATAATTTAAAGGATTCCTAACCTGATTATAATTTAATTTTTGTTGGAATTCTTGTTTTGTTGCTTGATATAGTGGGTGGTTTTCATAAAAAGTTTCGCTGTTATTTTTATTATAATTAGGCTTATGTTGGCCTTGAGATGTACTAGCCTGCTGTTTATATTGATTTGGGGAAAAATTATTTTGTTGTCTGTATTGGTTTTGGGAATTATAGTTTTGTTGTTTAAAAGTATTTTGTTGGGGTTGATAATTTCTCTTATCTTGATTTTGACTTTGTGAATTCTTTGTTCGATCTGAATAAAATGTTTCATAACAACTTCCTTGTTGTGCTACACATTTTAGTTTACTAGCGTTAGTAACATCATACCTAGCCAATGTCATAAAAAGTCTATCTGCGTTTCCGACCCTATAAAGTATATATATTCTTGTTCAGGATCACTAGCCGAGTCGATCTAGCCATGTCCGTCTGTCCGTCTGTCTGTCCGTATAAACGCTGAGATCTCGGAAACTATAAAAGCTAGAAGATTGGCATTTTGCATGTAGATTTTAGGAGTTCCTACGCAGGGCAAGTTTGTTTCAAAATGGTGCCACGCCCCCTCTGACGCCCACAAGCCACAAGCTGTGGCCACAGTTTTGATGCTATTATGAAAATTTCAATTGATATGTATGTATTTGTTTCGTCAATACCTATCGATTGGCCTAATAAAAGTTTGCCACGCCCACTCTAACGCCCAAAAACCCATTAAACGCTTAAGCCTGTCTAGCGCCTACATTTCCGCCTTTCATGGCCCGTGGTACCAATAGCGTCATCTAACGGATGACTTTGGAACAGCTGGCCGAAGTGCTCAACAGAGTCAACGTTAATTCTCGATAATGATTTCTATTAAAGAAAATTGCGATGGTTTTCATTTGTCAATACCGAACTATATCCCAAGAACTATGCAAAACAAATCAAGTTAGCCAAATTGGAGGTGTTCCCTGAGTACCGATTTTAACATAAAAATCGGGAGCTAATTTCAGCGGCGAAAAACATACAAGATATTTATATTTGTTGTTTAGCTGAGTAACGGGTATCCAATAGTCGAGGCACTCGACTATAGCGTTCTCTCTTGTTTATTTTATTATTAGCGGACCCCGATTTCGTAGCAGAGAGAAAAATGGTATAACTCTGGTGACGTTTTAAGTGACGAAGGATGGAATTCTCTAATTATCCTGATTCCCTAAGTCCCTGCTCGGGCGCCATCTGTAAAGTAGTTATCCTGGCTGGGATATGTCTCAGTCCGGCCAGGGTCGCTTACAGAAAATTTATAAGATTTGGGGACTCGGAAAGGGACACCAAAAGGTAGAAAGCGGGCCGACTGAAGGTGATGGTTGTCGGCTTGCGTTAGAGTTTCCTGCACAGAAAGGGTCTCCGTTTTGGGAATAGGGAAAAACAACTGAGACTGGTCGCCACTAGCAATGCTGGACCACTTGTCGCAGCCGAGGCTTTCCGCCCTAGCGGCTGCGAAGCAAGCGGGGAGCGGGTGATCGTACCATTCGGGAGCGGAGGCTGGGCGCCTTGCAGCAGTCACCGAAAATGCACGTGAGGATCAGGTAGGTGGAACTTTGGGATGGGCTTGGTCGGCTATGGCGAATACACTGGAGGCACGGAAATACTACTTAAGCACGTGGGATCGTTTCGAGTACAGGGTTTTGGGTTTTATTTTTAGTAATAAGATGCTGAATCTACATGTGAATGATTTTCCCTGCCTATACCGCACTCCTCGTCTTAACGCTATTCACTCAGACAGACTCAATGGATCCCGGCAAGCGTGGTGTTGGTATCCGTTGGAGGGTGTGGCTGCAGGTCCTGGCTCGGCTGGTGCACGTGATACTACCGCAAGGTTACCGGTCGCGAAGTTAAAATAATCCTACGTCTACTCCTGCACTCGACTTTTCGTTCGCCATCCAGAACTCGACTCCCTTTCGCAGTCCAGAACTCGACTTTTTTATACGCACTCCAGAACTCATGCAGCCAAGTTCTTTGGCATTCCATCTTTCTCGCTGCTTCGGTTTTCTGCATGATCGAGTTGTTCTACTCTCACTACGACGGGTTCTATTGCTGCTGACGCTGGCGTAAGCTCGCTCTCGCTCTTCTGCTCCGCTGCTGCCGTCGCGTACTCTCGCTCTTTGGTGATCCTCACGAGTTCGGTGGAAATTTCCATTGCATCTCTGGCTTGATTCTCGCTGATTCGCTTCCTTTGCTACTGCGCACTTGTAACGACCTACTTATTGTCTCTATCCCTCCCACTGCCTTAAGAGGAGCCATTAAACTATCGTGCTTATGTTTCAACTTAAGCTTATTCAATGTGGCTTATTATATATTATATATTAGATATTTAAATTGTGCGGCCAATTCTGGCCGTTACAAGGAGAAGACATGGTTAATGTTTATGTACTTAGCAATTGAGATGAAGATGTTATTGGCCTAAGGCCCTTACTTGTAGGGAGATGAACCGGCCATAGACCGGCCTGGCAGTGGCCCCGGTCTTAAAAAATGGGTGGTGTATACGGTGATTTGGATTTTCTTATAATCTCTTGTATTACCATTACCTTAAACTTGTTGATCGGTGGTACCTGTAAATTTTGTTTTTCGCTTTGGGATAGGTTAGGTTAGGTTAGGTTAGGACGGCTGCCAGACTGTAGCCTGGTACACTTAGACCTCTGTGGGTCCATTGTGATACCGTATGATCTCTATTTTTGGGTCCCCTATCCGTTAAGAATCAGCCTGTAGGTTGGTCGACCAGCAAGTCCCCCATCCGGAGGATTTAATAAAAGAGCTTAGACTCTTCAGGTTAGTCTGCGATATTTCGGTCAGGTCATTTATGAAAGGATATCCTAAGTCTTTCAGTCTAAGCCTGCATAGGGCTGGGCATGAACAGAGTAGGTGTTCCACCGTTTCCTCTTCTTCCTCATCCCTGCAGCTTCTACAAAAATTATTTTTTGGGGCTTTTAGCCTGCCAGCGTGTGCGCCAACGAGCCAGAGGCCTGTGAGTACTCGAATTAGCATGCCCCACTCAGTGCGGCTGAAGTTGAGTAGTTCTGATGTTTTCTTACTGTTTATTGCAGGCCATGTCTGGTGAGAGATTCGGCATTGCGGTGTGTTTTGCCAATAAGTGTTGGCTAATTTGCTGAAATGGTTTTTAATAATTAGCTTGCAAGTAGCCATAGGCATGCCAACATTTTCCTTTTCTGGAAGGAGAAGTATGGTGGTGCCTTGCCTGGCTAGCTCGTCTGCTATACAGTTGCCCGGTGACCCGGAACCCATATAAGGCTGACAGTAAACTGACTAGCCATCTCGTGGAGAGATTTGCGGAAGTCTGCTATTGTTCGGGAGTTTGTATTTGTCGAGTAGATTGATTTAATAGCCGCTTGGCTATCACTATATATGTTTATGTGTCTGCTCTGGGTGTTTAAGTCCCTTAAACAGACAAGTGCTTCCATTATAGCATACACTTCCGCTTGGAAGACACTGCAGTGGTCAGGAAGTCTGAAAGACCGCCTGATCTCTAATTGCTCGGAGTATATGCCTCCACCTACGTGTCCGTCTAGTTTGGAGCCATCTGTATATAAACAGATTGCGTCTATTGAGCCCGGTCGGCCACGATCCCATACTTCCCTGCCTGGGATCAGAGCTTCGAAGGGCGTGTGATTGTATTCACGGGTTTTACATAGATCCGTTTTTGGTGGGATCAATTTGTCATGCTGAACAATCTTAGCGTGACCATACAGTTGGGCTCTCCATTGCACCGTATCCCTTAGTCGAATGGCTGCCGATTTCGCCCTTTCAAGATCGCATTCAGCGCTTCGTTTGGGGTAGTTCGAAGCGCTCCACTAATACACAAAGCCGCCATGCGCTGCACATTGTTAAGGGGAGTTAAAATACATTGTTTGTGTAAAGCGGTCCACCACTGAGCCACTCCATATAGTAGGATTGGCTTGACTACCGCTGTGTATATCCAATTGACGATTTTAGGGGACATACCCCATCTAAGCCCGATTGCTTTTTTACAAGAGTAAAGTGCAATGGTCGCTTTCTTGGTTCTCTCTTGGTTGTTTAAGCCCCATTTAAGACGCTTATCTAATACTAACCCCAAGTATCTAGCGTGCTCGCTAAAAGAGAGATTACAGTTGTTCAAAGTGGGTGGGTTAAGTTTTGGGATTTTGTATCTATTTTTAAAAAGGACTAGTTCCGTATTTGAGGGATTTACCCCAAGTCTGTTATTTGTAGTCCATTCCAATAGAGTTTTTAGTTCGTGCCTCTGTTCACTAATCTAGTCCCTAGTGTGGCCGTGACCAGTCTGCTTATCAGCAATTTGTGGATCAGCCCCACCAGCGGTGGCTCAACCCCTAGTTCAGTCAGGGATTCTGTTATTGCCGTGGGGAGCACGTTGTTGAAAGCTCCTTCTATGTCAAGGAAGGCGATCAAGGTGTATTCTTTTATACTGAGTGATTTCTCGATGTTGCTTACTACCAAGTGTAGCGCCGATTCGGTCGACTTACCTTTGGTGTATGCGTGTTGCGCCTCTGATATCTGCGTCGGGTCATTGATGTCCCTAATGTGTAGACCTATCAGTCTTTCTAGGATTTTTAGCAGGAATGATGTCAGACTTATCGGTCTGAAATCCTTCGCTGTAGTATGGGTGGCTTTCCCTGCCTTAGGGATGAAAACGACTTTCGTCGTTACTGCAAGAATGGTCTGGAAGATTTTTCTCAGCCAGTTTATAGCTAGTTCTCCTGCTTGCTGAATATGTGCCGGTGTTATATTGTCCGGTCCTGGCGATTTGTATGGCTTAAAACTATGAATGGACCAGTTTATATTACGGTCTGATAGTAGGAGATTTAAGTTTATTCCTTCTCCAGTGTGTCTTCCTGGGGGATGTCCTGTTTGCAGGCTCCCTGGGAAGTGAGCGTCTAGGAGTAGGTTTAGGGATTCTTCACTAGAGTCCGACCATGATCCGTCAGCCTTTTGGAGATAGCCCAAGGATACGGCTGTCTTGGAAAGTATTTTTCTGAGCCTTGCGGCATCAGTTGTCTTTTCAATATCCGAGCAGAAGTTCTGCCACGCAGTTTTCTTGCTGCGATAGTAGGCTCTGGACTTATGTTATTGACAATTGAACAACTGGGAACCTCTGGATATACAGGTTGTGTGTTGGGTTTGTCCAGGGTATTTGCGTATACGTCACTCGCCCCTCCCTTAAGAGATTCAATATCTTTGTTAAATTTAAACAAAATTTATTTTTTCTTAGCCAAGTTTATAGGTAAATTGATTTAAGTAAGGATGGTTAAAATTGTAATTATTAAATTTGTGAAAACAATCCATTTTTTTAATTGATTTTTGTTTTTGTTGACAGGTAATCGAATTTTTAAGTTTTAACAATCGTATTGAGGCATATAAAGTTACATAAAGTCTGGATGACGTGTTTTCTTAACGCTCCGGAAAAACAACTACTAAATCAGTCGAAAACGTTCGTTTCGCGATGCGAATCGCATATCGTAACCTAAAGTTTTTTATAATTAAATAATTAATCTTTACGCACTAACGATAAACAAATGAGTAAGAACGTGGATCAGCGTACTCAACGACAAAAACAATAAGACGAAGCCCGTGAAAAAATTCTAAGAGAGCAAGACAAACGTCGCCTTTCTTTGCCCGTAACAATGCTTATTTTACGGTGACGAGTAATACTCTAGAACCGAAAGTGCTTGAAGGTGCAAGTTTACTGACCGCCGAAAACCAGAGAGCTAGCTCTTGCTCTCACGCCCTGCTCTTCACCGCTCAAACGCCATGGAGTGAACATTGCAAGACTCCAGCAGAGCTTCTGCCGCCTAGCGCAACAACAACAGCAACTACTACGACTACTACAACGGTCTCTGTCGCCAACAATGCAATAACGACTCCACCCTCTTCTTGTGCTGCAGCAACACAACAACACAACCAAAAACACACAGCAAAAATCGGTGCAAAGGGCAAAAACAAAGCTACGGTAGAAGAAGTGACAGTTCTGCAAGCGGGTTCGGCCATGCAGACAGGCATGGATCGCTACATTAATGTCTCCAAGCGCAAGATAACACCCCCAAGCCAAAAATAAATCGTTCCAACAAAGGCCCTGAAAATCCCGGGCCACTAAATGAAAATAGATTTTCCATTCTGGCGCAGCCTGAAACAGAGTCGGAACAATTAGCCCCGAAGAAACTAAAGCCCCCACCTATTTTTATTCGGGAGAAGATCTCGAATGCCCTAGTCAACAAAATAGTTGAGCTTGTCGGAAAAGAGAACTTTCTTGTTATTCCGCTTATGAAAGGGAATATAAGCGAAACTAAAATCCAAGCCAAAAATCGAAGACGATTTCGGAGCAGTGTCGAAGTACTTAAACGATGCCAAAAAGAATTACTACACGTACCAGCTGAAAAGTTGTAAATGTTTGCAAGTTGTGCTCAAGGAAATAGAACCCGATGTGACCCCCTCTAATTACAGAGGCCTTAAAAGAAAACGGTTTTTGCCCAAAAAATGTTATAAACATTATGAACAAAAACAAGAAGCCGCAACCACTCTTCAAGGTCGAGCTGGAGCCAGACAGCAGAACTTTGAAAAAACGCAGTGCACCCGATCTACAAGTTGCAGTACCTTCTGCACCGTAGGATCACAATGGAAGAGCCGCACAAACGGACCGGGCCAGTGCAATGCACAATTTGCCAGGAATACGGTCATTCCAGGGCTTACTGCACCCTCAGGTCAGTATGTATAGCTTGTGAAAACTGCCACGGCTACGAACTCTGCCCTGCCAACAACACTAAAAAGTGTGTAAACTGCCAAGGAAACCACACCG
The DNA here is from genome assembly GCA_018153365.1 of Drosophila fuyamai. Lineage (NCBI taxonomy): Eukaryota > Metazoa > Arthropoda > Insecta > Diptera > Drosophilidae > Drosophila > Drosophila fuyamai. The sequence continues at coordinate 636,113 of JAECXW010000540.1, forward strand.
CAAACTACAGAAGCTGTCCGGCCTACAAGATGATGAAAAGTCGGATGCAACGAGCGACAACGGCACGCTCCCTGAACACACAAAACACTTACATGAGATCACAAACGACACCGGAAGTTTTCTTCGCAAAAGCAGCCAGATCATCATTTGGCCCTTCAATTACCACCAACGGAATTTCTTACGCCAGTGCTCTAAGATCAGGAACAGCTCACATAGAGCCGAAAATTGATAACATCCAGCAGGCCATGGGACAGCCACAAAGTGACATGGAATCTATGATGATTACTTTGCAACAAAATATAATGGAACTTATGCCCTTCATGAAAATCACCATGCAAACCTTATGCAAAACCAAATTATCTTGTTACAAATGCTTGCAGTGTAGCAGTTCAAATAAACCATGCCTAGCTTTCGAATAACTCTGTGGAACGCCGAGGGTGTTTTACGGCATAAACCTGAAATAACTCAATTTCTGAACGAAAATCACATCAACGTTATGTTGCTGGCAGAAACGTATCTCACCAGAAAATATAAATTTCAAATACGGGGATACACGTTCTACGGCACCGATCATCCAGATTGTAAAGCGCATGGCGGAACTGGCATCTTAATAAGAGACTGCGTCAAACACCACTTTCACCAACGGTTTGCAAAAAATCATCTGCAAGCTAGATCGATAAAATTACAGTTGGGCAACTGCAACCTTGCCCTTGCCGCTGTCTACTGACCACCCCGCTTCACAGTCTCCGAAGACCAATTCATGGATTTTTACAATTCACTTGGTGAGCGATTCATAGCAGCAGGAGATTACAACGCCAAGCACACGCACTGGGGATCCCGCCTTGTGATCCCCAAAGGAAGGCAATTATATAATGCACTCACTAAAACATGCACCAAACTGGACTATGTTTCACCAGACAGCCCAACATACTGGCCTAAAGATCCTAGAAAACTACCTGATTTAATTGATTTTGATGTGACAAAAAACATTTCTCGCAATCTGATATCAGCAAAATCGCTGTTGGATCTATCATCGGACCACTCACCTGTGCTAATAACATTTCTTCAAAGCCCGGAATTAATCGAGCACCCCAGCCTGCGAGGGTTCGCAGAGAACCAACTGGCTGAAGTTGAAAATGTACGTAAGTTCCCACATTGAACTAACTCCACAGCTCAACATCAAGGAGGACATCGACTGCTATGCCGATGCACTGGAGTCTGTACTCGTCGCAGCAGCCAAAGTCGCAACACCGCAAGGGTGGGACGGGCACACACACCAACACAAAACTAACTTTGAAATCGAACAGCTTGTTCTGGAGAAAAGACGTCTGATACATGCTTGGCAAACCAGCAGATCGCCATCCTCCAAAAAAAGTCTTAAGGAAGCAGGCAGCTGGGCCAGAAGCGACAAAGACAGAGCTTGTATATTTGCTTTACACCTTCGAAATGTTTTCCAGCCAAACCCTACAACTAATTCATTCATCAATTCGAAATCAAATCGAATCTGAGACGGAGCCAATTCTGTTTCAACCAAATGAAGTTACAAAAGTAATCAGCGAGCAATTGAAACCAAAAAAGGCCCCAGGCGGTGACCAAAATAACTCCCAAAATGCTAATCGAACGGGATTACACGACTTGGCTATTTTACAAAAAAAAATCGAAAAAATCGGTAATCATAATGATCCCAAAGCCAGGAAAAGATCACACAATACCAGCTTCGTACAGACCGATAAGTTTACTCTCGTGTCTGTCAAAACTGCTCGAAAAATGCCTTCTGACGCGCATAATCCCATATCTGAAAGATACACCACCAATTTGGATTTCGAGAAAGCCATGGAACAATAGAGCAAGTCAACAGACTAACAACAGAAATACGGACTGCATTCGAGCTTCGGGAATACTGCAGTGCGGTATTTCTTTGACGTTGCACAGGCTTTCGACCGAGTCTGGCTTGATGGCCTTATGCATAAAATCAGAACGATCCTGCCGGGAAACACTCACAGGATACTTGAATCGTACCTTTACAACAGAGCCTTCGCCGTGAGATGCAACACTACAACATCCGACGACTACGCTATAAAGGATGGAATTCCCCAAGGTAGCGCCCTTGGCCCAACACTATTTCTCCTCTACACCCGAGATATTCCCACGAACGAGCGGCTAACCACTTCTACATTCGCAGACGATACCGCGATCATAAGTCGGTCCAAATGCCCAATTCAGACAAAAGCACTACTAGCTGATCATCTCGTTGTAGTGGAGAGGTGGTTATCCGACTGGCGTATAAAAATAAATGTGCAAAAGTGTAAACATACAACGTTTACCATACTCCTAACAGACAAAGTGTCCCCCGCTAACCCTGAATAACACGCTACTTCCACAAGCTGACGATGTAACGTACCTTGGCATCCACCTAGACAGGAGACTTACATGGCGGAGACATATCGAAGCTAAGAAAATTCACCTAAAACTAAAATCAAACAGTCTCCATTGGCTTATAAACGCGCGCTCCCCCCTCTGCCTGGACTTCAAGGTCCTGCTCTACAATTCAACGCTTAAGCCAGTCTGGACTTACGGCTCCCAATTGTGGGGAAACGCGAGCAGCAGCAACATCGACATTATTCAGCGAGCACAATCAAAAATCCTGAGAACTATCACTGGGGCACCTTGGTATGTTCGGAACGACAACATCCACAGAGATCTTGGCATTCTACCCGTAAAAGATGAAATATCAAAACAAAAAGCGTCCTACCACACCAAGATAACTTCTCATCCAAACCAGCTCGCCAGGGGCCTAGCCAGGATTTCCAACCGGACTCGATTGCAACGCAATGACCTTCCAGCTCAGCAATTGTTATTAGAGCCCCTAAATCTCGCGCCAGTCACCTTGACTGTCAGATAGTTCTTAATTTAAGATTCTATATACTTATTGTTAGTCTCAATTCAGAGAAGATCCAATAAATAAAATGCAAAATGTTAAAAAAAAAGTCTGGATAAAATGATTTTATATTATTTGGAATTGTAAATTTTATGTATCATATTTCTAAAGTGCATTGACTTAATTGTATTATATTGCTGCCTTAAATTGTTTTGTTCAACATTTCGCAATCTTTTTGAATTTGTGTTTCACCTAAATAGTAAATAATGATGTTATGTGTTTTGAGTCTAATATGTTTGCTAATGCGGTAAGTGAAGTTTCTATGTAAAACACTTTCTTTTCGTCGTTTACAAAACATTCAAAATTGTCATTTATGTCAATTGTCGGCCTATGTTATATAGGTGTTATATAATTCTATTCATTTGAGTTTCTTTAAATGAAGTGGTATATTGGCTAAAATAGGTGTATAGTTTAAATGATTAACCAAGCTGAAGTTTTGATGGAAAATAATTTTTCTTTGTTTATGTTCTCTAACTCTTCATCTTTAAATATTTTAGGTTTAAATATTCATACTCTTGTTAATTGTAAACTGATTTGTAAATCTTCAATCTATTTTAGAAATACGTTTAATAAAAATCTAAAAATGTGCAAAGCATCGTCTTCTTCTTCAACTGTTACGAGTCTGTTTACATATTTGCAGCTTATCTTTTTATCATATTCAGTTAAAGTGCCAAATAGATAGTTGTAAGCTGTCCCTACAAAGTTAATTAATTCCCGTTTTTATCTCTGTGGCGAAATAATTCCCTTGATTTCATGTTTTAATTGCCTTAGTGTTAAAGCTATGTCTGGTATGTTTTTAAATTGGTTTTCCCATTTCGTAACATTCGTATATGTTTCAAATTTTCTTTTTTGATTTCTTTTTATCATATGATGTTCATTGTTTAGAAATATTTTTATTAATGCTTATTTGTTTTCAATAGTATTTTCGTCCATATAACTATCATGATCAATTTCTTTACTGTCCGTTTTTTAAATATTTACTTTATGACCCCCTGCTTTTCCTCTTTTTGTTCTAACGCTGCCGTATTTTTGAATGGATTTACTAATTTAGCTTTATATTTTATTTCTTTTTCAACTTTAATGTATTCTAGACTTACTTCATATACCTCGCGGTTCTTATTAATGTTATCTATCTTTTGTTCTTTTCGTTTTTTATATTTTTGAATCATTGGTTATTTCATGATTATAAACATGTGTTGCTCTCTTCGTATTTTTTTTTCTTATTCGGACGTTAATGCACTATGATCAGCGCAAACAAATGGCTCTTACGACACCAACCAGAGCTTGTTACGGGCGGAGCCCTATTCTCAAATGGGCGAAAAAAACGAGATCGCGAGAAGTGAAAAAGGAAACGGACAAAATAAATTTGAATACATACGGAACCAGACACTAATACCAATATTTTGCTAAATAAGATACAATTAATGCTTTTATGATTGGTGTAGTACCAAGCATCATTCTACGGTTTAATGAGGATAGTAGATTAATTAGGAGAAGACTACTAGAGTAGGATGGTAAAATAAGGCTTGTATTCCAGTTAATAATAGAAAGTTCTTTTGCGCAGACTCTATCCAGTCTATATGTACACCATACTGAGGACTCAAAACTGCTGAACAGTACTCCAGAATTGGACGGTCTAGTGAAATGAACAAAGTCTTAGTAACATAGGTATCATCGAATTCCTTTGACCACCTTTTAATAAATCCAATTACTCACCTAGCTTTATTCACCATGGAAGTAACATGGTCACAAAACTTAAGTTTTGGGTCAAGACGGACAAGACAACGCAAAGCCACCCTAAAAAATATCATTACATTAAACTTAGCGCTATTTAATTCCAAAAGATTTTCACAACACCATGTTTGAAAAGCATTTAGGTCCGATTGTAAGTCTGAACTGCTGGAAATTTCGTTATATTGCAGGCATAACTTAACATTATCTTGTCAAGACTAGAGGGAGATCGTTTATAAATAAAGTAAACAGATGTGGGCCAAGGTGGCTTCATTGTGGGACGCCTGAAGTAACTCGTATCAAATTAGAGATATGGTTTTTAATGAGGACTCTTTGAGTCCTACCACTTACATAACTTAAGATCCATGTAAGAAGATCACATGGAAACCCTAATAAGTCTAGGTTAAATACAAGCAGCGACTGATTTACTGAATCAAACGCTTAAATAAAATCAGTGTTAACTGTGCCTGTCTGCATATTTTTTTGAAGCTACTTATTACAAAAAACGTTAGCTCCAAAAGTTTTGTCGTCATATGGGTTCGCCTTTTAGATCCATGTTGATAGGGAAATATAATTGATCTTCAAAAATTTTGCAAGGGGGTGTTTTCGAAAAGCAAATGGCGGATAATTTGGATATACCTCTATAGTTGCTTTTATTCGATTTATTTTCTTTCTTATTTGTGCGTCTTCACAGAGAACGGTCGTATTCTTGTTTTGCGCTCCGAATTTTCATTTTTCTTGTTTAAACCTCCGGGGTTTACTTAAATCTCTTTAACGTTTCTACACCTTTAAGTGTTTTCTAACAACGCTATAGTGCACAGTGGTCCGTGGTCAGCGAAAATGGCTTTCTGTTCATAAAAAAATTGCAAGAAAGTTATCTCGGCTTGACAGCAAAGTATTCCCTGCCACACATGTGATAAAATTTATCACGCAAAGTGTCTTGGCTATTCTGGCCTGGTTCGTGATGCAATGGATAAGATGAGTGGCCTACGCTACTACTGTGATGAATGCATTGTATATGAGAACCAGGCAATAACTATTAGGCGGCTCACAAAAAGCAGTGTTACGGAATTAATCCGGAACTGCCATAAAAATACGGACCTGCGCTTGAATCGCAGCTCACTAGTCGCATGCTAGCTGAGCCCGATTCCCCAAAGCGCAAAAAAGTCGCGTTCGGTGGGCATTCTATGGCAGGTGCTGTGCAACCTGCTGCCCGCGATTCGATTCCAGCTCAGCTGCCAATCTAAGGCGCCACTCAAATGGTACTAAGATTGGGGGCAAAAAGTGATTCGGTATCCGAAGTTGCTGGAATCAATGTGGCTCCGCTATGTACTTCCGCTCTGTCCGATCAAAATATTGTAGTGGCCACAACACCTCATGAAGACTTAACGTCCGGATTACCGTCCGATACTGGTAGTACAGATACAAATTCTGTAGTACCAAAGAGGGGTGAATGTGTTGTACCAAAAACGGTTACTTGTGTTCGGGTGCCCCAGCTAAAACATGTATTTGTTTCACGGCTCGCCCCAGACCTCTCATCACTGGATATTACGACTTATATCCGTAACAAAATCCAAGTTGATGATTTGAAGGTCGAACAATTTAAATTTTCTTATGCTAGGAAAGTATCATCATTTAAGATTGGTATTCCTTGTGCTCTTTTTGCATCTGTGTGTTCCATCAGATTCTGGCCCTGATTGCTGTCGACTCCACCTTTTCGTCTGAATTACTAACTTTGGAAAAATTTTATGACATCGAATTCCTAGGTATAAATTTATCCTTTCCCGGTAGTTTTCTATAAATCCGAAAAGTATTTAACCGACGAATCCGCTGCTTTCATAAGGCAAACTTTCATCTTTTAAATACTTTTATATCCGGCTATGACTTGTTCGAATATTATTCATGGCCTAACGTGGCTAAGGCCGTTAATATCTTTTATAATGCATTGAATTCCTTCTTTTATCTGTGTGTTCCGTTATACTATCCGTCAATTTCAAATAAACCTCCGTAAAGTAAAGAGTTGTCACACCTAAAAAATATTAAGTCCAGACTTTTCAATAAATTTAAAATGTGCGGTTTACTTTTATATATTTGGGAGCGTGCGTTGATCGATATAGTGTAGTTTATTCACCGCGAGTATATCCGAAAGATAAGTTCTACATGAGTGTGGGTCGTGACTGGCGGGTAAGCTTAAGGCATAACGCGAACAGGAGTATGTACGCAGTTATGAGTAATGCCAAGATCAGAGCTGCCAACTTGGGCCGCGGCAAATACATAACACCCCATAACACCCAGTTAAGGAGCTATAGAATTCCGTAGGCTTCCTGTGTCGATGTGACCTACGAACTGGTGGTGATTTCGATTGAAAATCTTCACATTCCTCGTAAGGGTTCTCTTCACAACTGTCTTTATCCGTCCTGGTAAAGCTGGCTCCTCTAGATCGGTCGGCTCGGGGTTATCTTCGCCTTCGGTAGACTGGTTAGATTGTGGTAAACGACTACGAAGTTGATCCTGATGCCTTCTGATTACGCGATTATCTTCCAATCGCACGGTATACGAGATCGGTCCTGTTCGGACTCCGATTTGACCGGTGATCCACTTTGGTCCCGTAGCGTAGTTTCGTACCCAAACCGAATCGCCTGGTATGAAATGTTTGGAATTCGTAGAACTATTATCCTTACCAAACCGTATCTCTTGAGGTTGCAGTTTGTCGAAGTAAGTCTTAAGGTGCCGGTTTATTAGCAATTCTGCCGGAGTGCGATTAGTAACAGAATGTGGTGTGGTATGCTGATTAAATAAATATCTGGTCAAAGTCAAGTCAATGTTTATGTTCTGGCCAGCCTTCCGTAAATAGTTCTTTGTGGACTGCACCATTCGTTCCGCTTGACCGTTAGTAGCCGGATGGAATGGGGCCGAGCGAATGTGTTTGATAAGATTATTGTCCGTAAATTCTTTAAATTCGGCGGATGTGAACGCTGTACCGTTGTCTGATACATTCTCGTCGGGTAACCCATGGGTGTCTGATAGTCGCCTGAGGAACTTGATGGCCGGTCCCGCCGCTGTTGAAGGAACTACTGCGACCTCTAGCCATTTATAGAATGAGTTGACGACTAAGAAATATGTTCTCCCTTGAAATGGACCGGCATGATATATGTGCATGCGATTCATAGCAGCAGGAGATTACAACGCCAAGCACACGCACTGGGGATCTCACCTTGTGACCCCCAAAGGAAGGCAATTATATAATGCACTCACTAAAACATGCAACAAACTGGACTATGTTTCACCAGACAGCCCTACATACTGGCCTACAGATCCTAGAAAACTACCTGATTTAATTGATTTTGATGTGACAAAAAACATTTCTCGCAATCTGATATCAGCAAAATCGCTGTTGGATCTATCATCGGACCACTCACCTGTGCTAATAACATTTCTTCAAAGCCCGGAATTAATCGAGCACCCCAGCCTGCGAGGGTTCGCAGAGAACCAACTGGCTGAAGTTGAAAATGTACGTAAGTTCCCACATTGAACTAACTCCACAGCTCAACATCAAGGAGGACATCGACTGCTATACCGATGCACTGGAGTCTGTACTCGTCGCAGCAGCCAAAGTCGCAACACTGCAAGGGTGGGACGGGCACACACACCAACACAAAACTAACCTTGAAATCGAACAGCTTGTTCTGGAGAAAAGACGTCTGATACGTGCTTGGCAAACCAGCAGATCGCCATCCTCCAAAAAAAGTCTTAAGGAAGCAGGCAGCTGGGCCAGAAGCGACAAAGACAGAGCTTGTATATTTGCTTTGCACCTTCGAAATGTTTTCCAGCCAAACCCTACAACTAATTCATTCATCAATTCGAAATCAAATCGAATCTGAGACGGAGCCAATTCTGTTTCAACCAAATGAAGTTGCAAAAGTGATCAGCGAGCAATTGTAACCAAAAAAGGCACCAGGCAGTGATCAAAATAACTCCCAAAATGTTAATCGAACTTCCAAGCTGTGCAGTTGAGGTTATTTGTAAACTCTTTAACGGGATTACATGACTTGGCTATTTTACAAAAAAATCGAAAAAATCGGTAATCATAATGATCCCAAAGCCAGGAAAAGATCACACAATACCAGCTTCGTACAGACCGATAAGTTTACTCTCGTGTCTGTCAAAACTGCTCGAAAAATGCCTTCTGACGCGCATAATCCCATATCTGAAAGATACACCACCAATTTGGATTTCGAGAAAGCCATGGAACAATAGAGCAAGTCAACAGACTAACAACAGAAATACGGACTGCATTCGAGCTTCGGGAATACTGCAGTGCGGTATTTCTTTGACGTTGCACAGGCTTTCGACCGAGTCTGGCTTGATGGCCTTATGCATAAAATCAGAACGATCCTGCCGGGAAACACTCACAGGATACTTGAATCGTACCTTTACAACAGAGCCTTCGCCGTGAGATGCAACACTACAAAACGACTACGCTATAAAGGCTGGAGTTCCCCAAGGTAGCGCCCTTGGCCCAACACTATTTCTCCTCTACACCGCAGATATTCCCACGAACGAGCGGCTAACTACTTCTACATTCGCAGACGATACCGCGATCATAAGTCGGTCCAAATGCCCAAATCAGACAAAAGCACTACTAGCTGATCATCTCGTTGTAGTGGAGAGGTGGTTATCCGACTGGCGTATAAAAATAAATGTGCAAAAGTGTAAACATACAACGTTTACCATACTCCTAACAGACAAAGTGTCCCCCGCTAACCCTGAATAACACGCTACTTCCACAAGCTGACGATGTAACGTACCTTGGCATCCACCTAGACAGGAGACTTACATGGCGGAGACATATCGAAGCTAAGAAAATTCACCTAAAACTAAAATCAAACAGTCTCCATTGGCTTATAAACGCGCGCTCCCCCTCTGCCTGGACTTCAAGGTCCTGCTCTACAATTCAACGCTTAAGCCAGTCTGGACTTACGGCTCCCAATTGTGGGGAAACGCGAGCAGCAGCAACATCGACATTATTCAGCGAGCACAATCAAAAATCCTGAGAACTATCACTGGGGCACCTTGGTATGTTCGGAACGACAACATCCACAGAGATCTTGGCATTCTACCCGTAAAAGATGAAATATCAAAACAAAAAGCGTCCTACCACACCAAGATAACTTCTCATCCAAACCAGCTCGCCAGGGGCCTAGCCAGGATTTCCAACCGGACTCGATTGCAACGCAATGACCTTCCAGCTCAGCAATTGTTATTAGAGCCCCTAAATCTCGCGCCAGTCACCTTGACTGTCAGATAGTTCTTAATTTAAGATTCTATATACTTATTGTTAGTCTCAATTCAGAGAAGATCCAATAAATAAAATGCAAAATGTTAAAAAAAAAGTCTGGATAAAATGATTTTATATTATTTGGAATTGTAAATTTTATGTATCATATTTCTAAAGTGCATTGACTTAATTGTATTATATTGCTGCCTTAAATTGTTTTGTTCAACATTTCGCAATCTTTTTGAATTTGTGTTTCACCTAAATAGTAAATAATGATGTTATGTGTTTTGAGTCTAATATGTTTGCTAATGCGGTAAGTGAAGTTTCTATGTAAAACACTTTCTTTTCGTCGTTTACAAAACATTCAAAATTGTCATTTATGTCAATTGTCGGCCTATGTTATATAGGTGTTATATAATTCTATTCATTTGAGTTTCTTTAAATGAAGTGGTATATTGGCTAAAATAGGTGTATAGTTTAAATGTTTAACCAAGCTGAAGTTTTGATGGAAAATAATTTTTCTTTGTTTATGTTCTCTAACTCTTCATCTTTAAATATTTTAGGATTAAATATTCATACTCTTGTTAATTGTAAACTGATTTGTAAATCTTCAATCTATTTTAGAAATACGTTTAATAAAAATCTAAAAATGTGCAAAGCATCGTCTTCTTCTTCAACTGTTACGAGTCTGTTTACATATTTGCAGCTTATCTTTTTATCATATTCAGTTAAAGTGCCAAATAGATAGTTGTAAGCTGTCCCTACAAAGTTAATTAATTCCCGTTTTTATCTCTGTGGCGAAATAATTCCCTTGATTTCATGTTTTAATTGCCTTAGTGTTAAAGCTATGTCTGGTATGTTTTTAAATTGGTTTTCCCATTTCGTAACATTCGTATATGTTTCAAATTTTCTTTTTTGATTTCTTTTTATCATATGATGTTCATTGTTTAGAAATATTTTTATTAATGCTTATTTGTTTTCAATAGTATTTTCGTCCATATAACTATCATGATCAATTTCTTTACTGTCCGTTTTTTAAATATTTACTTTATGACCCCCTGCTTTTCCTCTTTTTGTTCTAACGCTGCCGTATTTTTGAATGGATTTACTAATTTAGCTTTATATTTTATTTCTTTTTCAACTTTAATGTATTCTAGACTTACTTCATATACCTCGCGGTTCTTATTAATGTTATCTATCTTTTGTTCTTTTCGTTTTTTATATTTTTGAATCATTGGTTATTTCATGATTATAAACATGTGTTGCTCTCTTCGTATTTTTTTTCTTATTCGGACGTTAATGCACTATGATCAGCGCAAACAAATGGCCCTTACGACACCAACCAGAGCTTGTTACGGGCGGAGCCCTATTCTCAAATGGGCGAAAAAAACGAGATCGCGAGAAGTGAAAAAGGAAACGGACAAAATAAATTTGAATACATACGAAACCAGATACTAATTGTTTGCTCAAACTTGAAATTATATTGAAATTTGTAAAAAAAAAATAAAAACTTGATGTTTAGTGTAAGTTAGTTAAGGGCGAAGGCGGGAGCACAATAAAGTTTCTCTCGCTCTCGGCGAAGTCGCCCCGTCTTCGCCAACCTTCGTTAAGATAGGCTCTAAGTACTTTGTCGAAAAATAGAAAAGCATTCGTTAAAATTGATTTAAGCCGTCGACACCTTTTCTTTGTGTTTTCGTTTTTTTTTTCGCTATTAATAATTTTAGCCACCGCCAAGTTTTTCGGTCGTAATAATTAGAAAACTCTCTAATTTTCCATGGCGCCCCAGGGTGGACGTTAAAATTATTAATTTATTTTGGCAACTAGTGACAGTGACACATAAACCAAAAATATAAAGTGCAAGTGCAAGTGCAGGTCAAAGCACTCAATTACATACATAGTGCTTTATTGTTGCCGGCGGCGTGTCGGTGTGGACAGAAAATACACAGCAGCTCCTGCTTAAAGTATCGTGCCGGTCGCGAAATACCCTGTTCGCCACAAAAGAACTGCTGCCAGAGGGATACCCTGCGATTGTTCAATGTGCAAAAGGAAAGTGGCAGCTGGATTGAAACACCCTAACGGAGAACCTGAGGTATTTGTGCAAAAAATTGAAAGCTTGAGTTTGTAAGAAAAACAATTTAATTGTTTATTGTCTTGTGCTGAAAAATTGCACCTCGCTTTCAATTCTTGGCACAAACGTATCGATATATAGTAGAGCTAGTTGTACATGCATTTATTTATAATAAATAAAAATAAAAAATTATATTAAAGTTTATTATATACATACACATACACATTATAACCTATTTGAACCGCCGTTGGACGCAACATTTAATTGTGTTATATTATTGCAATCACTGTCGCCACCAATTTATTTATTGAAACTCGAAAATTAATAGTTGGTAAAATCATCCCAGCCGCTATACATAACCAATACATAAGCCCTCATATACAAGCAGCTTCAGCGGTAACTTTTTCGTTTTCCTTTTTCGCTTCGCTTGTCTGCCGTTAGCATCTTTGTAATTGTTGTTGGACTTTGGTTTGACGGGTATACTGATTTTGCCGTCATTTGCAACCACTATTAATTTTGATACCTCGTGGCTCGATATTCAATTTAATATTTTGTTTTTCGTCGTTTTCGTTGTGGATAATTATTAAAATAATGTTTTCGAACAAATTTAATAATTAAATTAAATTGTTATTCACTCTTAGTATTTTGTTTCGAAAATTTATTTAACATTTTGTCGTCCTTCTAATTGAACAATTATCCTATTTTAAAACTTATTTATTTTATTAATTATTATTCTTGGATAAATAATTTATTTATATATATATATTTATTTATTTTCGTGGTTTATATATAAAAATAAAAATAAATTTAAATGAGTCCAGATAAGCCAAAATCTCTTGAACTTCTTGTGGATCTTAAAAATAAGCTCAAAAAACCAGTGATGAGCATCCGCCGATTAAATGATCGAATAGAAGCCGGCCAGATTCCGATCCAAGAAGTAGAACTAACATGTCGGCTAGAGATTTTAAATGCTTCTATTATTAAGGCAACTCAAATACAAGAACAGATCGAAGATTTAGATGATGGCGATGAGTTCGGAGAAGAGTTGGAAGAGCTTTCAATAATAACCAAGGCAAAAATAATGTCGCTTATCTCAGCCTTGAAGACGGCAAGCGAAACCAAAATAATTGGATCAGCTTCTGAAGCCCCAACTCGAGCTCGACTTCCGAATTTGGCATTGCCGAAATTCAGCGGCAAATATTCGGAGTTTAAGAATTTCATTAGCATTTTTGAAACTCTTGTTCATCAAGACGACAGCATTCCCGTCATAGAAAAATTCAATCACTTAATTTTTTGTCTTTCTGGTGAAGCTTTGGGAACTATTAAGGCCTACCAAGTCACCGAGAGCAATTATGAAAAGGCTATGATCAGCCTGAAAGAAGTGTATGATAATGAATGTTTAATTTTTATGAATAATTTTTCAACATTGTTTAGTCTTCCGAAAATAACGCAACAGTCAGCTTCGTCTTTAAGAAATATTATCGACACCGTATCATCTATATACGGTTCTTTGTTATCGATAGGAGACGACACCAAGATTTCAAATGCAATGTTGATCTATCTTGTTTTGAACAGAGTAAACCCAGTGACCAGACAAAAATGGGAAGAACAATTATTTTGAAAAAATGTTAAACCGCCGATACCAGCATTTATCCGCTGAAGAATCGACGAAACCAATGAAAGATAAAGTTATGTTGAGCAAGCCACATAATCGCAGCTCATTTTCTTGTTCTTCGTCCAACAGTAAATCGCAGCAAAGTTGTAGCTATTGCAATGCAGGAGACCATATCCTAGCAAACTGTGGTCCGTTTGGTCGCCTTTCGGTAATGCAAAGGTTCGACTTTGTAAAATCTGCTTCCTTATGATTCAATTGTATGCGAAAGGGTCACACTGTTTCAAAATGCAAATTTAATAAATGTCGAGTTTGTGGCCGCTCGCATCACGTTTTACTGCATAGATATACAGTGTCCGAAAATAGTTTAGCGTTGCCACCAGCCCAAGAGATTCTTTCTCCCTCTTTAAATCAAGATCAGCCTTCCACGTCACATGTTATGCATGCGACATCATTGGACAGAGTTATTTTAGCTACGTCGATCGTAAGTGTAAGAACTAAAAACGGTGAATATATTTGGGCCCGAGCACTTCTTGACTCTGGGTCCCAAACGAATTTTATAACAGAGGACCTTGCTCACCGCTTACAGATCCGTAAAGAGCAGTCGTGTATAAACTTACTTGGTATTGGCGAGTCCAATTCTCAAGTTAAGAAAAAGGTACACACAATGGTGAAGTCGCGTATAAATGGTAGTGAGTTCTCTTTCGATTTTTGGATTTTGAAATCAATATCAGGATATCATCCTGACCAGTCGGTCAATATCAATGACTGGAAAATTCCAAAGAACCTACCACTAGCAGACCCCTATTTCTACAAGCCACAAAGAATAGATATGCTAATAGGAGCAGAATCATTTTTCGAATTATAAGCTGTTGGAAAGAAGAAAATTCTGTCACCTGATCAAAAGTTATGTGAAGAACACTACCGAAAGACTACTCAGGTTTTACCATCAGGTCGGTTTGAAGTAAGACTGCCGTTTAAATCGGATCCAAATGTCTTTGTTGCGAGTTGGGGGGCGACTAGCTAATGTTCCCATATCATACGATGCCAAGTTTCCATTGTTGTTGACAACATGCTCCCAATTTGTGCAGAGCTATGTTCGGCATCTTCACCATTCCAATTTTCATGTTGGTCCACGAGCCCTTGTGAGTCTCCTTCGACAGCGTATTAGGATCGTAAACGCTCAGGAGGTCTGCAGTCAGATAGTTCGATCATGCATACGCTGCTTTAAGTGTAAGCCTCGACTAATGACACAAATTATGGGAAATTTACCCGCAGATCGTCTCCGTGCTCTCCGCCCATATGTGGCTATATGTGGCGTCGATTTTTGTGGCCCTGTCTATACGACATTGAAAATTCGTGGTAGGCCTCCGTATAAGTCCTACATTGCGCTCTTCGTTTGTTTTGCATCCAAAGCGGTTCATCTAGAAGTTGTTTCAGATTTAACCACAGATTCCTTTTTATTGGCTTTTCAAAGGTTCGTTGGGCGCCGAGGATGTCCCCAAGTCGTCCATTGCGAGAACGGGACGAACTTCGTCGGAGCGAGTCGCCACTTCCGGGCCTTTCGAGAGGGGATAGAGGACGAAGCCGACGCGATACGCGAATTCGCATCAAAAAGCGGATGCGAATTTGTCTTCACACCACCGCGAGCTCCGCACATGGGCGGACTATGGGAGGCAGGTGTCAAAACTGCCAAGAACGCTTCAAGAGCAGAAGAACTGGGAACAGTCCTCGTGGCAATCGAGGCGGTGATGAACACCCGGGCGCTCGGAGCAATCAGCAGCGACCCAAGCGACGGAGAGGCGCTGACACCCGGGCACCTACTGACAGGCGGGACCCCGGACCAGGAGGGTCTCAACTGCTTGCGGCGATGGCGGATGGTCTCGTCAGTCAGGCAAATTTTCTGGCGGCGATGGTCCCGGAAATATGTCCTGGGCCTCCAAATACGGGGCAAGTTGCACCAGCAGCAGCCCAACATCAGAGAGGGAGATCTCGTCCTCGTGGCCGAGGACAACCTGCCGCCCCAACAATGGCTCCTCGGCAGAATAGTCGCCAGGCACGCAGGGGAGGACGGCATGGTAAGGGTCGTCGACGTGCGGACTAGTGGAGGAGGCCTTTTTCGGCAGGCCATTCATAAGTTGGCGCCGCTTCCATTGTGTTGAAGCTCGATGGGCAGGTGTTCGCTCAAACTTGAAATTATGTTGGAATTTCTAAAAAAAAAAGATAAAAACTTGAAGTTTAGTGTAAGTTAGTTTAGGGCGAAGGCGGGAGCACAATGAAGTTTCTCTCGCTCTCGGCGAAGTCGCCCTGTCTTCGCCAACCTTCGTTATGCTAAGTACTCTAAGTACTTTGTCGAAAAATATATAAGCATTCGTTGAAATTGATTTGAGCCGTCGACACCTTTTCTTTTCGTTTTCGTTTTTTATCGCTATTAATAATTTTAGCCACCGCCAAGTTTTTCAATCGTAATAATTAGAAAACTCTCTAATTTTCCACTAATACTAATTTTTTGCTAAATAAGATACAATTAATGCTCTTATGATTGGTGTAGTACCAAGTATCATTCTACGGTTTAATGAGGATAGTAGATTAATTAGGAGAAGTCTACTAGAGTAGGATGGTAAAATAAGGCTTGCATTCCAGTTAATAATAGAAAGTTCTTTTGCTCAGACTCTATCCAGTCTATATGTACACCATACTGAGGACTCAAAACTGCTGAACAGTACTCCAGGATTGGACGGTCTAGTGAAATGAACAAAGTCTTAGTAACATAGGTATCATCGAATTCCTTTGACCACGTTTTAATAAATCCAAGTACTCACCTGGTTTTATTCACCATGGAAGTAACATGGTCACAAAACTTAAGTTTTGGGTCAAGAAGGACAAGACAACGCAATGCCACCCTAAAAAATGTCATTACTTTAAACTTAGCGCTATTTAAATCCAAAAGATTTTCACAACACCATGTTTGAAAAGCATTTAGGTCCGATTGTAAGTCTGAACTGCTGGAAATTTCGTTATATTGCAGGCATAACTTAACATTATCTTGTCAAGACTAGAGGGAGATCGTTTATAAATAAAGTAAACAGATGTGGGCCAAGGTGGCTTCATTGTGGGACGCCTGAAGTAACTCGTATCAAATTAGAGATATGGTTTTTAAAGAGGACTCTTTGAGTCCTACCACTCACATAACTTAAGATCCATGTAAGAAGATCACATTGAAGCCCTAATAAGTCTAGCTTAAACACAAGCAGCGACTGATTTACTGAATCAAACGCTTAACTAAAATCAGTGTTAACTGTGCCTGTCTGCAAATTATTTTGAAGCTACTTATTACAAAAAACGTTAGCTCCAAGAGTTTTGTCGTCTTATAGGTTCGCCTCTTAGATCCATGTTGATAGGGAAATATAATTGATCTACAAAGATTTTGCAAGGGGGTGTAATAACGTTTTCAAAAAGCAGATGGCGGATAATTTGGATATACCTCTATAGTTGCTTTTATTCGATTTATTTTCTTTCTTATTTGTGCGTCTTCACAGAGAACGGTCGTATTCTTGTTTTGCGCTCCGAATTTTCATTTTTCTTGTTTAAACCACCGGGGTTTACTTAAATCTGTTTAACGTTTCTACACCTTTAAGTGTTTTCTAACAACGCTATAGTGCACAGTGGGGCGTGGTCAGCGAAAATGGCTTTCTGTTCATAAAAAAATTGCAAGAAAGTTATCTCGGCTTGACAGCAAAGTATTCCCTGCCACACATGTGATAAAATTTATCACGCAAAGTGTCTTGGTTATTCTGGCCTGGTTCGTGATGCAATGGATAAGATGAGTGGCCTACGCTACTACTGCGATGAATGCATTGTATATGAGAACCAGGCAATAACTATTAGGCGGCTCACAAAAAGCAGTGTTACGGAATTAATCCGGAACTGCCATAAAAATACGTACCTGAGCTTGAATCGCAGCTCACTAGTCGCATGCTAGCTGAGCTCGATTCCCCAAAGCGCAAAAAAGTCGCGGTCGGTGGGCATTCTATGCCCCAGCTAAAACATGTATTTGTTTCACGGCTCGCCCCAGACCTCCCATCACTGGATATTACGGCTTAAATCCGTAACCAAATCCAAGTTGATGATTTGAAGGTCGAACAATTTAAATTTTCTTATGCTAGGTGTTTGGGGGAAGACAACAAAAATGCCACCCTTAGGTTATGTAATAATAATGCATTTAATATTATAAGTTTATGTACGTGTCGTGTTTATTTTGCCAGTCGAATCTGCACTGCAGCAGCCGAAAGCCTGGCTTTGGGTTTTACAATGTAGTCGCTGAATACGTAGCGCGACAGCTAAGCGAGATAAGGCAAATAGAAAGAGGAGAGCGCAAGAGCGCTACAGGTTCAGCCATACACCTATGCGCACTAGACTAGGCGCTGGCGGGCTGCTCCGAACACTAGGAAAGTATCATCATTTAAGATTGGTATTCCTTGTGCTCTTTTTGCATCTGTGTGTTCCACCAGTTTCTGGCCCGAGGGCATATTTGTTAAAGAGTACGAAGCTAGGAGAAAAAAGAATAGTTCAGGGGAAATCGAAAATACCATTAAAGAACCATCCCCAGCGCCCTCCACATCCTCTTCGGTCCCAAAAAACTAGCCTCCTCTTTTCTTCTTTGCTATCAGAATACAAGAGGCTTACTTAGTAAGCTGACTAAATTGTATTCGGATAGTTTTTCTTTCATATATAATATTATGGTATGTACAGAGACCTGGTTAAGGCCGGATATTCTTAGCTCCGAAATTCTCCCGGATAAGTACACAATTTATAGGCTTGATCGTCAGTACAGACGGGGAGGTGGAGTCCTGATTGCTGTCGACTCTACCTTTTCGTCTGAATTACTAACTTTCGAAAAATTTTATGACATCGAATTCCTAGTTATAAAATTATCGTTTCCCGGTAGTTTTGTATTGTTACTTGTTCATATATCCCACCATAATCTGAGTTACCTATTTACGCAGATCACCTTTCCTGTATTTAGTCAATTTCCAAAAAACTGTCAAATCGAGATCAGTTAATAGTATTGGGTGATTTTAATATACCTAGTGCGAAATGGTCCCCTGACGAAAACTCTAACATTTTACTTCATTTAGCGCAGCATGACTTTATTGACGGCTTGCTTGACATTGCGCTATCCCAAGTGAACCATGTTAAGAACTCCTTAGGACGTTTACTGGACTTGTGTTTTGTTTCAAATTCAGAAGGCGTTTACCTATCAAGAACGTCACCACTTAGACAACCGGAAGATCCTTATCATCCAACTCTAGAGCTGACTGTAGACGTAAGAACAGAGCTGAATAAAAAATCCGAAAAGTGTTAAACCGACGAATCCGCTGCTTTCGTAAGGCAAACTTTCATCTTTTAAATACTTTTATATCCGGCTATGACTGGTCCGAATTTTATTCGTGGCCTAACGTGGCTAAGGCCGTTAATATCTTTTATAATGCATTGAATTCCTTCTTTTATCTGTGTGTTCCGTTATACTATCCGACAATTTCAAATAAACCTCCGTGGTTTCCTGTGTCGATGTGACCTACGAACTGGTGGTGATTTTGATTGAAAATCTTCACATTCCTCGTAAGGGTTCTCTTCGCAACTGTCTTTCTCCGTCTGGAAGTCTGTTAAAGCTGGCTCCTCTGGATCGGTCGGCTCGCGGTTATCTTCGCCTTCGGTGGACTGTAACCCATGGGTGGCAGATAGTCGCCTGAAGAACTTGACGGCCGGTCCCGCCGCTGTTGAAGGAACTACTGCGACCTCTAGCCATTTAGAGAATGAGTTGACGACTAAGAAATATGTTCTCCCTTGAAATGGACCGGCATGATCTATGTGCAGGCGCGACCATGGTCCTCTTGCTAGTTCCCAGTGGTGAGTTTCGGTTTTTGGTTCCTCATTACGGTTTTGCTGACAAACCCCATATTTTTTAACAACGACCTCGATGTCGTCATTCATGTTGGGCCACCATACGTAGCTGCGCGCTATCGACTTCATCTTTACAATGCCGGGATGTGGGGCATGAAGTGCTTGTAGAATTGATTCGCGAAGTTTGGGTTGAATCACTGCTCTATTCCCCCATTCTAGAACTCCTCTTATGGTAGAGAGTTCGTTCCGTCGGATGTAGAACTGATGCAATTGTTATTCTTTATCCGATTGTTGGCCTGACCATCCCCTTAACACCCAGTTCAAAACTTTGAATAGTAAGGTCTCTTTGGCCGTTTGTGATGCGATTTGTTGTGCGCTAACCAATGATTGTGCCGAAATTTCCAACATCAAAATGTCCTGGGGTCCTTTTTCCGCTAATAGTGGTTCTACCGGACAACGGCTTAAGAATCTGCATTGCCCATTTTCATTCCTTCCCGGTGTCACAGTTGAAAATTATAAGCGTTTAAGAAAATGGAGCGGCGCAACATGGTGTCGGAAATTACTGTTGGGACTGGCTTGCCTGTCGCGAAGATTCCCAACAGTGGGCGATAGTCGGTTATCAGAGTAAACTGTCGACCGTATACGTAGTAGTCAAATTTTTTAACTCCCGCGATGAGCGCAACAGCTTCTCTGTCAATTTGCGCGTATCCACGCTCGGCTTTAGAGAGTGCTCTAGGGGTTCTAGGGGTTCTCCGACCCATCTGCGTTCTTGTGGGTGAGGACGGCCCCTAGTCCATAGGGCGATGCTTCGCATGCTAGTACTAATGGTGCCCTTGGATCGTAGTGGACTAGCAGGTCATCTGATGTCACGAGCCGTTTTAATTCTCGGAAAGCCCTGTCGTGTTCTTTCCGCCAATTCCAGTGTGTATTTTTGTCTAATAAACGGTGTAATGGTTCCGCCACTGTTGCCTTTTGCGGCAAGAAAACGTGGTAAAAATTTAGTAAGCCCAAGAACGCCTGTAGTTGCTTTTTGTCCTTCGGTGCTGGGGCTTCTGAAATAGCCTTTACCTTTTCAATTGATGGGCGTATGCCCATATCATCTATTTGGAATCCCAGGAACTGGACGGATGATACGCCAAATTTGCACTTGTCTTTGCGGAGTCGAAGACCGGCTTTGTCAATTCGGTCTAGTACATCTTCCAGTCTCTGAGCGAGTTGTTCCTCTGATTTCCCCATAACCACTATGTCGTCAAAATTGGGTAGTACCCCAGGAATATGTTGTAGGGTGCTCTCGATAAAACTCTGAAAAATGCCCGGAGCTGCTGAGATTCCAAATTGCAGTCTGTTTACTTTAAACGCGCCTTTGTGTGTCGACAGCGTCTGTAGCATCGCGGATTTGTTGTCTACCGCAAGCTGCTGATAGGCCTGTGCCAAATCGATCTTGGCGAAGATAGATCCGCCCTCTACAGATGCCAACAGAGTGCTGACTGCTGGTATTCGATGGCAGTGGGGTTTGATGGCTTGATTAAGCGTCGACTTGTAATCGCCACAGATGCGGATTGAGCCATCCATTTTTATTACGGGCACTAATGGTGTTGCCCAATCACTGTATTCTACTGGTTCCAATATGCCTTGCTCGCATAAACGATCAATTTCTTCTTCTACCATGTGGCAATATGGCAAAAGGTATTCGCCGTGGTCCTAATTTGATGGGTGGGACATCTGGATTTATGTGGAGTGAAACCGGCGGACCCGTATAGCGGCCGAGCTTCAATGAGAATCCAAAATTTTTTTTACCCATTGCGTTGAACCAATTACGTCCAACGAGATTCGAGCTGTTTACCTCAGCAATGTTAATCGGTAGACTATCAATCCTGCGGCGATTGTAGACTATTGATACATCTATAATTCCTCTGATTGGAATAGCGTTTCGTTGATAATCGTTGAATTCCAAGTTACACTTGGACAGGGCCGGCTTCTCATTAGGCCAGATATGGTTAAACGATGACTCCGACATGATGGCCACCGGGGACCCGGAATCGATTTCAAATGCACATTCGCGTCCGTTGATGATGATGGATACAGATTTCTTCTGTTCGATCAATGGTACCACCTGGTTGATCGATGTCCGCGGAAGGTTGTACTTTTCCGTCGGAACAAAACTTGAGTTCGCAACTGGAGATTCCGATCCAGCTGATCGGCGACACACTCGCGCTATGTGCCCCTTGCGGCCACAACCGTGACAAACTGCATCCCGGTATGGACACTGCGCGCGGCTGTGCTGAGCCCCACAGCCGCCACATTTGGGTCCGTTTCCCGGGCCTGGGTGCGTGTTCAGCCTTCTGAAGTTGGAAGACTGCGATGACTTAATGGCTTGCACAGTCTCGTTGGGGTGTCGGATGGCCAGTGCGCTTATTGCTGCGGCTTCACTGGTCGTAGCGCGGTCCACAGCACGCTGAACGGAGAGTACCGTCTCCGCAAGAAAAGCTCGCTGCAGTCCCTCGTCCTTCATGCCGCATACGAAACGGTCCCTTAGCATGCGATCCAATGCCGCTCCGAATTGATAGTCTACGGCCAGCGCGCGTAGCGCTGCACTGTAACTGCTGACTGTTTCCCCTGGTTGTTGATCTCTCTTGTGAAATTGATAAATTGCGGCGATCACGAAGGGTCTGGGCGACAAATGGCCGGCTAATATATCGTAGATGTCTTTCAGCTTAAGTTCACTTATCTGTTTTGCAGAGGCACATTCTCCTGTATAAGGACACAGATGACGTTAAGTTATGCCTGAAATATAACGAAATTTCTAGCAGTTCAGACTTTCAATCTGACCTAAATGCTTTTCAAACATGGTGTTGTGAAAATCTTTTGGATTTAAATAGCACTAAGTGCAAAGTAATGACATTTTTTCGGGTGAACCCACAATACGCAACGTATACGCTGGGTGGTTGCGCGTTGTCTAGAATTACGCACGTTGATGACCTTGGCGTCCTCCTTGACCCAAAACTTAAGTTTTATGACCATATTACTTCTATGGTGAATAAAGCCAGGGGAGTACTTGGATTTATAAAAAGGTGGTCAAAGGAATTCGATGATCCCTATGTTACAAAGACTCTGTTCATTTCACTAGTCCGTGCAATCCTTGAGTACTGTTCAGCAGTTTGCAGTCCTCAGTATGGTGTACATATAGACCGGATAGAGCCTGTGCAAGAGAACTTTTATTATTTGCTCTACGGGGCCTTAACTGGATGCAAGCCTTATTTTACCATCCTACTCTAGTAGACTTCTCCTAATTAATCTACCATCCTTAGTAAAACGTAGAACGATGCTTGGCACAACTTTTATTTATAAACTTATTCACGGGGATGTGGAGAGTCCCGAGTTACTGGGTCGCATAAGCTTTTCCGTGCCTAATAGAATTACCAGGAACTATGTTCCTCTTACATTAAATATTTGTAGATCTAACTTTGATATGCATGAACCGTTTAGAGTACTGTGTACCGACTATAATAGACTATACCATATTATTTCCACTACCGACTCTTTGGCAAGCTTAAAAGCATTAATTTTATTTTACTTAGCACAAAATTAGTATTAGTATTAGTCTCGTACGTATTTCTAATCTTAGTCTGTCCGCTTCTACATTGTGCTTTTTAACTTCTCGCGATCTCGTTTTCACGCCTATTAGGCTCCGCGTGTAAGAAGCACTGCTTGGTGTCGTAAGGGCCACTTGTTTGCGCTGATCATGGTGCATCAACGTCCGAAAAAAACGAATGACTCAATCCAAATAAGGAGGAAATGAGAAGTTTCCAAAGATAAGGTAAACAATTTGTGCAGAGGTCTAGACAGAGTTTTAGCACAGTATCTAAGCATAAAGCCTGGAACTCCGTCAGGACTGGGTGAATATACTGGTTTAACTTTCTGGTGACGCAAGAGAAGGGGGCTTTCGCTTAACCCTGGACAAAAAATTAAGTTTGACTTGGATAAGGCATATGAATTAGACGGATTTGGACGGCAATTATCTGATCAGTATTTGCCGTACAATTTTCGATTGATAGCCATGCTGGGTAACAGGCTGATTTACGCTTGGTGTTAACAAAATTATAAAATTGTTTTCATAACAGCTTAGTTTAACAGTAAAAGTCTGCGACAAATCCTTATTAAATCATGGAGGTTTATTGGAAATTGACGGATGGTATAACGGAACACACAGATAAAAGAAGGAGTTCAATGCATTATAAAATTTATTAAGGGCCACAGCCATGTTAGTACATAAGCAAAGTTCAGACCAGTCATAGTCGGATATAAAAGTATTTAAACGTTGAAAGTTTGCCTTACGAATTTGTGTTTCACCTAAAAAGTAAATATGCTATCAGCTGCAAACTTTTCCAAAAGTTGTTTTCTATTGCATGTATAATGCTGCTTTTCTTTTTATCAAAATATTCCTTTGATAGATTGTAATTATTTATTTTATTTATTTTTTTCAGAATTACGATTTTAGTTTTGCAATATGATATTGCTGTCACAGAAACGATGGCAAACTTCAGCTCAAAATCAACATCATTGCTTCATTGTTTTTAGTAAAAGGTGCCACTACTTTATTTTGAGCGGTTAGAGCGGAAATTCCTGTCCACATCGGGTCCAGCAACTTCGGGTACGGAATCACTTTTTACCCCCGATCTGGCAGCTGAGCTGGAAGCGAATCGCGAGCAGCAGGTTGCACGGCACCTGCCATAGAATGGGCTTTGGGGAATCGGGCTCAGCTAGCTTGGGACTAGTGAACTGAGATTCAAGGGCCAAAAGCAGGTCCGTAGCATAACAACGTTAAGTTTCGCCGTTCCAACAACTCCGCAACGATGTTCGAATTCCTCAAAAATATATCCAGAAAGATGGAGAGAGAGATGTTACCGTTGGAGTGCGTGTCGTTCCCACAGTGCTCAACGACGCAGAGAAATGCTTAAAGGGGAGGCAATAAAAAACAATAACAACAAACTAGCACCGAAATAATGATTTCAAGTTTTATTTTCTAAACACAAGTTAATTACGATGCCGTAACGGAACCGTAACCCCGATGCGCAATTAACTAATATACCGTTCGTTAATCGAGTTTTGCCGCAGTTATTAATAAAACCACTAACCAAACAACATATAGACTGGTCATTTCATACAAGCAATATGGACACTCAAAAATCTTTGCGGGAGGCCCCAGAGCTGTTAGCGGCAGGCCCCGGACACTTCGTGTGCCTTCGGGATTTTTTCGCTCTCAGTTTTATTCTCATTTTGACGCTCGTCGGTAGGGTATGCAGGCACCATCCGCTCGCAGAACAACAACCAAAGCTGATTTGGTTTGAAGTTTTCTGAAACACTTAACCCTCTACCGCATACAAAGCCATATATGGCTTCTCACTTTCAATAATTTTTTTTTGCAATAAAACGGTACATATACTAAACCGTTTGTTATCACTTATTGTCTTTCAACTATTTTCTGTTAGATGTCTATACTCAGAACTTCTTGGTGTTGCCTTATCTCAAGTTTCAATCAGTTTTGTGCTCGCGTCTCAAGCAGACGAACGAAAGTTAATTGTGGTGAAATTAAAATTAAAATTACTACACTAAAAATCAGTTTTATCACTGAAAAGTATTTTTTTCTAAGAGAATATAAAGTTTTCGTTCATAAAAAATAGAATTTGACTATAGGTGAGCATCACATATACTATTCTATGCAAAAAACTGTGGACGCCATATATGGCTCTATATGCAATAAAGTAGTCAACATTCTTTCTAGTTACGTGGGAAGCCATCCTGTTTCAACAAAAAAACGATTCAGTAAGAAAGACAAAAAGTATGTAGAAATCAACTCTCCTAAGGCAGTTGATGCTTACAATAATTATATGGGTGGCGTTGACTTACTGGATTCTTTACTGGGACTTTATAGAATTCAATTGCGCTCAAGAAAATGGTATAAGAAAATATTTTTTCACATGATTGATATGTGTATATTGAATTCATGGATTCTATGGCGTCGTAAGTCAGATCAATATATGCCACTCTTCGATTTCAAGCTTTTAATAGCTGAGCACCTGTGCAAGGCAGGAAAAGTAAAGAAGCGCGGACGACCTGCGATGACTCCAACTTCATCCCCGTGTACAACTAGGGAAGGTACTCCTACTACCAGTAAAAGACGAAAGCACCAGAAAATTCCATTGTATTCTGTTCGGGAGGACCATATTGGGCATTTTCCCACCTGGAAAAAGCAAAGGCAACTCGGCAAAAACGATTGTTTTTTCCGCTCATACACCTTTTTTGAGAAATGCAATGTATTTCTATGCTACAACGACAAAAGAAACTGTTTCACAAACTTTCACATGAAGTAATGTATACATGCATACAGAGCCATATATGGCAAACTATGGAATCAGCTGAATGCATACAAAGCCATATATAGCCCCATTTCCCCCACCCCAAATTATGCCCCCCCCCAAAAAAAAAAAGTCCAAATATATATTATTTTGGCCTAAATAAACACATAATTACATTCAAAAAATTTTTTCCTTTATTATTTCTATGCTCATGCAGTAGAGGGTTGTCCAAAAGACAAAATATGCTTTGCTGCATCGAATTGAAATGATCGCACACATGCACCCCTGTATGAGAATGCATGAACACGCCGAACTCGCGCAATGAGCGCGCGCATGATAAATAACATTGTTATTGTATCATGAGCGCGTGAGCGTCAAAATGAGAATAAGAATGAGAGCGAAAAAAACCCGAAGGCACACGAAGTGTCCGGGGCCTGCCGCTAACAGCTCTGGGGCCTCCCGCAAAGATTTTTGAGTGTCCATATTGCTTGTATGAAATGACCAGTCTATATGTTGTATGGTTAGTGATAAAACCCAGGGTCGGCCCAAGTCTAATCGTAGTTATTAATAAATCCCAGGGTTTGCCCGAGTTTTATCGTAATAAATAGTGAAACCCAGGGTTCGCCCGAGTTTTACCGTTGTTATAAAAAAAACTCAGGGTTCGACCGAGCTTTACCGTAGTTATTAATAAACTCAGGGTTCATGTTTAACTTTAAGGCCCGAGGAGAGCGGACGTGCTTTGCGCGGGCTCCGGGAAAAGCTGAAGAAAGTGGATGTATTAAAGAAAAATCAAATTTACGAAAACTAAATTGGTGTACTACAAAGTAGGTGAAAAGACACTAAAACAAAATAAAAACATAAAATCAGTGATATGATTAAATCAAGTGCAAATTATTTTATAATAAAGCGACACTAACAGTTTAATGACCGACGAACCAAATAAAGAACGCATAAGCTCGGTGTGCCTAAGAGAGGGGTACTTGTCGTATATATCTACGCGCGATAGCGAAGTGCAAAAAACGTCTACATTGACCATCCCGGCTTTTTGTCAGTCGATACTCAAAGAGCAACTGCTCTTACCGCGGAATCGACTGCGATGACGTCGAATGTAGCACCAAATATAACATCAAATAAAATTATGACAAAACAAAATCAAGTAAATACATACAGACCGGCATGGATCGCTACATCCAAATTAAGCATAAGCTTAGCCCGCAGAACACCGCGGTGGGTAATAAGCCAAAACTAAACCGAGTCCAAAGAGACAACAAATTAACCGGGAGATCCAATAACAACAGATTTTCCCTCCTAGCTTAAACTCAACCAGAACTTGGTAAAGAGACCGAAAGCAAAGCCCCACCAATTTATAATAGGGAGAAAAGCAAGAGAACACCCTGGTCAACAAAATTGTTGCGCTGGTCGGGGACGGAAATTTTTATGTAGCTCCGATAACTAAAGGGAACATTCACAAAACCAAACTTCATACCAAATCCGAAGAACATTTCCGAGCTTTGTCTAAATACCTGGAGGAAGCTAAGAAAAACTACTACACGTACCAACTAAAAAGTAGCAAGGGCTTGCAAGTTGTACTATAAGGGATCGAACCCGACGTAACCTCCAATGAAGTTATCGATGCCCTCAATGAAAATGGTTTTTCTGCAAAGAACGTTAGTAACATCATTAACAGGAACAAAAAGCCGCAACCTCTTTTCAAAGTAGAGCTGAGGTCAGACAGCAGAGTCTTGAAGAAAAATGAAGTTATAGATGGTGTGCTATAACCTGCAATACCTATTGCACCGAAGAATTAAGGTGAAAGAACCACATAAAAGGAACGGCCCAGTTCAATGTACAAACTGTCAGGAAAATGGACACATGAGAACATACTGGGCACTTCAATCAGTATGTGTAGTTTCTGGAGACTTTCTCCATTCCGACAATTTCCCTGCCAACAGGGGCGTCGGAATGCCAAAAGAAGAAATGTGGAAACTGCGGCGGAAATCACACGGCAAAATACAGGGGCTGTGTGGTTTACAAGGAGTTGAAAGACCGCATGCGACGAATGACAACTACGCGACACTAAAACACACTTACTCAAAAACGACGCCGGAGGTATTTTTCGGGGCGGCTGCAAGATCCTCATTTGGTCAGCTAAATACACAGAAGGGATTCTCATACGCCGATATCCTTCGAACAGGAACGAGAAACCCACTTCAGTCTTATCTAGGAAACGTTCAGCAGGGCCCAGGACAGTCACAAAGCCCACTGGAAGCTATGATAGTTACTATGCAACAAAGTATGATGGAATTGATGTCCTTCATGAAAACGACCATTCAAACATGTCCATGTTCAAAACCAGAACATGGTGTTACTGTTGCTTGCAGCAAAGCAGTCCAAATAACTGATTGCAAATTTACGAATAACCATGTGGAACGCCAATGGCGTTTCCCGGTACAAACATGAAATAACACAGTTTCTGTATGATAACCATATCGACATTATGCTTCTGATAGAGACGCACCTGACAAACAAGTACAATTTCCAAATAAGAGGCTTCACCTTCTACCGCACAGATCATCCAGATGGTAAAGCCCACGGCGGTACCGGCATCCTAATCAGGGAACGCATTAAACTCGAAAGGTTTGCAACTAATTACTTGCAGGCCACGTCTATCAAAGTGCAGTCAGAAAGCGGACCCCTTTCCGTAGCCGTACTTTTGCTTCACATCTCCGAAGCGTTTTCCAGCCGAACCCTGCCACTGGTATATTTCTTCTACCACAAATTGAATACTACTATTATATCCTTACCAACAAGGCTTGAGCCAAAAGAGATAGCGAAAGTGATCGGGGATCTGATACCCAAAAAGGCTCCTGGAAGTGACCTTATAACACCAAAAATGATAATTGAAATTCCAGACTCTGCTATTGAGGCTATTTGTAAACTTTTCAATGGGATCATACGTCTCCAAGCAAATGGAAAAAATCGACTATCATAATAATACGGAAGCCCAGAATAGACCACACAATTCCCTCATCCTACAGACCAAGAAGTTTATTGTCGTGTCTGTCTAAATTGTTCGAAAAATGCCTCATGCATGAAATCAAAACACTCTTGCCTACATACACTCATAAACTACTTGAGTCGTATCTTTACGACAGAGTCTTCGCAGTAAGGTGCAACACAACAACATTTGACGACTACATTATCGAAGCTGGATTCCTGCAAGGAAGCGCACTTGGACCTACTCTGTTCGTCCTATATACAACAACTAGCCAATCACCTCATTGTAATTGAGAGGTGGCTATCGGATTGGCGCATGAAAATAAATGAACAAATGCACATAACGTTTACTCTCAACAGGCAAACATGCCCTCCACTATCATTGAATAGCACTCCGATTCCCCAGGTCAACGAAGTAACTTATCTCGGTGTGCACCTAGACAGACGACTAACCTGGAGAAGACACATCGAATGCAAGAAACTACATCTAAAACTAAAAGCCATCAGCTTTCACTGGAAATTAATCATTCGATCGCCCCTGCGTCTGGACTGGAAGGTCCTGCTTTACAAGTCTACTCTTCAGCCTATTTGGACATATGGCTCCCAGCTATGGGGGAATGCGAGCAGCAGAAACGTTCACATCATACAGCGCGCACAGTCGAAAATCCTGAGGACTATCATTGGGGCACCGTAGTATATTCGCAACCAAAAGATCCACAGAGACCTCGGCATCCTTACCAACATTGCAGTAAAAGATTAAATTGATAAACAAAAGACGACCTACAAACAAAAACTCACCGGGCACCCAAAT
Organism: Drosophila fuyamai; assembly: GCA_018153365.1. Lineage (NCBI taxonomy): Eukaryota > Metazoa > Arthropoda > Insecta > Diptera > Drosophilidae > Drosophila > Drosophila fuyamai. Next base: position 665,808 of record JAECXW010000540.1, read on the forward strand.
CATCTCGCAAGAGGCTTGTTTCGGGTTTCCAACAGAACCAGCCTTCAACGAATCGAGCTTCCAACCCAGCAATAATTCACAGGGCCGCATTACTCAGTACCAGTCTTATGACTGTTGGTTAGATTACTATAAGATTTGATACACTTATTGTCAGTATCCCAAAGGAGAGAATTCAATAAATAAATAGCAAAGCAATTAAAAAAAAGGGTTCGCCTGAGCCTTACCGTAGTTATTAATAAACTCAGGGTTCGCCCGAGTTTTACCGTAGTTATTAATAAAACCCAGAGTTCGCCCGAGATTTATCGTAGTTATTAATAAAACCCAGGGTTTGCCCGAGTTTTATCGTAATTAGTAGTGAAACTCAGGGCGCGCCCGAGTTTTACCGCAGTTATTAAAATACCCAGGGTTCGCCCAAGTTTTACCGTTGTTATTAATATAGCCAGGGTCCGCCCAAATTTTACTGTAGTTATTAATACCCACAGAGCCCGCCCGGGGTTATCGTATTTGGTAGTAAAACCCAAGGGCCCTTCCGAGTTTTATCGTAGTAAGACTCGTCGTCGACCGGATTTTATTGTAGTCACAGATAAAAACTGTCGTTGACGAAGAATTTTAACATAGCTGTTTACCAAGTCCAGGGTCCGCCCAATTTAATTTAATATTTATATATTTCTTTTGTAACCAATTTTGATATGATTTAGATATTAGATCAGAATTTGTATTCATTTTTATTGTTTTTGGTTTGTCTTTCATAGTAAAAATTTTTAGAAGAGCTTTTTTACTTTCGATCTGTGGTTTTTGTTTCAATAATAGAACTCAAATTTGTGTTTATATCGATGCATGTTTAAAATTTACATTGGTCAATAAAGTTATAGTCTATAACATGCTGCAGTTTTTTCAAAAGGAAGAGCAACTGTTCTGTGCTCTGCTTTGCATAAATTAAAAATTTCACGTTTGTTAATAATATTTTGAATAAGTTTCTATGCGTCTGGGAAATAGTATTTTATTTTAAAATCGTAAAAAGTCTTTTTTATACCTTGATGTGTGATTTTTTCATGAAAGGGTGCATATGTAGGCAAGTTGGGAAGTATTACAGAAGTTTTCATTAATTTCGTACTCGTATTTGGTTTAACTAATTTCATATAGGTTCGTTAAAAATAACAAAGTCTTCGTCATTATTAGGTAATGTACTAATAATTCTTTTTCAATAGCCTAAGCAGCTTTAACTCATGTTCATTTATAGTTCTACTGGCAAAACATCTTGGGATAATACAGCACTTAATGCATAGTTACATGCATCGGTACTTAGATCAAATTTCTTTTAACAATCTGGATTTATGAGAATTGGTTCGTTACTAAGTAAAGTTTTTAATTTTTCAAATGCTTCTTCAAATGCTTTTTATAAGCAAAGAGTTATTGGATTTGTAATTATGTTATTTAAAAAATCAGTTTCCAGTTTCATAAATTCACATTTATCTAATTGCAGCTTAAGATTTGATCTGTGTAGACGTTCGAATAGTGTTTTTTAAGATTGAATATGCTCTTGTAAAGACAATGGGCACCTATTATGTCGTGCAATATATTATTCATTCAACGCTGAAATGTAGCGAGTGAATTTTTGAGGGCATTCTAGTATATTCATAGTGACCCTTCTTATTTCCAATTTAATGGAACCCTTTAGCAAGATATAATGTTGTAAAATATTGGCATTTCCCTAACTTGTCTAATATTTCATCCAGTTTTGGAACAGAAAATTTATCATTGATAGTTTTTATATTGAGTCCTTTGTAATCTAAAGCAATACATAATTTTGGTATGCCCGATGCATCCCTTTTCTTGGGTACCATTACAATTGGACTGCAATAAGGACATTTGGACATTTGTTACCAAGCTCGGGCGGACCATGGACTTGGTAACCAGATATAGTAAAACTCTACGTTGGTTACAGGTTTTATCCGTAACTACGATAAAATTCTGTCGAGGCAGGGTTTAATTACGATAAAACTCGGTTTGGGTTTTACTACTAAACACGATAATCTCGGGCGGGCTCTATACACACGTATTAACAACTACGCTAAAACTCGGGCATAACCTGGCTTTTATTACTAATCACGATAATCTCGGGCGGTCTCTGTGTGTATTCAAAACTACGGTAAAACTCGGGCGAACCCTGGGTTTTATTACTAATTACGATAAAACTCGGGCGAATCCTGGACTTGCTACTAATTACGATAAATGTCTGGCGAGCCCTGGGTCTCACTACTAATTCAAATAAAACTAGGGCGAACCCTGGGTCTTACTACTCATTATGATAAAACTCCGGCAAACCCTGGGTTTTACTACTAATTACGATAAAACTCATGCGAACCCTGGGTTTTACTACTAACTACCATAAAACTCGGGCGAACCGTGTGTTTTATTGCAAACTACAATAAAAACTCGAGCGGACTCTGGGCTTAATTATTATCTACGATAAGCTTGATTAATAACAGGTAGATTAGTTAATTCCGTGTCGGGGTTACATTTCCGTTAATATTGGTCAATTTTCGTTTGTTATAGTTATTCGTTTATTCGTCCGGCTTGATTATACGGGTCGAAGGTCAGGAAAAGAAGAATATACACTCTGTAACGACCTGTTTCTTCATTTTCTGCTCGCTACGTAAACGTGGGGCTAGCTCAGAGAGGTTGTGAGTTCGTTTCACCAAATTTATATTGAGTGACTGCCCGTGACTGCTGCGCTGCTCCTGGTGTGCCGCTGCGTCGCACCTGGCTTGCTGCTGCGTCGCTCCTGGCCTGCTACTGCGTTGCTTCGGCTTTCTGCTCCGGGTGACTGAAATCGGGACGGCTCCACCAAAACCCTGGATGTTATGCGTTCTTGATGTGTAGACTATTCGAATTCCCCGAAAGACTTAACTTTTCCCCAGACTGTTTTCCTTAAAGACTTTACTCGTACATCTCCTTGAAAGACTTGAACTTTCCCAAGACTGTTTCCCTAAAAGACTTTCCCATACAGCTTCTTAAAAAATTATCTCCCCAGACAGTTCCCCGTTCCCCAGACAGTTCACAGTTTCCAGACAGTTCCCAGTTCCCAGTTCCAAGACAGTTCCCAGTTCCAAGACAGCTCCAACAAAACCCTGGATGTTATGCGCCCTTGATGTGTAGACTATTCGAATTCCCCGCCTGAATTGCGTATTAGATGTTTCCCAGACAGATCCCCGAAAGACTTAACCTTTCCCCAGACTGTTTTCCTTAAAGACTTTACTCGTACAGCTCCTTGAAAGACTTGAACTTTCCCAAGACTGTTTCCCTAAAAGACTTTCCCATACAGCTTCTTAAAAGATTATCTCACCATTCCGCTTCCCTCAGTCCGGCAACTCCCTGGAATCTCACCACGATTGCGTTTATCGATTGTGTGTTCCAGTGTTGCAATCGTCGTAGCCTTTTCGTTGTCTTAAGTTGCCATTTGAGTTTATGAACATAGGAAATAGCCAAGTTTGTTAACCCATCGATCGCAACTATCGATCGACCGCCTGACTCGACGCCCCCGTCCCTATTGCCTATGTCCGGCAACCCATTGCTCCCAAATGTAAATAAACAAACCGATTTTAATATTCAAAGCTTTAATGGCCTATTTCTTGGGCCCGACTGCTGGCGATTTAGTGACGGCCTTGCCTCTGGGCATAATGACTGCCGGGCGAACTTTGGCGGCGGTGCGGCTGGCTCTCCAAGTGGTGGCCGCACCCACGGCCCCTTTCCCAGGTTATCGCTCTCCGTCGAGCCGTATTGCTGGCCGCGGCGACTGCAACCATGGCGGCGGTGGTGTTCTCCCTACCGTGGTGTCTGTGATGGCGGTGAGGGCTGCGCCAGTGGTGTTGGTGGCGGTGGCGACAGCAAAGCCTGCGGCGGCGTTGCCTGCGGCGGCGACGGCGGTGACGGTGGCTTTGCCTGCGGCGGCGACGGCGGTGGTGGTGGCGTAGCCTGCGGCGGCGACGGCGGTGGCGGTGGCGGTGACTGCGGCGGCGGCGGCGACGACTGCGGTGGCAACTGCTCCAGAGGGGCTGCGCCCATAACAACGCCTCTTTGGCTTCGGTCTGATCCAGCCGCTTCTGTCACTCTCTGGCCGCGGCGGCTGCCCGTGCCACCGACCGCTGGGCGAACACCTTTCGCACCACGTCCGCCCTCGCTGCAAAGATCCGCTGCAGCTCTTCCGGGCGGCCCGATGGCGCTGCATCGCCCGAATCCGGCTGCGGCCCTCCGGATCCTCCTGAATGCCATCCGGGCCTTCACCGCCCGACGTGGCTCGTCATCCTCGTCCGAGGAGACTTCTGGGCTCACCGTCTCCGTCCCAGTATCCTCCTCGTTGGCCTCCTTCTCCGACGAGGACAGGTCGATGACCGTGGCCTCGGCCTCCTGCCCTGCCGGCCGGACGCGGGCCTCATCCTCCGACTCCAACTCCTCGTCGGTGATCCTTGTCCTCCGTCTCCGGGTTAGGTGACGGGGACCGCGACACCAGGGGGACGCCAGCAGCTGGAGTGCGAAACGTGAGTCCCGCCTTCATCTCGCCGCTGGCGCAAGTCCCTCGCGTATCGTCCTCTTCCTTTCTTTGGGTGAGGTACAATGTGCCCCTGCTAAGACCGACTTCCCTTTCCGGGTCTGGCCACCAATGTTTTGTGGTTTTAACTGGCTAATGTGGGCGGATTTTTCTTTGCCAGTAATTACATGCCGCAAATAGCATATCACCGGCGAATTAAAATTTAGTATTTTAAACGGCCCATTGTACTTTGGTGCCAATTTCGCGGCGAATCCTTCTGCAGCCTTGGACAGATTGTGTTCCTTGGCCCAGACTGTGTCCCCGATGTTTGGTTTCCATGGGCGTCTACGCAGATTGCAGTGGCGTGCCCGATAGTGCGCCATATTCGAAGATTTCCTTCAGCTATTCGAAGATTTCCTTCAGCTTCTGTGCGTTTTCGTCCGGAGTTTGAGTTTGCCTTCCTGTGTCGATTTTCCCTTCGTCGTACAGTGCGTTGGGTAACCTGGGCTCTCTTCCTTGCGTAATAAAGGCGGGCGAATATCCCGTGAATTCAGCCACGCTCCAAGTGGTTCCAGAGTATCTGTCGTTGCCCTACGCATTGGCACCATTTCGGCCCACTTGGAGAACCTATCTACCAGCACCAGTAGCATAGAATTCCCGTGTTTGGAGCGGGGCAGTGGTCCGACGAAATCTGCGCATACAGTGGCACACGGCTCTTCCGGTACTTGGGTCAGCATTTTTCCGGCCGCCTGTAGTTGGCTTGGCTTATACCGTAGGCAGCTCTCGCAGTTTTGCACATATTTCCTTATGTCGCGGTGCATCCCCGTCCAATGGTATATTGCTGTGACTCTGGCAATTGTCTTCCGACTGCCCATGTGGCCAGCTGTCGGTGAGTTGTGGTTCTCCGACATTACCCGTCGCCTGGACCCCGTTGGCACGCACAGCTTCCATGATATGACATCCTCGTTGCCCGCCCTGTGCGGTATATGTCGATATAGCTGGTCGGCTTCCGTCATGTAGTCTGGATATTTTTGGGGATTTTGGGATATCTTGCTCCGCATATCCATTATACAGTTACACTCGCCGGTTTCCTTTTGCGGTTCATGTGTTTTTACCCGTCGACACGTTTCTGGCAGTGGCTTTCGCGATAGTGCGTATGCTACTATATTAAGCTGGCCCTTTCTGTACGCGATATCAAATACATATTGCTACAGTTCCAGCGCCCATCGTGCGATTCTTCCGGTTGGGCTCTCGATGATATTCAACCACTTCAGTGGTTGGGAAGTGGTAGTCCTCCAAGTACGGCCTTAACTTTCGTATGGCCCACACAATTGCCAGGCATTCCTTCTCAGTCGCTGAGAAATTTCTCTCCGATCCATTCAGGGACCTGCTGGAAAACGAGATCACCCTCTCGCCCTGATCGGAATTCTGTATGAGAATAGCACCGAGCCCGTAATCGCTGGCGTCGGTCTGCAGCACAAACGTAACCACCAGTAACTGTCTTTTAAGTCGAGACTGCTGGTGTACTTCGCAGCTGGTCCAGGATGTAGTTTATCATCTGCATTGGGTATGCGTCCTTGAAGGAACTCGTTTATTTGTCGGAAATCTACGCACAGACTCCACTTTCCAGTCTTCTTCCTCATCATGACTATTAGTGAGCTGTTCGGACTCGACGGCTCGATGCATCCTTTTTCCAGCAGCTTATCTACCTTGGCATTGATCTCACCCTGCATTTTTGGGTTTTTGGGGTAATACCGCTGTTTGACTGGTTGGTGATCCTATGTACGGCCACGTTGGATGTTCCCTTTATGCTTTCCAGTTCGTCCAGCTTTTGGAAACCCCTCCACATCGTTTTCCGCAATTTTTTTGGGTGTTTCAACTTTTGCCACAAACAGTATTCCCTTCTATCCTTTGCCGGTATCGAAGCGCTGTGTCCTGCGCACTTGACTTCGGCCCCGATTCCGGTTAGGAAATTCCATCCCAACACCAGGGCGTCGATCAGTCCTGGTAAAATCAGCAGCTCCATTGACACTGTTTTCGTGCCAAGTCCAATTACGGTCTCTAGCTGTGATTTTATTTCCCCGCAGCGACCGTCTGCTATCCGTACTTGCCTTCTCGTGGGTCCGACCCTTCCTGCCGCCTGCATCCTGTCCGCCAACTCTTCGCTGATGAAGCTCGCCGTGGGGCCAGTATCCACCGTGGCCTTAATTTTATTTTCACCTATGAGCACCGTGGTGGACAGTTGCATTTCTTCCGCCTGCAGGTCGTCCATTAATTTCGAGAGGCTGCACCTTGCGATCGCTGGCCGCCCCTCGGAGACTGGGGTAGCTGGGCGTTTCCCGACCCGGAACAGCACTGAACCGTCCGAACTCCTATTTTTCCGCATCCCCGCATCTGCGGCAGGCCTGGGTAGGAATTGCTACGTATCCGCCGCGATTGTTTGGTGGTTCGTGGCCGCGCGTGGTTGTGCGTCCGGGTCCTCCTAGCACCCTGGTCTGTTCTTGGCCTTGGTACTGGATGGCTCTGCACTTGCTGCTTGCGGGGATTGTTTTCCAGCTCAAACTTTTCCCGTTGCTGCTTCTCAAACTCGTCTGCCAGCGCCATAAAGGTATCCAAATTATGACGTTCGTATGGGCGAATGAACATCCGCAGTGCCGGCGTGCTATTCTCTTTTATTCACTCCAGCGTTTCTTTGGTCGACATATTTAGTGGCCGCATCAGGGTCTGCATGTCCACCATGAAATCTTTAAAGCTTCCCCGTAGGCTTGCTTCCTTAGTCTGACCAGGTCCGCTAGCTTCGCCATGTATCCCCGGGGAAGAAAGTAGTTTTGGAATCTGTATATAAAGTCCCCCAGGTCTCCCAGTGCCGATTGTTGGCGATGAACCACTTCAAGGCTCTGCATTGTAGCAGCTCCGGCATTGCTCGTGGGATCTGGTTTATGTCGAGACCGTAAGTCACGACTGACCACACTACTTGCTCCAAAACTTCCAGCGGCTTGTCGTTTCCGTCGTAGCTGAAATTCCACTCCCGGACCTGCTTGGCCAGCATCGCGTAGTCCTGCTTGTGCGTCCTGGAACTCTCCTTTCTTTCTCCCGCTGCCGGCTTACGTGGCTTGCGATGCTCGACACATCCAAGCTCGCTATCAGACCCTCGGCACTTGCGGTTGTGAGCTTGAATTTTGGCGTGGGCATTTTTCGGAATTTCTTCTCCAGGCCCGTTACCAAATCGGCGATGTCCGGCTCCTCTGCCGTCTGGTCGACGAAGTCTGCCAGAGTCTTCCTCATCGACTCGACTGAGCCCTCCAGATCTTTTCCCAGAACTTGGCTCACCTCGATGAACTCTTCCTTCCTGCGATTATAAATCCAGGACTTCCCCATCTCGGAACTTTTGCTTCCTTGGTAAGGACAATCGCTCTTGGGCGCCAGATGTTACGACCTGTTTCTTCATTTTCTGCTCGCTACGTAAAAGTGCGGCTAGCTCAGAGAGGTTGTGAGTTCGTTCCACCTAATTTATATTGAGTGACTGCCCGTGACCAAAGGATAACGCCAGAATGGATTAGGTTGGTGCTGGTTTATTGATTCTCTAAATATAGTCTTATTGCTACTGTTTTGCTACCCGTTGTCTGGTGTGCCGCTGCGTCGCTCCTGGCTTACTGCTGCGTCGCTCCTGGCCTGCTACTGCGTTGCTTCGGCTTGCTGCCTTCTCCCTTATCGCCTAGCCACCTTTATCACTTGGCACCGCGCAAGGACTCCCTAAGTTTGATTTTACCACGACTAAGCACCGTTGGATCCCAGCGTTGTATCCTCAGCCTTTTAGACTTGTCGTCGTTCGTCGTCTCGACTTTGCGATTTTGATTCTTGGGCACTTCGGTTTTGATTTGTACTTATTCCGCGTTCACGCACTCGCTCTGATTCTCGCACTAGTACTGTCTCGAGCTGCACTTGCGCCGTCCTTTTATAGGCGCTGTAGGTGCCGTTATTTCCCTTGCCGAGCTCGGGTCCAAGGTCAACTGAAGTACCGTTCATTTTTTGTGTGTCCTCTTTATCCGGGTCCTTATCCGGCCCTTGCCGGGCGCGGGTCCAAGGTCCATCGAAGTACATTAATTCACGGTGTGTCCTCTTTAGGCGGGTTCGAAGTCCTCCAATCCACCGTATGCCCTCGTTGCCCTTGCCATATGAGGGTCAAAAAACCGAATATTTCCCGTTTGACCTGGATGTCCTTCATTTTTCCGGCTTTGGCGCCTCCTCCCCTGTTACTAGGCCGATCTCCTGCATCGGGATTTGTGGGAAGTTAAAGACTACTCACATTTCCCCCTTCCTCCGGAAACGTAATGAAAGTGATGATGTGTAGAATATTCGAATTCCCCGCATGAATTGCGTATTAGATGTTTCCCAGACAGATCCCCGAAAGGCTTAACCTTTCCCCAGACTGTTTTCCTTAAGCACTTTACTCGTACAGCTCCTTGAAAGACTTGAACTTTCTCAAAACTGTTTCCCTAAAAGACTTTCCTATAAAGCTTCTTAAAAGATTATCTCCCCAGACTGTTCCCTGTTCCCCAGACAGTTTCCCGTTCCCCAGACAGTTCCCAGTTTCCAGACAGTTCCCAGTTCCAAGACAGTTCCCAGTTCCAAGACAGTTCCCAGTTCCAAGACAGTTCCCCGTTCCCCATGCAGTTCCCTGAGTGGAATTCGAATTTCGCCCCCAAACTAAAAGTCACCATTCCGCTTCTCTCAGTCCGGCAACTCCCTGGAATCTCATCACGATTGCGTTTATCGATTGTGTGTTCCAGTGTTGCAATCGACTCGGCGCCCCCGTCCTTATTGCCTATGTCCGGCAACCCATTGCTCCCAAATGTAAATAAACAAACCGATTTTCATATTCAAAGCTTTAATGGCCTATTTCTTGGGCCCTCAGGGCTCTCACCACCTCGCCCGCCACCCGGACGCGGTAGCGGAAGCCATCTACCACGACCAGCTTGACCCAGCGGCTGCTCCAAGCCCTCCTCACTTACCTGTTAGCCTCGGATGCCACCCTCGGCGGCCACCCTCACTATTGACTTCTTTCGCCCTTCTCTTCCCGTTCACATAACTTCACAATATTCTTCGTTCTATTTTTATACCCTTGCAGTGGGTATTATAATTTTGGTCAAAAGTGTGCAACTCAGGAGGTGATTCTGATCTAGAATATATATACTTTATAGGGTCGGAGATGTAAGTGAAGGAGACAGATCAGAATCACCTCCTGAGTTGATGTAAGCATGTGCGTCTGTCCGTCTGTCCGTCAGTCTAATTGTACGCAAACTAGTCTCTCAGTTTTAAAGATATCGAATTGAAACTTTGCACACACCCTTCTTTCCTTTGAACACAGTATATAAGTCGAAACGGCCAGGATAGGCTGACTATATCCTATAGCTGCTATATAACTGAACGATCGGAAATCTTTGGTTTTTTTTAAAGTTAGGAAGATGGGATTTTTTATGAGTATTAAGAATGCATCATATGAATAATTTTGGAGAAAATAATTTACGGAGTATTCTGCAAGGGTATATCAACTTCGGCTCCGCCCGAAGTTAGCTTTCCTTTCTTGTTTTTAGATCCATTTGTCTTTCACATATGAATTTTATAAAGTTAATATCAAGAACTATTTTAAATGAATTCTCAGACGATTCATAACCGGCATGCAACACAGGCGTATAACTACAGAAGAATTGAAAATTCGTCCAATTGATGAACGTAAGACTGTACAAAGATGTCAGTCTAGATTAGGTGTACAAGAACATTTAAGATATTTACAAAATCAATATATGATTGAATGCAATGTCATCCGTCCAAATAGCTCTCCATTCGCTAGTCCTATGCTTTTAGTTAAAAAGAAAGATCGCAGTAATAGACTATGCAATGATTTTCGAGAGTTAAATGCGAATACGGCGGATGCGTTAAGTCGTTCGAAACGAAGTTTCTCAGGTTTTGCAAGAATCAATATTTAAACTGGCAAAGTTTTTAAGCTGCCCAGAGTGATAGCGCTCTGATGCCTCTGACGGCCGGCTCAGATGTAATTAACACCCTTGGCGTGGTTTGGTTACCGATTAAAGATTACTTCCAATTTTGGTTCAATTTGTTTCGTATTTCGTTTCTGACTTTCAAAGTTTGTTTTTTTTTCTGCGCTTCGAATATTGTATTTTGTTTTCGTTTATTCCCATCGGTGGGTGTTATCAAAACAATTTTAATTTTCTTCCGTGTTATTTAAACATATGTAAATTTAAACTCAGTTCGCTTCGCGAGTGCACTTTGTATTTAATACTAATTAATTGTTTTATTTTCGTAATTCTTATCTGTGTTTTCTTTTCTTTTATCCACACCGTTTTCTCTTTTGTGCATGCACTTTAACTTATTTACGCTCCCGCTCTCTTGCTCTCTTTGCTTTGAAAGTTCTAAGCGTGCAGTTTCTGCGCTCTTGCGGTACTTATAACTGCTCGCTTATAAATTTCAATTCGCTTTCTTGGTGCAGTGGTCCCAATAAATAAAATTAATAATAAAAATTTTGTCTACTTCTGCAAGAAATGCAGCCTCGTAATCAGGGCTGACCAGTCGAATATGACTTGCTGGCTGTGTGAAAATATGGTGCACACCAAGTGCGCCGGTTTTACTGGCCGGACAAGTGATGACCTATTAAAGGGGCCCAATTTGAAGTTTTGTTGTGACGCTTGTGTCGAGGTTGCGAACGAGATGAAATCGTTCATGCGCCAAACTAAAGGCGGCCTGGTGGGGCTGATTAGCTGTGTTGCTAGAGATAGTTTTCGCCGAGCTGATGATCTCCTCTGCGCTGGACTCGCAGTTTAATAGTCGAAAGCTATTAGAAGAGTCCCCTAAGCGCAAAAAGGCCGCTGGTGGTAAGGAGAACAAAAGGAGAACACCCCGCAACCGAAATCAAAAGAACAACAGAGCATTCCGGCGGATCAGCAACCGATTTCAGCAAACCCTCAAATGTTGCTAAGATCGGCAGCTAAAAAAGATTCGGTATCCGAACAATCCGTTACAGAATGCATGCAATCAGGGACTTCTAAGAATTCCGATTTGTCCGTAGTGGTTTCACAATTAGTGGATCCACCTATCTCTCAGAATGTAGCATCACCACCACAAGGGACTACTGAGTCCGGACAACCGGCTCATGTTGGTTTGGCAGAAGCAATGTCTGCTCCACCAAAATCCCTTTCAGTGGTTCCACTCAAGAAACAAATTTTCGATTCTCGGCTTTCCCCTGATCAAACATCTTCTGATGTATTGTCTTATATACAAGACAAAACTAAAGCCGATTATAATAGTGTAAAGGTGGAAAAGTTTAAGTTTTCTTATGCTAGAGACATTTCATCTTTCAAGATAACTGTCCCTTACGAGCTTTTTGAAGCCATATGCTCGGGCGACTTTTGGCCGGATAATATGGTTGTAAAGGAGTTCGAGGCTAAGATAAAGAAGAAGGGGCCCGTGGGAGTAAAACTTCCTAGTCGAGGCCAAACCAGTGTACCAATTTCAAAAAACTAACTTCTAACCTCATACTTTCCTATCAGAATGCAAGAGGTTTGCGCAGCAAACTTACTAAATTGTATTCCGATAGCCTTTCCTTTGCATCTCATATTATTGTGTTCACAGAAACCTGGTTTAAGCCGGAGATCTTTAGCTCCGAAGTTTTTCCAGGTAAGTACACAATATATAGGTATGACCATCCCTCTAGACGGGGAGGTGGAGTCTTAATTGGAGTTGATTCAAACCTCCCGTCTGAGCAGTTATTTTTTGATGAATTCAATACCATTGAATTTATTTGTGTAAAGTTATTGCTTCCTGGTAACTTTATATACATAACTGGCTCATATATTCCGCCGTTGTCTGAACTTCCTGATTATTTAAATCACCTATCAGTTATTAAGTCCCTTGCAAATAAGCTTTCCGATAGGAATCAGTTGATAGTTCTAGGTGATTTTAATATACCTGGAGTTACTTGGTCCACAGAGGATGGATCGAATGTCTTACTACCTATAGCACAGCATGATTTTATTGATGGCCTTCTTGACATATCTCTATCTCAAGTAAACCATGTTCGAAATTCATTAGGTCGCCTACTTGATTTGTGTTTTGTATCAAATCCTGAAGGTGTGTTCCTGTCCAGAGTAGCACCACTCACACAACCTGAAGATCCATATCACCCAACATTCGAACTTTCATTTGATACGGGTAGAGTTATAGAAGAAAAATCAGAAAAATCCAAACGAATACATTGTTTTCGCAAGGCAGACTTTCTGAGGCTAAATAATTTTGTTTCTGGCTTTAATTGGTCTGATCTTTACCTATGCATTAATATGTCCGATGCAGTTAATGTTTTTTACACTGCAATAAACTCATTTTTTAATTACTGTTTTCCTTGGTACTATCCGTCAACTTCCAATAAATCACCTTAGTTTAGCAAAGAGTTGACACACTTAAGAAATGTAAAGTCCAGACTTTTTAGGAAATATAAAAATACCGGTTCTCAATCTGTTTTTACTAGATATTTAAGTGCTCGGTCAAGATTTACCGTGCTTAATGCTCAGTGTTATAACAGTTACTTAAACCGTTGTAAGGTCCAGTTCTCTCAGGACCCGAAACAGTTTTATAATTTTGTTAACACCAAGCGTAAATCTAATTCTTTTCCTTCCTCGCTATCGTTCGAAAATATGACGGCAACCAGAGATCAGGCAATAGCCGATTTATTTGCCCAATTTTTTCAAACGACTTACTCTACTTTAGATTATTCATCACAGCCTTATTCTTACAACATATCCAAGTCAAACCTCATATTCTGTCCCACTTTAACAGAAAGCTCTCTTCTTTTGGATCTTCTTCGTATTAAACCTGTTTATTCGCCAGGGCCCGATGGTACTCCTGGGTGCGTGCTTAGGTATTGCGCTAAGGCCCTGTGCAAACCTCTTCACAAGATGTTTACCTTATCTATAGAAACCTCCCAATTCCCAAATATTTGGAAGGAATCATTTGTTATTCCTCTTTTCAAAAAAGGTAACAAGTTAGAAGCCAGTAACTACAGAGGTATTTCTAAGTTGTCAGCTATTCCTAAACTTTTTGAAAAAATTATTACTCCTCATTTGCAGCACCTTTGCAGATCAATCATTTCTCCATGTCAACACGGATTTATTAAACGTAGATCCACAATCACAAACCTTCTAGAGCTCACTTCATTTGTGATAAAAGGCTTCAATAGTAGTTTTCAAACAGACGTCATTTACACTGACTTTAGTAAAGCATTTGACTCTGTAAATCACTTACTTCTCATTAAAAAAAAACTTGACCTTTTAGGTTTTCCAGTTGATCTGCTTAAATGGATTTCAAGTTATCTGAATGGCAGGTCACAAAGGGTCCTTTTTAAAAATTCAATTTCTGAAATTCTCCGTGTTACCTCCGGTGTCCCACAAGGGAGCCATCTGGGTCCGTTACTTTTTACATTATTTATTAATGATCTTCCCTCAATTATAAGTCGTTCTCGCGTACTTATGTACGCAGATGATGTTAAATTGTGCCTGCAGTATAAGGACATTTCCTGCCATTTAGACTTGCAATCCGATCTAGATAATTTTCAAAACTGGTGCCGAGATAATTTACTAAATTTAAACGGTTCCAAGTGCAAGCTGATACCTTTTTATCGGGCCAATCCGATATACGCGACTTACACGTTAAGTGGCAGCTCTTTGGATAGAATAACTCTTGTAAACGATCTTGGCGTTCTCTTGGACCCAAAACTAAAATTTTCTAATCACATTTCGTCCATGGTTAATAAAGCCAGAGGAGTGCTTGGATTTATTAAAAGGTGGTCAAAAGAATTCGATGATCCTTATTTGACTAAAACTTTATTTATGCGAGTATTCAATGAGTTTGCTTGTGAATCGTGTGCCCGCAAATGGATCACTCAGATGTATAACATCGCAAGCATCTATGGTATAACCGGAAACTACGACAAGATGTTGATGGTTAGCAAAATTAAAGGTAAAGCTAATTATTGGTTGCACGCAAATTCAGGGCGTGTTTTGCTACCACTGGAAGAATTAACTGCGGAACTGATCTTGATTGGCGAAAAAGCATCGAAGCTGGAGTTAAGGGGCAAATTTGAGAATCGCAAATGGAGTACCGGCGAGACTTTCGGGAGTTATGCTGATGACAAAGTACTGCTTGCTCAGGGCATTAATATGGATGCAGAAGAAATGTTAGGGCTTCATTATCGAAGGAATCCCAAATCAAAAGCTGCGTAATAAGGTGCTTATTCAATGCTTTGTAGATGTTGGGCATATAAAGCGTGCATTATCTTGCCCAAATCACTTAGTTTTGGGAGGACGAAGACAGTAGTGAACTTCAAGGACAACGAAGAGACGCGCTGTTATAATTACAATACCAAAGGACACTGGGCATCCGAATGCAGGCATTTGAAACGGGAGAAGGGGTCGTGCTATGCGTGCGGCATTTTGTGGCTACGTGCGAGAAGAACAAAAATAAAGGAAAGAGTTTTTACGTAAGCATGTAATATTTATATTATTGAGAACATTGAAAACCCTCCAAATGATACTGAAATTGTTAGAAGTGTTAGCGAAGAGCAGATAGTTAATGATAATGTTAGTAATGAAACTAGCGACAATGGGCAGATCATTAAACAAATTTTTAGTAAAATTACTGATGAAGAATAAGTTATGAATACTAATGAAATAGATTTAGTGAAAAGGGAATTCTTTAATATTATTATAACAGATGAAAGGTGGGGTATAGTTAATTCGGTGCAAAATTGGTAATTTTATAAAGTGAGATACAGGCAATCTCCGGCGGCGCCTCGAAGGAAACCTTTTTTGCAACGTACACGATAACTGGTCACAGAATCATCTGAAATTAAACAAGGGAGAACGCTATAGTCGATTGCCTCGACTATTAGATACCCGTTACTCAGCTAAACAACTTAAAATAAATATGCCTTCTTGTATATTTTTCGCCGCTCGAATTAGATCCCGCTTTTTATGTTCAAATCGGTACCCAGGGAACACCTCCAATTTGGCTAACTTGATTTAATTTGCATAGTTCTTGGGATATAGATCGGTATTGACAAATGAAAACCATCGCAATTTCCTTTAATAGAAATCCTTATCGAGAATTAACGTTGACTCTGTTGAGCACCTTGGCCAGCTCTTCCAAAGTCATCCGTTAGATGGCGCTATTGGTCCCAAGGGCCATGAAGGGCGAAAATATATAACGAGATAACTTACCAATGTACGTTCAACTGCGTATTACTTCGGAAGTGTTACTTGGATCTATCTAAAATTTTAACACAATATTCTCAAAATGTTGTGCATTCAGAAAAAGAATGCAAAAAATAGAAATATAAGACCAAGTCAATCGGAGTATGCATCTCCAATAGTGTTAGTAAAAAAGAAAACAGGTGACCTACAACTATGTATGGATTATAGAAAGCTTAATAAGACAATGGTTTAAGATAATTATTCTTTACTTTTAATCAGCGATTTGTTAGACTCTGGTAAATAAAACAATATTTTCCAAAATAAATTTAAAACGTGGCAACTTTTATGTGTTCGTGGACAGTGACTCAGTAAAGTATACTTTTTTTATGATGCCATTAGGACAATTTGAATTTATGGGCATGCCAATGAGGCTAAAAAATGCACCGGCGGTATTTCATCGATTTATTAAGACAATTTTTGCAGACATGATAAGAGATGTTAAGGTAGTATATATATGGACGATATCATGAGAGAAGAGTAAAGAGATACAAGAACATCGAAATGTTCTAAGGGAAGTTTTTGATCGTTTAGCAGAGAACAAACTAAAATTAGGAATGAATAAGTGTGAGTTTCTACAAGCAAGTGTGCAGTACTTAGGATTTTTAGTAACCAGCAAAGGAATACAAGCTATTGACAAAGGAATAGAAGCTGTTAGAGATTTTTCCGTTCCATATAAAATACATGCTGTTGAAGCTTTTTAGGATTATATTCATATTTTAGATGATCGATGATAGCTAAACCATTATAATACCTGTTAAAGGAAGATAAAGAGTTTGTATTCGAAGAGAAGGAATTACTATACAATGTTTCGAGATGCTGAAGATAATGTTAGTGACAGCTCCAGCGTTAGGATTATAATATTACAAAGATGAGATGGAATTGCATACAGATGCAAGCGCACAAGGTTTTGGAACGGTGCTACTACAAAGAAAAGAGGATAAAAAGTGGCACTACATTTTTTTTTCACAGCTTTGAACTTAGCGTTAGCGATAATTTATGCTCTAAGAAGATTTAGAATTTATGTGCAAGGTAGACGATTTAGAATAGTTACTGATTGTAACTCACTGACGTTAACATTAAATAGGATTGAGTTGAACCCTCAAATTGCACGATGGGCATTAGAATTGCTTGAGTATGACTTTGAGTTAGTTCATAAGTCGGGTAAACTTATGCAACACGTAGATGCGTTAAGTAGGAATACGAATATACTGGTTGTAGAAATGAATAGTTTTGAAGAAAATTGAATTATTTGCCAAGCAAAAGATGAAAAGTTAAAGGATGTTCGGTCATGCCGCAGCCTAAATTAATTCTTAAAGTTTCTAATCTTAACGTAAATTGAATTCTCTATGTTTGTTTTTGCCTTTTCTCTTTGCCCTGCGTGGCATCTCTTTCAATTAAAAGGCACAGACAAATCGGTCTGCCTGCCCAATCAATTAATCTTAAACATAAACATTTAACTTTGTAATTAAGACCTTGGTGTCATTTAGAATAAATTTAGTACATATTCAATTGAAATCTTGTGCGGGTTATTTTAATTGGGCACCATCAAAGGTTAGCGTTAGTGAAAAAGCTCACTGACCCAACATTTTGGTGACCCCTACGTGATCTAAAAACAATAAAAACTAAAGTGCAACCAAACAAATATTTTAATTTTCGTTCGTTTGATTGATCGCGCATATACATAACCTGCAAGTTCTATGTACATATGCAAGCGCAAGCGGTAATACGTAAACACCGCTAGAAACTCACATCGCACCCGCCCCGCACATCATAGAGAACATTTTGGTTTCCTCTTTGTGCCTTCGTTCCCGCTTTGAAACCTTTTACAGCGGCGACCAAACGTTTTTGTTCGCGATTTCCTTGCACCCCCTTCCACCGCTATATTGCCATTTATGTGCAAATAGAAGCACCTACATACATATGTGCATTCCGTTAGTTTTTCGGTGGTCAAGAGTTTTGGTACAGCACGCACTACACAGTGGAATTTAATTATTTTGCTGGTGATAAAAATTGAAAATAATAAAATAAATATATTAAAATGTCAATCAATGCTTTCTAAGGCGAAATCCTCTGAGAAGGCCCTGTCTGTTGAGAAGCTCCAGGCGATGAGTGAGGAAGAACTGGAGCTTCGTGTTAAGCTCTCAGAGGAGAATAAGGCCGCAATTGCCCAGGTCCACGACAGTCTTGAGGAGCTGGATTTTAATGAAATCGGCAGCCAGGTTCGCGATGATTTTGAAGAGCTCATCATATCAATACAAATCATTCTAAATCGAGAATTGGGTAAGCGTCAATGTCCAGCACTTCGAAGTTCTACGCTCAGGCCAGAGCCATCTCTGGATTTCCATTCCATGCCGGCTAAAAGATCTCATTTGCCTGAATTAAGATTGCCTGAATTTTCTGGTGGCTATACTGAATTTGCCGATTTTCAATCCATGTTTAATGCTATCATCGACAATGACTTAGAGCTCACTAACATTGAGAAGCTGCAGCATTTAAAGTCTTGCCTGAAGGGTTCCGCCTTGGATACAGTGCGCTCATCAGAAATTTGTGATAGCAACTATGCTGTAGCCTTGGATTTATTGAATGTCCGTTTCAATAATAAGCGTCTAATTTTCCAATCCCATATAACTGCAATTTTGAGTCTGCCTAAAGTGGACATGCGGTCCGCAGCGAAGCTGAGAGATATCTCTGATAAAATAAATGCTAATCTAACAATTCACCAATTTGTCAGTACAAGAGCGTATCCGAAAGGTAAAGGAATTAGCGCTCTGTCTTAATTGCTTAAAGAAGGGCCATCAAATGCGCAATTGTAAGTCAGGCTGCTGTCGAACTTGCAGGTCCAAGCATCACACCCTTCTGCACCATGGCACTCAGTCTTTGACCCAGGTTATGCGAGCTCCAGCTGCTGAAGTAGTACGCCAATTGCAAGCCCTTCTACCTCTTTGCTGGCTCAGAATGTGGATTCTGACGTTGTCTTTCTTGCGACTGCAGTCATAAGCGTTCAAAGTCGATCAGGTGCTTGGATCCCATGCCGTGCGCTGCTAGACTCGGGATCTCAAGTCCACATTGTGACTTCCAGGCTCGCTCACCAGTTGCAGTTGCATAAAACGAAGTCTACCCTATCAGTCGCAGGTCTTGGAGATGCTCGATTTGACTCTGAAGCAGTTTCCGTTTGCATCAAGTTAAAGTCGCATACCACTGATTACTTCGCATGCCTATCTGCTCTTGTTGCTTCAGCGATTACCGACAATCAACCCAGTTTGTCCGTTAAACCCGATGGTTGGAAAATTCCCTCGAATATTCAATTGGCCGATCCTGGTTTCTATAGATCTCGGCGCATAGATCTCCTTATTGGCGCAAGTATGTTCTTTGAGCTATGATCTGTAGGGCAGATTAAGTTGGCTGCTGGGTTACCCCTATTGCAAAAAACAAGGCTTGGTTGGATCCTTACAGGAGGTGGATCTTCTACTCTCAAGGCAACTGCATTACACGGCCACGCTGTGCATCGTGAATTGATTGCTGCTGATGTTCATATGGATGAATTAGTCCGTCGTTTTTGGGAAATTGAGAGCTGTGGTGAAGGCGTCGTCACAGCCACCAAAG
Organism: Drosophila fuyamai; assembly: GCA_018153365.1. NCBI lineage: Eukaryota > Metazoa > Arthropoda > Insecta > Diptera > Drosophilidae > Drosophila > Drosophila fuyamai. The sequence goes on from JAECXW010000540.1 coordinate 685,257, forward strand.
AAGAAGTGGAGTGCGAAGCTCATTTCAAGACCAACTTTCGTCGTTTAGACTCTGGTGAATATTCCGTACGATTACCTGCGAAGAACACTCTAGAATTACTGGGTGAATCGTACAATCAAGCTTATCGTCGATTTCTCAATTTGGAGAGCAAGCTAGAGCGCAAGCCAGAAGTCAAGGTCCAATATTCGGCATTCATTCGTGAATACTTGTATTTGAAGCACATGTCGGTCGTGCCCAGAAACTCCTTGAGTCTTTGCAAATATTTTCTGCCCCACCACTGCGTTTTGAAAGAAGACAGCACCACGACTAAATTGCGAGTCGTTTTTGATGGGTCTGCCAAAACGTCAAGTGGACATTCGCTGAACGAGGTTCTCATGGCAGGGCCTACCATTCAACAGAAGCTATTCAACACGCTGTTACAGTTTCGGACTTTCCCTGTTGCATTGACTGGTGACATCTGCAAGATGTATCGGTGTGTTCGCGTGGCTGAACCCGATAGCTATCTTCAATGTATTCTTTGGCGTGACTCACCGGACCAGGAGGTGCAGGTATTCAAGCTTGATACCGTAACATATGGAACTAAGCCTGCAGCCTTTTTATCCGTTCGAGCGATGCATCAATTGGCAAATGATGAGAAGAGCACATTTCCAATCGGTTCTAAAATCATTTTGCAGGACTTTTACGTATATGATCTGATTACAGGAGGCCAATCAACACAAGAAGTCCTCGAAATCATGTCTCAAACAACAAACTGGCTTGCACGAGGTGCCTTTATGCTCAGGAAATGGTGTCCCAACGAGCGCGATGTCCTTGATAAAGTTCCTGAGTCGGAAAAAGAAACGTTCTTGAAGTTTGACGATATCAGCGACATTACCAAGACACTAGATCTTGCTTGGGATCCTGCAGCGGATGTCTTTCTCTTTTCTTTTTCTCCCATACAGGTCTCTCCAAAGCTATGTAAACGACTGGTGCTTTCCACAATTGCTCGCGTGTATGATCCGCTTGGTCTTATTGGTCCTGTGGTTGCCAAGGCCAAGATCTTTCTGCAACAAGTCTGGAGAGAGAAGTGGAGTGGGACGAGAGCTTTCCTGAGGCACTCAACACATCATGGCTGAAGTTGTCATCTGACATGGGTCGTACTTAGCAAATGAAGTTTCCTCGGCGTGCGCTGCATCCAAATGGTGCTATTGAGATCCACGGATTCTCTGACGCTAGCATCGACGCATATGATGGATGTATCTATCTCGTTTCAATAGCTGATGGCAAACGAGAAGTGCATCTATTTTGCTCAAAATCTCGTGTGGCACCTTTGAAGACTCTCACGGTTCCCAAATTAGAGTTGTGCGCTGCTTTATTACTGGCTCAACTGATGCGGGACGTAAGCAACATGAATCTCTTCGATTGCCCGTTTTATTGCTGGTCGGATTCTGCTGTATTCTGCCAGTGGCATGAATTGGCGCTATGTACCGACCGACTGCAACCCAGCCGACATCTTGTCACGAGGTGCTTCCCCGAGCGAGCTTCTGGAATCTGCCCTTTGTTTCAGAGGCCCAGAATTTCTTCTTAAGGACCAGCACAGTTGGCCTGAATCTTGTATGCCTGTGAAGACTCTTCCCGACCTCAGAAAGCGGATTTTGGTCGGCGTTGCTAAAAAAAGTGGACCTATCCTAAAATGCAAATTCGTGAACTCTTGGCAAAAGATCACCCATACTTTTGGATACGTATACAAATTTGTTCACCGCATAAGACATCCTGGTCTCGACGTCGAAGATATTAAAATGCTTATCAAATGTATCCAAATGAGCAGCCTGGCTGATGGCTACTGGAGGCTGCATTCTAAGCGACAAATTACATCATCCAGCCCGTTGGCCTCACTTTCTCCATTCATCGATAGCTTTGGGCTGATGCGAGTTGGTGGCAGACTACAAAATTCGTCCTTGGATTACAATGCACAGCATCCTATAATACTACCACGCCAGCATCCAATTAAAAGTTCTATCATACTGGACTTGCATCGAAAAAACTTGCATTCTGGTCCGCGAGCGCTGCTAGCTAACATGCGTCTTCAATTTTGGCCGATAGGTGGCCGAAAAACAGTAAAACAGCTAAGCCACAATTATCTCAACATTTAATGGCTGACCTACCTAAGGATCGTGAAAATGCAACATCAACGTTCATGGTTACTGGTCTGGATTTCTGGCGGCCATTTTGCTACAAAACCGGAGTTTGAAGCAAGGTGCCTGTAAAAACGTACGTCTGCGTTTTTATCTGTTTCGCGACGAGAGCAATCCACCTGGAGCTTGTTCAGGACCTTTCAACACAAGCGTTCTTGGGAGCATTGAAGCGGTTTATTCTCACCAGAGGCAAACCTGCCCGATATGGTCAGATAATGCTACGAACTTCGTTGGAGCTAAAAACGAGCTGGCTGAGCTGAAGAATTCCCCCTCGTTCGCCTCACTTTGAAGGCCTCTGGGAGGCTGCAGTAAAAACGGCCAAATTTCATTTCTATCGTTCGGTTGGCCCATCTCTATTATCATTCGATGAATCGCGTACACTCGTTTGCCACATTGCGGCAATTGTCAACTTACGACCTTTATTACCTCTTTCAGAGAATCCAGCAGACCTTGAGGTGCTTACTCCTGCACACTTTCTTGGCACAGTTCCGCTGGTGTTGTACTCTGAGCCTGACGTCACAAAGCTGAATTTCAACCGTTTGGACCGCTGGCAGAGAATTGCTTATTTTCAACAAATCTTCTGGTCACGGTGGCGTGAAGAGTATCTGACCCTGTTGCAGCAACGTTCAAAGTGGCGCTTCCCCAAACCTGCGCTACAAGTCAACGATGTCGTCTTGGTTCAAAATGAGAATTTGCCTCCTCTTAAATGGCCATTACCCAGGGTCATGGAATTGGTGCCTGGGTCTGATGGAGTTGCTCGTGTGGCAGTAATACGAACAACAACTGGAACCACTCGAAGAGCTGTCCGCAAGTTGTGCGTCCTGCCGAAGCAAGATCTGGTTAAAGGCCCTGGTCTTCCAACGGGGGGAGAATGTTCGGTCATCCCGCAGCCTAATTAAATTCTTAAAGTTTCTAATCCTAACGTAAATTGAATTCTCGATGTTTGTTTTTGCCTCTTCTATTTGCCCTGCGTGGCATCTCTTTCAATTACTGTAATTGCTACTCCTTTGAATTCCTTCGCCGATCGCCGCCTGGCCCTTTGTCCACGGCAAGCATCTACTTAAGTTCAGTTCGATTTTGTACTCGCTCGCTGAAGGCACGGTCGCAGATAGCCTGCCTATTCTCTTCGTATTATACTTCGCTGAATAAAAGGCACAGACAAATCGGTCTGCCTGCCCAATCAATTAATCTTAAACATAAACATTTAACTTTCTAATTAAGACCTTGGTGTCATTTAGAATAAATTTAGTACATATTCAATTGAAATCTTGAGCGGTTTATTTTAATTGGGCACCATCAAAGGATAGCGTTAGTGAAAAAGCTTACTGACCCAACAAAGGATGTAAGGAAAAAGTTAGAAAAAGAAGAAGATAAAATGTTTAAGATGGGGAATAGAGTTATTTATAGAAAATCAAAATGATGCAAAATTATTATTCTGGGTGCCAGGAGAAATGAAGGAATATATATTATACAAATATCACAATGAATTAGGTCACATAGGAAGAGATAAAGTAAGGACTTACTGGAGAATAAACAGACTTAATACGAAGAAGATCCAAAAGAAGAGAGCTTTCTGTTAAAGTGGGACTGAATATGAGATTTGACTTGGATATGGAGTAAGAATAAGGCTGTAATGAATAATCTAAAGTAAAGTCGTTTGAAAAAATTGTCATGATTTCGAACGACAGCTAGGAAGGATAAGAATTAGATTTACGCTTGGTGTTAACGTAGTTATAAAACTGTTTCGGATCGTCAGAGAACTGGACCTTACAACGGTTTACATAACTATTATAACACTGAGCCTTAAATATCTAGTCAAAGCAGATTGAGAACCATTATTTTTATATTTCCAAAAAAGTCTAGACTTTACATTTGCTAACCCAAGGTTATTTATTGGAAATTGACGGATAGTAGCACGGAACACAGGAATTAAAAAATGAGTTTATTGCGGTGAAAAAACATTAACAGCATCGGGCATATTATTGCATAAGTAAATATCAGACTAATTAAAGCCAGAAATAAAATTATTTAGCCTCAGAAAGTTTGCCTTGCGCAAACAATGTATTCGTTTGGTTGATTTTTCTGATTTTTCTTCTATAACTCTACCTGTGTCAAATGTAAGTTCCATTGTAGGGTGATATGGATCTTCAGGTTGCGTGAGTGGTGCTAGTCTGGACAGAAACACACCTTCAGGATTTAATGCAAAACATCAAGTGGCCGACCTAGTGAATTTCGAACATGTTGAGATAAGGATATGTCAAGCAGGCCGTCAATAAAATCATGCTGTGCTATAGGTAATAAGACATTCGATCCATCCTCAGTGGATCAGATAACTCCAGGTATACTAGAATCACTTAGAACTACCAACTGATCACTATCGGAAAGCTTATTTGCAACAGACTTAATAACGGACTTAATAATCAGGAACTTCAGACAACGGCGGAATACATGAGCAAGTTATTTATATAGAGCTACCAGGAAGCGATAACTTTACACAAATAAATTCAATGGTATTGAATTCCTTAAAAAATAACTTCTCTGGCGGGAGGTTTAAATCAACTCTACCTCCCCGTCTAGAGGGACGAAAACTTCGGAGCTAAGAATCTCCGGGTTTAACCAGGTTAACTGTTGCAGTCAGCATCTGTTCCGCCGGAATGCTCTGTTGTTCTTTTGATTTCAGTTGCGGGGTGTTCTTCTTTTTGCGCTTAGGGGACTCTTATAATAGCTTACGACTATTAAACTGCGAATCCAGCGCAGAGATGCTATGATCAGCTTGGCGAAAACGATCTCTAGCAACTCCGAAACAGCTAATCAGCGCCATCAGGCCGCCTTTAGTTTGGCGCATGAACGATTTCATCTCGTTCGCAACCTCGACACAAGCATCACAACAAAACTGCAAATTGGGCCCCTTTGATAGGTCATCACTTGTCCGGCCAGTAAAACCGGCGCACTTGGTATGCACCATATTTTCACACAGCCAGCAAGTCATATTAGATTGGTCAGCCCTGATTACGAGGCTGCATTTTTTTGCAGAAGCAGACTAAATTATTGTTACTCAATTTACCTCTTGAAACCACTGTACTAAGAAAATAAAATTGAAATTTATAAACGAGTAGTTATTAGTACGGTAAGAGAGCGGAAACAACACGCTTAGAACTTTCAAAACAAAGAGAGAGAAAGAGCGGGACCGTAATTTAGTTTAAGTGCATGCAAAAGCAACACTAAAAACAGCACTACGACTTACGACGAACAACGCACAAAAGAGAAACGACAGGGTTACAAAAAAGAAAACACAGAACAGAATTACTAAATTAAAACAATTTTGGTTTTTATAATGTGCACAAAGATTCAAAGTTCACTGCCGAAGCGAACGGAATTTAAATGTAAGTTTAAAGATCTGAATGAAAATGAAAATTGTTTTAATACAATCCACTGCTGGGATTAAACGAAAACAAAATACAAAATTGGAGTGCCGAAAAAAAACACGACCGTTCACTTTGAAAATCAAAGACGAATATAATATTAAACACGAAAAATTGCGACTGGCTCACCTTAAGCCTATGGGCAGGTGGAAAGAAATAATCGAATAGTAGGGCCAATGATAGCTAAATTGGCAGATCCGGATAAAGGACTGCATTGGGATAAAGTTGTTGAGGATATTGAATTTTCATTGAACAATACGAAGCAAAGGAGCATTGCACAAATGTCGAGTAAGATGTGGTTTGGCATAGAGCAGAAAGGAAAAGTTATTGATGAATTGAAGCAAAAGTTAAAAAAATTAGATAATTAGGAAAAGTGGAGCGGAATAGCAAACAAAATTACAAAATGATAACGAAAGAAGATATAATGAGAAAAGAAAAGAAAGTTCAGAGTACAAAGTAGAAAATTATATTATGGTGAAAATTTTTGATAATGCTGTATGACTCGGAAGAAAGCTAATACCCAAACACAAGGGCCATTATGTTATAAATAAAACATGGGGATATGATAGGTATGTGATATATGTGATTTTTTTTTTAAATATATTATTGCAAATAATATTCTTTTTTTATCATTATCCAAATAGTGAATACGCTAATATTGTTAGGGTACACATTATGAAAAAAAACAAAACACAAAATATTCTTGCTGCAGCGAATTGAAATAAATGCACTCAGGTATCCGTGGGAAGCCACCGTACAAGTCGTACGTTGTTCGTCTGTTTTGCGTCCAAAGCTAGTGTCTGACCTAACCACTGATCCTTTCTGTTGGCTTTTCAATGGTTTGTGACTTGACACATTAATTTAAATTTTCTAGTTTTAAGCGGAGAGCGGGAGACAATAAAGCTTTCATTCTCTCTTCGCTCCGTCTCTTGCCCCCTTAGCTAAGCATATGTCTAAGAGATGTAAAATGAAATTAAAAAGCCAGTATTCAATTGAATCTGATCTTGACCGCACTGATTTTCGTCGTCGCTCTTTTCGCTAATAAAGTCGTCGCTCTTTTCCAATCAAGTTCGCGTTTTTCTTTTTAATACAAAACAGTATTAATTTTCACATACATTCTTTTGAATATTTTTTCACAAAGGCGGTTTATTTCCGATTATAGTCTGCACTTTATTCTAAGCCTTTCAATGTATTAAAAGTTTTCGAAGAATCATAAAAATTTTGTAGGAGCCAGCAAAATAATAATTTGAAAACCACTGTTAAACACGTATGTTTTTACTATTAAAAAACGTTCAATTGATGTTCGAAAATAGTGATATTTAGATTTTGTTCTTTTCAAAAGTTCTTTCAATCGAAAAAGAAAGAAGAGAGAAGAACATTTCGAAATACAAGCTGCCCAATTTCGAATATGTTCCCTTTGCTCGATTTTTGGTCAGTTCAATTTATTCTGTAAGTTGACCGGAATAGTGCGCGTGTCTATGTGCGTCTATGCAGCCGGGCAAAAACGTCACAAGTATTTGCAAGTGACTCAGTCTCGATCATGCTTTCGTGGAGTGCAGACTTGTAATTGCATTACTACGAAATTCTTTGTGCAGAGTCAATGGACAAGTCCACATTCGTTTCAAAACTTATTATTTTTGTGAGCTTAACAGCTTCGCGATGACAGTCATCTTAGTTAATTTTGCCTTTTCGCGAAAACAAATGAAGTAGGAGCTGATAGCAGATACTCGCAGGTTGTTGTAGTTGCAAATCACCTCTCAATTCTCTGAGATCAACAGATCAATTGTATTTTTTTAAATAAAAACAAATTTAAATATTTTCTCGACTGGGGCTCGAACCGGTATCCACCTGACTGCGGCGCGAGCGCCTTCCTCACTGGGCCACAACCTCCTTTTTGGAGCCTACACAAATGGGCATAGTATACTGGAAGTCGCTAAATGTTTGAAGCAGACTTCAACATCGCTGAGGCCCAAAGGAAAATGAGGGAAACATTAAATTCCTCATTAAACGAACTTAGCTCTCTCTATGCTTCCACTTTTTCCAACGGTCGACTACCTCAACCCTTAACACCCGAAGAAACCATAGTAAACGACGATGACTGGGGGATCCCACGTCCCAGCACAAACCAACGCCGTTTAGACTCCAAGTCTCCCAATGCCAATAGAAAAATGCAAAGGAGTTCTAATAGCCCAATATCAACTGGATCTGTTAATCGGTTCTCGGAACTGACGCACATGGACACTAGAAGATGAACTCAAACCGTCACCCACAACCACTCCGATGGAGCCATACCACCATCTCAAGTAACATCAACGACAACCACGACAACAGTACCAACATCATTAACAACAACAAGAGCATAAGCAATAATCGTAATTCGTTCCAGCTTAATCAGAAACCACCCCTAACTGTAGTCAAAATTTGTGAAAACCTAAGCGGACTTATCAGATCCAAAGATAATATCGTCTACCCTACGAAATACTCCATAACATGTCAACCAGACAATTCAGTTTCGATCCTCCGAACCATACAGAGCCATTAAAAAATCGCTCACCATAAAAAGGTGCCATTTCATACCTGGCAGCTTAAAGGGGAAGGATCCTACCTCATAGTCATCCGAGGTGTACATCTCTCCATCCCGCATAAGGACATATAGGAATGTTTGACCTTGCTTGGCCACAATGCGCGCTTTATTAACAGACCTAGGAGCCGTTTTGACAAATCAAAGCCTGTTAACCTTGTCTTTGTTGAGTTAAAACCAGCCGCCAACAACAAATAACGAGTCAACGAGTTCAAGTTGAACTTCCTCACTTCCTCAAAAGGACTATATCTACAATGTTCTCGATGGCAATCTTTTAATCACACAAAAAACAACTGCCATAAGGAATTTAACTGTGTCGAATGTGGTCAACAACATGCGATTGCGGCCTGCAAACGACAAATTGATCCCGTTAAATGCATAAACTGTGGAGGTAACCACTCTGCTGGTTACAAGGGTTGTATTGTTTACCAGCAGATAGTAAGTCGACGTACAGGTGCTACAACCCATCGTAGCCTCACACAACAACCAGCCGTTCCACCATCAACTGAAAGAAGAGGTGTTATTGCATCGCTATCATACCCGAACGCCGCTAGAGGATCTTTACAACAACAAACCTAACAGGCTAGCCGACCGCAGTGGACAAACAACAGTTCCTTCCACTGGGAAGGTTAAACTACATCAGCAAAGCCAATATAACGGACTCCATCAACATCACCAGCAACCAAACAACAGCAGGACCAACAACAACAGTCATCGCAACAACGCCACAACAAATGTCCAAAATGATCGTCAATGGGAGCGACAAGGTCAAATGTTTATGCAATCCGAAGAAAAGATGTCACTCCTCGTGGCTCAACTGGACAATAAGTTCCAGATGATGATGTTAATGATGACTCTTATATCACAAATGGCGCCAGGAACTGCACAAGCAATCTCAGGTCTTCTTCCAGTTCATCCATCCCAACCGTGAGTCCTATTGGGCTCAAAATCAGTATGTGGAACGCAGACGGGCTGACCAACAAGGCGCTGGAGCTGGAGCTCTTTGGAAAAAATCATATTGATATTATGTTTTTCTTTTGCTGACGAACTGGAAAATCGCTTTCGACTTTCAGATCATCATTCAGATGTATATGAGCTGGCGTACCACAAGATAGTGTTTTGGGTCCCGTGCTGTACACTCCTCTGATTTGCCAAAGCCCAGAGATCCGGGACCCTCCTGGCTACGTTTGCTAACGACACAGCCTTCATCGCAAACTCTCTGTGTCTAATCGACTAGCCAAATCCCAGTGATCCGGGTACCTTCCTGTCAACGTATGCTGACGACACAGCCTTCATTGCAAATTCTCCGTGTCGAATCGATGCGTCCAGAATAACCAAGAACTTCTGGATCTGCACAGGGAGTGGACGAACAGGTTGAATATAAGCATAAACTGAAATAAATCGCAACATTGCAACATTGGAATATAAGCGTAAACTGAAATAAATCGAAATAAATTACTTGCAATACAAGTAATTACAGAGGCATATCCAAATTATCCGCCATCCCAAAGCTTTTCGAAAATACTATTATACCCCATTTGGAACATCTTTGTAGATCGATTATATCTCCATGTCAACATGGATTTATAAGGCGAAGATCTACGACGACAAACCTCTTGGAGCTAACGTCTTTTGTAATAAATGGCTTTAGAAAGAACATGCAGACTGACGTAGTTTACACTGATTTTAGTAAAGCGTTTGATTCAGTAAATCACTCGCTTCTTGTATTAAAACTAGACTTATTAGGGTTTCCATGTGATCTTCTAACATGGATCTCAAGTTATCTGAGTGGTAGGACTCAACGAGTCCTCTTTAAAAACTCGATCTCTGATTTGATCCGAGTTACTTCAGGGGTCCCACAAGGAAGCCACCTTGGCCCACTTCTTTTTACTTTATTTATAAACGATCTCCCTCTAGTCTTGACAAAGTCGCGTGTCCTTATGTACGCAGATGACGTTAAGTTATGCCTGCAATATAACGAAATTTCTAGCAGTTCAGACTTTTAATCTGACCTTAATGTGGTTTAATAAAGAGTTGTCACACCTAAAAAATATAAAGTCCAGACTTTTCAATAAATTTAAAATGTGCGGTTCACAATCTGCCTTCTCACGGTACCTAAGGGCTCGGTCAAATTTTATCGTGCTTAACGCCCGGTGTTATAAAAGCTATTTGACTCGTTGTAGGGTCCAATTTTCACAAGATCCAAAAAAGTTTTATAATTTTGTTAACACTAAGCGTAAATCAGCCTGTTACCCTTCATCACTATCATTTGAAAACTCTACGGCAAACTCTGATCAGGAAATTGCCTATCTATTTGCCCAGTTCTTCCAGACAACATATTCTGTTTCATTCCGTCCAAATCTGTCTTATTCAAATGCCATACCCAAGTCGAACTTGATTTTTTGTCCGAGATTAAGCGAAAGCTCCCTTCTTTTGGATCTCCATAAAGTTAAGCCAGTCTATTCACCGGGTCCGGACGGAGTTCCAGGCTGCGTTCTTAAATACTGTGCTGAAACTCTATGTAGACCTCTGTACAAATTGTTTACTTTGTCTTTAAAAACATCTCATTTCCCACTTATTTGGAATGAGTCATTTGTCATTCCCCTTCATAAGAAAGGAAAGAAATGCAATACAAGTAATTACAGAGGCATATCCAAATTATCCGCCATCCCAAAGCTTTTCGAAAATACTATTACACCCCATTTGCAGCATCTTTGTAGATCGATTATATCTCCATGTCAACATGGATTTATAAGGCGAAGATCTACGACGACAAACCTCTTGGAGCTAACGTCTTTTGTAATAAATGGCTTTAGAAAGAACATGCAGACTGACGTAGTTTACACTGATTTTAGTAAAGCGTTTGATTCAGTAAATCACTCGCTTCTTGTATTAAAACTAGACTTATTAGGGTTTCCATGTGATCTTCTTATACGGATCTCAAGTTATCTGAGTGGTAGGACTCAACGAGTCCTCTTTAAAAACTCGATCTCGGATTTGATCCGAGTTACTTCAGGGGTCCCACAAGGAAGCCACCTTGGCCCACTTCTTTTTACTCTAGTCTTGACAAAGTCACGTGTCCTTATGTACGCAGATGACGTTAAGTTATGCCTGCAATATAAAGAAATTTGTAGCTGTTCCGACTTACAATCTGACCTAAACGCTTTTCAAACATGGTGTTGTGAAAATCTTATGGATTTAAATAGCGCTAAGTGCAAAGTAATGACATTTTTTCGGGTGAACCCACAATACGCAACGTATACGCTGGGTGGTTGCGCGTTGTCTAGAATTACGCACGTTGATGACCTTGGCGTCCTCCTTGACCCAAAACTTAAATTTTGTGACCATATTACTTCTATGGTAAATAAAGCCATCGGAGTACTTGGATAAAATCTTGGTTGCTCAACACAGTATTCAGCTAGAAGATCAGAGAACATTAGCTTTGTCTTACATTGGAGAAGTCAACGGCCGTTCCGACTTATATACTTATACTGCAAAGAAATGAAGGGTCTGTGCAAAGTTTCAATTCGATATCTTTAAAACTGAGAGACTAGATCGCGTAGAAACAGACAGACGGACAGACGGACAGACGGACAGACGGACATGCTTATATCAACTCAGGAGGTGATCCTGATCAAGAATATACATACTTACAGGGTCGGAGATGTCTCCTTCACTGCGTTGCCCACTTTTGACCAAAATTATAATACCCTCTGCAAGGGTATAATAAAATATAATACTTTATGAGCTCTGAGCATGTCATGTGACACTGTCAAGCAAGCAGTCACTAAAATCACATTATACTACTAACTGATCGGACAGTTTATTAGAAACTAGTGGGACTTCAGATGATGGCAGAATATATATACAAGTAATATATACAAAACAACTGCGATTTTATAACTAGAAATTGGCACAACATCTATTAAGACTCCACCTCCCCGTCAGGGCTGACGATAAATAAGTTATGAACTTACCCAGGAATATTTTGGAGCTACGAATATCCGGCCTTGACCAGGTTCCTGTATATACTCTTATATTATATGGATGGCAAAAACAAGTACAATTTTGTCAGCTTACTAAGAAAGCATCTTGTATGCTGATAGGAGAAAAGAGAGGAGTCAATTTTTTGGGGCAGAAGAGGATGTGGAGGTCGCTAGGGATGGTTATTTAATAGTATTTTCCATTTCCCATGAACTATTCTTTTTTCTTTTAGCTTCGTTCTTTTTTACAAATTTGCCCTCGGTCCTGAAACTTGCAGAAAACACAGATGCAAAATGAGCACAAGGAATACCAATCTAGCATAAGAAAATTTAAATTGTTCAACCTTCAAATCATCAACTTGGATTTAATTACTAATATAAGCCGTAATATCCATTGATGAGAAATCTGGGCAAGCAAAGAAACAAATACATGTTTAAGCTGGGGCACCCGAACTCCAGAACTTGTATCTGCACTACCAGTAACGTCCGGTAATATGCCACTACTATATTTTGATCGGACAGAGCGGAGGTTCCTGGTGGCGCAACATCGGGTCCAGCTACTTCGGGTACCGAATCACTTTTTGCCAACGAGCTTAGTCCCATTTGAGTGGCGCCTAAGATTAACAGCTGAGCTGGAAACGAATTGCGTGCATCGGGTTGCACGTCACCTGCCATTGAATGCCCACCGACCGCGACTTTGTGCGCTTTGGAGTATCGGGCCAGCTAGTATGCGACTAGTGAGCTGCGATTCAAGTGCTCAAGCAGGTCCGTATTTTTACGGCAAGTGCGGATTAATTTCGTAACACTGCAGTTTGTGACCCGCCCAATTGATATTGCCTGGTTCTCTTGCCTTCCGCTCAAATAAGGCAAAGAACTCTAAAATGCAGCTGTGCAGTATTAAAAGTGTTAACTTCAAATGCATTCCTCCAAAATTACCAGTAAAAACATTGTTGCTTTAAAATGATCAGTGAAAAATAAAATCTTTATCTGAACAATAAGATCTAGTGCATATGCTTCAATGGCCCATTGGACGAATAGTAAACAAACTTAAGCCGGAATATTCTAAAGATCAAATCAAAAACATTCTCCGTTATTCCGTTAAGAAGAACAAAAAGAAGTCGCCTCAGCAAACATTGTTATCTTTAAATGACATTGACCTAAAAGCGAGATCTCCCTTGATCAGGTCACCAATAGTATTAGTGATAGATGTACGGACATGATTGATTTTGAGATCTCGAAATATAGTGGAGATTCGTGTATAGTGAGAGGTGTTTATCTTGACTTAAAATTTGTGGCATGATTCAATTAGTTTTGTGCTACATCTAGTGCTTAAGTTGCTGAGATTTCGCGTTGAACGAAGTCACTGAATTGAGTTGAATTGAATTTGGACACCAATTTTGTGCTTAGAATTTAGAATCATAGAATTGTTCCACTCCCCTTCTGCCCCCAAAATTATGAAAAATATTGTTATCAATTTTCTACGCAAACTAGTCCCTCAGTTTTAAAGCTATTTGCTTGAAACATTCCCAAAACTTGTCTTTCTGATGCAGGTAGTATATAAGTCGGAACGAGCCGGATGGGGCGATATATAGCTCCCATAGGAACAATCGGAAAAAACAATTCAAACAAATTATAACTCTGTTGTTTTTAATTTTTTTTTGTCCTTTAAGATTTGATAATAAGATTTTGGTAATATTATGGAATAATGGTTTTAATTAAATTAAAATCGGACAACAATATAATTTAGCTGTCATATAAACGATGGCAAAATGTAGCGCAAAATCGACATAGCTTCATTGTTTTTAGTATTATAGGAATAGAAATCGAAATGTAGTCGATTTGTAATATCTTTCTTGTTTTTTAATATCCTTTCTTGTTTCTTTTAAAATTTCATTGTCCACATTGTTGTTTAAATGACGTTCGAAAAAGCATTGTATTGCCTATTCCATACAGCAAACAAATCCATGTTGGAAAAAGTGAGGTTACCTGAGAAAAATTACATTTCCACAAATAGTGCGGAAAAGTGCAGATTAAGTCTAACTGCTATGGATTCATAGTTGACAACGCTACAACATACACTTGAACGTACTTGAAAATAATGCAAACTCTTTTCCAAAATCCCATCCAAAGTTGAAATTTGTTTCTCAAAATCCAGCTTAAGATGCATGTTTAGAGGAGGCATTAATTTACGCCACCTTTTTCGCGAATGTTTAACGAATTTTAAACTATGCGGTGTGTGAACGGTGTTAAAAGAAAAAGCCGAGAGTATGGTTCGATTTCAAATATGTATGTTTTATTGCTGGAAGCGAGAGCGAACGAACTGCTTCGTACCAGCGATCAAAAGCGAATGCAAAAATGAGAGTGCGCAGGTCCGAGAGATCAGCGAGCGCAGTCGCTTATCTCAGCTTATCTCACCCACGCATGCAGATAGATAAATGAGAAGCTTTTGTTTACATTGTTGTTGTCAGTGATGCTGACCAAAATAGAAAACAATAAATGGTTTTGAAATGATTTTAAATTGATTTCTGCGGCTGCTCCCGACATGCTCCCCCCGTTGGAAGAGTCATGCTTCCAAATGAAGTGCTTTCAAGGGGCAGTACCGCCAGCTTCCTCATTGCCCGCTTGCATAGTCCAGAGTCGGTTCGGATGACTGCAACTCGTTCGACGCCGTCCTCTCCGGAGATGGTGCTCTCGATCCTGCCGAGGCGCCACCGCAAAGGGGGTATGTTGTCCTCCTTGATGAGGACCATGCTTCCTGCCTGTATGTTGCTCACAGGAAGGCTGCATTTGGCATACACGCTGCCACCGGCTCAAGCGGTCGATGTTCAGATGGGTGACATCAGGCTCATCCATTGCGGTGAATGTAGATCCAATGAGAAAGTGTGCAGGCGTAAGAACACTAATATCATCTGGGTTTTCTGAAATGGGACAGAGCGGCCGTGAGTTTAAAATTGCGGAAATTTCACAAACTAAAGTACGCAGTTCATGAAATGTGAGAATCGCTTTTCGAACAACACGGATGAAATGATATTTTGCGGATTTGACCGCGGCCTCCCACAGGCCACCAAAGTGCGGGGAACGAGGTGGGATGAAATTCCACCGGATCTTCATCGACGTAAGGGAATTCCATAGTTCAATGTTTCGAGGATCGCTCAGAAACAGCTGCCGAAGCTCAGCAAGCTCGGTTTTGGCTCCCACGAAGTTCGTTGCGTTGTCTGACCAAATCGTTTGAGGCTTTCCCCTCAGGCTTATAAAACGCTTCAAGGCTGCTATGAAAGATTGCGTTGAAAGGTCTTCGACAACTTCCAAGTGTGTAGCCTTGCTGACGAAGCAAACGAATATGGCTATGTAGCATTTCGTAGGGGGCCTGTTTCTGACCTCTGACTTCGAATAAAAGGGGCCACAAAAGTCCACTCCAGAGATGACGAATGGGCGATTCGGTTGCACTCGGTCCTCCGGAAGCGGCGCCATGATGTGTTCGACTAGCTTGGGCTTTAATCTGAAACATTGAATGCCAGCAGAAACCGTTTTTCGCCCTCCAATGGGCCAGAATCTCTGTCGTAAAGCTGCTAACAAGCTCTGTGCTCCTGCATGAAGGAACTTGCGATGAAAATGATCAATGATAGCTGATGTTATGTGATGAGACTTGGGAAGAATTATAGGGTGCTTGGCATCGAAATCCAGCTGCGAATTATGAAGGCGTCCGCCGACGCGCATTAGACCTCCTGCATCTATAAATGGGTTTAAGGATAGAAGTTTACTTCTCGGCGACAGCTTCATCTTCATGGTTAGTGCCTTGCGATCTTCGGCGAAATGCACGCGCTGAATCCCTTTAATGAGTAGATGAGTACCACCTTTGATTTCCTCGACTGTAAGCTCTCCTTTATACCGTACTCGATCCTTGCTGACTCTTTGAAGGAACCGATATATATATCCGAAGACTCTCTGCATTCTCCCAAACGAGTTTCCAAACTTGCAACTTTGCGAGATGTCTATTTCCTGCGACAGCACCAATGCGCTGCGTCGACGCTCAGGAAGTTCCTTGACAGGGGGTGCGTCATCGGGCCATGTAGAAGAATCAGTGAGTAAGAACTGCGGTCCTTCACTCCAAAGCTTTGATCCCACCAGCTCAATAGGGGTACATCCACGAGATAAGATATCTGCCGGATTCTGTCGTGACGGTACGTGCCTCCAATTCATTCCCTTAGTTCTCTCCTGTATCTGCGAAATCCTGTTCGAAACGAAAATGTTAAAGTCCGAAGGAGGTTGACGGATCCAAGCCAAAACTATTGTCGAATCTGACCAACAATGAAAAGAGCAAGATCGAGGTGCAATTTGTGCCACTTGAGAGACAAGTTCGGACAGTAAAAGAGCGGCAGATAACTCCAACTTCGGAATCGTGAGGGTCTTCAAGGGTGCGACTCTTGACTTTGAGCAAAGTAGGTTCGAAGAAACTATGCCTTGGTTCTCTGATCGAACGTAAATGCAAGCTCCGTAAGCTGCCATGCTTGCATCGCAAAATCCATGTATTTCGCACGATGAGTTATGCTGTAGAACAAAGCGTGGAAATTTCAAGCAAGCAACTGTGGCGATCTGCGACATGTGCTCCAACCAAGCGGAATGTAAAGATTGCGGCAGAGACTCTCCCAGTCGAGTTTATCCTTCCATAAGACCTGCATGAAAATTTTAAGTTTGGTTATGATCGGTGCTATTAATCCAAGGGGATCGTAAAACCTAGCGATAGCCGACAGAATGCTGCGCTTAGTTTCGGGTTTTTCAGTCCATTCGTTTGAGAAGCTGAAAAGCAAGCTATCCGATAGCGTGTCCCAAGATAAACCTAACGCCTTTGTAACGTCAGTTCCGTCGTGGAACTTTAAAGTTTTCTCCCGATCCGAGTCATCCACTCCTTCTAGCGCCGCAGGTTCGTTGGAACACCATTTGCGAATTGGGAAATGTCCTCTTTCCAAGAGCGCCTTGATTTGTTGACGAATTTCAACGACCTCCTCAATGGTGTCTCCTCCTGCGATTAAATCATCGACGTAGAAATTTGTGCGTATGATTTTAGCTGCTACTGGAAACTCCGCTTCTTCATCGTAAGACAGCTGCTGCATTGCACGAATTGCCAAAAAGCAGCAGGCTTCGTGCCATAGGTTACGGTGTCGAGCGAGTAAACTTGTACCTCGTCTTCTGGCCGATCGCGCCACAAAATACATTGTAGAAACTGATGGGGATGTGTAACCCGAACGCAGCGATACATTTTGCAAATATCTCCACACAAAGCAACCTTGAAAAATCGAAAACGAAGCAGGGTATTGAAGATTTTTGGTTGAATGGAGGGGCCAGCGTACAACAAATCGTTTAACGAATATCCCGAAGAGG
Organism: Drosophila fuyamai; assembly: GCA_018153365.1. Lineage (NCBI taxonomy): Eukaryota > Metazoa > Arthropoda > Insecta > Diptera > Drosophilidae > Drosophila > Drosophila fuyamai. The sequence goes on from JAECXW010000540.1 coordinate 702,796, forward strand.
ACTTCGCGGAGCCGTCGAAAACAACTCGCAGTTTTGTCGTTGTACTTTCCAACTTTTGGACGCAGTGGTGGGGTAGGTAATATTGATGAGCCTCAGCATTTTTAGTTGCTAGAGACATGTGGCCAAGGTTTAGATACTCGTCTATAAAGGCTTTATATTGCGACTTCAGCTCTAAATTTCTAGCTAATTTGGCCTCGAGTGCTTTAAAACGAAGAAGCGCACGATCGAATGAATCTCCTAGAACATCGAAACTAGTTTTGGCAGGAAGTAGTACCGAATATTGGCCAGATTCAAGCCGAGTGTATTCCTGCTGAAATAGCTGCTCGCATAGAGCTTCCTCTTTCGAAATGGTTTTTGTAGAATCTGCGCAATTGTCGATTTCCCAAAATTTCTTTAGTATCTCAGAGATCGACTCTGACTCCGAATGAGTGCTGGGCTCTTGAGATATGGAAACTAAAGATGAGCGAACGGAAGATCCTACTGTCAGACACCCTGAGACGATCCAGCCAAGTCTGGTTTTCTGCAGAGTGGCTAAATTGCTGCCTAATCGAATTTGTCCAATACAAAGCAGCTCGAAGAATATGCTTGCTCCAATAGGCAAGTCGATGCGTTGACTTTTGTAAAAGAGCGGGTCGGCTAGCTCGAGATTTTCCGGTATTTTCCATTCAGACGCGTTAAGATCGAAGTGCGGGTGATAATCGGTTATTGACTGGGTGACAGCAGCTGAGAGCGAAGTGCTATACTTTGCGCTACTCGACTGCGCGAAAATATGAACCGATTTATCCGAAGCGAGCGAGGATTCACCGATTCCTGATATGGAGATGACTGACCGATGGACCTTGAGCTGAAGCTGATTGGCGAAACGAGAGGTGACGAAATTGATTTGAGAAGCCGAATCGAGCAGGGCTCTGCATGGCACGAACACGCCAGAGCGATTTTTTACGTAGACTATGGCGGTAGCAAGCAGCACGTATTCGGATCTAGTCGGCGATGAAGCTAAAGGCTGTATTTTGGACAAGGCTAGAGAGACGTGAGATGATCCTTGCGGAAGTATTTCTGGAGCAGGCTGGGGCAGGGTTACAACGGGATTTGGTTCCAAGTGAAGAAGACTATGATGCCTCTGGCGGCAATGTCTACAGTTGCCAGACTTGCATTGCTGTAGGCTGTGTCCCTTTCGTAGGCAGTTAAGGCAAAGATGTAGCCTTTTTGACTCTCTATACCGCTGATTGGGGTTCAATCCTAAGAATCAGTGAGAAATAAAATCTTTATCTGAACAATAAGATCTGGTGCATATGCTTCAATGGCCCATTGGACGAATAGTAAACAAACTTAAGCCGGAATATTCTAAAGATCAAATCAAAAACATTCTCCGTTATTCCGTTAAGAAGAACAAAAAGAAGTCGCCTCAGCAAACATTGTTATCTTTAAATGACATTGACCTAAAAGCGAGATCTCCCTTGATCAGGTCACCAATAGTATTAGTGATAGATGTACGGACATGATTGATTTTGAGATCTCGAAATATAGTGGAGATTCGTGTATAGTGAGAGGTGTTTATCTTGACTTAAAATTTGTGGCATGATTCAATTAGTTTTGTGCTACATCTAGTGCTCCAAGATGGGGTAGGCGTCAAAATAGCCTTAAGTTGCTGAGATTTCGCGTTGAACGAAGTCACTGAATTGAGTTGAATTGAATTTGGACACCAATTTTGTGCTTAGAATTTAGAATCATAGAATTGTTCCACTCCCCTTCTGCCCCCAAAATTATGAAAAATATTGTTATCAATTTTCTACGCAAACTAGTCCCTCAGTTTTAAAGCTATTTGCTTGAAACATTCCCAAAACTTGTCTTTCTGATGCAGGTAGTATATAAGTCGGAACGAGCCGGATGGGGCGATATATAGCTCCCATAGGAACAATCGGAAAAAACAATTCAAAAAAATTATAACTCTGTTGTTTTTAATTTTTTTTGTCCTTTAAGATTTGATAATAAGATTTTGGTAATATAATGGAATAATGGTTTTAATTAAATTAAAATCGGACAACAATATAATTTAGCTGTCATATAAACGATGGCAAAATGTAGCGCAAAATCGATATAGCTTCATTGTTTTTAGTATTATAGGAATAGAAATCGAAATGTAGTCGATTTGTAATATCTTTCTTGTTTTTTAATATCCTTTCTTGTTTCTTTTAAAATTTCATTGTCCACATTGTTGTTTAAATGACGTTCGAAAAAGCATTGTATTGCCTATTCCATACAGCAAACAAATCCATGTTGGAAAAAGTGAGGTTACCTGAGAAAAATTACATTTCCACAAATAGTGCGGAAAAGTGCAGATTAAGTCTAACTGCTATGGACAAGTACACTTGAACGTACTTGAAAATAATGCAAACTCTTTTCCAAAATCCCATCCAAAGTTGAAATTTGTTTCTCAAAATCCAGCTTAAGATGCATGTTTAGAGGAGGCATTAATTTACGCCACCTTTTTTGCGAATGTTTAACGAATTTTAAACTATGCGGTGTGTGAACGGTGTTAAAAGAAAAAGCCGAGAATATGGTTCGATTTCAAATATGTATGTTTTATTGCTGGAAGCGAGAGCGAACGAACTGCTTCGTACCAGCGATTAAAAGCGAATGCAAAAATGAGAGTGCGCAGGTCCGAGAGATCAGCGAGCGCAGTCGCTTATCTCACCCACGCATGCAGATAGATAAATGAGAAGCTTTTGTTTACATTGTTGTTGTCAGTGATGCTGACCAAAATAGAAAACAATAAATGGTTTTGAAGTGATTTTAAATTGATTTCTGCGGCTGCTCCCGACATGCTCCCCCCGTTGGAAGAGTCATGCTTCCAAGTGAAGTGGTTTCAAGGGGCAGTACCGCCAGCTTCCTCATTGCCCGCTTGCATAGTCCAGAGTCGGTTCGGATGACTGCAACTCGTTCGACGCCGTCCTCTCCGGAGATGGTGCTCTCGATCCTGCCGAGGCGCCACCGCAAAGGGGGTATGTTGTCCTCCTTGATGAGGGCCATGCTTCCTGCCTGTATGTTGCTCACAGGAAGGCGCCATTTGGTCCGCTCCTGCAGCAGCGAAAGGTAGTCGGCGCTCCATTTGCGCCAGAAGGTTTGCTGCATTTGGCATACACGCTGCCACCGGCTCAAGCGGTCGATGTTCAGATGGGTGACATCAGGCTCATCCATTGCGGTGAATGTAGATCCAATGAGAAAGTGTGCAGGCGTAAGAACACTAATATCATCTGGGTTTTCTGAAATGGGACAGAGCGGCCGTGAGTTTAAAATTGCGGAAATTTCACAAACTAAAGTACGCAGTTCATGAAATGTGAGAATCGCTTTTCGAACAACACGGATGAAATGATATTTTGCGGATTTGACCGCGGCCTCCCACAGGCCACCAAAGTGCGGGGAACGAGGTGAGATAAAATTCCACCGGATCTTCATCGACGTAAGGGAATTCCATAGTTCAATGTTTCGAGGATCGCTCAGAAACAGCTGCCGAAGCTCAGCAAGCTCGGTTTTGGCTCCCACGAAGTTCGTTGCGTTGTCTGACCAAATCGTTTGAGGCTTTCCCCTCAGGCTTATAAAACGCTTCAAGGCTGCTATGAAAGACTGCGTTGAAAGGTCTTCGACAACTTCCAAGTGTGTAGCCTTGCTGACGAAGCAAACGAATATGGCTATGTAGCATTTCGTAGGGGGCCTGTTTCTGACCTCTGACTTCGAATAAAAGGGGCCACAAAAGTCCACTCCAGAGATGACGAATGGGCGATTCGGTTGCACTCGGTCCTCCGGAAGCGGCGCCATGATGTGTTCGACTAGCTTGGGCTTTAATCTGAAACATTGAATGCCAGCAGAAACCGTTTTTCGCCCTCCAATGGGCCAGAATCTCTGTCGTAAAGCTGCTAACAAGCTCTGTGCTCCTGCATGAAGGAACTTGCGATGAAAATGATCAATGATAGCTGATGTTATGTGATGAGACTTGGGAAGAATTATAGGGTGCTTGGCATCGAAATCCAGCTGCGAATTATGAAGGCGTCCGCCGACGCGCATTAGACCTCCTGCATCTATAAATGGGTTTAAGGATAGAAGTTTACTCCTCGGCGACAGCTTCATCTTCATGGTTAGTGCCTTGCGATCTTCGGCGAAATGCACGCGCTGAATCCCTTTAATGAGTAGATGAGTACCACCTTTGATTTCCTCGACTGTAAGCTCTCCTTTATGCCGTACTCGATCCTTGCTGACTCTTTGAAGGAACCGATATATATATCCGAAGACTCTCTGCATTCTCCCAAATGAGTTTCCAAACTTGCAACTTTGCGAGATGTCTATTTCCTGCGACAGCACCAATGTGCTGCGTCGACGCTCAGGAAGTTCCTTGACAGGGGGTGCGTCATCGGGCCATGTAGAAGAATCAGTGAGTAAGAACTGCGGTCCTTCACTCCAAATCTTTGATCCCACCAGCTCAATAGGGGTACATCCACGAGATAAGATATCTGCCGGATTCTGTCGTGACGGTACGTGCCTCCAAGTCATTCCCTTAGTTCTCTCCTGTATCTGCGAAATCCTGTTCGAAACGAAAATGTTAAAGTCCGAAGGAGGTTGACGGATCCAAGCCAAAACTATTGTCGAATCTGACCAACAATGAAAAGAGCAAGATCGAGGTGCAATTTGTGCCACTTGAGAGACAAGTTCGGACAGTAAAAGAGCGGCAGATAACTCCAACTTCGGAATCGTGAGGGTCTTCAAGGGTGCGACTCTTGACTTTGAGCAAAGTAGGTTCGAAGAAACTATGCCTTGGTTCTCTGATCGAACGTAAATGCAAGCTCCGTAAGCTGCCATGCTTGCATCGCAAAATCCATGTATTTCGCACGATGAGTTATGCTGTAGAACAAAGCGTGGAAATTTCAAGCAAGCAACTGTGGCGATCTGCGACATGTGCTCCAACCAAGCGGAATGTAAAGATTGCGGCAGAGACTCTCCCAGTCGAGTTTATCCTTCCATAAGACCTGCATGAAAATTTTAAGTTTGGTTATGATCGGTGCTATTAATCCAAGGGGATCGTAAAACCTAGCGATAGCCGACAGAATGAGAAGCTGAAAAGCAAGCTATCCGATAGCGTGTCCCAAGATAAACCTAACGCCTTTGTAACGTCAGTTCCGTCGTGGAACTTTAAAGTTTTCTCCCGATCCGAGTCATCCACTCCTTCTAGCGCCGCAGGTTCGTTGGAACACCATTTGCGAATTGGGAAATGTCCTCTTTCCAAGAGCGCCTTGATTTGTTGACGAATTTCAACGACCTCCTCAATGGTGTCTCCTCCTGCGATTAAATCATCGACGTAGAAATTTGTGCGTATGATTTTAGCTGCTACTGGAAACTCCGCTTCTTCATCGTAAGACAGCTGCTGCATTGCACGAATTGCCAAAAAAGCAGCAGGCTTCGTGCCATAGGTTACGGTGTCGAGCGAGCAAACTTGTACCTCGTCTTCTGGCCGATCGCGCCACAAAATACATTGTAGAAACTGATGGGGATGTGTAACCCGAACGCAGCGATACATTTTGCAAATATCTCCACACAAAGCAACCTTGAAAAATCGAAAACGAAGCAGGGTAGTGAAGATTTTTGGTTGAATGGAAGGGCCAGCGTACAACAAATCGTTTAACGAATATCCCGAAGTGGACTTCGCGGAGCCGTCGAAAACAACTCGCAGTTTTGTCGTTGTACTTTCCAACTTTTGGACGCAGTGGTGGGGTAGGTAATATTGATGAGCCTCAGCATTTTTAGTTGCTAGAGACATGTGGCCAAGGTTTAGATACTCGTCTATAAAGGCTTTATATTGCGACTTCAGCTCTAAATTTCTAGCTAATTTGGCCTCGAGTGCTTTAAAACGAAGAAGCGCACGATCGAATGAATCTCCTAGAACATCGAAACTAGTTTTGGCAGGAAGTAGTACCGAATATTGGCCAGATTCAAGCCGAGTGTATTCCTGCTGAAATAGCTGCTCGCATAGAGCTTCCTCTTTCGAAATGGTTTTTGTAGAATCTGCGCAATTGTCGATTTCCCAAAATTTCTTTACTATCTCAGAGATCGACTCTGACTCCGAATGAGTGCTGGGCTCTTGAGATATGGAAACTAAAGCGAACGGAAGATCCTACTGTCAGACACCCTGAGACGATCCAGCCAAGTCTGGTTTTCTGCAGAGTGGCTAAATTGCTGCCTAATCGAATTTGTCCAATACAAAGCAGCTCGAAGAATATGCTTGCTCCAATAGGCAAGTCGATGCGTTGACTTTTGTAAAAGAGCGGGTCGGCTAGCTCGAGATTTTCCGGTATTTTCCATTCAGACGCGTTAAGATCGAAGTGCGGGTGATAATCGGTTATTGACTGGGTGACAGCAGCTGAGAGCGAAGTGCTATACTTTGCGCTACTCGACTGCGCGAAAATATGAACCGATTTATCCGAAGCGAGCGAGGATTCACCGATTCCTGATATGGAGATGACTGACCGATGGACCTTGAGCTGAAGCTGATTGGCGAAACGAGAGGTGACGAAATTGATTTGAGAAGCCGAATCGAGCAGGGCTCTGCATGGCACGAACACGCCAGAGCGATTTTTTACGTAGACTATGGCGGTAGCAAGCAGCACGTATTCGGATCTAGTCGGCGATGAAGCTAAAGGCTGTATTTTGGACAAGGCTAGAGAGACGTGAGATGATCCTTGCGGAAGTATTTCTGGAGCAGGCTGGGGCAGGGTTACAACGGGATTTGGTTCCAAGTGAAGAAGACTATGATGCCTCTGGCGGCAATGTCTACAGTTGCCAGACTTGCATTGCTGTAGGCTGTGTCCCTTTCGTAGGCAGTTAAGGCAAAGATGTAGCCTTTTTGACTCTCTATACCGCTGATTGGGGTTCAATCCTAAGAATCAGTGAGAAATAAAATCTTTATCTGAACAATAAGATCTGGTGCATATGCTTCAATGGCCCATTGGACGAATAGTAAACAAACTTAAGCCGGAATATTCTAAAGATCAAATCAAAAACATTCTCCGTTATTCCGTTAAGAAGAACAAAAAGAAGTCGCCTCAGCAAACATTGTTATCTTTAAATGACATTGACCTAAAAGCGAGATCTCCCTTGATCAGGTCACCAATAGTATTAGTGATAGATGTACGGACATGATTGATTTTGAGATCTCGAAATATAGTGGAGATTCGTGTATAGTGAGAGGTGTTTATCTTGACTTAAAATTTGTGGCATGATTCAATTAGTTTTGTGCTACATCTAGTGCTCCAAGATGGGGTAGGCGTCAAAATAGCCTTAAGTTGCTGAGATTTCGCGTTGAACGAAGTCACTGAATTGAGTTGAATTGAATTTGGACACCAATTTTGTGCTTAGAATTTAGAATCATAGAATTGTTCCACTCCCCTTCTGCCCCCAAAATTATGAAAAATATTGTTATCAATTTTCTACGCAAACTAGTCCCTCAGTTTTAAAGCTATTTGCTTGAAACATTCCCAAAACTTGTCTTTCTGATGCAGGTAGTATATAAGTCGGAACGAGCCGGATGGGGCGATATATAGCTCCCATAGGAACAATCGGAAAAAACAATTCAAAAAAATTATAACTCTGTTGTTTTTAATTTTTTTTGTCCTTTAAGATTTGATAATAAGATTTTGGTAATATTATGGAATAATGGTTTTAATTAAATTAAAATCGGACAACAATATAATTTAGCTGTCATATAAACGATGGCAAAATGTAGCGCAAAATCGACATAGCTTCATTGTTTTTAGTATTATAGGAATAGAAATCGAAATGTAGTCGATTTGTAATATCTTTCTTGTTTTTTAATATCCTTTCTTGTTTCTTTTAAAATTTCATTGTCCACATTGTTGTTTAAATGACGTTCGAAAAAGCATTGTATTGCCTATTCCATACAGCAAACAAATCCATGTTGGAAAAAGTGAGGTTACCTGAGAAAAATTACATTTCCACAAATAGTGCGGAAAAGTGCAGATTAAGTCTAACTGCTATGGATTCATAGTTGACAACGCTACAACATACACTTGAACGTACTTGAAAATAATGCAAACTCTTTTCCAAAATCCCATCCAAAGTTGAAATTTGTTTCTCAAAATCCAGCTTAAGATGCATGTTTAGAGGAGGCATTAATTTACGCCACCTTTTTTGCGAATGTTTAACGAATTTTAAACTAGGCGGTGTGTGAACGGTGTTAAAAGAAAAAGCCGAGAATATGGTTCGATTTCAAATATGTATGTTTTATTGCTGGAAGCGAGAGCGAACGAACTGCTTCGTATCAGCGATTAAAAGCGAATGCAAAAATGAGAGTGCGCAGGTCCGAGAGATCAGCGAGCGCAGTCGCTTATCTCACCCACGCATGCAGATAGATAAATGAGAAGCTTTTGTTTACATTGTTGTTGTCAGTGATGCTGACCAAAATAGAAAACAATAAATGGTTTTGAAGAGATTTTAAATTGATTTCTGCGGCTGCTCCCGACATGCTCCCCCCGTTGGAAGAGTCATGCTTCCAAGTGAAGTGGTTTCAAGGGGCAGTACCGCCAGCTTCCTCATTGCCCGCTTGCATAGTCCAGAGTCGGTTCGGATGACTGCAACTCGTTCGACGCCGTCCTCTCCGGAGATGGTGCTCTCGATCCTGCCGAGGCGCCACCGCAAAGGGGGTATGTTGTCCTCCTTGATGAGGGCCATGCTTCCTGCCTGTATGTTGCTCGCAGGAAGGCGCCATTTGGTCCGCTCCTGCAGCAGCGAAAGGTAGTCGGCGCTCCATTTGCGCCAGAAGGTTTGCTGCATTTGGCATACACGCTGCCACCGGCTCAAGCGGTCGATGTTCAGATGGGTGACATCAGGCTCATCCATTGCGGTGAATGTAGATCCAATGAGAAAGTGTGCAGGCGTAAGAACACTAATATCATCTGGGTTTTCTGAAATGGGACAGAGCGGCCGTGAGTTTAAAATTGCGGAAATTTCACAAACTAAAGTACGCAGTTCATGAAATGTGAGAATCGCTTTTCGAACAACACGGATGAAATGATATTTTGCGGATTTGACCGCGGCCTCCCACAGGCCACCAAAGTGCGGGGAACGAGGTGAGATAAAATTCCACCGGATCTTCATCGACGTAAGGGAATTCCATAGTTCAATGTTTCGAGGATCGCTCAGAAACAGCTGCCGAAGCTCAGCAAGCTCGGTTTTGGCTCCCACGAAGTTCGTTGCGTTGTCTGACCAAATCGTTTGAGGCTTTCCCCTCAGGCTTATAAAACGCTTCAAGGCTGCTATGAAAGACTGCGTTGAAAGGTCTTCGACAACTTCCAAGTGTGTAGCCTTGCTGACGAAGCAAACGAATATGGCTATGTAGCATTTCGTAGGGGGCCTGTTTCTGACCTCTGACTTCGAATAAAAGGGGCCACAAAAGTCCACTCCAGAGATGACGAATGGGCGATTCGGTTGCACTCGGTCCTCCGGAAGCGGCGCCATGATGTGTTCGACTAGCTTGGGCTTTAATCTGAAACATTGAATGCCAGCAGAAACCGTTTTTCGCCCTCCAATGGGCCAGAATCTCTGTCGTAAAGCTGCTAACAAGCTCTGTGCTCCTGCATGAAGGAACTTGCGATGAAAATGATCAATGATAGCTGATGTTATGTGATGAGACTTGGGAAGAATTATAGGGTGCTTGGCATCGAAATCCAGCTGCGAATTATGAAGGCGTCCGCCGACGCGCATTAGACCTCCTGCATCTATAAATGGGTTTAAGGATAGAAGTTTACTCCTCGGCGACAGCTTCATCTTCATGGTTAGTGCCTTGCGATCTTCGGCGAAATGCACGCGCTGAATCCCTTTAATGAGTAGATGAGTACCACCTTTGATTTCCTCGACTGTAAGCTCTCCTTTATGCCGTACTCGATCCTTGCTGACTCTTTGAAGGAACCGATATATATATCCGAAGACTCTCTGCATTCTCCCAAACGAGTTTCCAAACTTGCAACTTTGCGAGATGTCTATTTCCTGCGACAGCACCAATGTGCTGCGTCGACGCTCAGGAAGTTCCTTGACAGGGGGTGCGTCATCGGGCCATGTAGAAGAATCAGTGAGTAAGAACTGCGGTCCTTCACTCCAAATCTTTGATCCCACCAGCTCAATAGGGGTACATCCACGAGATAAGATATCTGCCGGATTCTGTCGTGACGGTACGTGCCTCCAAGTCATTCCCTTAGTTCTCTCCTGTATCTGCGAAATCCTGTTCGAAACGAAAATGTTAAAGTCCGAAGGAGGTTGACGGATCCAAGCCAAAACTATTGTCGAATCTGACCAACAATGAAAAGAGCAAGATCGAGGTGCAATTTGTGCCACTTGAGAGACAAGTTCGGACAGTAAAAGAGCGGCAGATAACTCCAACTTCGGAATCGTGAGGGTCTTCAAGGGTGCGACTCTTGACTTTGAGCAAAGTAGGTTCGAAGAAACTATGCCTTGGTTCTCTGATCGAACGTAAATGCAAGCTCCGTAAGCTGCCATGCTTGCATCGCAAAATCCATGTATTTCGCACGATGAGTTATGCTGTAGAACAAAGCGTGGAAATTTCAAGCAAGCAACTGTGGCGATCTGCGACATGTGCTCCAACCAAGCGGAATGTAAAGATTGCGGCAGAGACTCTCCCAGTCGAGTTTATCCTTCCATAAGACCTGCATGAAAATTTTAAGTTTGGTTATGATCGGTGCTATTAATCCAAGGGGATCGTAAAACCTAGCGATAGCCGACAGAATGCTGCGCTTAGTTGCGGGTTTTTCAGTCCATTCGTTTGAGAAGCTGAAAAGCAAGCTATCCGATAGCGTGTCCCAAGATAAACCTAACGCCTTTGTAACGTCAGTTCCGTCGTGGAACTTTAAAGTTTTCTCCCGATCCGAGTCATCCACTCCTTCTAGCGCCGCAGGTTCGTTGGAACACCATTTGCGAATTGGGAAATGTCCTCTTTCCAAGAGCGCCTTGATTTGTTGACGAATTTCAACGACCTCCTCAATGGTGTCTCCTCCTGCGATTAAATCATCGACGTAGAAATTTGTGCGTATGATTTTAGCTGCTACTGGAAACTCCGCTTCTTCATCGTAAGACAGCTGCTGCATTGCACGAATTGCCAAAAAGCAGCAGGCTTCGTGCCATAGGTTACGGTGTCGAGCGAGCAAACTTGTACCTCGTCTTCTGGCCGATCGCGCCACAAAATACATTGTAGAAACTGATGGGGATGTGTAACCCGAACGCAGCGATACATTTTGCAAATATCTCCACACAAAGCAACCTTGAAAAATCGAAAACGAAGCAGGGTAGTGAAGATTTTTGGTTGAATGGAAGGGCCAGCGTACAACAAATCGTTTAACGAATATCCCGAAGTGGACTTCGCGGAGCCGTCGAAAACAACTCGCAGTTTTGTCGTTGTACTTTCCAACTTTTGGACGCAGTGGTGGGGTAGGTAATATTGATGAGCCTCAGCATTTTTAGTTGCTAGAGACATGTGGCCAAGGTTTAGATACTCGTCTATAAAGGCTTTATATTGCGACTTCAGCTCTAAATTTCTAGCTAATTTGGCCTCGAGTGCTTTAAAACGAAGAAGCGCACGATCGAATGAATCTCCTAGAACATCGAAACTAGTTTTGGCAGGAAGTAGTACCGAATATTGGCCAGATTCAAGCCGAGTGTATTCCTGCTGAAATAGCTGCTCGCATAGAGCTTCCTCTTTCGAAATGGTTTTTGTAGAATCTGCGCAATTGTCGATTTCCCAAAATTTCTTTAGTATCTCAGAGATCGACTCTGACTCCGAATGAGTGCTGGGCTCTTGAGATATGGAAACTAAAGCGAACGGAAGATCCTACTGTCAGACACCCTGAGACGATCCAGCCAAGTCTGGTTTTCTGCAGAGTGGCTAAATTGCTGCCTAATCGAATTTGTCCAATACAAAGCAGCTCGAAGAATATGCTTGCTCCAATAGGCAAGTCGATGCGTTGACTTTTGTAAAAGAGCGGGTCGGCTAGCTCGAGATTTTCCGGTATTTTCCATTCAGACGCGTTAAGATCGAAGTGCGGGTGATAATCGGTTATTGACTGGGTGACAGCAGCTGAGAGCGAAGTGCTATACTTTGCGCTACTCGACTGCGCGAAAATATGAACCGATTTATCCGAAGCGAGCGAGGATTCACCGATTCCTGATATGGAGATGACTGACCGATGGACCTTGAGCTGAAGCTGATTGGCGAAACGAGAGGTGACGAAATTGATTTGAGAAGCCGAATCGAGCAGGGCTCTGCATGGCACGAACACGCCAGAGCGATTTTTTACGTAGACTATGGCGGTAGCAAGCAGCACGTATTCGGATCTAGTCGGCGATGAAGCTAAAGGCTGTATTTTGGACAAGGCTAGAGAGACGTGAGATGATCCTTGCGGAAGTATTTCTGGAGCAGGCTGGGGCAGGGTTACAACGGGATTTGGTTCCAAGTGAAGAAGACTATGATGCCTCTGGCGGCAACGTCTACAGTTGCCAGACTTGCATTGCTGTAGGCTGTGTCCCTTTCGTAGGCAGTTAAGGCAAAGATGTAGCCTTTTTGACTCTCTATACCGCTGATTGGGGTTCAATCCTAAGAATTGTGGACATTTTGTCAAATAATGTTCCCTAGACTCGCACAGGGTACATGCTGGCATAGCTGATGATGAAGCAATGAGGGTGCTACGACAAAATTTGCTAGCTACTTTTCCAACCTGCGGCATCTAAGATCCAAAAACGATAAGAATTTATCCCAATTTGGCAGCTCCTTGGAAGGCAACCCTTCTTCCCACCTCTCCTGGGTCTGAATGTCCAGTTTTGAAACGATGAGATGGATTAAAAGGCCGTCATAGATTTCCTTCGTAGAGGCCATAGTAGCCAGGGCGCACAAATGAGAATTTGCCTTGTCGCTCAACTGCCGCAGGCTACTTGCGGATCCCTTCTCCACCCCTGGTAGCTTGAATAAAGACCGAACATGAGCCTGAAAGTGCAATAATTTATTATCAAATCTCGAGGTTAATAATTCCAAAGCCCTGTCGTAATTATTTTCCGTGGGCTCTAGAGAGCGAATTGCATCCAGCGCTATGCCGTCCAAACATGCACGAAGATGCTGGAATTTTTCCACCTTTGTTAGGTCTTCGTTCTTTCCCACTACCGTGTTGAACATGGCGAAGAAATCCGGCCAATCGATGTATGCTCCGCCAAATCGCGGAAGCTGAAATTCCGGTAGCCTGGTGGGCCGCGAGTTGCACTTGAAGGCGGCAGTGTGGCCACCGAAGATGCCATGCAGCTCAGTTGAATTTGCCAACGACTTTCTCTTTTCACTATTGAGATGGCGGCAGATCCTTCCTTTCGTCTCACAATATGCCGTGGTAAAGGTTAAGCGCGTATCCGACTCCAGCTCCTCGATCACAAGCCGTTCGAAGTTAAGTCGAGAGCTATCGAAATCAGAGTACATGCGCTCGATTAAATCCAACCGCACCTGCAACTCACTTTCGTCGAATTTGGCCAACTGCTCCTCTGTTAGAAATAAATTTAGGGCAGCCAGCTGGCGTACCATAGAATTTGCCTTTGCCCGATAAAACTCCTCGCCGTCTGGAGCGTGAGGCGCGAGCTCAGTTTTTTTCGTATGTTTGGTTGACATTTTGAGTTTTTATTTAAAGTCTGTAGGGTATTCGAAAGTCACCGCACGAAATTTGCACTGCACCTGCACTTGGGCCAGCGAAAACCAAAGACCGAATTTGAGGGTAATGACGGAATCGAAAACAAAGGGCAACGACCTCTGCCTGGCGCGCGAAGTTGTATAACACTTGCCGTCATGCAAAAGGTTCAGACTGTACAGCAGCCGATTCTAACTGTACACTGTATGTATGTATGTCGGTATGTGCGAATACCGTGCGAAGCGATGCGAAAAGGTTTGTGTGTGTGTGTGGCCCTGCCGCGGCACGTGCAAGGGGCGCTTAGAATTATTAAAACGATATTTAATAATTGCTTCACTTTAACACAAGTTCACGATCACGTCGGGGTCACCAATGTTTAGAGGAGGCATTAATTTATCCCACCTTTTTTGCGAATGTTTAAAGAATTTTAAACTATGCGGTGTGTGAACGGTGTTAAAAGAAAAAGCCGAGAGTATGGTTCGATATCAAATATGTATGTTTTATTGCTGGAAGCGAGAGCGAACGAACTGCTTCGTACCAGCGATCAAAAGCGAATGCAAAAATGAGAGTGCGCAGGTCCGAGAGATCAGCGAGCGCAGTCGCTTATCTCGGCTTATCTCACCCACGCATGCAGATAGATAAATGAGAAGCTTTTGTTTACATTGTTGTTGTCAGTGATGCTGACCAAAATAGAAAACAATAAATGGTTTTGAAATGATTTTAAATTGATTTCTGCGGCTGCTCCCGACAATGCATTTATAAAATTAACAAATGGTAGTATAAACATGCACAATTTAAACAATTAATATCATATCATATTTAACATATAGTCCAAACCTGGGAAATCCATATTCAAGAGTTGGTGCGTTTTGTTTTTTGAGTTGTATGTGAACAAAAAAAAATCAAAGACCACAGCAAAAAATATGAAAACTTGGCAAGCGCTCTTTCGGATGCAACAGCTGACTTTACAGCTGTTATTTATTTATTTATTTTTTTCGCGGAGTCCCACGGCCGACTTACCCGCCCAACCGACCGAGGGGCGCAGCTGTGTATCGTACGGCACGATTCGCGATAAGATAGACTATCTCGCGTATAAATAAAGGTAAAGGTCCGGGGAAAAGAGTAATAATTAGATCAATCTTGTGCCAAAAAAGCAAGTATTAATCGTTTTAGAAGCGGCAGAGAGTCAAGATTTGATATTACAGGAAAAAGTATATTATAGTCAGAATATAATACTCTGAAAGGCTCATGAAAGGCATAGTAAGATCTACAATGCTAACATTAAACTTTTAAATATCAACATTTTGAGTTTGAGGCATAATAGTGTTATGTTTTCTTAATACGTTGACACTAATTTTATTCCAATTGGAACATTTTTAAAAAATGCCTAACTGCCAGATAAAGTGGTCATTTACCCCATAGTGCAGTGGTAGCATGATCAATAAAGTTATTGACACAGATGGTAATATTGGGCTCTTTCTTTTTTTGGTTCTTGATATTTCAGAAGTTGGAGCATGATTTTGGATTGCCCTTTAATTATATCATTTGCAGAATAAACATCTGCAACTCTACATATTCGCCTTAGTTACTATAACTAACTAATGCAAATTAAAGGGCAATCATGCCTTTTCTTACACTCTAATGGGGCTAGGTATAAATTAGTTATTCGCATGATATTTTTGTCAAGGTCGGTTAACCAGTTCCCACTAACCGGGTTGAGATTTTACCTGAAGATTCACCGTATTTTTATGCGAGTAAATTAATTACCCTTATTAAAGCCATATATTTCAACCCAATCTTGGTTTTCCTTGCTTTAAAATTGATCATGTTTTGTCCTTTGGTTCCTTAAAAAATTCTAGCCATATCTAGACAATCCACGGCCATTAGACTTGGTGACCCATAATTTAGTGGTCTTGTTTGGTTGTATCTTGTAATTTGGATATTCTATTAGCGACGAATGTATAAAAATTAAACGCTTTTGTAATTTGTAAGCATTGGAAATGACCATACAATTGGCTTCGGTCGTTGAAAGTGCCACCAAGCGCTGTTGTCTGGACCCTAGTTTAATAGTCCTTTAGCAAGCATAAACGCAAGGCTCGTGAATGATCGTCTATCGTCGACGTTAGAGTTCCAATCAGCATCCACATAGCAGAAAAGGTTCTTGTCCGTTTTTTATTGTTAGACCACTTTTTTTACTCGCTTTTGCTTTCCAATGCTGATGAGTAAAATGTTTCAATTCCTAAAATTACTTACAATTAACTTATAAGGCTCGAATATAAGATCAGTCTATTGCTAAGGCGTTTCTTTTTGATCTATCGGCGACATCTCTTTGTCTGTATCGGCGTTATCCATGGTAAAAGGCTTAATGATCTTTATGATCTTTAGTTCATGTTGATTCATGACAAACAGACAAGGATCAGAACTAGGCGGCTGCACTAACATGCTTTCATTCTCTGACTTCAAGCGAATGCGCTTAAAATGACAAGTATTTCGAGCTGATTTATGACAAACAGACAAGGATCTCAACTCGTCGTTGCTCAAGATCACTACGGATTCCTTTGATATTTGGACTGTTATTTCACCGTTGAGTTATGCGCTTTTTAAATCTAACTAAGGCCACGATTATTCTTATGGAGCTCATGCGTGTCACCTGAGCGAAGGTTTCCTTTAATCGACCTTCGATTCGTTTTGTGCTCAAAATCCACTTTGCTGATCTATTGTTTATTTTGGATCGCACTGCTGACTGTAATAGATGACATCCTCGAGGGAGTTCTTGTTCATCGCTATTTCGATTTTTGGATTATTTTTTGGTGTGACGACTACTGTTGGCGGTTGAGTGCGAGCAACTGGTTCTTCTGTGGATGGAGCTTCCAAAAGATCGATTAAAACTGGAACATTCCCTTTAAAGATTATCGTCTCAAGGTTTTTTTTTCTAATTTTTCAGGTTCTTTTTCATTTGCGCTGAACTCTTAAAATATGCACTTTACGGTTTTTGGTTGTGGTTGCTTGTCCAGCATGTACACAACAAGTTTCAACATCCATACGATTTACGGTATTTCGACATTGAAGGTTTGGGAATGTATACTGTTACTGACGTGGTTGACTGTTAAGATCGATATTGCAATACAACTGACTGCCCTCACACGTGCATTAGCAAAAATGTTAAGTTCTAAAAAGTTTTCCAGTTTTTTGATTGGTTCAATAAAGGAAGGGAGCTAATTGTGTTCAAACACTGGGGAAGAAGAATCCGTCTAGAGTTCACTGATTGGGACGATAATATTGACTTTAATATTAATAGAATTAATAGCTAAAAAGCAGCAAAAAAAGAAAAGAAAAAAGATGCCTGCAACCGAGATAAAAGACTGAATAAATACGATAGATATTAATTTGGGTCAATTCTGCATAATTCAAACGAAAATGTAAGACTCAAATGATACATTTTAAAACATCACTAAGAACTGGACCATAAAACACTAAAATTATGCCAATCAAAAATACACTACCCGTCTGATGGGAATGTCACTCCAATATGTTGTGAACTTACTTGAAAATTTCTTTTAGCGAAAATAAATAAATAAAGCTGTCAGAGTAAAATTCAGTTACCTGCATTTGATAGGAATATAGAAGTTTATAATTAGATTTTTGAGCAGAAGCTGATGTTGAAAATGACAGACTGGTCTGATATTCGACGGGGAAAACTTTTCTCACGGTCATATAATATTTATCTTGGAAGTCCTTTTCATATGGGTTCAAAAAGCTTAAAGTTCAAAGTTTTGGACAGTGATCCCCTAAATATTTGGTTGCAAGAAAGGGTGCTATTGTTGTTCCATACATCACCGTTTTTTAGACGGTAGTTAATCATAGCCCACACAATTATTTGATTGAATTTGTTCTTCAGATTCATCTACATTTAGCAAAACTTTTTCTCCTTATCAGCCATTTCAGCCCAGCATTAAATTCCAAAATATTCTGACAAAATATCAACAGATTTAATATAAATTTATTTAATTTATATTTTGTTTGCATTCGCTTATGATATTCTTCTTCTGTTTAGTCAAAATAATAAATCATAATAAATACAAAATAAAAATCTGATAAAAAATTCAGTGCTGCAGCCTAGCATTAAAACGAGAGTTCTAACAACATTTGAAGCTTGATAAGCCTAATATACATATTATATTTGAATTATAAAAAGCTATAAAAATCTTCTTTTCTTATCAAAGCTCGTCCTGCAAATTTCCCGATGGGAAATTTTTGTTAAGTTGAAACGGTTATAACGAAATTTAAAAGTTCTGGGTCGGCATCATTAGAGATCACATGGTCCACACGAAATCTATCAGGGATCAATGATCATCACGCGACAGTGAGTTGTATTTTTTTGGTATATTTCATTGCATTGTTCGCTGGGCCCAGATCCTTACAGCAGAACTAATTTTCCTAAAATAATCGCATCTATATAAATAAAAATGCTCTGTGCTTATGTTCGTGGCCGATGTACTCGAAAGATATGAACCGTTTGAGCCAAAATTTTGACACAACATGTGTTGAGGTCACAATTATGTTTTTATCTACTCAGCACTCCTAAGTTGCCAAGCAGAAAAGAAAAATGAAAAAAAGGAAATGTTGAGATTCGAAATTGATTCGGATATATTTAACATTTGCGTCAGTTGCCAAGAGCTAATGCATTGAAACCTTAAAAAAAGGTTTAAAAAAAAGGTTATCACATTACATAATCATTAAGGGTCACTTCTGGTTAGTTGTGTCAAAAAAAGGCAATTTTCAGGAATATTTTCTTGAACAAAGGAAAAAACATAGGTACTTCAAACTTTTCAGATATATTTCTGATGTGTTAAAGATAATTTTGTAATTATCAAAAATTGTGAAGCATTTCCGCAAGCATGACACAGGGCGACGTAAACCAATGCGCGAAACAGGAAACCCGTAAAAATCGTATAAAACATTATGGAATGGACTACATTTATCAAAATTGATTAAAACTAAGAAAGGAAAGCTAACTTCGGGCGGAGCCGAAGTTAAAATACCTTTGCAAAATATTCTGTAAATTATATTCTCCAAAATTATTCATATGATGCATTCTTAACACTCATAAAAATCCCAACTTCCTAACTTTAACAAGAGAGAACGCTATAGTCGAGTGCCTTGACTATTAGATACCCGTTACTCAGCTAAACAACTGAATATAAATATGCCTTCTTGTATGTTTTTCGCCGCTCGAATCAGCTCCTGATTTTTATGTTAAAATCTGTACCCAGGGAACACCTCCAATTTGGCAAACTTGATTTGATTTGCATAGTTCTTGGTATATAGTTCGGTATTGACAAATAAAAACCATCGCAATTTCCTTTAATAGAAATCCTTATCGAGAATTAACGTTGACTCTGTTGAGCACCTTGGCCAGCTGTTCCAAAGTCATCTGTTAGATGGCGCTATTGTATACGCCATGAAAGGCGGAAATGTAGGCGCTGGCCAGGCTTAAGCGTTTAATGGGTTTTTGGGCGTTAGAGTGGGCGTGGCAAACTTTTATTTGGCGAATCGATAGGTATTGACGAAATAAATACATATCAAAAAAAATTTTCATAATAGCATCAAAACTGTGGCCACAGCTTGTGGCTTGTGGGCGTCAGAGGGGGCGTGGCACCATTTTGAAACAAACTTGCGCTGCGTAGGAACTCCTAGAATCTACATGCAAAATGCCAATCTTCTAGCTTTTATAGTTTCCGAGATCTCAGCGTTCATACGGACAGACAGACAGACGGACATACAGACGGACAGACGGACAGAAGGACAGACGGACATGGCTAGATCGACTCGGCTAGTGATCCTGAACAAGAATATATATACTTTATAGGGTCGGAAACGCTTCCTTCTACCTGTTACGTACTTTTGCACGAATACAATATACCCTTTTACTCTACGAGTAACGGGTATAAAAACACCAAAGTTATAGCAATTCCAATCGTTCAGTTATATGGCAGCTAAAGAATATAGTTGTCCGATCATTATGAAATTTGGTATGTCGGATTGATTGGCCAAAAACCAAACAGATCGAAAATTGCACCTTCCTAACTTAACAAACACATGGCATTTCCGATCAATCAGTTATATGGCGGTTATAGGATATAGTCTGCCGATCCCGGCCGTTCCGACTTACATATATACTGCGTGCAAAGGAAAGCAGGTGCAAAGTTTCAATTCGATATTTTTAAAACTGAGAGACTAGTTCGCGTAGAATCAGACAGAC
This sequence comes from Drosophila fuyamai, assembly GCA_018153365.1. Taxonomy (NCBI): domain Eukaryota; kingdom Metazoa; phylum Arthropoda; class Insecta; order Diptera; family Drosophilidae; genus Drosophila; species Drosophila fuyamai. Next base: position 722,785 of record JAECXW010000540.1, read on the forward strand.
GGACAGAGAGACGGACAGACGGACATAATTATATCAACTCAGGAGGTGATCCTGATCAAGAAAATATATACTTTATAAGGTCGGAGATGTCTCCTTCACTGCGTTGCACACTTTTGACCAAAATTATGATACCCTCTGCAGAGGTATAAATATCAAAATGGCGCCGTTTTTAAAATGTAGTGACGTTTTGACCGAAATTTTCTTCACTAGTTTCTCGATAAAAAATCCAATCTATAAGATCTATGTAATTAAAGTTTATTCCATGGACAATTTAATTACGCATTTTTAGAACAAAACATTTAGATTGGTTAAAAATTTACTGAGATATGACGGTCACAAGCTTTAAAAATGTAGTTTTCCAGAAAACGCGTTTAAAGTTTTATGTACGCTCTACACATCCTTCCATAACTTTAAAACTATTACTTATTTCGATTTTCCCTTTTGGTTCCATTTTTCGATTTTTTTAAACAAACTAACCAGAATGGACTCTTAAGCATCAACAAACAAACTATACTTCTTACATGTCCAATAAGCACAATACACAACCCCAATTATAATCGTCGTGCAGTTTCGAATATTTTTTTTTGGTAATTCGCTTTGCTATTTATTTATTGAATCTTCTCTTTTCGGATACTAACAATAAGTGTATCAAATCTTATAGTAATCTAACTAGCAGTGATATGACTGGTACTGAGTAATGAGGGCCTGAGAATTATTGCTGGGTTAGAAGGTCGTTGCGTTGAAGGCGGGTTCTGCTGGAAACCCGAGTCAAGCCTCTTGCGAGATGATTTGGGTGCACGGAGAGTTTTTATTTGTAGGTCGACTTTTGTTTGTCAATATCATCTTTTACTGCAAGAATGCCGAGGTCTCTATGGATGTTTTGGTTGCGAATATACCACGGTGCCCCAGTGATAAACCTCAGGATTTTCGATTGTGCGTGCTGTATGATGTCAATGTTGCTGCTGCTCGAGTTCCCCGTAGCTGGGAGCCATATGTCCAGATATGCTTGAAAGTAGAGTTTTAAAGCAGGACCTTGTAGTCCAGACGTAGCATGTTCAATATCCAGTGGAAGCTGCTGGCTTTTAATTTTAGTTTCTTGCATTCGATGTATCTTCTCCAGGAAAGTCGTCTGTCTAGGTGGAGGCCGAGATACGTTACTTCGTTGACTTGGGGAATCGGAGTACTATTCAATGATAGCGGAGGGCATGTTTGCCTGTTGCCATTCGCCAATCAGACAGCCACCTCTCAACTACGATGAGGTGATTGGCTAGTTTTAATGTTGCTTGGCTTGTGCTCCTCGAACGACTTAGGATAGCAGAGTCGTCAGCGAACGTAGATGTTAGCTGCTCGTTTGTAGGAATATCCGCTGTATATAGAACGAACAGAGTACGCCCAAGTGCGCTTCCTTGCGGGACTCCAGCTTCGATAATGTAGTCGTCTGATGTTGCTGTGTTGCACCTTACTGCGAAGACTCTGTTGTACAGATACGACTCAAGTAGTTTATGAGTGTATATAGGCAAGTGTGTTTTGATTTTATGCATGAGGCCATCGAGCCAGACTCGATCAAAAGCTTGAGATACATCGAGGAATATTGCGCTGCAATATTCCCGATTCTCAATAGCAGTGCGGATTTATGATGTTATTCTGATAACTTGTTCGATTGTACCATGTTTTTGACGGAAGCCAAATTGATGTGCCGGGATAACATTGTGTGCTTCCAGATATGGTATTATGCGTGTAAGAAGGCATTTTTCGAACAATTTAGACAGACACGATAGTAAACTTATTGGTTTGTAGGATGAAGGGATTGTGTGGTCTTTTCCGGGCTTCGGTATCATTATGATAGTAGATTTTTTACATTTGCTCGGATAATAGCCGAGACGTATGATGTTTGGAAGTATGCAGAGTTTGGAAGTTCAATCATCATTTTTGGTGTTTGGTTTCAGATCCCCGATCACTTTCGCTATATCTTTTGGCTTTTTTGGTAAGGATATAGTTTCCGATTCAATTTGTGGTAGGAGAAATGGACCAGTGGCAGGGTTCCGCTGGAAAACTCTTCGGAGATCTCAAGCAAAAGTTTCGGCTTTATCTTTGTCGCTGCGGGCCCAACTACCTGATGGGTTTCTTATCGGAGTGACTGTTTCGATTGGAGAACTCAGATTTGGGTGAGCCCTCCACAGAGGATGTCTTGTACTGGTTGGCGAAAGTTTTCCGATCTACCGCAGTTGTGCATTTCAGGACTCGGTTTAGTGTGCGAGTTGCTTCCTTAAGACGTTGTTTTCAAGATGGCGATCTATTGGATTGCCAAGCACGTCGCAGACGCCTCTTCATTAGTACAAGCTGTTTCAATTGCAGATTAGTTTTGAAATGCTTGATTTGCACGTCATTCTAGTGTGGAGCATTAGTGGATCTTTCAATGTCCGCTTCGATGTTGAGCTGCGGGGTTAGTTCGATGTGAGAACTTACATACATTTTGTATTTTAGCCAGTTTGTTCTGTGCAATGTCAGTCTCGGGGGGTGATTTGTAGTTTCTGGGCTTTGAAAAAAAGTTATTAGCACTGGCGAATGGACAGATGAAAGGTCCGAATGCGCTTTGTCGCTTATTTTATTGCGTGGAATGTTTTTGTCACCGCAAAATCTATTAAGTCTGAGAACTTTCTGGGGTCTGCTGGCCAGTATTTGGGGCTACCTTGGAAAAGTCCAATTTGTTGCTTAGTTTTATAACTGTATTATATAATTGCCTTCCTTTGGGACTCATGAGTCGTGATCCCCAGTCGGTATGTTTGGCATTGTAATCTCCTGCTGCTATGAAGCGATCTCCAAAGTAAGTTGTAAAAATCCATTATCCTTCAATAATTGTAAAGCGAGGCGGGCAGTAGACAACGGCTATGGAAAGGGGTCTGACTGCTCTTTGATAGACGTGGCCTGCAAGTATTTAGTTGCAAACATTTCGTGAAAGTGGTGTTTGTTGCGTTCCCTGATTAGGATGCCGGTTCCGCCGTGGGCTTTACCATTTGGATGATCTGTGCGGTAGAAGGTGTAGTCTCTTATTTGAAAATTGCACTTGTTTGAGGTGCGTCTCTATCAGTACCATAATGTCGATTTGTTTTTCATTCAGGAACTGTGTTATTTTATATTTGTGCCGGGAAACGCCATTGGCGTTCCACATGGTTATTCGTAGATTTGCCATCAATTATTTGGACTGCTTTGCTGCAAGCAATTGTAACCCCATGTTCTGGTTTTGAACATGGACATGTTTGAATGGTCGTTTTCATGAAGGACATCAATTCCATCATACTTTGTTGCATAGTAACTATCATAGCTTCCAGTGGGCTTTGTGACTGTCCTGGGCCCTGCTGAACGTTTCCTAGATAAGACTGGAGTGGGTTTTCCATTCCTGTTCGAAGGGCATCGGCGGAAATGTGAAAGTCTCCACAAACTACACATACTGATCGAAGTGTACAGTATGTTCTGGTGTGTCCTTTTGTGTGGTGCTTTCACCTTAATTCATCGGTGCAATAGGTATTTCAGGTTATAGATGGGGTGCACAGACACAGATAAGAAATGTTCTTCGGATTTGGTCTGAGGTTTGGTTTCGTGAATATTCCCTTTAGTTATCGGAACAACATGAAAATTTCGTCCCCGATCAGCGCAAAAATTTTTGTTGACCAGGGCGTTCGAGTTTTTTTCCTAATGTAAATTGGTGGGGGCTTTGGTTTCGGTTGGGTCTCTTAACCCAGTTCTGGTTGAGTTTCAGCTAGGAGGCAAATCTGTTGTTATTGGATCTACCGGTTAATTCGTTGTGTCTTTGGACTCGGTTTATTTTTTGCGTATTACCCACACCGGTGTTCTGCGGGCAAAGCTTACGCTTAATTTGGATGTAGCGATCCATGCCAGTCTGTATAGCCCGACTCGCTTGTTAAATATTTACTTGGCCTTTTTGTATTAATGATCCGTTAAAATTATTTGTCTTTCTGGGTTGGGTAGGGGATAGCTTGTCAGTAAGAGCTGACGAAACAGAAACTGCAGTTGATGTGGTTGTTGTGGTGGTTGTTGTGGTGGTTGTTGTGGTGGTTGTTGTCGAAGTCACCGTATTAAACGAGGGCATTGTGCTGATGCTTTCGCCAGAAAATTGATGTATTCTAAAAGGGAATGTAACTAAAAAAGCATTTTTACGACGTAAACGAGGGCAAAAACTTGTCGGACAACCTGTCATTTTCAGAGTAAATACATTGGAAGAATATAAACAGTACACCCTAATCAAAATGAATGATTTTTCCTTAGAATGCTGTTGGTCAATATGGCTGGTCCGGGGTCATTCAAGCATTTGAAAGATGTAAACTGCATCATACACCCCACTTTCCGCAGTGCATGCCAAGCGGTAAAATTAATAATGGGATACATGTATTAATGATGCGAATCAAATTTGACAATTATATTGACCGGATGCTTTCCTTCATCTCCAATGATGATTTAACCCCGAAGAGAGCGGACGTGTTTTGCGCGAGCTCCTCGAAAAGCTGAAGATATATTAAAAAAAACCCAATTTAAAAAAAAACTAAATTGGTGTACTACGAAATAGGCGATAAGACGATAAAACAAAATAAAAACAAAAAATCAGTGATATGATTAAATGAAGTGCAAATTCGAAGAACATTTCCTAGCTGTGTCTAAATACCTGGAGAAAGCTAAAAAAACTACTACACGTGCCAACTAAAAAGCAGCAAGGGCTTGCAAGTTGTACTAAAAGGGATCGAGCCCGACCTAACCCCCAATGAAGTTATCGATGCCCCAAAAGAAAATGGTTTTTCTACAAAGAACGTGAAGTGCACCCCATGTATAACCTGCAATACCTATTTCACCGAAGAATTAAGGTACAAACTGTCAGGAGTATGGACACACCAGAACATACTGCACACTTCAATCAGTGTGTGAATTGGAAACTTTCTCATTTCCGCCAATTACCCCCAAAAGAAGAAATGTGAAAACTGCGGAAGAAATCACACGGCAAACTACAGGGCTGAGTGGTCTACAAGGAGTTGAAAGACCGCATGCGACGAGTGACAACAACGCGCCACCAAACCCCTCAAAACGTGAAAACTTACTCAAAAACAGCGCCGGAAGTATTTTTCGGGACGGCTGCAAGATCCTCATTTGGTAAGCTTTATACACAGAAGGGATTCTCATACGCCGATGCCCTTCGAACAGGAACGGAAAACCCACTCCAGTCTTATCTAGGAAACTTTCAGCAGGGCCCAGGACAGTCACAAAATCCACTGGAAGCTATGATGGTTACTATGCAACAAAGTATGATGGAATTTATGTCCTTCATGAAAACGACCATAGAAACACTGGTTCAAAACCAGTACATGGTGTTACAGTTGCTTGCAGCAAAGCAGTCCAAATATCTGATTGCAAATTTACGAATAACCATGTGGAACGCCAATGGCGTTTCCCGGCACAAACATGAAATAACACAGTTCCTGAAAGATAATCATTTCGACTTCTGATAGAAACGCACCTCACAAACAAGTACAATTTCCAAATAAGAGGCTTCACCTTCTACCGCACAGATCATCCAAATGGTAAATCCGACGGCAGAACCGGCATCCTAATCAGGGAACGCATTAAACACGAAAGGTTTCCAACTAATTACTTGCAGGCCACGTCTATCAAAGTGCAGTCAAAAAGCGGACCCCTTTCCATAGCCGCTGTCGACTGCCCGCCTCGTTTAACAATTACTGAAGGACAATTCATGGATTTTTACAACTTACTTGGAGATCGCTTCATAGCAGCAGGAGATTATAATGCCAAACATACCCACTTGGAATCACGACTCGTGACTCCCAAACGAATGCAATTATACAATTATTTATAGTTTTAAAACTAAGCAACAAATTGGACTATTTTTCCCCAGGTAGCCCCACATACTGGCCAGCAGACCCCAGAAAGGGCCAGACTGAATAGATTTTGCGGTGACAAAATACATTCCACGCAAAATAATAGGCGCCAAAGCGCTTTTGGACCTTTCATCTGTCCATTCAAAGCCCAGAAACTACAGATCAGACTGCTATCGCACAGAAAAAACTGGTTAAAATATAATATGTATGTAAGTTCTCACATCGAACTAACCCCGCAGCTCAACATCGAAGCGGACATCGAAAGATCCACTGATGCTCTTGAAGATATACTCATGGCAAAAGCCACTATTTCAACACCACAATCGCAAGACGTTGAAATCAAGCATTTCAAAACTATTCTGCAATTGGAACAGCTTGTACTAATGAAGAGGCGTCTGCGACGTGCTTGGCAAACCAATAGATCGCCATCTTCAAAACAACGCCTTAAGGAAGCAACTCGCACACTAAACCGAGTCCTGAAATGCACAACTGCGGTAGATCGGAAAACTTTCGCCAACCAGTACAAGACATCCTCTGTGGAGGGCTCACCCAAATCTGAGTTCTCCAATCGAAACAGTCACTCCGATAAGAAACCCATCAGGTAGTTGGGCCCGCAGCGACAAAGATAGAGCCGAAACTTTTGCTTGAGATCTCCGAAGAGTTTTCCAGCGGAACCCTGCCACTGGTCCATTTCTCCTACCACAAATTGAATCGGAAACTATATCCTTACCAAAAAAGCCAAAAGATATAGCGAAAGTGATCGGGGATCTGAAACCAAACACCAAAAATGATGATTGAACTTCCAAACTCTGCTATTGAGGCTATTTGTAAACTTTTCAATGGGATCATACGTCTCGGCTATTATCCGAGCAAATGTAAAAAATCTACTATCATAATGATACCGAAGCCCGGAAATGACCACACAATCCCTTCATCCTACAAACCAATAAGTTTACTATCGTATCTGTCTAAATTGTTCGAAAAATGCCTTCTTACACGCATAATACCATATCTGGAAGCACACAATGTTATCCCGGCACATCAATTTGGCTTCCGTCAAAAACATGGTACAATCGAACAAGTTATCAGAATAACATCATAAATCCGCACTGCTATTGAGAATCGGGAATATTGCAGCGCAATATTCCTCGATGTATCTCAAGCTTTTGATCGAGTCTGGCTCGATGGCCTCATGCATAAAATCAAAACACACTTGCCTATATACACTCATAAACTACTTGAGTCGTATCTGTACAACAGAGTCTTCGCAGTAAGGTGCAACACAGCAACATCAGACGACTACATTATCGAAGCTGGAGTCCCGCAAGGAAGCGCCCTTGGGCCTACTCTGTTCGTTCTATATACAGCGGATATTCCTACAAACGAGCAGCTAACATCTACGTTCGCTGACGACTCTGCTATCCTAAGTCGTTCGAGGAGCACAAGCCAAGCAACATTAAAACTAGCCAACCACCTCATCGTAGTTGAGAGGTGGCTGTCTGATTGTCGAATTTAAATAAATGAACAAAGATGGCAACAGGCAAACATGCCCTCCGCTATCATTGAATAGTACTCCGATTCCCCAAGTCAACGAAGTAACGTATCTCGGCCTCCACCTAGACAGACGACTTTCCTGAAGAAGATACATTCTGGGCTACATTATTAAACATTCGATCGCCTCTGCGTCTGGACTACAAGGTCCTGCTCTACAACTCTACAATCAAGGCTACAATCAATCATATGGCTCCCAGCTATGGGGAACGCGAACAGCAACAACATACAGCGCACACAATCTAAAATCCTTAGGACTATCTCACCGTAATGTATTCGCAACCAAAATATCCACAGAGACCTCGGCATTCTTGCAGTAAAAGATGAAATTGACAAACAAAGACGACCTACAAACAAAAACTCTCCGTGCACCCAAATCATCCCGCAAGAGGCTTGTCTCGGGTTGAGATTCAACGAACCGTTGATGAACAGTGAAGACAAGTGCACAGCTATTGCAAATAAAGTTCTCAGCAATTTAGGATTGTCAGCACCTATCAGGACTGAAAATGCTTTATTTGATGTGGATTCGAATGAAAAACAAAACAGAATCCCACTTGTTAGGTTTGAGTCCAATATTTTTAAGGCTTGCCATGATTCATATATAGTATATATGTTTATATATATTTGAGGTAATATTTTTAAATCCCTTTCTTTAGTCTATTGTTAAGTCAAATCTAATTTATTTTAAACTTCAACGTGCTAGCCTGCCTGATAAGTCCTTCTGTCCTATTAGGCCTCTAAAAAGGCACAAATGTTATTAATACTTAGAAAAGCCAAATAACATCCAACTTTAATGATGCTGTAGTTCCATTGCGGAATATTCAGATTAGCAAATTCTCTAGGTCGCCCACTTTTTTTTTGTTTTCTATCCAATACTGAAGGTTTGTGTCTGTTCAGGGTTACACCGCCCACGCAACCTGAAAGAAAGTGACAATCGACACGGGTACCGTGGTGAAAAAAAAAAAGAAAAATCAACGAAACGAATACATTGTTTTCGCAAGGCAGGTTTTTATTTCTGTCTTTAATTGGTCGGATCTTAACTCATGCAATAAACTCATTTTTTAATACCTGTGTTTCGTAGTTCTACCGATCAATCTGCAATAAATCACCATGGCTTAGCTAAGAGTTGACATGCCTAAGAAATGTAAAGTCCAGACTTTTAAGGAAATGTAAAAATACCGGTTCTCAATCTGTTTTTGCTAGATATTTAAGTGCTCGGTCAAGATTAACAGTGCTTAATGCTAGGTGTTATAATAGTTACTTAACTGTTGTAACGTTCAGTTTTTTCAAGACCCCTAACAGTTTTATAACTACGTTAACACCAAGCATAAATCTAATTCTTATCCTTCCTCGCTTTCGCTTGAAAACATGAAATATATTATATTAGGCAGTAGCCGATAAATTTGCACAATTTTTTCAAATGACTTACTCTGCTTTTGAAATTTCCACCAAACCTTCTTCTTACAACATATCCAAGTCGAGCCTCATATTCTGTCCCACTTTTATTGTAATAGGCCCGTTTATTCGCCAGGGCCCGATGGTATTCCTGGGTGCGTGCAAGTTAATTACTTTATTTTTAGAAACATCCCAATTTCCACATATTTGGAAGGAATCATTCCTCTATACAAAAAAGGTAACAAGTTAGAGACCAGTATATCTAAATTGTCAGCTATTCCCAAGCACCACACTTGCAGCACCTTTTAGATCAACTATTTCTCCGCGACAACACCAATTTATTAAACGTAGATCCACAAGATAGATTCTGGAGATTACTACATTTGTGAGTTTTCAAACAGACGTCATTTATACTGACTTTAGAAAAGCATTTGACTCCATTAATTACTTCTTTTTCAAAAAATTAGCCTGTTAGGTTTTCCAGTTAATCTCCTTATATGGATCTCAAGTTATCTGAATGGCAAGCCACAAAAGGTCCTTTTTAAAAATTCTAAAACTCTCAGTGTTACTTCCGGTGTCCCACAAGGGATCCATCTGGGTCCACTTCTTTTACATTAAGGATTTCCTGTCATTTAGACTTCAAATCCGATTTATATAACTTTTAAAAGTTTTTATAATTTTTTTAATTTACATACTTGCAACTAGGGACTTCCAAGAATTCTGATCTGCCCGCTGTGGTTTGAAAGTAGTCCTTTGAAAGTATTTCTAGGGATGTGTTGCAGGTAGCTACGTCGGCACGCCTCTAAAATTTGTGCAGTACGGTTGCGAACATATGTGTTCCAGGTCCGGGAAGAAGATGATAGCCAATGCTGGACTATTTTTGTGAATTAAGTGAACGACCCTTGAAATTCATTCCTGAGCAGTCAAATACAACTCGGAAACGTTTGGTAGTGCTATACGATTTAAGCACTGCGCGGTTCGCCAAATAGTTGCAGCGTGCTTTTCTAGTAATCCTCCATGAAATTAACTTGCAGGGTGCTTTTCTAGTAATCCTCCATGAAATTAGCTTACTCTTGTTTGAGAGCAAGGAAATTTTGGAATTTCCGTTCTAAGCCGGCGAAGCGGTTTAAAGCATGTGGCAACGTAGAGCCAAGTAGCATGATTGGTTCCTTGAATGGGTACTGGACAATGTAAAGACCATCTTCTCGGCGAGCATGCGTTGTCAGAAAATGTTGTTCTGCAGGATAACAGGCGTCAATCGTTGCTTTGCTCGGATGCACCTGCTCCATGTCCATGAATGATCGAACTAAGGAATCCACATCCAGCCGGGTTATCCCTTAAGCCAACAACTTAGATGTGAATACGGGTACGTGGAATTCCGATCCTTACGACGTTCCAGGGCTTTGAATTTAGTACATGTATATATTGTGCTGTTCTTGACCATATATACAGTAGCAAGAAGATGATTTGATCCACTTCCATGATAAGCGTCTTGGCGGCGTCTTCTCTGGGCTAGTCTTGAGGGTTGCATCATGTGTATATCCTGACAAGACTCCAAAGTATCACAATGAGCAAAAAGAAAAGTGAATAGATAATCTATGGTGACGTCTTCCTTGGACGACACACTATAGTTAGTACAAGCTTGTTTGATTTCGCGGCGTAACTTTGATAGAAAATTATAAATTAGCCACAAATCGCGGCTGTCATAGTTCAGAGCGTGTAAGCCTCGGATACATTCGTCGGCAGAGTCAATTACCCTACATAACTCAGCTACATATATTCAAATTGTTAGCGGTTGGCGACGAAAGAAAATTCTGAACAAAACTTGAAAAGCTTCTCGTTATTATCTACTGAGCATAAGAACAAATCACTAAACTGGCTCCAATCCTCGTATTTTTCAGAAAATGTGGGAATGTAAATTTTGTCAAATCTTAAATTAGCTGCTCCGATGAGGTATGAATTTGTTCCAGAAGTCAGTTTTGTCCCTCAAATAGATGTTCCACTGTACTGGATAGCAAAATGTTCGACTGGTCCTGTCCATGATCTCGAGCACCCATCTCGTTTATGGCTTTTCGAAAAATAGAATGCACTCTGTAGAACTTCTCGTATTCATGGATATCCTCATTTCCCTCCTCCTTGTTTAATGCCACTAAATCATCGGAGAGCTCCATGAAATGGTTGAAAGTGTCTACTATCTACGAAACATATCTGCGAAATCTCCAAAGTTAAGGCTGCGAGTTATTTGCCCCTTGCAGGCAAGAGGACCTTAATCACTGGTTGTCCGAATTCGATGATGTTGCTGTTACGGTGGGCTGGGATAACTTGCAGAAATTTATTTATGCAAAACAGCTTCTGATTGGAGCAGCCAAGCTTTACATCAGAAGTGTGACAGGAGTTAGGGGTTGAATCGAGCTAAAAGAAGCATTGAAACAAGATTTTGGAAAAAAGTTATGTTTGTCGGAAATACATAAGATTTTGGGGCAGAGGCAGAAGCAGCCGATTAATCTCGACGAAGAAAGCTTAGTTTCATACCAGGCATACTAGATAGCAAAGTGAATAAGGCAAGACTGTATCGCGCCAAATCTGTTAGGGAACTCAAGGACGAAATTTTTATACATGAGAAGATGAAGGGTAAAGGAAATATAAAGGAAAGTTTTAATAAGGAAGTGTCAGGTAAACAGAATCAGCGTAATTTTTAATGAAAGTGCTTCAAATGTAATAGTGAGGGCCACATCGCAAATGATTGCAAAGACAAAGTAGTTTGCTATAACTGCAACAAGAAAAGAAACATCTCGAAGCACTATGATGAGAAGAAAACCAAAGTTTCCGTTAAGAATGAGTCTGCTAATCTGCTAGAGGCTAAAGCTGCGAAAGGCCTAATTTACAAGATGCTGACAGTTAATGAAGTGGCGTTTGTAGCCATGATTGACTCAGGATGCAATTTGTGCTTGATACGAGAGGACATTTTCAGAAGTTTTGATGGCCTAAAGCTTAGTCCAGTAGTTAAACACCTAAGAGGAAACTTCTGTTTTGGACAAAGTTGACTAGTCTCATCTGGATAACAATCAAAAGCTAGAGATGGAGCAGCTTGTTTCAGGGTATAAGCCAGAAAAATCTATTACTCACCTAAGAGTATAAAAATTGTATTGGAAGACGACATTCCAGTTTATCAACGCCCAAGACGAACCTCGTATAAGAACAAGTGTTTTATTTAGAAACAGCGGATCAAGAAGATTTTGCTGTGACTACCGACGGCTCAATCAGAAAATCAAGAAGGACAATTTTCCGATGAGTTTAATTGACGACGTTCTGGACAGGATGCAAGGATCGAAAACATTTACAACTCTTGACATGATGAACGCATTCTTTCATGTACCGATTGACGAACAATCCAGGAAGTTTACAGCATTCGTAATACATAACGGTATTTGGCATCTCCAACTCTTCAGCTGTATTCAATCGGAATTTTACCGCTACCTTGAGGGGTCTCATTCAAAGTCAAGCAATCGTAGTTTATATGGACGATATTATCGTGCCAAGTAGGGACGAAAACGAGAGACTGCAGGCGCTGGAAAAAGTTTTGAAAGTAGCTTCGAAGGCAGGACCACGCATTAAAATGGGAAAAAGCACAATTTTTGATGAGCAAAATAAATTTTCTAGGCTACACCATCGAGAACGGAACCATAGCACCAACTAACAAAAAAGAGGAAATCATAAGCATTGCACATTTCGGTATCAAAAAGGCTCATGACATTTTAGAAAAGAGTTATTTCATCCCAGGAATCCAGCAAAAATTCGAAAGAGTAGTCAAAGGATGCGTTGAATGTCTGATCATTGAGTCCTAGCGAGGAAAGAAGGAGAGTTTACTCAATTCCATTGACAAGGCTCAAGAACCTCTTGAAACATATAATATCGATCACGTTGGTCCTCTGACAGATACGAAAAAGAAATATAACCATATTCTGGCGGTAGTTGATAGCTTTTCCAATTTTGTTTGGCTTTATCCAATAAAATCGACAGGATCCGAAGAAGTTCTAGAAAAACTCGAGAAGCAAGCAGCAGTCTTTGGCAACCCAGACAGGGGAGCCCTGACAGGGGTACTGCATTAACATCTGGATTGTTCAAGGAGTACTGGCGCCGCGCAGGAATTCAACTACTTCACATCACCAAAGGCATGCCTAGGGGCAACGGTCAGGTGGAAAGAATTCCACAAAATTGTGATACCAATGTTGAGCAAGATTTGCCAAGAAGACCCAGCAAATTGGTATCGCTACGTAGACAGAAATCAAGAGATAATAAACAGCACTCCACCTCGAACTACCAAAAATAGTCCGTTTAAGATTCTGACTGGATTAGATATGCGAAAAAAAGACGATGATTTAAGAACATTTTTTGAAGACTTAGGTATAGAAGACATAAGTAATGAGCGAGAAGAAATATGTAAAAAAGCTCAGGAAAATATTGAGAAAGTGCAGCAAGAGAACCGAAAGAACTTTAATGAGAAAAAAAGGTTGAAACTGATTATACTGTAGGAGAATGGACACAGTATGGAACTGGGATGAAACTTCGTCCACTGACCAACATGACACCAATTGAAGCGTGGACTGGTAAGAAGCCTTCGGTCAGTCAAGAGCGGCAAGAGGTCGAGAAGAGAGACGTCCTTTTCGATGAGGGTGACATTGGAACGCATTACTCTGAAGTTGAGATGATTTTTTTTGATTGGCAGCGAACCGAGCTGTGGCCAAGATATTCTATGGAAATTCTCCGAGAGGGCTGAAGTCATTACTGGTGGAAACGACGTCAAAGATAAAGCCGGCGGAGAAAGAGCGGATATACTTGGAAAATTGGTTGCAAGAGATGTACAAATACCCTCAACGTATAGCGAAGCGGTGAATATTCTATATAGTGGCGCGAAGCGATGCGTTGTGAATATGATGCTTTCATTATGAATCAGACGGGGAAAGTTACCGATCCACCTGACAGCCCATCGGCTGTAAATGGGTGTACAGTGTGAAACGTGACGCAGATGGCAACTTTGTAAGGTTTAAGGCTCTTCAAGTGGCAAAAGGATGTTCTCAGCGTTATGGTGGCTGGAAGACAATGGAACATTAAACATCGATATGGCGATAGTAATATTGCATGATCTATTGTTTACGTTGATGATCTCATTATCGTTGTGTCTACATTTTTTGTAAAAATACCTTAGGTTCTGGGCTAGATTCTATTAATACAGCTACCACTTTCCTCTTGCATATGGCATCCATCTGGCGGCAGTACGTCGTGCGATATTCAGGGTATTTCGCGACCGACACAATAAGTTGAGCAGGATATGCTGTGTATTTAGAATACTTACACCAACACTCCGCGGGCAGCAATATACAAGATATGTTTGCAATTTGTTTGCAAATACCAATATCCTTGCAGAAGGTATTATAAATTTAGTCAAAAGTGTGCAACGGAGTGAAGGAGACATTTTCGACCCCATAGTGTATATATACTATTGATCAGGATCGCGTCCTGAGTTGATAAGCATATCCGTCTGTCTGTTTCTACGCGAAATAGTCTTTCAGTTTTAAAGATATCGAATTTAAACTTTGCACACATCCGTTCCTTTGCACGCAGTAATAAGTCGGAACAACGTAAATCGCTGACTATATCTTTTAGCCGTCATATAACTGATTGATCGGAAATGCCATAACTTTTGTGTTTGTAAAGTTGGAAGTTGGGATCTTCTACGGGTTTTATCTTTGGCCAAAAATATTTTTGGCCTACCAAATTTCATAAGGATCGGCCGACAATATCCTATAGCCGTCATATTACTGATTGATCGGAAATGCCATAACTTTGGTGTTTGTTAAGTTAGGAAGTTTGGATTGTCTATGGGTTTTATTTTTGACCAATCAATCCGACCCACCAAATTTCATACGGATCGGCTATATCCGACTATATCCTACAGCTGCCGTATAATTGAACGATCGGAAATGCCATAATTTTGGTGTTTTTAAAGTTGGGAAGTTGGGATTTTTTATGAGTATTATGAATGCATCATATAAATAATTTTGGAGAATATAATTTACAGAATATTCTGCAAGGGTATATCAACCTTGGCTCCGCCCGAAGTTAGCTTTTCTTTCTTGTTTTTATTTAATGTGTCACTGTCACTAATATGTTATTGGCTTTAATTAAAATGAAAATTTAGATTAGTTTTTCCAAATATAGAAAAACGAGGACCAGAAGGCAAAAAAACAAATACTTGCTAAAACGACTCTACGGTTAAACTTCCAAAAAGGTCGGCTTAACTGACTTAGGAACAAAATATACAGTGGTGAACTTAATTGTTGGCCCAGCAAGCATTGCTCCTGAAAACAGGAACATAAGCCTTTTGATTAATGAAATTATTATTAAATCATACGGGAAGGTTGAAAGGACCTAAATTGATTCGATATATTTTTCCCTACACTAAATGGTTGTTTTTGACTTTACAAATCAATTGATTTCTTCTAGGAGCAATTCGTTTGTAGAAACCATCATGCAGGGCCTGCAAAAAGGATGATAGGTGAATATTCTTACTGTTTCTGAATGAGAGGGACTGTATTAATTTTTGTATAGGCTTTGAGATTTTATTATTGTTAAGCGGTTTTACAATGTGTTTTGCAATTAGCGATCGGTTGCGGTGAAGTCAATTATATGAATGCCCAAAAAAGAGCTGAACAAACAGAATGCAAAAAAACGCGTGATATTTCAATACTAATGCAGATTTACTGCATTTTCGGCTATGCGTATGAGCTTAAATCGTGTAATGTTTAAATCCATCGTTGAACCTTGACCTGCAAATGTATCCAGCGCTGCATTATTGTTAAGCGGTTTTACAATGTGTTTTGCAATTAGCGATCGGTTGCAGTGAAGTCAATTATATGAATGCCCAAAAAAAGAGCTGAACAAACAGAATGCAAAAAAACGCGTGATATTTCAATACTAATGCAGATTTACTGCATTTTCGGCTATGCGTGTGAGCTTAAATGGTGTAATGTTTAAATCCATCGTTGAACCTTGACCTGCAAATGTCTCCAGCGCTGCAGTCTGATGATGTTTACATCGAGGAAAGATGGCTCTGGTACGAAAGTTAGATGCTGGACCTGTTAGAAAATGAGAAAGGGTTAGCGAGTTAAGGCTGTAATCGCTGGGTGCGCACAAAGGTCGAGATTTCAAAAGCCCTTCAATCTGAATCAACAGGGTGGAATATTCCTCGAATGTCGAGACCAAAAGCGTTTGAAAGCGGCTATAAAAGCGGATGTTGTCAAATCGCTGAACAGTTTAATGTGTATCGCTTTTGTAGAGAGACAAACGAAGATGGCAAACCAAGCTTTGCCAAATTTTGGAATCCGACATGTAGAGGCTTTGATCGTCACAGGTCCAGCGAAATCCAATCCAGTGTGAAGAAAACAGCAGGCGGGTTGAACTCAAAACTCGGGTAGACCAGCCATAAGTTAAGAACTCGTATGTCGTCTTTGGAAGAAGCAAGTTCTGCAATTAAATAGGGTTTTACGGTCAACGTGTCAAGCTCCTAGAATCCAATATCTTTGTCATAGACTATGAAACGTATAATCAACTTCAGCATTTAGCGATGCAGCATGTTGAAAGCTATTGGAGATTCCTTAGGCAGGATTATGGGATGTTTTGCGTTTTGTCATTGTCGATGCGAAAACCAAAACGTTTTACTCTCTGCTCGTCCAAAAAAGAGGTGTAGGAGATCAACTTCGAGTTCTTTTTTAATGGCTGTCCGGTGTTTAACTACTTGTAAACCACTTTGAAGAACTCCCTTTGAACGTGAGTCAATATCATAAATCGGGGATATTGTAGCTCCCTCGCTGACAAAAACGGTAAAAGTTGATTCCTCCCACGAAGACGATAAACGAAACGAAAGAAGTAGCTGAGAATCTTCAACAAACGAGACCATGAAGAGCCTTTGGTTCGGCCCGCGAATGACAATTGCAATCCGTTTTTGCGTCAGCCAGAGACTAACAGAGCCACTTCCACCATCGATGGGATCTGATGGGATGCCATCAGATCGCTTGTGAGCAGAAAGAACCTTTTTAGATACATGGGTCGACTTTTGCGGACCCTTTCCCACTTCATAAAAATAGCGTGGCAAGCAGCCGTACAAGACGTACGCATCGATTTTCGTTTGTTTTCCCTCGAAGGGTATTCACATCGAGTTGGTGTCCAAAGTATCAACAAACCTATTTTTGCTTTGCATTCGCAGATTTATTGCGCGCCGTGGTGAACTCTGAACTGAACTCTGAACTGAACTCTGTAACGACCTAATTCTTTATTTTCTGCTCGCTACGTAAACGTGCGGCTAGCTCAGAGAGGTTGTGAGTTCGTTCCACCAAATTTATATTGAGTGACTGCCCGTGTTGCGTGTTAGATGTTCCCTAGACAGTTCCCCGCAAGACTTAACCTTTCTTGTACAGCTCCTTGAAAGACTTGACTTACCGCAACTGTTTCCCTTAAAGACATTTCCATACAGCTCCTTGAGAGATTATTTCCCCAGAATGTTTCCCTGCTCCCCAGACAGTTCCCCGTTCCCCAGACTGTTCCCAGTTCCCCAGACAGTTCCCAGTTCTCCAGACAGTTCCCTGCGTGGGATTTGAATTTTCCCCCCCAGACATTTCCCCTAACTAAAAGACACCATTTCGATTTCCCTCGGTCCGGCAACTCCTTGGAACCTTACCACGATCGCGTTTCTCGTGGTGTGTTGCCATCGTCGTTGCCTTTTCGTTGTCTTAAGTTGCCATTTGAATTTTCGAACATAAAAATGATCAATTTGTAAACCCATCGATCGCAACTATCGATCAACCGCCTATCTCGGCGCCCCCATCCCTATTGCCTATTTCCGGCAAACCATAACTCCCAAATGAAAATAAACAAACCAACTTTTCGGTTTAAAACCTTAAAAAGCTTTTTATTGGGCCTTCACCACCCCGCCCGCCACCAGGATGCGGTAGCGGACGTCATCTACCACTAGCATCTTGGCCCAGCGGCTCCTCCGAGCCCTCTTCACTTGCTTGCTGGCCTGGGATGCCAACCTCGGCGGCCAGCCGGGCGAATTTGGGCGGCCGTGCAGCTGGCTCTCCCGGCGGCGGCCACACCCAGAGCCCCTTCTGCAGATCCTCCTGGGGAGACTTTATATACAGCTTCCAAAATTACTTTCTTCCCCGAGGATACATGCCGAAGCTGGCGGACCACGTCAGACAAAGGAAGCAAGCCAACGGGGAAAGCTTCAAAGATTTCATGGTGGACATGCAGGCCCTGATGCGGCCACTGAATATGTCGACCAAAGAAACGCTGGAGAGGATACGGCACTCCGAATGTTCGTTCGCCCATGCGAATGTCGAAATTTGGATACCTTGATGGCGCTGGCAGACGAGTTTGAGGAGCTCGACCAGCAGTGGGAGAAATTCGAGTTGGAAAACAATCCCCGCAAGCAGCAAGGGCAGAGCCACCCAGTACCAAGTCCACGAGCAGACCAGGGTGAGGTGCGCAGGTACGCACAACCACGAAATACTCCGCGCGGCCACGAACCAGCAAACTATCGCGGCGGATACGTAGCAAATCCTACCCAGGCCTGCCGCAGACCACTGGGCGAAGGTATGCCGAAACCAACGGCTTACGTTCTGCTGGCGATGCGGAAAAATAGGAGTTCGGACGGTTCAGTGCTGTTCCGGGTCAGGAAACGCCCAGTGACCCATGCCTCCAAAGGGCGGCCAGGGATCGCAAGGTGCTGCTGGGCGACTTGCAGGCGGATGAAATGCAACTGTCCGCCACGGTGCTCATAGGTGAAAGTAAAATTAAGGCCACGGTGGATACCGGCGCCACGGCGAGCTTCATCAGCGAAGAACTGGCGGACAGGCTACAGGCGGCAGGAAGAGTCGGACCCACGAGAAGGCAAGTACGGAAGGCAGACGGTCACTGCGGGGAAATAAAATCACAGCTGGAGACCAAAATTGGACTGGGAACGAAAACAATTTCAATGGAGCTGCTGATTTTACCAGGACTGATCGACGCCCTGGTGTTGGTATGGAATTTCCTCAGTCGAAGTCGAGTACGCAGGGCACAGCGCGTCGATACCGGCAAAGGATAGAGGATGGCTGGAGGAAAAACTGTCAGTGGCAATAGTTGAAACACCCAAAAGATTTGCGGAATAGGATGTGGAGGGATTTCTAAAAGCCGAGTTGGACGAACTGGAAGGCATAAAGGGAACATCCAACGTGGCCGTACATAGGATCACCATGAAGGACGACCAACCAGTCAAACAGCGGTACTACCCTAAAAATCCAAAAATGCAGGGTGAGATAAATGCCAAGGTAGACGAGCTGCTGGAATAAGGATGTATCGAGCCGTCTAGGAGTCCCTACAGTTCACCAATAGTCATGGTGAGAATGGATGCTGTGTGTGGATTTCCGGCAAATAAACGCGAGGTCCGTAAAGGACGCATACCCAATGCCGATGATAAATTATATCCTGGACCAGCTGCGGGAGGCGAAGTATATTAGCAGTCTCGACTTAACGGACGGTTACTGGCAGATCCCCTTGGATGCAGACAGCAGGCAGTACCCGGCGTTTACTGTACCAGGGAAGGGCGTGTTCCAATGGAAGGTGATGCCATTTGGCTTACACTCCGCGTCGGCAACATTCCAGCGGGCGTTGGATCAGGTCATTGGACCAGAAATGATTCCGCACGCTTTCGCGTATCAGGACGACATTATTGTCATCGGACGAACGCTAGAAGAGCATATGGGAAACCTGAAGGAAGTGTTTAGGAGACTACGGGCTGCCAACCTGAAAGTAAATGCGGAAAAACGCAAGTTTTTTAGAAAGGAACTGAATCGCATAACAGACCAAGGCATCGGAATAGACCCAGAAAGTGTATCGGCAAGTGCCTTAATAAAACACCCGGCCAACGTTAAGGAGTAAGGAGACAATACTTGGGAGTGACGTCGTGGTACAGGCGTTTTGTGCAAGATTTTGCAACGTTGGTGCATCTATTGATTAACCTGCTCCGAAAAAGCACAAAATGGGAGTGGACAGAGGACCATCAACAGGCGTTTGAAGCTGTCAAGGCCAGGCTAATCGCAGACCCAATCCTAGCATGCCCAGATTTTACAAAACGTTTGTGCTGCAGACCGACGCCAGCGATTACGGGCTCGGTGCTATTCTCACGCAGAATTCCGACCAAGGCGAGAGGGTAATCTTCTAGAGGGAAAGAAATTTCTCAACGACTGAGAAGGAATGCCTGGCAATTGTGTGGGCCATACGCAAGTTAAGACCATACTTGGAGGGCTACGACTTCAAAGTGACGGATAACATGACACTGAATCGGTTGAATAGCATCGATAGCCCAACCGGAAGAATTGCACGATGGGCGCTGGAACTGCAACAATATGACTTTAAGATCGCGTACAGAAAGGGCCAGCTGAATATAGGAGCAGACGCACTATCGCGACAGCCACTGTCAGAAACTTGTCTGGATAAGGGATATGCGGAGCAAGATATCCCAAAATCCCCAAAAATATCCAGACTACATGACGGAAAGCCGACCAGCTCTATCGACAATTGCCAGAGTCGCAGCAAGATACCATTGGCCGGCAATGCACAGCTGCCTACGGTATAAGCCAAGCCAACTACAGGCGGCCGGAAAAATGCTAACCCAAGAACCGAAAGAGCCGTGGGCCACAGTATGCGCAGATTTCGTCGGACCACTGCCTCGCTCCAAATACGGGAATTCTATGCTACTAGCTGGTAGATAGGTTCTCCAGGTGGACCGAAATGGTGCTAATGCGCAGGGCAACGACGGAAACTCTGGAAAAGGCGATACGCGAGCGGATTCTCGCAAGATATGGCGTACCCCAGCTGCTGATCACAGACAATGGCGTTCAATTCCCCAGCAGGGCGTTTAAAAAATTCCTGGATGAATTAGGCGTCCAACACTAGTTCACGGCCCCATACACGCCCCAAGAAAAACCGACGAAGACAGCCAATAGGACGGGAAAAACGATGATCGCCCAGTTCACCGGGGCAGACCAAAGGACTTGGGACGAAAAGTGGCCTGAATTGCAGTTGGCCGTGAATACGAGCGTGGCTGAATCCACGGGATATTCGCCCGCTTTTATTACGCAAGGAAGAGAGCCCAGGTTACCCAACGCACTGTACGACGAAGGGACAATCGGCACAGGAAGGCAAACTTAAACTCCGGCCGAGGACGCACAGAAGCTGAAAGAAATCTTTGAGCTGGTGAGGCGAAATATGGAAAAGGCAGCGCAGGATCGGGCACGTCACTACAATCTCCGTAGACGCCCATGGAAACCGAACATCGGTGACACAGTCTGGGCTAAGGAACACCATCTGTCCAAGGCTGCAGAAGGATTCGCCGCAAAATTGGCACCAAAGTACGATGGGCCGTTTAAGATAATAAATTTTAATTCACTGGCAAAGAAAAAACCGCCAACATCAGCCAATTAAAACCACAATGCATTGGTGGCCAGAACCGAGGATCAAAGTCGGACTTAGCGGGGGCCAACTGTAAATCCAAAGAGAGGGAGAGGACGATACACAGTAGGAAGGGTCATAGGATTCGGATACCGTTACCGGGTAACGCACACCATAGAGAGGAGCCGTTGGAGCCCCGTAGCAAGGGAGAGTCCACAGGCCGCCGCGGATAACGGAACCAGGAACATAGGAAACCGAGGTGTCGTCAGCGCGAGAGCGCCACAAGACGGGCCTATTTAAATCAGGTCGCCAACATGAACGTAGACAGCAGCAGCAGCAGTAAGTCCGTGAGGGGAGAAAGGCGGTGAGGCAGCACTGGGCAACAGCCAGCGACGAGATGGAGGCGGGACTCAGGTTCCGCACTCCAGCTGCTGGCGTCCCCCCTAGTGACGCGGTCCCCGTCACCGAACCCAGAGACGGAGGACGAAGGACGAATCTCCGACGTGGATCTGGAGTCGGAGGATGAGGCCGGGCTCCGGCCGTCAGGGCAGGAGACCGAGGCACCGGTCATCGACCTGTCCTCGTCAGAGGAGGAGGAGGACACCGGGACGGAGACGGTGAGTCCGGATGGCATTCCGGAGGATCCGGAGGGCCGCAGCCGGATTCGGGCGGATTCACTTGGGCGACGCAGCGCCATCGGGCCGCCCGGAGGAGGTGAGGCGGATATTCGAAGCACGGGCGGACGTGGTGGTCCACCACCGTCACCGCCGTCGCCGCCCAAGGCAGCAACACCGCCACCACCGTTGCCACCGCAGGCAACGTCTCACCGTCTCCGTCCCGGTGTCCTCCTCCTCCTCTAACGAGGACTGGTCGATGACCGGTGACGTTTTTGGTCTCCAGCTGTGATTTTATTTCCCCGCAGTGCCGTCTGCCTTCCGTACTTGCCTTCTCGTGGGTCCGACCCTTCCTGCCGCCTCCAGCCTGTCCGCCAGCTCTTAGATGATGAAGCTCGCCGTGGCGCCGGTATCCACCGTGGCCTTAATTTTACTTTCACCTATAAGCACCGTGGCGGACAGTTGCATTTCATCCGCCTGCAGGTCGCCCAGCAGCACCTTGCGATCCCTGGCCGCCCTTCGGAGACCGGGGTCGCTGGGCGTTTCCCGACCCGGAACATCGCTGAACCGTCCGAACTCCTATTTTTCCGCATCGCCAGCAGAACGTAAGCCGTTGGTTTCGGCATTCCTTCGCACAGTGGTCTGGACACCCGCATCTGCGGTAGGATTTGCTACGTATCCGCTGCGATAGTTTGCTGGTTCGTGGCCGCGCGGCTTATTTCGCGGTAGTGCGTCCGGGTCCTCCTGGCACCGCCTGCACACCGCACCCTGGTCTCTTCTTGGCTTTGGTACTGGGTGGCTCTGCCCTTGCTGATTGTTTTCCAGCTCGAATTTCTCCCGCTGCTGGTCGAGCTCCTCAAACTCGTCTGCCAGCGCCATCAAGGTATTTAAATTTCGACATTCGTATGGGCGAACGAACATTCGGAGTGCCGGTGTGCTGTTCCTTTATCCTGTCCAGCGTTTCTTTGCCCGACATATTCAGTGGCCGCATCAGGGTCTGCATGTCCACCATGAAATCTTTGAAGCTTTCCAGAAGAAAGTAATTTTGAAAGCTGTATATAAAGTCTCCCCAGGTCTCCCAGTGCCGATTGTTGGCGATAAACGACTTTAAGGCTCTGCCTTGTAGCAGCTCCGGCACTGCTCGTGTGATTTGGTTTATGTCGAGACTGTAAGTCACGACTGACCACACTACTTGCTCCAAAAATTCCAGCGGCTTGTCGTTTCCGTCGTAGCTGAAATTCCACTCCCGGACCTGCTTGGCCACCTTCGCGTAGTCCTGCTTGTGCGTCCTGGAAATCTCTTTTCTTTCCCGACTACTCTCCAGCTGCAGGCTTGCGCGGCTTGCGATGCTCGACACATCCAAGCTCGCTATCAGACCCTCGGGACTTGCGGTTGTGAGCTTGAATTTTGGCGTGGGCATTTTTCGGAATTTCTTCTCCAGGCCCGTTACCAAATCGGCGATGTCCTGCTCCTCTGCAGTATGGTCGTTGAAGTCTCCCAGAGTCTTCCTCATCGACTCGACTGAGCCCTCCAGTTCTATTCCCAGAACTTGACTCACCTCGTCGAAGTCCTCTTTCCTGAGATTATAAATCCAGGACTTCCCCATCTCGGAACTTTTGTTTCCTTGGTCAGGACACTCACTCTTGGGCGCCAGATGTAACGACCTGATTCCTTATTTTCTGCTCGCTACGTAAACGTGCGGCTAGCTCAGAGAGGTTGTGAGTTCGTTCCACCAAATTTATATTGAGTGACTGCCCGTGACCAAAGAATAACGCCAGAAATGATTAGGTTGGTGCTGGTTTATTGCTTCTCTAAATATAGCCTTATTGCTGTTATTCTGCTGCCCGTTGTCGCTGTCTTCTGCTGCGCTACTCCTGGCTCGCTGCTGCGCTGCTCCTGGTGTGCCGCTGCGTCGCTCCTGGCTTACCGGCTTGCTGCTCCTGGTGACTGAGATCGGGATGGCTCCACCAACAACCCTGGATGTTATGCGAGCTGTAATATGAAGTAAAATCAAAACTCTGCATTTTATATTTATTTTTATTGAAAAATGAATTAGTTATAACATGCGTTTGGTTCGGGGCTCCTTTCGTCAATGTTCCCGCTTGACTTAAGAACAATTGGCTTGGCTTAGAATTCACATAGCTGCGTGAGCAGCGCCGCGGCCAAAGCTTATATATCTAAATATCTATATAAATGCATATGTGCCACTGCAGAGCAGCGGTCAATGCTTATGCATAAGTGTATATAAGCGGCGCAAGTAGTAGCCGCGCATGAGGGAGAGGGTGTTATGCTCACACGGTAACCGAATGGACGGCCGCGCATGCAGACATGCCGGCTCAGCATTTAGGATGTTCATAACATTGTTGTGTGGGTCGAATTACTCTGCACTTGAAGTGCTGGGAATATTAAGACCTAAATAAATGCCACAATGTTGCAGTGATATAAGTGGTACAGTGTGTACCCGATATGTGAGCATACTACATCTCTCTCCCTTTGAGAAATAACGTAATTTATGGAGTTATTTGTATTTATGTTGTATGTGTAATATATATGTATGTTTATAAAAATTAGAAAATTATAATATACAATTTTTTTTGTGGTTAATATTGTAAATATTAGAAGAGTTTGTAAATCAAAACTTGAAAATTTATGCGACTATTTCTTATTATTTATTATTATATATTTTTTCGTATATGAATTCCAATATTCATTATTATGGTGAAGAGATTAAATTTGATGTAATTTTATTTTTCTCTTATGAATGGCCATTCTACAAAATATATTCTATAAAAGTTTTTTTAGTCTATCCTTGTGAACTATCTGAGTTTTGTTTTTTGTATTTAAAATTGTTATATTATTATTAGGTCTTATCTTCTTTACCGTATAGGGTCCTGTATATTTAAAGTCTAGCTTATGGCCAGTTTCATTTTTTAATAAAACCTTGTCTCCTATTTCTAATTCAAAATCTATGCTATTTTTGTCGTATCTATCTTTTTGTTTTTACCTTCTAGTTTCTAGCATTATTCTGGCTCTTTTATATGCCTGTTCTAATCTAAATTTAGATTCCTTAGCATAATCTTCTATATTATATAATGGCTCTATTCTATCTATGCTATTGAAATGGTTTTGGTAAGTTCGAAGATTTCCCGAATACTAATTCGTATGGAAAATAATCATGTGCCATAGAGGGAGTTGTGTTAAAGCAGTATACGAAGTATTTTAGCCATACATCCCAATCTGTTTTATCAACTGAGATATATGAGTGTATGAACTCGTTAAGTGTTCTGTGGCTTCGCTCCACTGTTCCGACAGTCTGGTGATGGTGTGCAGTAGAATTTATGTTTTTGATATTTAAATTTTTACATACATCTTCAATTATTGAATTCTTATATTCTGTTCCCATGTCCGTAATGAACGTCTTCATTGGACCGTACTTCAGAATAAAACCTTCAAATATGGCTTTGGCTATTGTTTTTGCACTTTTATTTGGAATTAATATTGCTACAAGGTATTTTGTTAAATCGCAGATTAAAGTAACTGCGTATTCATTCCCTTGTTCAGACTTAGGCAGTGGACCGATCGTGTCCACGGGTAACCTGTCGAAAGCTGTTTGTGGTGTTTCAGTAATGGTTAATGGTGTTTTTGTGTGCGTGGTTATTTTCGCTTTTTGGCATTTTAGACATTTTCGTATGTACTCTTTAATATATCGAGTCATACCTTTCCAAAAGTAATGTCTTTTGACCTTGGCCAAGGTTTTGGTAATGCCAGTGTGACCTCCTTGAATTGGTTCATCATGGTATGTAGACATAATAGCTTCTTTTTCTTTTTCAGAATTTATTAGGGTCACCGAGTTGAGTTGGCTGATTTTATGTATACCGGCTTGCGTTTCAAGCCTTTGGAAAAACTGACCTAAATCGAGGACTCCATTGGTATAAAATCGCTGACATCATATCTTTCAGTAATTGTTTGTCCATGTTTAAATAGACATAGCATATTTTTTACATGCAATGTCGTACTTCGTACTTTTACGTACTTCGTCATTGTTTATGACTCCGTATACGTTGGGCTTTGAAGCTTTTTCTATAGATTCTCTAGGCAAGTCTTTTTCTTTTTCTCCTGCGCAGGATTTCTGTCTACTTTGGTATTTGTAGTGACTTTATTTATATTTCTGGTTATATTTTGTAGTTCTTTAATGATTATTCTTGATAACGCATCGGCTACGTAATAGTCTTTACCCTTCAAATATTCAACTGTGAAATTGTATTCTGGAACTTGTTTGGAACTTGGGTTAGTCATTGAGAAGAAGTATGTGAAAGGTCTGTGATCTGTTTTGATAGTGAAATGTTTGCCATAAATGTATGGTCGAAAATGTAATATTGCCCAGTGTATAACAGCTAGTTTCTGCTCGGTAGTGCACTTATTACTTTCTCCCTTCGTAAAGGCTCTTAATGCATATGCAATGGGAAGTTGGAGTCCGTTATGGTTTTGAGTTAAAACCGCTCCACATACTTGCTTACTTGCATCAGTAATTATACAAAATTCTTTACTGAAATCGGGATATTGTAGCAAGGTAGGTTCCATAAGTTTCGTTTTTAAATATTCGAATTCGTTTTGGCATTCAGCTGTCCATTTAAAAGGAACATTCTTTTTACATAATCGTGTTATGTGCCGTGAATAGTCGGCAAAATTTTTTATAAATCGTCTGTAGTAACTGCAGAATGCTACAAAACGTCTTGCGCTGTCTGCATCATGTGGGACTGGATAATTCAGTATGACGTCATATTTCTTGTTGTCTGGTAGTATTCCTTTATCTGTGAACTTATGTACTAGAAAAGTCACCTCATGGATAAAGAAAGAACATTTTTGTGGATGTAACTTCAGGTTGTATTTCCTACATTTCTCAAAAACATCTGTTAAGTTTTTAAGCATATGTTGTTCGGAACAACCTATAACTATTAAGTCATCCATATAAAGGAATGCTTGTGAAGGTTCAAGTCCGGAGAATGCAATAGTCATCATTCTCTGAAATGAATTTGGCGCCAAAAGGTAATCGCGTGAAGCGATACGAGCCATTGCTCGTTGAAAAGGAAGTTATATCTCTTGAGCTTTTTTCAAGTTATATTTGGTGAAATCCTGTCATTAAATCAAGACATGTAAAGTATTTTGCTCGACCTAGCTGATGTAAAATATCATCAATTCTAGGGAGTGGAAATTTATCGGTAGGTAATTTTTTATTTATCTGACGATAGTCAACTACTAATCGCCACTTCTTTTGTTCGGAACCTGGGGCTGATTTTTTAGGGACAAGAAATAATGGGCTATTGTATTCAGATACAGAGGTTTCGACAATCCCGTCGGTGATTAATTTTCCGACTTGCTTTTGAATTTCGTCCGCCTGACTATGTGGGCTTCTATAGTTTTTTATGTATACAGGTTCATCATCTTTTAATCTCAGTTTTTGTTTGTAGAAATTATTCGTGCTAATTGGTTCTGTTTCTAATCCGAATATGTCATTATAATTTTTACATAAGTTTGAGAGTTGTGATTTAAATTGTGGGGGGAAATTTTTTGACAATTGGGATAATACAGACTTTTCTCTAGTTTCTTTGTTTCCTTCGACTACTTCGTAGTTCAATAGTGATTCATATGATAAATTATTCGCACTGACCACTTTATCTACGTGTGTTGTACTCAGCAGACTTATGAAAGCGTTTTGTGTTGTAGCACGGTACTTGCTATATAAATTCCATGCTCAATTTCTTGAGTTGGAATTAATACACTGTCCTCTTTTGAATTTAATTTTATTTTTCTAATGACTTGTGATCTTGCTTGCAAAAGAATTTAGTTATTGCCAGAACTGTATGCTATTGGAACATAAATTGGAAATTTTAAATTGTTTGGTCGTATTATAAGCCAATCTTCAGATGGCTGAAAGTCTAGTTGGCAGTTGTATTTTTTAATGAAATCAATTCCTAAAATGCCATCACAAGGGACAGCTAAGTGTGAGTCTATGATATGAAAATCGTGTGGGATTATGTACTTGGTAGTCTGTATTTCATTTGATGTTAAGCCTTTGGCTTATTCCCCGAATATCTATTATGTTATTATCTTGTATGTTTTGAAATATATCGGAATTTTCTTTTACTAAAGAGATTTCGGCACCTGTGTCTACCAAAAATACAAGTTCCTTTCCGGTAGCCACATGAGTGAATGAGACGAATATATTCTGACTGAGATTAATAGTATGGACTGTTACGTTCTCTACTGTTGAGTATTTAAAGGGGTTTGGGGGTTTTCCGAAGTGTCATTGGCTACTC
Source organism: Drosophila fuyamai (assembly GCA_018153365.1). Lineage (NCBI taxonomy): Eukaryota > Metazoa > Arthropoda > Insecta > Diptera > Drosophilidae > Drosophila > Drosophila fuyamai. The sequence continues at coordinate 751,051 of JAECXW010000540.1, forward strand.
TTACATTATTTGTATTATTGTTATTGTAGCCTCTGTTCGAGTTGCCACGGCCCCTTGAGTTTCCTCTGTAGTTGCCGGAACCATTATTATGGTTGGTATTGTTGTAGTAACTATAATTGTTACTACGACCTCTGAAATTACCTCTATAACTTCCGCGTCCGCGGTTTCCGCCGCGCTGTGTATAGTTATTGTAGTAGAGGACCGAGTTTGGTTGTCCAGTTGCTTCTGTGCAACTGTTTACGAATTTTGAAACGGCGTCATTCATTGTGTTGAAATTGCCGGCTTGCATGATAAGTTTTACCTTATCAATCGTGCAGTTATTGGTCATTGCTTTCACTGCATGCTGTGTGGAATAACTTCTTGCTAGTTCTAGTGTTAAACCGTCTGTTATGTACGCACTTTCTAAAGCCTTCGTCATCTGCTCAATCTCTGATGTGTATTGATTCGCAGTTTTATTGCGTTGCTGTAGATTCATCAGCTTTGCTGACAATACTTCTACAGTCTCGCCTTTGACGTTACTTTTTAATTTGGCAATTACTTCACCTACCGTTGTTTCGTTTCCAATCAGATTTCTGGCTACACCCTTTAGCTTTGTCTTTATTATAGAGACTGCTAGGTTTTCGTGTTCGCCTTTTATTGACTCTTTTATTGACTCTATTATATGTAATGCATCAATGAAACTGGTTAAGTTTTCTGCTTTACCATCGAAAACTGGTATAAGCTTTGATGCGGTGTTAATGAAGTCAATATTTGTTTGTGCCATTTTAAAGTTGTTGTTCTCAGTTATGTTTGCTCTTGAGTCTGAGTCTGAGTCTGTTGTATTATCTACGTTTGATAATAAAACGGCAGGGATAGTAAGATTATTTAAATCTTCTTCCTTTATTTTCGTGTTTAACTCTGCTGACTCTGTCTGATCGACGCCAGTTGACTCTTCCAATGTTAATTCTTCATCCTTTTCAACTGTTATTGCGGTATTAAGAGTGGTCGGTACAGAGATATCTAAGTTGAATTTTTCTTTTATCGATATTAGATTTTCTCTGAGCCTTTTTAAAAATTTTGATACTTTTGACCAATGATCATCATTTAATTTTTCTCGTCGCCCATGTATTAATATTCGCGCCTCGTTTAAGCAGTTTACTAGTATTTCTGCATGTTTCTTTATTGTGCTTCCTTGAATTGGTCTATTTTGATTAGGAGATTTGTAGGATTTATCGAATTCTGTTTTTATTTACCATAAGGATCGTGGTTTCACCGAGTATAAGATGGTAATCCACGACCTCCTTTACTGAGACGTATGGCAAAGTATTTAGGATTAAACCCTTTATTTTTTTATTGCAACCAAACAAAGGGCTGAATTCCAAATTGTACTTTTCCATATAATCATATTCAAATTCAGTAATGGGAATGAAGGTTTTATGACAATGAAGAATGTTTAATGCACGCATTATAAATTGTGGGTCTTTAATAATTATTTCAGTAAGACATCTATTTAACTCTATAGTATTAGATGCCATAATTTGATTTAGGTATTTAAATGGTTCTGAGAGATATCTTTTATTCAATAAATGGGTATGAAATTAAACACTCTATCCTTTCTCTTTATACCCTTGCAGAGGGTATTATAATTTTGGTCAAAAGTGTGCAACGCAGTGAAGGAGACATCTCCGACCTTATAAAGTATATATATTCTTGATCAGGATCACCTCCTGAGTTGATATAGCCATGTCCGTCTGTCCGTCTGTCTGTCCGTCTGTCTGTCCGTCTGTCTGTTTCTACGCGAACTAGTCTCTCAGTTTTAAAGATATCGAATTGAAACTTTGCACCCACCCTTCTTTCCTTTGCACGCAGTATATAAGTCGGAACGGCCGGGATCGGCCGACTATATCCTATAGCTGCCATATAACTGAACGATAGAAAACGCCATAACTCTGGTGTTTGTAAAGTTAAAAAGTTGGGATTTTCTTTGCTTTTTTATTTGGCCAATCAATTCGACCTACCAAATTTCATAAGGATCGGCCGACTATATCCTATAGCTCCCATATAACTATAGGAGATACCATAACTTTGGTGTTTTTAAAGTTAGGAAGTTGGGATTTTCTACGAGTTTTATATTTGGCCAATCAATCCGACCTACCAAATTTTATAGGGATCGGCCGACTATATCCTATAGCTGCCATATAACTGAACGATTGAAAATGCCATAACTTTGGTGTTTTTAAAGTTAGGAAGTTGGGAATTTTATGAGTATTTAGAATGCATAATATGAATAATTTTGGAGAATATTATTTACAGAATATTCTGCAAGGGTATATGAACTTCGGCTCCGCCCGAAGTTAGCTTTCCATTCTTGTTTTTTTTTGTATTTTTAGATCTTATCTAGATCGTTTGCTCTGCTCAAATACTTCTTCTTTATACATTTATTGTGCAACTTGTAAATTTTATAAACAACGGTTATTATTAAGAGTACTTGCACCCAATATAGGTCAATATTGTTTGGTTCTACTTTGTTAATAACGTTAGCAGTGGAGTCCACTGATTTAACGTCTACAATTCCCATTTTGGGTAGATAAGTTAAACACGAGTGACTTCAGTATTTAAAAAAATATAAATTTTAGGACACTTGGTCCGTATTTATTTGCACAAAAATTGGAACTAGATTATGTTTACAGAAATTGCCATATTTATACCCAATAACTTTGTCGCTGCCTCTGCCAACGTCGGAGCTTTGCCGTTGTCGTCGCTGCAGCGGGAAGTGGTTTAAACGCTGCAGTCAGCACTTTTTGGGAGCTTTTGACCGAAGCCGGGAAGTTGCCCTTGCACTTCTGCTTGCTGGTGCAATACCGGATGCGCGTGGCCAACTTCGGTTGCGAATTTGTTTTGTGTTAACTCCTCCACCTTTAAAATCGAGTGGCCACGCTCGATGCGGTCATTGATCTCGTTATCAGAAGCTATTTTGTTGATGAGCAGTATTTTGACCCTTTTAATCAAGAAGCGGCTAGCTAGTGCAGTTAGTCCGATGATTATTATGGAACTTATTAGAAAATCGGCTGTATGCGATGTTGTTTTTAACAGTTCCAAGGTCTTGTTATTGTTGATGTTCAGTTCTTTTACCAATTCTAATGATAGCTTTTCTTCTATCTTTTTAATGGTCATCTCAGTTTGGAGAATTGCTGGCATCGGGTGATAGTGTACCGTGTCTTTGTTGGTGAAGGTCTGTCCATCAATATTAATTGTGGATTTGCTGAAGTTACCGGAGAATTTGTTGAGTAGAATGACTCCAGGTGCGAGTTCGTCAATAACTGGAATGTGTTGGTTGTTGATTCGAGTGCAGGTGGCAGGCCGACTTTTTAATAAATTTGGTAGGCAAGAGGAATTACTTATGTCTATCATATTTCTATGTTTACAAATGGTTATCTCATTATAATTATTACATTTGGAAATTTTTGCAAAAAGTTTTCCTTTACATTTGATTACATTTTCGCTTTGAATTTTATTAACATATTGACCAATTTTTATTGGTTTGATTAAAAGTTCTTCACAATAGTTGGTGTCGGTTATAGGAATTTTAATGATATAAATAAGTGTTGGCCCATTGCTTGCTACGCTTACTTCTGCTATTTTCATGGCTTCTTCAAAATTAGTGTATGGCAACTGGTCTTGATCAAGTGTTTTTATAACTTCATTTACCTCTTCATCTCCTAATATCTGGGTGTTACTAATATCTGCTTTTGCCCATTGTATTGCGTGGTTTAAGTTGACAATTTCTTCTTTAAGCATTTTAAAGGCGCTGCCTAATAAATCTATATGTATTTTCCTTCTACTCTTAATCTTGCGGTTTTTAATTAAATTTTTTGAAATTCTAATTTCTTCGGTTATAAATGGCAATATTGGGTCGTATGTTTTTAATTTATAGTTAGCAGTGTAATTAATTTTTTCAAGTGTTTCTTCGTATTTTTCTAAGTCAATAATATGAATTAATCTGAAGGTTCCCATTTGAACCTTTGCCAGTCCGGTAATTAGAGTCAGGATATTGGATTTCGTGTAGTCAGTTATTTGTACGTCAGCAGCGCACGCAGTGAAAAGGGTTCTGTAAATGTGATTTAATTTCGAATAAGTTGTTTGTGAATAATTCCTCCAGTTTCTGTTAGTACTGTGGTGTTTCTGTCTTCTTTTACAGTTTCTTTTTATATCTGGCGGATAGTTTTGTACCTAATCTTTTATTATTTTGAACAAATATCTCGTCTCCTGGGGAATATTTTTTTATTTGATCTCTACTTTTGTTATGGTGCGTTAGGTCTTTTTCCTGAGTGGTTGTAATTCTCTCTGTAATTTTTTGTCTCTCTCTCTCTCTCAAAAAATAAGTCAACTGGTTTTCTGTTAGTGGTTGAGTGTATTGAATAATTATATTTGACAACTGATCTGTCTATAAGATCTTTTAACGAAACGTGTACTTTGTCGGCCTTTTGGCACCGAATAATTTCTGACAGTGTTGAATGGAAACGTTCGATTTGGCCGTTTGCTGAACAGTTATATGGAGGTGTTTTGTAAACTTCGATAATAAATTGATCTTGTAGCATCCGCATTACGGGAGCCGAACCAAGTGATTTCTCATTATCCATTGCTACTATTTCTGGGATACCAAAATTGATTAATAAATCTTTTAAAGGTTCTTTTATGTCTTGAGTTGCGCGAGATTTGACTATCCTAGCCTGTGCAAATTTTGAAAATTTATCTATTGCAGTCAAAACGACTTGTTTGCATGTGAGGTAAAAAACAACGTGAATAATTTGACCTAAGTATTGTGGTATTGGTGTTTTTTGTAACTCTGGTTTGTTGGGGTGTCTTTCGTATTTATGTTCCTTACAAATTTGGCATTCTTTTACAAGTTTTATTATTTTGGCCCTAATGTGTGGAAAGTAAACTTTGTTTAACAATTGTTGTTTGTTTTCATTGCTTTTTATATGTGCTCTTCTATGCTCTGTTATAATTGCATTCTCTTGATCAGTTTCGTCTTTTAAATCTTTAACTAGTCTGCTTGAGAATCTGGTTTTATATTTATTGAAAAGTGGATAGATTTCCTGAAGTTGACCTAAGGTTATTTCGTCTGTATGAATTCCGTTAATGACGGACGGGTTGAGTCTATCTCTTAAAATTTGTGATAAGATTTCTGAATTAAAAATTGGTTCTATAATAATGTGTCTATGGTACCTGGGAAAAACAATTTATAGGAGGGTGTATTTCCTAAATATAATAGTATTTGATTTTTAAAAACATTTACTGGTTTTTCTGCCATTGGTATTATTCTCTCAGTAGAACTAGAACTGCTGTGTTCTAACTGCCTGTTAGTGTGTTTACTTCCCCTCGCGTTTGAATGGGAGGTCTACTCAGAGCATCGGCAACAACGTTTGCTTTGCCAGGTTTTTGGAGCAGTTCGTGATTGTACTCCTCTAGAATTGCTTTCCATCTCTTCATCTGATCGTTACGGCTTTTAGGGTTAGTTGGGTGTGTGAGAGATTCGTGGTCTGTAAATATTTTCACTTTAGTCGGACCGTACAGAAAATTTCTAAGAGTCTGTATAGACCAAATTATAGCTAGCATTTCCTTTTTGTTAGGGGCATAACTTTCTTCTGCCTTACTTAGAGTCCTAGAAATGAACATTATAGGTTTGTCTTCTTGGGCCAATACGGCACCAATAGCATAATCTGAAGCATCGGTAGTTAATTGAAATTCTTTATTGAAGTCTGGATATGATAACATTACCTCCTCGGAGGCGAGAGTTTGTTTTAATTTTCTAAATGCTTTCCTTGCCTCTTTGTCAAGATCAATCAGAGTTTTGCTTGAGGCATTTTTTGAGATACGGCCTCGGCCATCTTCCCCTCTTAAAAGGGCTGTTAGGGGCTTTGCAAGCTTTGCATAATCTTTAATGAAGCGACGGTAGAACCCTGACAGTCCTAAAAAGGAACGAAGATCTTTAAGTGTCTTTGGTTCGGAGAATTCGACGATTGCTCTCACCTTTTCCGGATTTTTCTTAATACCGGTATCTGCTACTAAAAATCCTAAAAATTCAACTTCTTTCTTAAAAAATTCGCATTTATCTAACTGAATTCACATGTTTGCATCTTCAAGAATTTTGAATACAATTTCTAGGTCTTTTAGATGATTTTCTTCGTTTTTACTGAAGATAATAATGTCGTCAATGTAGACGAAACACCTAATTCCTATATGTTCTCTAAGAATGTCATCTAGCGTTCTTTGAAAAATCTGTCTGGTAAACTCATATTTGCCTTGATTTACTGAAAATGCAGTTTTTTCTATGTCTGATTGTCTGAGTGGGATTTGGTGAAATCCACTTTTAAGGTCTAAAACAGAAAAAAATTTATTTTGTCCTAGTTGTGCCAGTACATTGTTTATGTCTGGTATAGGGTATCTGTCTGGAATAGTGACCAAGTTAAGCTTCCTATAGTCAATCACCATTCTATGTTTTTTCTGTCCGGAGGCATCCATTTTTTTGGGTACAATCCATATTGGAGAATTATACGGAGACCTTGAAGGTCTAATTGTATTTGTTTTTCGACTTCGGGCCTAAGAGATTCTGGGTATGGGTAGTGCCTCGAGTATATTGGAATTTCGTTTGTACTTCTTATAGTGGCTTCTACTTTGGTAGTGTATGTCAGTTTTTCGTCCGGGTCGCCAAATAAGTTTGGAAATTTTAAGCAAATAATTTTTAAATTTTCTTTTTGCGTTTTTGTTGTATGGTCTATTCGAATATCTAATTTGTTGACTTCGGGAGAAGCTTTCTGTTTTATTTTAATTTTACGTTTGTTTTTAATTGAAATGTAACCTTCCTGCATATTTATTTGAGCGTTGATTTCGCGAAGTGTATTATTTCCTATAATTGCATCGAAAGATTTTAATGAGGGCAGTAAAAAGAATTTAACAAATGTATCTTTTAAGTCAAATGGGTTGGCAATTGTGTGGTAGGTGATATGGATATCTCCGGCTACGGAGCTTACATAAAAAGATTTATTATTTTCGATTGGTTTTTTTACCAATCGCGGTTGGATATAATTATACCCGTTACTCGTAGAGTAATAGGGTATATTGTATTCGTGCAAAAGTATGTAACAGGTAGAAGGAAGCGTTTCCGACCCTATAAAGTATATATATTCTTGTTCAGGATCACTAGCCCAGTCGATCTAGCCATGTCCGTCTGTCCGTCTGTCTGTCCGTCTGTCTGTCTGTCTGTCCGTATGAACGCTGAGATCTCGGAAACTATAAAAGCTAGAAGATTGGCATTTTGCATGTAGATTTGAGGAGTTCCTACGCAGCGCAAGTTTGTTTGAAAATGGTGCCACGCCCCCTCTGACGCCCACAAGCCACAAGCTGTGGCCACAGTTTTGATGCTATTATGAAATTTTTTTTTGATATGTATTCGTTTCGTCAATACCTATCGATTGGCCAAATAAAAGTTTGCCACGCCCACTCTAGCGCCCAAAAACCCATTAAACGCTTAAGCCTGGCTAGCGCCTACATTTCCGCCTTTCATGGCACAATAGCGCCATCTAACGGATGACTTTGGAACAGCTGGCCAAGGTGCTCAACAGAGTCAACGTTAATTCTCGATAAGGATTTCTATTAAAGGAAATTGCGATGGCTTTCATTTGTCAATACCGAACTATATCCCAAGAACAATGTAAATTAAATCAAGTTAGCCAAATTGGAGGTGTTCTCTGGGTACCGATTTTAACATAAAAATCGGGAGCTAATTCGAGCGGCGAAAAACATACAAGAAGGCATATTTATATTAAGTTGTTTAGCTGAGTAACGGGTATCTAATAGTCGAGGCACTCGACTATAGCGTTCTCTCTTGTTTTTATTAGAGCCGGTGTCTATTAAAATTTTGATCATCTCTCCATCACCAGTTTTACATTGAAAGTAAGGTAATGAAGAGGATTTTACTCTAAACAAGAGAGAACGCTATAGTCGCCCGACTATCAGATACCCGTTACACAGGTAAAAGGAGTGCGAGGGAGATGGAGATAGAAACTTTGATCACGCATAACTTTTTAACGAATGATCCGATTTGAAAAATTTCTTCTACATTTCGATAGGTATTGATAAACACAATAAAACTGCATTTTTACTTTTCCGAAATATTTAAATTTTTAAAATCGTATATAAGCGATTGTGGGCGTTAAAGGGGGCGTGGCACCTTTTTGAAACAAACTTGCGCTGCTTAGGAACTCCTAGAATCTGCATGCAAAATGCCAATCTTCTAGCTTTTATAGTTTCCGAGATCTCAGCGTTCATACGGACGGACAGACGGACAGACGGATAGACAGACAGACGGACAGACGGACATGGCTAGATCGACTCGGCTAGTGATCCTGAACAAGAATATATATACTTTATAGGGTCGGAAACTCTTCCTTCTAGCTGTTACATACTTTTGCACGAATACAATATACCCTTTTACTCTACGAGTAACGGGTATAAAAATAAAGGCCTGTGTATTCGGTTTCCTCTGTTTCTTGTTCGAAATCTGGAATTTCCGCGTAGTATTCGGCTGCTGTCTCGTCAGTTTCTGTTAATTGGTTGGTATTTTCTAATGTCAGTTCTTGTTCAGTGTTTATGTGAAAATTTCTCTGTCTTTTATCTACCAGTCCGCTTGTCATTTGAGGTGGTGGTCGATTTCCCTGCATTCCATTATTTGGTCTGTTCATATAATTTATTTGTCTTGTCTGTAAACTTTTATCTATATCCATAGGTTCCGGCTTAGGCTGAGGTTTTGGAGCCAATGGACGTGGTGGTTGTATTGCTGGGTAAACAGAATATTGTTGTTGATGTCTACTGAATTGCATTTGCTGCTGTGGAAAATAGGGTGTCGTTTTCGGGGTCTGTGGAACGTGAGCTAAATGTGGGATAAATGGTTGTCTAGCTGCGTTGAATGGTTGCTATGCGAATTTTTTTGGTAAGGCAGGTCCTCTAGTAGGGCCTTCAAACTTTCTTGAATTGTTTTGATTATTATTGGCGTAATTGGTTCTGAAATTTTGATTTTCTAGTCTTTCGCAAAGTTGAAGTGCAGATGGAAGATCTGCCGGCTCTTTGGTACCTAGCAGTCTAGGCAAGTCGCCGTTAAGACCTCTAATAAAAGTATCAAGCGCCTTGTCTCTGTAAGATTTGGCAAAAAGATCGATTGATTCTCTTCCCATTTCCATGCATGAAATTTTGTTCAAGATGAGTGATAAGTGAGTATAGACCTGTTGGTAGAAATCTGCTGTGGTTTGATTACCCTTTACTAACGAAGTCATCTGATATTATCAGTGTAGTGGGCTGTTAAACATTTGGAGATTGCTGTCCAGTTTAGTGGTGTGTTATATGATTCTAGAACTGAGTCTGCATTACCTACTATTTTGTTTCTAATAACATTTAAAATTGAATAGTACCTGGGGGATCCTTCTGTTAATGAATATATTTTTATTATTCTCTCTACGCTTTTTCTCCAAGAGCTGAATTCTCCTATTTGGCCAGAAAATTCCCTGAGGCTTTTTACTATGTCTGGGACTCTGTCAAATTCATTCATATTATTTGCATTAGCAGTATAGGTTTGATCTAGTAGCGGCACTGAATCTGGATTTAATTTTTGATTTAGAATTCTTTCTACTATTTCTTGTATTAGGGCTTGCATATTAACTAAGTTTGCTGGCATATTTATATTAAGTTGTTTAGCTGAGTAACGGGTATCTAATAGTCGAGGCACTCGACTATAGCGTTCTCTCTTGTTTTTATTAGAGCCGGTGTCTATTAAAATTTTGATCATCTCTCCATCACCAGTTTTACATTGAAAGTAAGGTAATGAAGAGGATTTTACTCTAAAAAATAAAGGCCTGTGTATTCGGTTTCCTCTGTTTCTTGTTCGAAATCTGGAATTTCCGCGTAGTATTCGGCTGCTGTCTCGTCAGTTTCTGTTAATTGGTTGGTATTTTCTAATGTCAGTTCTTGTTCAGTGTTTATGTGAAAATTTCTCTGTCTTTTATCTACCAGTCCGCTTGTCATTTGAGGTGGTGGTCGATTTCCCTGCATTCCATTATTTGGTCTGTTCATATAATTTATTTGTCTTGTCTGTAAACTTTTATCTATATCCATAGGTTCCGGCTTAGGCTGAGGTTTTGGAGCCAATGGACGTGGTGGTTGTATTGCTGGGTAAACAGAATATTGTTGTTGATGTCTACTGAATTGCATTTGCTGCTGTGGAAAATAGGGTGTCGTTTTCGGGGTCTGTGGAACGTGAGCTAAATGTGGGATAAATGGTTGTCTAGCTGCGTTGAATGGTTGCTATGCGAATTTTTTTGGTAAGGCAGGTCCTCTAGTAGGGCCTTCAAACTTTCTTGAATTGTTTTGATTATTATTGGCGTAATTGGTTCTGAAATTTTGATTTTCTAGTCTTTCGCAAAGTTGAAGTGCAGATGGAAGATCTGCCGGCTCTTTGGTACCTAGCAGTCTAGGCAAGTCGCCGTTAAGACCTCTAATAAAAGTATCAAGCGCCTTGTCTCTGTAAGATTTGGCAAAAAGATCGATTGATTCTCTTCCCATTTCCATGCATGAAATTTTGTTCAAGATGAGTGATAAGTGAGTATAGACCTGTTGGTAGAAATCTGCTGTGATTTGATTACCCTTTACTAACGAAGTCATCTGATATTATCAGTGTAGTGGGCTGTTAAACATTTGGAGATTGCTGTCCAGTTTAGTGGTGTGTTATATGATTCTAGAACTGAGTCTGCATTTCCTACTATTTTGTTTCTAATAACATTTAAAATTGAATAGTACCTGGGGGATCCTTCTGTTAATGAATATATTTTTATTATTCTCTCTACGCTTTTTCTCCAAGAGCTGAATTCTCCTGTTTGGCCAGAAAATTCCCTGAGGCTTTTTACTATGTCTGGGACTCTGTCAAATTCATTCATATTATTTGCATTAGCAGTATAGGTTTGATCTAGTAGCGGCACTGAATCTGGATTTAATTTTTGATTTAGAATTCTTTCTACTATTTCTTGTATTAGGGCTTGCATATTAACTAAGTTTGCTGGGACTTGGTTTATTTCAGGGGCTTGTACCCCACTATTGGGTAGCATCGCGGGCCTGATCAGATTATTAGGATTAGCCATTGTAATAAAATATTTTTTTTATGTGTAGGGTTGTATGTAAAATATAAATTCTTAAATTAATAATTTTTTAGATTTTTAGATATGATTTGTATTGTGTGTTTCTTTGCTTTGTTTTTGCTTTTGTTGTGGCTTTTGTGCCTTTGTTTTAGCTTTTTAGCTTTTGTTTAAAAAGACTTCTTTTAGGTATGTTTCACTTTTTTGATTTCTTATTTGGTTTGTGGCTTGTAATTAAAAAGTTAGCTTACAGTAAAATAAAATACATCCTGAACCGGTCAGTTGGTAGTAGTCCGTTTTGCTCCTTGCTACTGGGGTACCTTTTCCTGACACTCCCGTCCAGTTGTCTACGGCGATCGCCTGCAGTCCGATGTAAGTGAGTCCTTTTCTTGGCGGGTCGTCCAGCAGTGTTGCCTTTCCTTTGGTGCGCCTTTTTCCGGTGTTACCAGGGCAGCCTATGGGGTGCACTTGCAGGTGATTTTTGGAGTCGCGACTTATTTTTCGGATCGGTGGAACCCGGGCAGCCTATGGGGTGCTCTTACGAGTGTTCCTTCGATTCGATACCAAGGATATTTCCGCGGACAGGACCCTTAAACGTTGGGCGCCAGTTAAACACGAGTGACTTCAGTATTTAAAAAAATATAAATTTTAGGACACTTGGTCCGTATTTATTTGCACAAAAATTGGAACTAAATTATGTTTACAGAAATTGCCATATTTATACCCAATAATTTTGTCGCTGCCTCTGCCAACGTCGGAGCTTTGCCGTTGTCGTCGCTGCAGCGGGAAGTGGTTTAGACGCTGCAGTCAGCACTTTTTGGGAGCTATTGACCGAAGCCGAGAAATTGCCCTTGCACTTCTGCTTTCTGGTGCAATACCGGATGCGCGTGGCCAACTTCGGTTGCGAATTCGTTTTGTGTTAACTATATCCCAAGAACAATGTAAATTAAATCAAGTTAGCCAAATTGGAGGTGTTCTCTGGGTACCGATTTTAACATAAAAATCGGGAGCTAATTCGAGCGGCGAAAAACATACAAGAAGGCATATTTATATTAAGTTGTTTAGCTGAGTAACGGGTATCTAATAGTCGAGGCACTCGACTATAGCGTTCTCTCTTGTTTTTATTAGAGCCGGTGTCTATTAAAATTTTGATCATCTCTCCATCACCAGTTTTACATTGAAAGTAAGGTAATGAAGAGGATTTTATTCTAAAAAATAAAGGCCAGTGTATTCGGTTTCCTCTGTTTCTTGTTCGAAATCTGGAATTTCCGCGTAGTATTCGGCTGCTGTCTCGTCAGTTTCTGTTAATTGGTTGGTATTTTCTAATCTCAGTTCTTGTTCAGTGTTTATGTGAAAATTTCTCTGTCTTTTATCTACCAGTCCGCTTGTCATTTGAGGTGGTGGTCGTTTTCCCTGCATTCCATTATTTGGTCTGTTCATATAATTTATTTGTCTTGTCTGTAAACTTTTATCTATATCCATAGGTTCCGGCTTAGGCTGAGGTTTTGGAGCCAATGGACGTGGTGGTTGTATTGCTGGGTAAACAGAATATTGTTGTTGATGTCTACTGAATTGCATTTGCTGCTGTGGAAAATAGGGTGTCGTTTTCGGGGTCTGTGGAACGTGAGCTAAATGTGGGATAAATGGTTGTCTAGCTGCGTTGAATGGTTGCTATGCGAATTTTTTTGGTAAGGCAGGTCCTCTAGTAGGGCCTTCAAACTTTCTTGAATTGTTTTGATTATTATTGGCGTAATTGGTTCTGAAATTTTGATTTTCTAGTCTTTCGCAAAGTTGAAGTGCAGATGGAAGATCTGCCGGCTCTTTGGTACCTAGCAGTCTAGGCAAGTCGCCGTTAAGACCTCTAATAAAAGTATCAAGCGCCTTGTCTCTGTAAGATTTGGCAAAAAGATCGATTGATTCTCTTCCCATTTCCATGCATGAAATTTTGTTCAAGATGAGTGATAAGTGAGTATAGACCTGTTGGTAGAAATCTGCTGTGGTTTGATTACCCTTTACTAACGAAGTCATCTGATATTATCAGTGTAGTGGGCTGTTAAACATTTGGAGATTGCTGTCCAGTTTAGTGGTGTGTTATATGATTCTAGAACTGAGTCTGCATTACCTACTATTTTGTTTCTAATAACATTTAAAATTGAATAGTACCTGGGGGATCCTTCTGTTAATGAATATATTTTTATTATTCTCTCTACGCTTTTTCTCCAAGAGCTGAATTCTCCTGTTTGGCCAGAAAATTCCCTGAGGCTTTTTACTATGTCTGGGACTCTGTCAAATTCATTCATATTATTTGCATTAGCAGTATAGGTTTGATCTAGTAGCGGCACTGAATCTGGATTTAATTTTTGATTTAGAATTCTTTCTACTATTTCTTGTATTAGGGCTTGCATATTAACTAAGTTTGCTGGGACTTGGTTTATTTCAGGGGCTTGTACCCCACTATTGGGTAGCATCGCGGGCCTGATCAGATTATTAGGATTAGCCATTGTAATAAAATATTTTTTTTATGTGTAGGGTTGTATGTAAAATATAAATTCTTAAATTAATAATTTTTAGATTTTTAGATATGATTTGTATTGTGTGTTTCTTTGCTTTGTTTTTGCTTTTGTTGTGGCTTTTGTGCCTTTGTTTTAGCTTTTTAGCTTTTGTTTAAAAAGACTTCTTTTAGGTATGTTTCACTTTTTTGATTTCTTATTTGGTTTGTGGCTTGTAATTAAAAAGTTAGCTTACAGTAAAATAAAATACATCCTGAACCGGTCAGTTGGTAGTAGTCCGTTTTGCTCCTTGCTACTGGGGTACCTTTTCCTGACACTCCCGTCCAGTTGTCTACGGCGATCGCCTGCAGTCCGATGTAAGTGAGTCCTTTTCTTGGCGGGTCGTCCAGCAGTGTTGCCTTTCCTTTGGTGCGCCTTTTTCCGGTGTTACCAGGGCAGCCTATGGGGTGCACTTGCAGGTGATTTTTGGAGTCGCGACTTATTTTTCGGATCGGTGGAACCCGGGCAGCCTATGGGGTGCTCTTACGAGTGTTCCTTCGATTCGATACCAAGGATATTTCCGCGGACAGGACCCTTAAACGTTGGGCGCCAGTTAAACACGAGTGACTTCAGTATTTAAAAAAATATAAATTTTAGGACACTTGGTCCGTATTTATTTGCACAAAAATTGGAACTAAATTATGTTTACAGAAATTGCCATATTTATACCCAATAATTTTGTCGCTGCCTCTGCCAACGTCGGAGCTTTGCCGTTGTCGTCGCTGCAGCGGGAAGTGGTTTAGACGCTGCAGTCAGCACTTTTTGGGAGCTATTGACCGAAGCCGAGAAATTGCCCTTGCACTTCTGCTTTCTGGTGCAATACCGGATGCGCGTGGCCAACTTCGGTTGCGAATTCGTTTTGTGTTAACTGATATACTCCTAATATATAGGTATTATTATAATTACTATGATTTTCTGTAGAGAATTTATTTATTTTATTGTTATTCATTCATTTAAAGAAATTTTAAATAGATTTATGTAAATATTCCTATTTTCCATATTTCCCTGCCTAACCTTTCTCTTTGATTTTAGGGCCACTGAAAAACACTCAGCAAAATAAAGTAAAAAAAAAATTTTTGCATTTATAACAAGAATTTAGGAATTGAAATTTGATTAAATAAATAAATGTAATAAAGTGTCTGCTGGCATAATCGCATAAATTTCCTTTCGATTTTTTTTTTGGTAGATTTCATATAACTTATGTACAATATTTTGCTCTATATAAACCAATATCAGTTGTAGGTTTTTAGTATATAGCCTAACAGTGTTTAGTATTTTTCGAGCAGCGCTTTCGCGCATCGACTCGGGTTAGAAGTTTAAAATTAAAGGCAACTTAGGCATTGGCATAAATGCAGCCCTTGTTGCGTTACTTTGCTCGTTTGCAAAGTATTTTGTCCAGTTCTTTAATATTTTTTTCATGCACTTCCTTCTCCTGCGAGGTCGTTGCTATATTCCTGTAGTCCTTTAGCAGTCTTCTTTGTTGGAGGAGTTTTACCCTATTTCCACTTCTTTTCCGTTTGTGGATGGGTTTGCTGGACTCCTGTCGTGCCCTGTACTCAGCTATTGTGAGGGGGCGAGGTCCATCGTTGGGACACAACTCTAGGGCCTCTTGTAGGCTTGGTGCGTCCCTTTGCTCGACAGGAACAGGTGTCTCCCACGATGGTGCAGAGGGCGGATTACCATCCGCACTCATATGCCTCCTGCGTTGGAATAGTCGGCAGTTTGCCTACCACACTTTATTTTCCTGCGTTGGCGTAGAAGGATTTGCCATTCCTTCCACACTTTTCCGGTTCTGCTGCTGGTTTTTGTTGTTTTATTTTTGTACTTTTTTTTTTGTTGTCCGGGCCTTTTGGACTCAGGCGGCGCCGGTGCTGGTCATCGCACAGGCTGATTGTTTTGAATTTTTTATTATTTTTTTTGTGTTGTTTTTTTTTTTTGTGTCCAGGCATTTTGGACGCACAAGCTGATTGTTTTTAAATTTGTATTATTTTTTTTGTGTTGTTTTTTTTTTTTGTGTCCAGGCCTTTTGGACTCAGGCGGCGCCCATGCTCGTCATCGCACAGGCTGATAATTTTTTTAAAAAAAATTTCTTTCATTTACAGCTTTTATATATATATATTTTTTTTTAATTTCACATCACTTTATGATATTTTTTTTTTTTCAATCGTTTTTCGGTTTATTTAAATACAATTTTTATGTTTTTATTTGTTTTGTATTTAATTGCATTTACTGTTTCTTTTTCATTTTTTTTTACTATTGTATTTTTTCATTTCGAAGATTGCACTTATGTCCTGTCACGGTCGCCATGTAATATGAAGTAAAATCAAAACTCTGCATTTTATATTTATTTTTATTGAAACATTAATTAGTTATAACATGCGTTTGGTTCGGGGCTCCTATCGTCAATGTTCCCGCTTGACTTAAGAATAATTGGCCGCGGCCAAAGCTTATATATCTAAATATCTATATAAATGTATATGTGCCACTGCAGAGCAGCGGTCAATGCTTATGCATAAGTGTATATAAGCGGCGCAAGTAGTAAGCGCGCATGAGGGAGAGGGTGTTATGCTCACACGGTAACCGAATGGACGGCCGCGCATGCAGACATGCCGGCTCAGCATTTAGGATGTTAATAACATTGTTGTGTGAGTCGAATTACTCCGCACTTGAAGTGCTGGGAATATTAAGACCTAAATAAATGCCACAATGTTGCAGTGATTTAAGTGGTACAGTGTGTACCCGATATGTGAGCATACTACAGAGCTTCCCTACCGGGGCCGGCAAGGTGTATCGCCTAGCAGGTGAACCGAAGTTTAGCCTTATTCAGCCTGGACCTTGTCGGCAAGGTGTATCGCCTGGCAGGTAGAACAAAGTTCTCCCTTATCGCCTAGACACCTTTATCGCCTGACACCGCGCAAGGACTCCCTAAGTTTGATTTTACCATGACCTAGTACCGTTGGATCTCAGCGTTGTAGCCTCAGCCTTGTAGACTTGTCGTCGTTCGGCGTCTCGACTTTGCGATCTTGATCCTTGGGCACTTCGGTTTCGATTTGTACTTATTCCGCGTTCACGCACTCGCTCTGATTCTCGCATTCGTACTGTCCCGAGCTGGGCTTGCGCCGTCCTTTTATAGGCTCTGTAGAGGACGTTATTTCCCTCGGGTCCAAGGTACACTGAAGTACCGTTAATTCACGGTGCGTCCTCTTTAGGCAGGTCCGAAGTCCGCCAACTTACCGTATGACCTCGTTGCCCTTGCTGGGCGCGAGTCCAAGGTCCATCGAGGTACCGTTAATTCACGGTGTGTCCACTTTAGGCGGGTCCGAAGTCCGCCAATTCACCGTATGACCTCGATGCCCTTGCCATATGAGGTCCAAGGTCCGATTGTTTCCCGTTTGACCTGGATGTCCTTTATTTCTCCGGCTTTCTCGCCTCCTCCGCTGTTGCTAGGCCGATCTCCTGCATCGGGATTTGTGGGGAGTTTATGACTCCTCACAACTCATGACCAATAGCACCAGTTTTCGATGATCTCAACGTCTTAAATGCTTTAACTCCAGCCCATTTGCTAATTGGAACTGAGTTAAAATCGGCACCAGAGGCGTTGCTGCGCAATTCATCGGATCCTCCAGGAAAGGAAATGGTATCTGGGCAGATGGCAACGGGTGACCTACCTCAACAGTTTTTATTACTTTGGCATCGAGACTACGTTCACAATCTTCAACAATCCAAAAAGTGGACCCAGGAAGAATAAAATGTGGCTGTAGGACAACTAGTCATCGTCCACTAGGAAAACATTGGCCGTTAGCAAGAGTTGTGTCTGTAACTGCACGGCACGACGGAAAGGTTCGCGTTGCGAACTCAAAGGAGTTTTAAAGAGACCTGTTCATAAGCTGGCACCTCTTCCGGAATAATTATTTGAAACTTTTCATGTGGGTAGAATATTGGAGGAGAACACCACCGCTAGAGGCAAATTACTTAGTGAATCTCCCTGATCATTATTTATACAACTACCTAAAAGCAACTTGTTAATATCACTATGTTAAAATCACTATATTTTTACGATGTAACGCGATTTGGCAACCCCAGACTCACTCTTTTCACTTTCGCTCTTTGGCACTGTCTTTCTTTATTGACATTCCAAAGTTTTGGAGATTTTTTCACTGTGAATTCTGGAAGCGACTAAGCAAGACCCAAATAAAGGAGAAGAGTAACACAAAAACCACGCTTATGTTGACTTGGGCAACGGGAACTACATCCCGGCAAAACCTTTAGGCAAACGAAGCTCCAAAAGGAGACAGTTTTAAGTGGCCAAGAAAGCGGATTTGCTATTATCTATATTTTGGTTCTGCCCAAAAATGCCTGACGATGAAACCAACAATTTGTCTAAGCTCGCCGGTCTCGAATTGAAGCGAGACACATTCGAGAAACATATCCGCAACTTGCACCAAAAGGTTAGTTCAACGGGAGAACATGAAGATGCTGATATGTTAAACGGCAGACTCCAAAACCTCGAATCACATTTTCGCCAGCTGACTCAAATTCAAACGCAAATTGAATCCATCGACAGCTCTGAGGACAAGCACGGTTGGTCATTGCAACTAAGGTAAAAATTATGGGACTTCACCTTGTTCAACACATGCACCAGAGGCAAGTTATTTGAACTCAACATTCGCTCCAGCTCCAGGTCACAGTCAACGACTGCCGAAACTACAACT
This sequence comes from Drosophila fuyamai, assembly GCA_018153365.1. Lineage (NCBI taxonomy): Eukaryota > Metazoa > Arthropoda > Insecta > Diptera > Drosophilidae > Drosophila > Drosophila fuyamai. The sequence goes on from JAECXW010000540.1 coordinate 769,471, forward strand.
CAACTACAATTTGATGGCAATTATTTGGAATTCAAACGATTCTATTTATTGTATAAAAACCGCATTACACAAATTCGAAGCCCCTGCAGACACTTCATACTTCATCAAGCTACATCCAGATCGATTTATTCACCGTCAACCTCACTCCTCACACGCACAGCCAAGAAAGGCATACTTTCAAAAGCTCTTGGCCACGTATACGATCAATGGGATCGTATTCTTCGTGCGCTCTTAGATTCATGCTCGGAGGTTAGCTTCATTACTGAAGAGAAAGCGACTTGGAGGCATGTCTGTAAAGAATCCTGCGGATATCGTGTTCCGCTCCTGCCGTGAAGCTGAGCTACAAAGCACCATGTGGCTGACAGGCCCACCGTTTTTACGTCAGCCGCAACTAATAAAGCCACTTCCACCACCGATCAAAATACGAACTAGGGCAATTCTTTTATGTAGCAAAACAGAAAGCACAAACTCAGAATTATAAATAACTCGTCCTCTTATCTACGCATTATTAACGTAGTTTCGTATCTGTTTCGGTGTGTGAACACAGTCCGTTCGCATGATAAGATCCACAGTACTAAAGAATATCCACATCTCAGCAGACGACTCATAAGATACGTTTTAGAGAACAGTCGCTTTGATACAGAAAGAGAACTACAAAGTCGAACTGACAGCTCTGGCTAACAATAAGCCGTTGCCTCCCCATCTCCAGCATTTAGCTCCGTTTCTACATCAATTTAACGTATGAAAAACTGTAGTATGTGTGATTAAAGTAGGTGGCCCTCTTGAAAATGCCGATGTCACATTTAATTCATAGCACCAGGCTCTAATAGCCCAAAACCCATCGCTTTACACGATTGTATGTGAAATAATTTCACTACAGCAACCTTCATGCTGGTCCAAAAATCATGTTGTCTCTTTTACGAGAAAGGATTTGGGTTATCAACGCAAGACTGCTGATTAGAAAGATTGTTACAAACTGCAGCCTATGTTTTTATTTCAAGCCTCGTCTAATGACGCAATTGATGGGAGGTCTGCCATCAGATCGCTTGCGAGCAGAAAGAACCTTTTTAGTTACATGGGTCGACCTTTGCGGACCCTTTCCCACTTCATAAAAATGGCGTGGCAAGCAGCCGTACAAGACGTACGCATCGATTTTTGTTTGTTTCTCCTCGAAGGGTATTCACATCGAGTTGGTGTCCAAATTATCAACAAACGTCTTTTTGCTTTGCAATCGCAGATTTATTGGGCGCCGTGGTGTTCCATTTCGAAAGCTTTGCGATAACGGAAAAAACTTTTTCGGCACCGCCAAGAAACTTGACGAATTCAAAACAAGAATGCTCAGTTCAGACGTCATTAATTTAGTCAAAACCTACAGCACGATAAAAGGCCTCTGGGAGGTCGCCGTTACATCAGCGAAAACGTTGCTGTTAAAAAACATCGCAAACGCATCCTTGACGTTTGAGGAACTTCTGACGGCGTTTCTGGATGTTGAAGCCATTCTGAACTCAATACCAATAGCACCAGCTTTCGATAATCTCAACGACTTAAATGCTTTAACTCCAGGCCATTTGCTAATTGGAACTGAGTTAACAACGGCACCAGAGGCGTTGCTGCGCAATTCATCGGATCCTCCAGGAAGGGAAATGCGGTATCTGGGCAGATGGCAATGGCTGACCTACCTCAAACAACAGTTTTTATCACTTTGGCAACGGGACTAAGTTCACAATCTTCAACAATACAAGAAGTGGACCCAGGAAGAACAAAATGTGGCTGTAGGACAACTAGTCATCGTCCACTAGGAAAACATTGGCCGTTAGCAAGAGTTGTGTCTGTAACTGCACGGCACGACGGAAAGGTTCGCGTTGCGAACTCAAAGGAGTTTTAAAGAGACCTGTTTATAAGCTGGCACCTCTTCCGGAATAATTATTTGAAACTTACACATTTTCATGCGTGGAGAATGTTAGAGGAGAACACCTCCGCCAGAGGCAAATTACTTAGTGAATCTCCCTGATCATTGTTTATACAACTACCTAAAAGCAACTTGTTAATACCACTTTGTTAAAATCACTATATTTTTACTATGTAACGCGATTTGGCAACCCCAGACTCGCTCTTTTCACTCTCACTCTTTGGCACTGTCTTTCTTTATTGACCTTCCAAAGTTTGGGTCATTTTTTCACTGTGAATTCTGGAAGCGACTAAGAAAGAAGCAAAGAAAGGAGAAGAGTAAAACACAAAAACCACGCTTATGTTGACTTGTTCAACGGGAACTAAATTCCGGCAAAACCTTTAGAGAGACAGTTTTAACTGGTCGAGAAAGCGTCCAACACCATGTGTCCTCTTTTAAATGAATCCCCCAGGTAGCATGATCGGTTCTTTGAATGGGTACTGGAAAATGTCAGAATGTTGTCAGAAAATGTTGTTCTGCAGGATCACTGACGTCAATCGTTGGTTTGCTCGAATGCACCTGCTCCATGTCCATGAATGATTGAACTAAGGAATACAAATCTTTGGAAGCTTGATGGACTTGTGCGTGCGTAGATGCTTCGTTACAATCATTATAGCTGCCTATATTATCCCAACCAACATTAGTATGTAGTGCGATGAGGTATTTAGTAACAAACTCTCGGCGATGTCCAGTACATATGTTACACAATTGATCAGCGCCTAAAATAACGTCGATTTTTCCCGGTGCTCCAAACGTAAGGTCAGCTAACGGTAAGCTGCGAATCTTGCTCCAGATAGGAGCGATAGATTTTACCTGCTGAGCGGTCAGAGAACTCATAATCAAGCCAGAGACCTCAAATTATGCAGTTGTGGTTCTTAAAAGCAAAGTAAAGCTGGTGCGACCTCGGGTAACTCCAGCCGGGTTAGCACCTAAACCAACAACTGAGATGCGAGCAGGGGTGCGTAATATTCCGATCCTTTAGATAAAAAACTCATCTACCATGGGTATTGTTGATCCAGTATCAAGCAATACTTTGGCAAGAATAGTCGGCAGTAGGGCTTGATTTTTGGCCATGTCCACAGTATGATGGCTAACAGCGGCAATATTCATATCGTCAGCATGTTAATTCGAAGGAGCTATATTTACCTCAGCTGCATATATATAGGCGGAAGCCAACGGAATCGATCTTGACACTTCCGGGAAAGGCGTTCCAAGGATTTGAATGCAGTATATGAGGGTTGCTTTACGTGTATATCCTGACAAGCCTCCATAGTATCACAATGAGCGAAAATAAAAGAGAATAGATTATTTATGGTGACGTCTTCCTTGGACGACACACTACAGTAAGTACAAGCTTGTTTGATTTCGTGGCCTGACTTTGATAGCAAAATATGAATTAGCCACATATCGCTGCTGCCACAGTTCCTCGGATAAATTCGTCGGCAGAGTCAATTACTCACCTAACTTAGGTATATTCAAATTTTTAGCGGTTGGTGATGAAAATTCTGAACAAAAGATCGAACGAATTACGTTTTCTTGTTATAACGATTTTCCAATTTTCCCTAAGCATGTTGGTAATTGTGATTGAAAACGGCAATATGTTTAATAAAAGAAAGTGCTTCCCTATCTAAATCAGATTTCAGAAATTTTTGGCACTTCGAAAGCTTCTCGTTATTCTCTACCGAGCTTAAGAACAAATCTAATCTGGCTCCAATCCTCGTATTTTCCAGAAAATGTGGGAATGCGAATTTTCTCAAACCTTAAATTAGCGGCTCCCGATGAGGTATGAATTTGTTCCAGAAATTAGTTTTGTCCCTTAAATAGACGTTCCACTGTACTTGAAAACAAAATGATTGACTGGCCCGCGCACTTAATCTTTGATGAGTTACATAAAATGGTTGAAAGTGTCTACTAGACGATCTAGCTTTAGCTGCAATGTTTCCACACCATAACATTTCTGCGAAATCTCCAAAGCACTGTTAATGGTGCGAGTTATTTGCCGCTTGCAGGGCGGAATGTCCTAGCCGGACAAACCGACAAAAATTTGTTATGTTTATGAATGAAGTGGACTGTGTTAGCTTGGTAAATAGGTTTTGAGATTTTTATTAATATTAAGCGGTTTTACAATATGTTTAATGCAGGTTGCGATTAGCGAACGGATGCAGGTGCATTTAACAATATGAATGCCGAAAAACGTGCAGAAAAAGAGAATGCAGTTTTCTGCAGCCAGTGAGCTTTCAATTTTCGGCTATGCATGTGAGCTTAAAGCTTTTATGTAGAAGAGCAAATAATGATGTGCATTTAACTAGGTGCGATTGATAAAAAACAATGATGAGCGTTGAACTAGGTGCGATTTAATATGCAGATATTAAAAGACAAATCTATTTCTCAACAAGAGGTATATCTCAGTTGTCAGCCATTTCTAAGATTTTTGAAAAAAAAAATCATTACTTCTCAATTGGAGCACCTTTGTAGATAAATGATTACTCCGCCTCCACACGGATTTATTAAACTTAGATCCGAAATTACTAACCTTACTATATTTGTGATCAACTCTTCAATAGTAGTTTTCAAGCAGGCGTCGTCGTAAATCACTCACTTCTTATTCGGAAATTGACTTGTTAGACTTTCCAAATTATCTCCTTATATGGATTTTTAAAAATTTTATTTCTAAACTTTTCCGTGTTACATGCGGTGTCCCACAAGGGAGCCATCTGTGTCCGCTACTTTTAATATTATTTATTAATGATATTTTCTCAATTATAAGTCTGGATTATAAGGACATTTCCTACCATTTAGACTTACAATCCGATATAGAAAACTTTCAAAACTGGTGCTGAGATAACTTATTAAATTTAAACGGTTCTAAATGCAAGCCGATGGCTTTTTATTGAGTCAATACGCCACTTACACGTTAAGTGACAGCTTTTTAGATGAATAACTCTTGTAAATGTTCTTTTGGACCCTAAACTTTGTAATCACATTTTGTCGTTGGTTAATAAAACCAGAGGAGTGCTTAGTTTTATTAAAAGGTGGTTAAATAAATTCGATGATGTCACTGAAACTTTATTTATTTCGCTAGTCCCTCCGACTCTGGAGTATGGGTCTCCCATCTCCCGGAGTCCACAATACATGCATGGTATATTAGTTGGTAGTGAGATGCTAAATCATTAAACTGTACAAACGGCAAGATTTTTTATTATTACATTCAAAGTCATTAAACAGAAAGTAACAAAATATTATTTAATGGTATAAGCAGGGCATTATTTTAAGTACTTTTTTTTAAGTCGGTCTGATATTTTTATCCAAATCTTCTTTTGGTTTCGAGAATATCTTTCCTTCATCTGTATCGTCATGTGTAGGTAGTTCCTTGTTCCAAGATTGTATTTCAGCAGTTCCGAAAATCTGATAAACAGCATAGGTCAATATTGAAATAATCGCGGATACTTCAAAAACACGTCGCCACTGATCAATTGAGTCCTAAAAATGAATATATATTTTAAATATTAAGTTTTGCAATTACTTATACATATAAATAAATATATAAGAGTATCTATATATAATATAATAAGGTCGAAAATCTAATAGACAAAATTCAATTGTAGTAAACCTATTTCTCAAAAAAAAAATCAATCGGTACCTTTATCAAATCGGGTTTTCCCCTTTAGAAACAAAAATTAAAGGATTAAAATAAACATTTAAATTTAAGCTTTTAGTCAAAAGTTTGCAGCGCAGTGAAAGAGACATTTCCGACCCTATAAATATATATTTTTTATATAAAGAATATATATTATTGATCAGCATCACAAGGAGAGTCGATCTGGCCATGTCCGTCTGCCCGTCTGTTCGTCCGTCTGTCCGTTTCTACGCAAACTAGTCCCTAAGGGCGAATATATCAATAGCACCTGTAGGAACAATCAGAAAAAACAATTCAAAAATAGTATGACTTTGTTTTTAGAATTTTTTTTTGTTCTTTGGGATATGGTTATATTAAAATATTATGGAATTACGGTTTTAATTAAATTAAAACCGGATAACAATATCATATAGCTGCAATCGAAACGATGGGATCGACATAACATCATTGTATTTAGTATCATATGCATATAAATCGAAATGTAGTCGTTTTGTAAAAACTGCAAGGGTATATAAACTTCGGCTTGCCGAAAATTGCTTCCTTTCTTGCTTTTGATTAATCCCAATTGCCTCTAAACTCTAAATGGTATAATGATTAATGTTAAACCAAAAATCAAGTTATGGCCTTAAATTAAAGCAACATAAAAGGAAAATCAACCGCATGTGTCCAAAAATTAAAATTTGATAAGCAGGATCAAGGCAAATCGAATGTTAAGATTGGCAAGACGATGCCCAAAAGCCTTTTTCGGCATTTTAAAGGACCCACGCGCTTGCAAAACTTAAGGCTCCAGGAATGCGTAACAAACGTATGAAAGAATAATGTCAACCTTCAGATCTCCTCAACATAGATCAAAGTTGAGGATAAGAAGGACTTTGGTAAGTATTGAGAAATAGATCGGTCATTTCATATCTGCCTATAATAGCACCTCGTTAAATGCTCATCATTGATTCGTTTTATTTTTGGTTTATACATAAAACCTTTAAGCTCACACGCATATCCGAAAATGCAGTAAGTCTGCATTAGTATTGAAATATCACGCGCTTTTTGCATTCTCTTTGTTCAGCTTTTTTTTGGGCATTCGTATAGTCGCAATACACATTGTAAAACCGCTAAACATTAATAAAATCTTAAAACCTATACATAAATTAATACAGTCCCCCTCATTCAGAAACAGTAAAAATATTCACCTATCATCCTTTTTGCAGGCCCTGCATGATGGTTTCTACAGGATAAAGTCGGCCGATAAAAAAATAAAATAGAAGATCCCAACTTGCTAACTTTACAAACACCAAAGTTATGGAATTTTCGATCGTTCAGTTATATAGCAGCTATAGGATATAGTCGGGCGATCCCTATGAAATTTGGTAGGACGGATTGATTTGCCAAATATAAACCCATAAATATTCCTAACTTCCTAACTTTAAAAACATTAGTTGTGGCATTTCCGATCGTTCAGTTATATGGCAGCTTTAGGATATAGTCGGTCGATCCTTATAAAATTTGGTAGGTCGGATTTATTGGCCAAAAATAAAACCCATAGAAGATCCCAATATCCTAACTTTATAAACACCAAATTTATGGCATTTCCGATCAATCAGTTATATGGCGGCTATAAGATACAGTCGGCCAACCCCAGTCGTTCCGACTTATAAACGGATGTGTGCAAAGTTTCAATACGATATCTTTAAAACTGAGAGACTAGTTCGCACAGAAACAGACAGACGGACAGACGGACGGACAGACATACGGACAGACAGACGGACAGACAGACGGACAGACAGACGGACAGACAGACGGACAGACAGACGGACAGACAGACGGACAGACAGACGGACAGACTGACGGACAGACAGACGGACAGACAGACGGACAGACGGACAGACAGACGGACAGGCAGACGGACAGACAGACAGACGGACATGCTTATCAACTCAGGACGCGATCCTGATCAAGAGTATATATACTCTATGGGGTCGGAAATGTCTCCTTTACTGCGTTGCACACTTTTGACCAAATTTATAATACCTTCTGCAAGGGTATAAAAAGAGCACATGCATAGTTATTTGCAAACAAATTGCAAACATATCTTATCTATTGTTGCCCGCGCAGTGTTGGTATAAGTTTTCTAAATACACAGCATATCCTGCTCAACTTATCGTGCCGGTCGCGAAATACCCTGTATATCGCACGAAGTACTGCCGCCAGATGGATGCCCTGCGATTTATCCATATGCAAGTGGAAAGTGGCAGCTGGATTAACAGACCTTAGCCCAGTTTCTAACGTATTTGTACAAAAAATGTAGACGCAACGAATCCTGAATGAACTGCGTCTGCAATAGACTGATCTCTCCCAGTTCACCATTACGTTCAATCTTCATGCCGAGAAACAGTCGTATTGCGCCTTTGTCAAGACATTCGAAAGCCATCGAAATCGATGTCTTAAGGTCAACCAAATCTGATTTCTTTTTGCACTCTACGTAATCAAGAATTTACGCAATATTACTATCGCCATATCGATGTTTGATGTTCCATTGTCTTCCAGCCACCATAACGCTGAGAACATCCTTTTGCCACTTGACGAGCATTGAGCATTACAAAGTTGCCATCTGCGTCTTGTTTCACACTGTACACCCATTTACAGCCGATTGGCTTCTGGCTGTCAGGTGGATCGGTAACTTTCCTCCTCTGGTTCATAATGAAAGCATCATATTCACAACGCATCGCATATTTACCGCTTCGCTATACGTTGACGGTATTTGTACATCTCTTGCAACCAATTTTCCATGAATGGTGGACGGTTTCTTCGGATCAAGCATGCGTGTACGTAAAATCTTTGGTCGGCCAGGACCGACCCGTTGCAGATCAAACTACATATCTCCTTCGTCCTCAGTCCTAAGTCTTTGCAGTTCATATCCGCTTTATCTTTGACGTCGTTTCCACCAGTAATGACTTCAGCCCCCTCGGAGAATTTCCATAGAATTTCTCCGCCACAACTATTTGGTGTTTCCTCGGTTCGTTGCCAATCAAAAAAAATCATCTCAACTTCAGAGTGATGCGTTCCAATGTCACCCTTATCGAAAAGGACGTCTCTCTTCTCGACCTATTGGTTATAAAGCCTGTACGCTTTGGCTGCCCTGGAATCCCCTTCTACTGCAATGGATCCAAAAACTTTGAGATGACTGACCGAAGGCTTCTTATCAGTCCACGCTCCGTTGGAGTCATGTTGGTCAGTGCACTCGTAGTTGACCGATTGCGTAGGTATATCGCTGTGTATACTGCCTCTGCCCACAACGCCTCGCACAATCTAGACTGTACCTGTAAGCATCGGGACATCTCAGACAACGTTCGGATTAAACGCTAGGCAACGCCATCCTGTTACGGTGTGAAGGCGACTGTAAACTGTTGTATTATCCCGTTTGATTTAAGAAAATCAGACTTGTCAACGAATGTAAGGAAATACTTTAAGCCTCCAAAGTTGTCCCAAATGGCCGTCACACATCAGACTTTTCTGTTTGGAGTGGAAATGGCTTTATGTGTACCTTGGTCACCATGTACATCTTACACGGTGATCTGTCTGAAAAATCTGACTTTTCCAATCCGCTGGCCAGCTTGCTTTTGCTGATTTCCATAAGTTTTGAGTAATTTAATTGTCCGAACCTTTTTTGCCATAAAAAGCATCGGATTCATGTGCAATATAACAATTATTTTGCGATTTGACTGAATGATCAGACATTCAACGCATCCTTTGACTACTCTTTCGAATTTTTGCTGGATTACTGGGATGAAATAACTTTTTTCTAAAATGTCACGAGTCTTTTTGATAAATGTGCAATGCTATGATTTCCTCTTTCAATGAGTCAGGAACAACCAGTTGTTCGTTAACTGCGTCTTTGTAAAGGATATTATTTCATTGCTGTCATTTCTGGTCAATACGGATTTAACAGCCTTGATCCAGATGTCATTGTTTTTTGCCTTTAATAATCGTGACTTTGTGGAATCTGCGATCATAAAGCATGACAATCGGATTAGTGCATCCACGTGCCTCATCTTGGTTCCAGCTCTGTTCTCCACTTTAAACTCAAACTCTTGCAGAGTCGTGGCCCATCTTGCAACTCGCGGTGGCAGGTCGTCCTTCTTCATCGTCATTGCAAATGCGTTGCAGTCGGTTACCACTGTAAATCTCTTTGCTGCTAAAGCATAATCTTAGATGTATCGCCGCATGTATGATGTCAGACCCATGTAACGCTGCAAAGCTTGCCTGCTTTGAGGAATTGGAAAGTTAACTACTGCTTTAATTTTCTCGTTAGTTGGGGCTATGGTTCCGTTTTCGATTGTGTACCCTAGAAAATAGATTTTGCTCATCAAAAATTTGGCTTTTTCCCATTTGATGCGTAGTCCTGCTTTCGAAGCTACTTTCAAAACTTCTTCCAGCGCCTGCAGTCCCTCGTTTTCGTCCATACTTGGCACGATAATATCGTCCATATAAACTACGATTGTTTGACTTTGAATGAGATCCCTCAACGTAGCGGTAAGATACCGACAGAATACAGCTGAAGAGCTGGAGATACCAAATGGGACATGTGTGAATTCGAACTGCCCGTTATGTGTTAAGAATGCTGTAAACTTCCTGGACTGTTCGTCAATCGGTACATGAAAGAATCCGTTTTCGATCCTTGCAACCTGTCCAGAACGTCGTCAAATAAACTCATCGGAAAATTGTCCTTCTTGATTTTCTGATTGTGCCGACGGTAGTCGCAGCCAAATCTTCTTGATCCGCTTTTTATTTTGCAACTAGTTTAACTGGTGATGCGTACTCTCAGGAGCTGGGTACAATTATTCCCTCTGCCAGCCATTCCTGCACTTGTTTCTAAATAAAACACTTGTTCTTATACGAGGTTCGTCTTAGGCATTGATAAACTGGAACTTGGAGCTATCGTCTTCCAATACAATTTTTAACTACTGCTGAGTCAATTGATTTTTCTGGTTTATACCCTGAAACAAACTGCTCCATCTCTAGCTTTTGATTCTTATCCAGGTGAGACAAGTCAACTTTGTCCGACACAGAAGCCGACGATCTCCGTGACACACATACCCTTAAATGTTGAAAACTTCGGAAAATGTCCTCTCGTATCAAGCACAAATCGCATCCTGAGTCATATGAATTTCGTCCTTGAGTTCCCTAACAGATTTGGCGCGATACAGTCCTGCCTTATTTACTTTGCTATCTGGTATGCCATCTACAAAATATGAAACTAAGGTTTCTTCGTCGAGATTAATCGGCTTGCTTATCTCCATTAAACTATAAAGAAATTCAATGCATGTCTGTTTTGGCTGCTCCTGCCGCAAAATCTTATGTATTTCCGCCGAACATAACTTTTTTCCAAACTCTTGTTTCAATGCTTATTTTAGCTCGATCCAACCCCTAACTCCTGTAACACTTCTGATGTAAAGCTTGGCTCCAATCAGAAGCTGTTTAGCATAAATAAATTTCTGCAAGTTATCCCAGCCCACCGTAACAGCAACATCATCGAATTCGGACAACCAGTGATTAACGTCCTCTTGTTCGGAGCCCGAAAACGAAGATACACTGTCTTGAATATCGCATTAAGTAAATCTTGAGCTTTACCCGCATCGCCACCCACATCCAGCCCAAAATGATCGAACAGCCGATCCTGTAAAACACTCTTTCTTCCATTTTTTTCCAACCCCAACTCGGAACACTTTGCCCGCAGCAAAGGAACTGTCATATCGAGAATCGATTTCAATTAAATTTGATACAAAACAAATGTAATTAAAAATTTTCAAATAAGAAAGTTATATGAATTCCCCCTGTCGTTCTCCACACCCAATTGGATTTGACTATCCAAAACGTTCTATTCTTGCCACGATTCGACAAATCCTCCAGTCCAGTCCGTTTTTTCTGTTGCAAATTTTTCTCTTCGATGTCGTTACAGCACTGCTTTCTCGTCGTTGCAATCATTTGCGAAGTTGCAGTTGTGCGTGTTCCCTCTCTCGTTGTTCTTCGTACAGTGCTTGGCAGTCGTTGGAATACTTACTTAGCATTCGTTGGAATACTTTGCAAAATTCTTCGTTTCTTTTGCAAACCTTCCCTTCGTCATCGTTTTTTCTGATTTAATATTTCTTGCGTCTTCGTAGCAAGGATCGCTACTTCGTTTTTCTGATCAGAGGGAAGCTCTTCGTTGTCACCACTTAGCATTCGTTGGAATACTTTGCAAAATTCTTCGTTTCTTTTGCAAACCTTCCCTTCGTCATCGTTTTTTCTGATTTAATATTTCTTGCGTCTTCGTAGCAAGGATCACTTCTTCGTTTTTCTGATCAGAGGGAAGCTCTTCGTTGTCACCTGCGATCGCCGCATCAGAAATAATTCACTGGCTCTACATCAAATCATCGTCGAATTGCTTTTTTTCTCTATCTAGTGTGTGGATTTCATCATCTTCTTGATGCGTTATCAAGAATAATCATCAAAGAACTACAAAATATAACCAGAAATATAAATAAAGTCACTACAAGATACCAAAGTAGACAGAAATCCTGCGCAGGAGAAAAAGAAATAGACTTGCCTAGACAATCTATAGAAAAAGCTTCAAAGCCCAACGTATACGGAGTCATAAACAATGACGAAGTACGTAAAAGTACGAAGTACGACCTTGCATGTAAAAAATATGCTATGTCTATTTAAACATGGACAAACAATTACTGCAAGATATGATGTTAGCGATTAATAAACCAATGGAGTCCTTGACTTAGGTCAGTTTTTCCAAAGGCTTGAGACGCAAGCCGGTATAAATAAAATCAGCCAACTCAAAGTGGCACCGTGGGAAAATATCTTTAAACAATTTCAAGAAAATGGGCAATAAAACATTAAAATCATTGAGAGTAGCGCTACTCAACCCGATCACCCTAATAAATTCTGAAAAAGAAAAAGAAGCTATTATGTCTACATACCATGATGAACCAATTCAAGGAATTCACACTGGCATTACCATAACCTTGGCCAAGGTCAAAAGACATTACTTTTGGAAAGGTATGACTCGATATATTAAAGAGTACATACGAAAATGTCTAAAATGCCAAAAAGCGAAAATAACCACGCATACAAAAACACCATTAACCATTACTGAAACACCACAAACAGCTTTCGACAGGGTAATCGTGGACACGATCGGTCCACTGCCTAAGTCTGAACAAGGAAATGAATACGCAGTTACTTTAATCTGCGATTTAACAAAATACCTTGTAGCAATATCAATTCCAAATAAAAGTGCAAAAACAATAGCCAAAGCCATATTTGAAGGTTTTATTCTGAAGTACGGTCCAATGAAGACGTTCATTACGGACATGGGAACAGAATATAAGAATTCAATAATTGAAGATTTATGTAAAAATTTAAATATCAAAAACATAAATTCTACTGCACACCATCACCAGACTGTCGGAACAGTGGAGCGAAGCCACAGAACACTTAACGAGTTCATACGCTCATATATCTCAGTTGATAAAACAGATTGGGATGTATGGCTACAATACTTCGTATACTGCTTTAACACAACTCCCTCTATGGCACATGATTATTGTTCATACGAATTAGTATTCGGGAAATCTTCGAACTTACCAAACCATTTTTACCATTATATAATATAGAAGATTATGCTAACGAATCTATATTTAGATTAGAACAGGCATATAAAAGAGCCAGAATAATGCTAGAAGCAAAAACAAAAAGATAGATACGACAAAGATAGCATAGATTTTGAATTAGAAATAGGAGACCAGGTTTTATTAAAAAATGAAACTGGCCATAAGCTAGACTTTAAATATACAGGACCCTATACGGTAAAGAAGATAAAACCTAATAATAATATAACAATTTTAAATACAAAAAAAAAACTCAGATAAATCACAAGGATAGATTAAAAAACTTTTATAGAATATATTTTGTAGGATGGCCATTCATAAGAGAAAAACAAGAGAGAACGATATAGTCGAGTGCCTCGACTATTAGATACCCGTTACTCAGCTAAACAACTTAATATAAATATGCCTTCTTTGCAGGGCAATTGCAACTGTGTACAATGTAAATACATACATATGCTTACAAACATACACACATACGCCATTGTTTGACTCAGACCTCCAATTTGGCTAACTTGACTTGATTTGCATAGTTCTTGGGATATAGTTCGGAATTGAAAAATGAAAACCATCGCAATTTCCTTTAATAGAAATCCTTATCGAGAATTAACGTTGACTCTGTTGAGCACCTTGGCCAGCTGTTCCAAAGTCACCTGTTAGATGGCGCCATGAAAGGCGGAAATGTAGGCGCTAGCCAGGCTTAAGCGTTTAATGGGTTTTTAGGCGTTAGAGTGGGAGTGGCAAACTTTTATTAGGCCAATCGATAGGTATTGACGAAACAAATACCTATCAATTAAAATTTTCATAATAGCATCAAAACTGTGGCCACAGCTTGTGGCTTGTGGGCGTCAGAAGGGGCGTGGCACCATTTTGAAATAAACTTGCGCTGCGTAGGAACTCTTAAAATCTACATGCAAAATGCCAATCTTCTAGCTTTTATAGTTTCCGAGATCTCAACGTTCATACGGACGGACAGACAGACGGCCAGACGGACATGGCTAGATCGACTCGGCTAGTGATCCTGAACAAGAATATATATACTTCATACTCTACGAGTGACGGGTATAATAAAATTACATCAAATTTAATCTCTTCACCATAATAATGAATATAGGAATACAAATACGAAAAAATATACAATAATAAATAATAAGAAATCTTCGCATAAATTTTCAAGTTTTGATTTACTAACTTTTCTAATATTTACAATATTAACTAAAAAAAATTTTAATATTCTAATTTTCTATCATTTATAAACATACATATATATTACACATACAACAATTATTTAATTAACAAAATAACTCCATAGATTACGTTATTTCTCAAAGGGAGGGAGATGTAGTATGCTCACATATCAGGTTCACACTGTACCACCTATATCACTGCAACATTGTGGCATTTGTTTAGGTCTTAATATTCCAGCACTTCAAGTGCGGAGAAACTCGACTCACACAACAATGTTATGAGCATCCTAAACGCTGAGCCGGCATGTCTGCATGCGCGGCTGTTCATTCGGTTACCGTGTGAGCATAACACCATCTCTCTCATGCGCGGCTGCTACTTGCGCCGTTTATATACACTTATGCATAAGCATTGACCGCTGCTCTGCAGTGGCACATATACATTTATATAGATATTTAGATACATAAGCGTTGGCCGCGGCGCTGCTCGCGTAGCTATGTGAACTTTAAGCCAAGCCAACTTATTCTTAAGTCAAGCGGGGCACATTTATTAGTGCCAATTATGACCTTATTAAATTCAATAAAATAATTACTAAATAAGGAATCGATTGAACTTATTACACTACACATAACAATAGTAAAATTCACATAAAAATCAAAGACCCACACTATATCTCTTTAGGTAACAAACTTCCGAATTCTGAGTAATCAAAATTAAAAGTTAAGCTCAACCCATTATTGCTCATATATTCCAAAAAACTGAACAAGATTTAGCAGACAGACTCGCGAATCTTGCTGTACCTTCGTCAGTTAGTAACGCACAAGAATTAGAGCACAATCTTTGTGACTTAGATAAATTACTAGACATCGTGCGGACTCTTAGAGATTTTTCGGTAAACAAAAGCGAATATTCTTCATGGAAAAATAGTGTCGAAAGGGTGTTAAAAATATACGAAATGAGAATCGTCTCACCAAATTATTATGGAATTCTTTAAGCAATCCGAAACATAATCATCGGGCAAGCAGACGCAGTACTAGAATCCTTTAATACCCCCTTAGATTGGACAGCTATGTCTAACAGCGCATTTTGCTGACAAACGCGACTTAAAGACTTTTGAATATCAGATTTATGCTCTTAATCAAGGTAGCGATAGTATAGACGATTATTATCAAGCAGTGTACCAACAGCTATCTTTTATTCTAAATCAAATTGGCAACTTAGATGCCTCACAAGAAACTGTGCATCTCTGACAACCATGTACAGAGAAAAAGCCTTGGACACCTTTGTCAGAGGCCTTAACGGAAACTTGGCACAACTACTGGCCATTAAAGCCATGACTTAGAACACGCCCCACATCTGTGCAGTCTACTTGAGAATCAAAACACTAGGAATAATCAGACACCAAAAACTCCATGTTTAGAGAAGGCATCTATACTACCACCCAAACGCCAACAGCCATATATGATGGTAGCCGTCAAACAAAACTTCCATCCACAACTCTATCATAACCCAAACCAAATGCAGTGGGTATCCCTAACTGGAACAACCCCAATTACCCAGACTAACCAATTTAAATCTTATAATCCTATACAATCCTATACAAATAAGGTCAGTGCAGTAGTATCCTTCAGCACCCCAAAACTTCCCCCACGACCCCAACCGAATCCGGTACCCCTATGGAGGTCGATCAGTCAGTTCAGGCAGCAAATAATGACTATGCAGGGAAAAGACCTCTCATCAGTGCTTCCAACGTTACAAACAAAAGCCAAGGCAATTCCATATTCAGCCAGAGACAGAAAGCACCGCACAACAAAATTCAGAAGAAGCTACACCAAGCTCAGGGCCAGAGTATTATCGGTTGGTAGAAAAAAATAATAAAATCGAGCATCAGGAAGAATATTTATGGCAAAACGATACTGAGCAGCAGGAATACATATTTATGTCAGAGCCTTTTTTTTAGAATAACTCGTTCCTCATTACCTTATTTTAAAGTAACCACGGGGAACGGAAAAATCCTAAAATATTTAATAGATACGTCAATATCAAAATAATATTCAACACCAATTAGTACCAAAACCAAAACAGGATGAGAAATATTTTTTCGTTAGCTCAGTTGGAGGTACCACTAAAATAACACAATAACACCACAAATAACACATGCAATACTAAAGCTCAGTATAATTTCAGATGCATTCAGAAATTTTTATACCCGTTACTCGTAGAGTAAAAGAGTATATTGTATTCGTGCAAAAGTATGTAACAGGTAGATGGAAGCGTTTCCGACCCTATAAAGTATATATACTCTTGTTCAGGATCACTAGCCGAGTCGATCTAGCCATGTCCGTCTGTCCGTCTGTCTGTCCGTATGAACGCTGAGATCTCGGAAACTATAAAAGCTAGAAGATTGGCATTTTGCATGAACATTTTAGGAGTTCCTACGCAGCGCAAGTTTGTTTCAAAATGGTGCCACGCCCCTCTGACGCTCAAAAGCCACAATCTGTGGGCACAGTTTTGATGCTATTATGAAAATTTTAATTGATATGTATTTGTTTCGTCAATACCTATCGATTGGCCTAATAAAAGATTGCCACGCCCACTCTAACGCCCAAAAACCCATTAAACGCTTAAGCCTGGCTAGCGCCAACATTTCCGCCTTTCATAACGCCATCTAACGGATGACTTTGGAACAGCTGGCCAAGGTGCTCAACAGAGTCTACGTTAATTCTCGATAAGGATTTCTATTAAAGGAAATTGCAATGGTTTTCATTTGTCAATACCGAACTATATCCCAAGAACTATGCAAATCAAGATAGCCAAATTGGAGGTCTGAGTCAAACAATGGCGAATGTGTGTATGTATGTAAGCATTGCACTCAAAAACATTAACATAAACACAGCTGTTGGTACAGGACAAAAGCTGCCTGCGCTAAAGCAGCGCTGGTGCTGATGCTCGTGCTGTAAAGCTGCACAGCTCTAAGAAATCGCCGAATTCAAATTAATAATTTGAACTGATTAATGGGTATCCAATAGTCGAGGCATTCGACTATAGCGTTCTCACTTGTTATTACTAGAGACAATAAAAACCTTCCACGGTATACTGGGCAATGACACAATGAAAAACCTTGGAGACATTTTGGATGTGATGAACGATACATTAATTCTTGGAAATATACGCAAAATTAAAATTCACCAATTAGCAACACAAGTAGTAAATACAAATGGACCGCAAATCAGCCATATGACCAAGTCTCAAAAATCAATTATAAATCTCCTCGTACAAAGTCACAAAACCCCCTTTGCAGATCCCGATACGAAGTTGGCATACACAACTAAATTAGGCGAGATCAGAACTTCGTCCGATTCCCCAGACTTAAAACAGCATTCGCTGTGAACGGCGGAAAATATGAATTAACGTGACTTCCGTTCGGTCTAAAACGTTCCCCATCCATTTTTCAAAGAACTTTAGACGACATACTGAGAGAATTCATAGAGAAATTTTTTTATGTATACGTAGGCGACATCATAGTCTTTAGCAAAAATGAAGTAGACCACGGTCAAAATCTTGAAAAGGTATTTGTTTGCGCACTTGGCGCGTTCATTTATAGCCAATAAAGCTTTCATACGCATTTGCGAATTTGCCTTCTTATCTAAGCATATGTTTAAGAGATGTTTGCTGAAATGAAACTGCCAGTGTTCAAGAAAATAAAAATTTGTAATAACAATTAAATTCTGTCATATATACATAAATAAGTATTTCGAATCGCTTTGGACATTAAACATTACAATTAAAAAATTCGTGGTCGACCCCCCTTTTCATTATTTTCCCGCGCCTTTCAGCATCAGGCTTATATATTCGTTGCCTTAGTTATCGGTCAATGCATCATTCCTCGATTGTATTTGCATTTGCCCTGGAGTTTATATATTTTTGAGTTAACATACTCACCCACACCGACATCACGGCCGCGATTTCAAGTTATCTTTGTCTTTTGCGTTCTTAATCTGCTTTAACTTTTGTTCGTTGGTTTTTTTTATACCCGTTACTCGTAGAGTAAAAGGGTATATTGTATTCGTGCAAAAGTATGTAACAGGTAGAAGGAAGCGTTTCCGACCCTATAAAGTATATATATTCTTGTTCAGGATCACTAGCCATGTCCGTCTGTCCGTCTGTCCGTCCGTATGAACGCTGAGATCTCGGAAACTATAAAAGCTAGAAGATTGGCATTTTGCATGCAGATTTTAGGAGTTCCTACGCAGCGCAAGTTTGTTTCAAAAAGGTGCCACGCCCCCTTTAACGCCCACAATCGCTTATATACGATTTTATTTAAATATAAATTTAAATATTTCGGAAAAGTAAAAATGCAGTTTTATTGTGTTTATCAATACCTATCGAAATGTAGAAGAAATTTTTCAAATCGGACCATTCGTTTAAAAGTTATGCGTGATCAAAGTTTCTATCTCCATCTCCCTCGCACTCCTTTTACCTGAGTAACGGGTATCTGATAGTCGGGGCACCCGACTATAGCGTTCTCTCTTGTTTTTTTTTGGTCACACACCCTTCTTTCCTTTGCACGCAGTATATAAGTCGGAACGGCCGGGATCGGCCGACTATATCCTATAGCTGCCATATATCAATCGTCTCTGACTTTCAAAGTGAACGGTCGTGTTTTTTTTCTGCGCTTCGAATTTTGTATTTTGTTTTCGTTTATTCCCATCGGTGGGTTTTATCAAAACAATTTTAATATTCTTCCGTGTTATTTAAACATAAATTTAAACTCCGTTCGCTTCGCGAGTGCACTTTGTATTTAATACTAATAAATTGTTTTAGTTTTCGTAATTCTTATCTGTGTTTTCTTTTCTTTTATCCCCACCGTTTCTCTTTTGTGCATGCACTTTAACTTAGTTACGCTCCCGCTCTCTTGCTCTCTTTGCTTTGAAAGTTCTAAGCGTGCAGTTTTCTGCGCTCTTGCGGTACTTATAACTGCTCGCTTATAAATTTCAATTCGCTTTCTTGGTACAGTGGTCCCAATAAATACAATGAATAATAAAAATTTAGTCAGCTTCTGCAAGAAATGCAGCCTCGTAATCAGGGCTGACCAGTCGAATATGACTTGCTGGCTGTGTGAAAATATGGTGCACACCAAGTGCGCCGGTTTTACTGGCCGGACAAGTGATGACCTATCGAAGGGGCCCAATTTGCAGTTTTGTTGTGATGCTTGTGTCGAGGTTGCGAACGAGATGAAATCGTTCATGCGCCAAACTAAAGGCGGCCTGATGGGGCTGATTAGCTGTTTCGGTGTTGCTAGAGATAGTTTTCGCCGAGCTGATGATCTCCTCTCTGCGCTGGACTCGCAGTTTAATAGTCGTAAGCTATTAGAAGAGTCCCCTAAGCGCAAAAAGGCCGCTGGTGGTAAGGAGCAAAAGGGGAACACCCCGCAACCGAAATCAAAAGAACAACAGAGCATTCCGGCGGATCAGCAGCCGATTTCAGCAAACCCTCAAATGTTGCTAAGATCGGCAGCTAAAAAAGATTCGGTATCCGAACAATCCGTTTCAGAATGCATGCAACCAGGGACTTCTAAAAATTCCGATTTGTCCGTAGTGGTTTCACAATTAGTGGATCCACCTATCTCTCAGAATATAGCATCTCCTCCACAAGGGACTACTGAGTCCGGACAACCGGCTCAAGTTGGTTTGGCAGAAGCATTGTCTGCTCCACCAAAATCCCTTTCAGTGGTTTCACTCAAGAAACAAATTTTCGTTTCTCGGCTTTCCCCTGATCAAACATCTTCTGATGTATTGTCTTATATACAAGACAAAACTAAAGCCGATTGTAATAGTGTAAAGGTGGAAAAGTTTAAGTTTTCTTATGCTAGAGACATTTCATCTTTCAAGATAACTGTCCCTAACGAGCTTTTTGAAGCCATATGCTCGGGCGACTTTTGGCCGGATAATATGGTTGTAAAAGAGTTCGAGGTTAAGATAAAAAAGAAGGGGCCCGTGGGAGTAAAACTTCCTAGTCGAGGCCAAACCAGTGTACCAATTTCAAAAAACTAACTTCTAACCTCCTACTTTCCTATCAGAATGCAAGAGGTTTGCGCAGCAAACTTACTAAATTGTATTTCGATAGCCTTTCCTTTGCATCTCATATTATTGTGTTCACAGAAACCTGGTTAAAGCCGGAGATCTTTAGCTCCGAAGTTTTTCCAGGTAAGTACACAATATATAGGTATGACCGTCCCTCTAGACGGGGAGGTGGAGTCTTAATTGGAGTTGATTCAAACCTCCCGTCTGAGCAGTTATTTTTTGATGAATTCAATACCATTGAATTTATTTGTGTAAAGTTATCGCTTCCTGGTAACTTTATATACATAACTTGCTCATATATTCCGCCGTTGTCTGAACTTCCTGATTATTTAAATCACCTATCCGTCATTAAGTCCGTTGCAAATAAGCTTTCTGATAGTGATCAGTTGATAGTTCTAGGTGATTTTAATATACCTGGAGTTACTTGGTCCACTGAGGATGGATCGAATGTCTTACTACCTATAGCACAGCATGATTTTATTGATGGCCTGCTTGACATATCTCTATCTCAAGTAAACCATGTTCGAAATTCATTAGGTCGCCTACTTGATTTCTGTTTTGTATCAAATCCAGAAGGTGTGTTTCTGTCCAGAGTAGCACCACTCACGCAACCTGAAGATCCATATCACCCAACATTCGAACTTTCATTTGATACGGGTAGAGTTATAGAAGAAAAATAAGAAAAATCCAAACGAATACATTGTTTTCGCAAGGCAGACTTTCTGAGGCTAAATAATTTTATTTCTGGCTTTAATTGGTCTGATCTTTACCTATGCATTAATATGTCCGATGCAGTTAATGTTTTTTACACTGCAATAAACTCATTTTTTAAATCCTGTGTTCCGTGGTACTATCCGTCAACTTCCAATAAATCACCTTGGTTTAGCAAAGAGTTGACACACTTAGGAAATGTAAAGTCCAGACTTTTTAGGAAATATAAAAATACCGGTTCTCAATCTGTTTTTACTAGATATTTAAGTGCTCGGTCAAGATTTACCGTGCTTAATGCTCAGTGTTATAACAGTTACTTAAACCGTTGTAAGGTCCAGTTCTCTCAGGACCCGAAACAGTTTTATAATTTTGTTAACACCAAGCGTAAATCTAATTCCTTTCCTTCCTCGCTATCGTTCGAAAACATGACGGCAACCACAGATCAGGCAATAGCCGATTTATTTGCCCAATTTTTTCAAACGACTTACTCTACTTTAGATTATTCATCACAGCCTTATTCTTACAACATATCCAAGTCAAACCTCATATTCTGTCCCACTTTAACAGAAAGCTCTCTTCTTTTGGATCTTCTTCGTATTAAACCTGTTTATTCGCCAGGGCCCGATGGTATTCCTGGGTGCGTGCTTAGGTATCGCGCTAAGGCCCTGTGCAAACCTCTTCACAAGTTGTTTACCTTATCTATAGAAACCTCCCAATTCCCAAATATTTGGAAGGAATCATTTGTTATTCCTCTTTTCAAAAAAGGTAACAAGTTAGAAGCCAGTAACTACAGAGGTATTTCTAAGTTGTCAGCTATTCCTAAGCTTTTTGAAAAAATTATTACTCCTCATTTGCAGCACCTTTGCAGATCAATCATTTCTCCGTGTCAACACGGATTTATTAAACGTAGATCCACAATCACAAACCTTCTAGAGCTCACTTCATTAGTGATAAATGGCTTCAATAGTAGTTTTCAAACAGACGTCATATACACTGACTTTAGTAAAGCATTTGACTCTGTAAATCACTTACTTCTCATTCAAAAACTTGACCTTTTAGGTTTTCCAGTTGATCTGCTGAAATGGATTTCAAGTTATCTGAATGGCAGGTCACAAAGGGTCCTTTTTAAAAATTCAATTTCTGAAATTCTCCGTGTTACCTCCGGTGTCCCACAAGGGAGCCATCTGGGTCCGTTACTTTTTACATTATTTATTAATGATCTTCCCTCAATTATAAGTCATTCTCGCGTACTTATGTACGCAGATGATGTTAAGTTGTGCCTGCAGTATAAGGACATTTCCTGCCATTTAGACTTGCAATCCGATCTAGATAATTTTCAAAACTGTTGCCGAGATAATTTACTAAATTTAAACGGTTCCAAGTGCAAGCTGATGACTTTTTATCGGGCCAATCCGATATACGCGACCTACACGTTAAGTGGCAGCTCTTTGGATAGAATAACTCTTGTAAACGATCTTGGCGTTCTCTTAGACCCCAAACTAAAATTTTCTAATCACATTTCGTCCATGGTTAATAAAGCCAGAGGAGTGCTTGGATTTATTAAAAGGTGGTCAAAAGAATTCGATGATCCTTATTTGACTAAAACGTTATATATTTCGCTAGTCCGTCCGATTCTGGAGTATGGGTCTCCCGTCTGGAGTCCACAATACGGAATACATATTGGTCGTATTGAATCTGTACAAAAAACTTCCTTCTTTTTGCTTTACGGCGCCTAAACTGGGATGCAAATCTTATCTTACCTTCTTATTCTAGTAGACTTCTTTTGATTAATTTACCATCCCTAGCCAACCGTAGAACGATGCTTGGTACTATCTTTATTTATAACCTTATACATGGTGATATTGACTGCCCCGACTTGTTAAGTCGGCTAAACTTTTCTGTGCCAAGTAGATTAACCAGAAATTATATTCCCCTAACTTTAAATCATTGTAGATCTAACTATGCCTTGCATGAGCCTTTCAGAGTATTATGTTCTGACTATAATAGACTTTTTCCTGTAATATCAAATCTTGACTCTCTGCCGCTCCTAAAACGATTAATACTTGCTTCATTGGCACAAGATTGATCTAACTATTACTTTTTTCCCCGGACCTTTACCTTTATTTTCCAATCTCGCGTCTATCTTATCGCGAATCGTGCCGTACGATACACGGCTGCGCCCCTCGGTCGGTTGGGCGGGTAAGTGGGCCGTGGGACTCCGCGCGAAAAAAAAAAAAAAAAAAAAAAAAATAACTGATTGATCGGAAATGCCATAACTTGGTGTTTGTAAAGTTAGGAATTTGGGATTTTCTATGGGTTTTAGCTTTGGCCAATCAATCTTACCTACCAAATTTCATAAGGATGGGCCGCATATATACTATAGCTGCCATATAACTGAACGATCGAAAATACCATAACTTTGATGTTTTATATTTGGCCAATCAATCCGACTTACCAAATTTCATTAGGATCGGCCGACTATATCCTATAGCCGCCATATGACTAATTGATCGGAAATGTCATAACCAACAGAATATTCTGCAAGGGTATATCAACTTCGGCTCCGCCCGAAATTAGCTTTCCTTTCTTGTTTTATACAAAAATCTAAAAACGCTAATTAATATATTTGTTGTACTTTTCTCGGCACTTAGCTCCCCTACACTGCGTGCGTTAGGCATATTAGTCGTTAGTCGTTTTTTTATATTATTAAACAAATACATAGTAATAATTAAAAATTAATATATATCTACACCCACATATCTACCACATAAACATAAGTACACTTCGCATTTGTCACAGTAAACAAAGAAAAAAAAAAAAAATCATCGGCACCCAAGAGTCGCCAATTAATATAAACATCCTCTTCCGTTATAATCAAATGAAGGAACCCCAAATCATCGGCTACCAAGAGTAGTCAATTAATATAAACATTATCTTGGGTTATAAACAAATGAAGGCAGGCACTCCAAATAATCGGCTCCTTCGAGTGACCAATTAATATAAACATCCTCTTGCGTTATAAACAAATGTCCCCAAACTCTAAAAAGCTTTTATCTCCCAATCTTGTTAAATTGCAATGCAGCTCAAACCTAGATCGCTCTCATGCTCAGTGCTCTCAATTTGGACACTCAATTTATCAATAGCATTCTTTCTCCCAATCGAAGGTTTGATAAACGTCCAACCCCTGTTGGAGTTTATACCTTTGACCAGTAAAGAAATTTATATTTTTTCAAAGTGTTAAATACCAAATTTGTTATTATATATAGTAACATACCCACACCCACATATCTACCACATAAACAGTAACATACCCACACCCAAATATCTGCCACATAAACATATTTACATTACGCATTTGTCACACCCTCTTGAGTTCTAAACAAATGAAAGAACCCCAAATTGTCGGCTCCCACGACTGATCCATTAATGTAAACATCCTCTTGCGTTATAAACACATGTCCCCAAACTCCAAAAAGCTTTTATCCCCCAAAACTGTAAATTGGCAGACGCAGCTCAAACCTAGATCGCTCTCACGCTCAGTGCTCTCATTTCTCCCAATCGAAGGTTTGATAAGCGCCACCGTAGTTTATAAGTTTGAGTTTTAAGTTGAATCTTGTAAGGAGCAGACCTATCTCTCCCAGTTCGCGTTTACACTATTTTGATAAATAAAAAATATATTTATTTTTCAAAGTGCTAAATCCCGAATTTGTTATTGGCGCAGCCGGTAGGATATAACTTTTCATACGGTTATATCCTTAAAGAACCCTAACATCGTTCGTCCCAGTGCAATTCTAAACCAGCTATCGCAGTGTCGGTTTGTGTCGCTAATAAACGAACGGAAACCTCATTTGCAACACGCTATCGTAGCTCAGGTTGCGAGGTTTTTTTTAAATAAATCTTGACCCCTGTGACTGTCAAATAACTAAAAAAAATTTTAAATCAAATTTTTTGCAAAAAACCCGTTTTAAAAGTTAGTGCCTTTGTTCGTAACACAAGGGTTACTAAAAAATAAAACACCTTAGTTCTCCCCCACCAGTGGTAAGAGACAAGGTATAACAATTTTAAAATCAAATTCATAATACAAAACTTTAAAATTGTGAAAAATTTACAAACCTAAATAAAAAACCAAAAATGGCAGAACCAGTGCTATTATTGTCAGAAAACCATCTGAATCAAGCCCTGAACCAAATCAGGCAAGTGCCTCAATTTGGAGGCAACACGCTCGAACTCAGCCCGTTCATCAGGAGGATAGATTTTATCCTGGAGTTGTACCTCACAACATGTATACGACAAGCGAGCGTATTCTTCAGTGCGATTGAAATGTGGCCATATGAAAATGGATACAGAAAATTTTCATCAGCAAGCCTCGGACACCGAACAGGAAATAGAAACCCTTACATACGAATCATCATGAATAACCAAGAGTGCCGATGTGTTGTAGACACAGGCTCTTCCATTAATTTAATTAAAGAAAATTACTTTCATTTTCCAACGAAAAATACAACTCTTAATGTACATACCATAAATGGTAATATTCAATTAAATAAATCCGTATCCTACCTTGCAAGTAAGCTTTGTCCGACCAAACAAACATTTTGGGTCCATAATTTTTCCGATAGATATGATATGCTCATAGGAAGAGAATATCTTGAAGCTTGTAACGCAATTATTAATTATAGATCAAAAACAGTTAATTTAAACGGTTATCAATTCGGAATGAGATTTAATTATAATGACTTCGAATATAAACAAGGAAATTAAGAAATTGATTGCTGCGATCCCCCATTTTCAAAAAATACACCTTTCAATTACGCAATAAATAACGACTTGCAAGAAACCAATAAGTTTAGATTAGAACACCTTAATGACGAGGAAAAAGATAATCTTAAGAAAATTTGATATGAATTTAGCGACATACAGTACAAAGAAAGTGACAATTTGTACTAGAAAGCATGTCATTCATACAAAAATGAGCAACCGGTTTACAAAAAACGATACAAATATCCTCAAGCTTACGACCAAGAAGTCGATTCGCAAATGAGAGTTATGATAAAACAGGGAATAATCCGAAAGTCAAATTCCCCTTATTGCTCAAAGATGATGCATCTGGAACAAAAAAGTTCCGTATCGTAATTGACTATCGTAATTTAAATGAAATTACGGTAGATGACAAATACCCTATCCCGGTCATGGATGAAATATTGGACAAACTTGGTAGATGCCAATATTTTACCACTATTTACCACTATTAAATTCTAATTCAAAGACAGCTTTTTCCACCAAAAATGGTCATTACGAATATACTTGAATGCCCTTTGGATTGAAAAATGCCCCTGCTACCTTTCAAAGGTGCATGAACAATCTCCTAGAACATTTGATCTATAAGGATTGTTTGGTCTACATGGACGATATTATCGTGTACTCCACTTCATTGGAGGAACATGTATTATCATTGCGAAAGGTATTTGAAAAATTACGAGAAGCTAATCTCAAGCTTCAACTCGACAAATGCGAGTTTATGAAAAAGGAAACAGAATTCCTTGGACATATTATAACAACAACTGGTATAAAACCAAATCCGCTCAAAATATACAAAATACAAAATTTCCCTATACACAAATCCCCAAAACAAATAAAATCCTTTCTAGGTCTTTGTGGATTTTATAGAAAATTTATCCCAAACTTTGCTAAAATATCAAAACCAATGACAGCAAAGCTTAAAAAAGCGTAACTTTAAATATAAAAAATAATGATTATGTACAAGCGTTTGAAAAACTTAAACTTTTAATAATGTCAGATCCAATACTTATATACCCAAATTTCGAAAAACCATTTTCATTAACAACAGATGCAAGTAATATTGCTATAGGAGCAGTATTATTGAAAATCATAAACCAATCTGTTATGCTAGCAGAACTCTTAATGAACACGAAATTAATTATTCGGCAATAGAAAAATAACTTTTAGCTATTGTCTGGGCCACCAAATATTTCAGGTCCTATCTTTTTGGCAAAAAATTTCTGATCCTAAGTGATCACAGACCTCTAGTATGGCTCAATAATATCAAAGAACCTAATATGAAATTATAACGCTGGAAAATCAAAATAAATGAGTTTGATTATGAAATAAAATTTTTGCCCGGTAAAGAAAACCATGTGGCAGATGCCTTATCTAGAATAAGAATAGAGGAAGCCTATTTAGGAGAGACTTCTAGTAATGCAAATACAATAACAACAGTAGCTACAGTGCATAGTGCACCAGAAGATAACCAAAACCACATTTCAATAACAGAAAGACCACTGAATTATTATAACAGACAACTAGAATTCATAAGAGGAGACTCAAATGAAGTGGAAGTAATAAATTATTTTCATAAAACAAAAATCATAATAACTTATAAAGAAATGACAATCGAATACGCAAAACAATTAATAATTGAATACTTTTCTAATAAGAAAAGCGTAATATATTTTCCAATTGAAACAGACTTTTAAATTTTTCAAAAGGCATACGTTGAAATTATTTCCCCAGATAACTTAACTAAAACAATGAAAACCAAGAGAGAACGCTATAGTCGAGTGCCTGGACTATTAGATACCCGATACTCAGCTAAACAACTTAATATAAATATGTCTTCTTGTATTATCTTTGCCGGGCAATTGCAACTGTGTACAATGTAAATACATATTTACAGATGTATATGCTTACATATGTACATACACACATACGCCATTGTTTGACTCAGACCTCCAATTTGGCTAACTTGATTTGATTTCCATAGTTCTTGGGATATAGTTCGGTATTCACAAATGAAAACCATCGCAATTTCCTTTAATATAAATCCTTATCGAGAATTAACGTTGACTATGTTAAACACCTTGGCCAGCTGTTCCAAAGTCATCCGTTAGATGGCGCTATTGGTACCACGGGCCATGAAAGGCGGAAATGTAGGCGATAGCCAGGCTTAAGCGTTTAATGGGTTTTTAGAGTGGGCGTGGCAAACTTTTATTAGGCCAATCGATAGGTATTGATGAAACTAATACCTATCAATTAAAATTTTCATAAAAGCATCAAAACTGTGGCCACAGCTTGTGGCTTATGGGCGTCAGAGGGGGCGTGGCACCATTTTGAAACAAACTTGCGCTGCGTAGGAACTCCTAAAATCTACATCAAAATGCCAATCTTCTAGCTTTTATAGTTTCCAAGATCTCAGCGTTCATACGGACAGACAGACGGACATGGCTAGATCGACTCGGCTAGTCATACTGAACAAGAATATATATACTTTATAGGGTCGGAAACGCTTCCTTCTACCTGTTACATACTTTTGCACGAATACAATATACCCTTTTACTCTACGAGTAACGGGTATAATAATAGTAAATTAATCAAAATTTTATTAATGAATGTGAAGTATGAAACATCGCAAAAACAGAACACAGAAATACTAAATTAGAATTCGAAATAACCCCAGAAATTTTTAATTCAAGAGAAAAATATGTAATCGATTTTTATATGATAGATAATAAACAATTTTTATCTTGTATAGACATTTATTCAAAATTTGCCACTTTAATAGAAGTCAACAGTCGAGATTGGTTAGAAGGAAAAAGAGCAAATTAAAGCAGACAAAGATTCAGCATTCATGTGTGCAGCATTGCAACTTTGGTTAAAATCTGAAGACGTTGTTATTGATATAACAACAAGCAAAAATGGAATTTCTGACGTTGAGAGATTTCATAAAACAGTAAATGAAAAATTAAGAATCATAAACAGTGAAACAGACATAGAAAATGAACTGACAAAATTTGAAACTATTCTTTATGTCTATAATCATAAAACAAAACATAATTCCACTGGCAGAATTCCGGCAAATATTTTTATTTTCGCTGGAACACCAAAATATAATACATGTCAAATAAAATCAATAAAATAGAGAAACTAAATGAATCACGAAATAAACTTGAATTTGATACTGGATATCGACAAGCTCCACTAGTAAAATCAAAAACCACTAATCCGTTTAAAAAGGCAGGAAAAATCACAAAATTAGATGATAATCATTACGAAGAAGTTAACAGATGAAGAAAAATAATACATTATAAGTCTAAATATATGAAAACAAAGAAAATTAACGAAAATAAATACTTTAATTCCAGATGCACGCCAAATGAAAACCAAACCTAACTTGCTGATCAACACTATCAACATCCTATTAATTTTAATACATTTTACAAAACTTACCAATGGCCAAAATTTGGAAATCAATCCCGTTTAAGCAAAAAACGGTTATTTAATATTTAAAACAGGAACCTTGGACTTACCATCTAATTACGAATATCATTGTTTAACCGTCAACTTAACCAAAACTGAACTAACGCATACTAATTTAATAAAACAATCAGAAGAATTTTCAGATTTAAAACAAGTTATATACTTAACAGAGAAATTAAACAGAGAAATGAATGGAATTAGAATTGCAAAACGTAGCAAAAGAGGTCTTTTAAATTTTCTGGGCACAACATACAAATATCTATTTGGAACATTAGATGAACAAGATAAAGAAGAATTAATAAATAAAATTGAAAATTTAGAACAAAACACAATTCAAGTTAATGATCTTAATAAAGTAATAGATGCGGTAAACAAAGGTATTGAAACAATAAATCATTTAAGCTTGGTCAATGATGTAGATGAAAGGCTAGCATTACTTATTTTTAATCTACAAGAATTTACTGAATATATAGAGGACATAGTCGTTGCTCGACTCAGGATGACAAATAGACTTCGTGACCGATGAGCTCGCTCAGAAACTTAAAATTTCAAGAGAGGACATGTCCTTGAGCTACAAAATAAAATTCAAACGGTTGTGAAGTCGCGAGTAAGTAATAGCCAGTTGTCGCCTGATTTTGGATCCTGAAAAATATTTCTGGTTATCATCCGGATGGAAAGGTGAATAATACATAGATATGCTTATCGGAGCGGATACGATCTTTGAACTTTTATCTGTTGGACAGAAGAAAAATAAAGGCTGACAAAATGGTACATCTTAGCTGCCAGGAAGAAGCGTTAGGGTCAATTGACACAACCCTTGTGAAATTTTGGTGAGGTGGACTTCCCGCCCAAGGCTAAAGTTCATACTCCTGAGCACCAACTTTGTGAACAACACTGAGAAAAATACTCAAAAATTGTGGTGCGGTAGATTTTCGGTTCGTTTGCCGTTCAAATCTGACCCAAATTCTATTTTGTCGCTAGAACGGAAATTGTCAAAAAACCCTTCGTTGATGTATATTGAATTCATGGAGGAATATGTTTTCATAGGCCATATGTCTTTCCCCAATAACGAAATTCCAAACACTCCGCACTATTTAATTCCGCACTAGTGCGTTGTACGGCCACAAAGTACTTCAACCAAGTTAAGAGTAGTTTTCGATGCATCGTGCCATACATCGACGCAGGTTGAATGACATCTTAATTGAAGGCCCAACCATTCAAGAGTATCTGTATTCGACACTGCTTCGGTTTAGATTACATAAATTTGCCCTTGCGGCAGACATAAAAAAATGTATCGAAAAGTACTGTCAAGTAAATAAATCTGACCGAAACTTTCGGCTCATAGTATGAAGACGAGATCCTTCTGAGTCTCTGAAAATCTTCAAATTAAATACCGTTACATATGGAACTACGCCAGCACCCTTTTTCGCAATCAAGTGTTTAATGCGGTTAGGAGAGATAGCGCAAGCAATTAATACAAAAAAGTTTTTTGAGGTTTTGCAAGAGGCAGGATTGGAACAGGCAAAGTGGTTTTCAAACTGCCCAGAGTTATCCGGAACTGATGGCGCAGTAATGCCACTTACGGCAGGCTCAGACCGGTTAAAGATTACTTCTTATTTCGGTTGGATGACTGTTTTCTGGATCTTCGCGCGACAAAACGAAATATTTTCTTGTGTCCTTTAGTCACAAGGGCAATTATAATAAAGGTTTACTTATTGTCTTTATTGTCAAATCAAAGATAGCTCCCCGCAAGACGAAAACTTTGCCTCGCCTTGAGCTGTGCGCAGCTCACCTTTTAGCAGATCTGTATAATCGTGTCAGACCATTCCTAAATTGTCCCATTAAGAATGTTTCCTATGGATCACGAGATCACCTTACACCGGGTCGCAGAGATTTAGCAGTGGTCGGAGAACGAAACTTGGAGATACGTTCCCAAGAAAGTTAACCCAGCAGACATAGTGTCCCGTGGATGTGACGTTGGGGAGCTTACAACGACCATCTGGTTCGGCGGGCCTCTGTTCTGCTGGACTCAGAAATGCTGTAAATCAGCATTTAGAACTGCCGGCCGCAGTAGTGCCGGTGGAATATCTGCTTCATAAAATAAAAAGTTTTCGTCGCACATGAAGCTTCTGAGATTTTCGTATGGGTTTTCCGCTTTATTCAAAGGTGCAGAAAAGGGAAGAACCCCTTTAAAAAAAGTATTTCGCCAAGAGAACTAAATTTCGCTTTTGAGAAAATTTTTGAAGTTATCCAATTTCATGAATTCAGTGACGATATTAGTAAAATTCGGAAAAATGAACCGGTTGCAGCGATATACCAAAGCTAAACCTCTTTATTCAGGAGAATACATTTAATTGGTGTTCCTCGACATTCCTACGAGTTGGGCGTCGGATATTGAATGCTCCTATCCCGTACAAACGTATCTAAACGCTCAGAATTCATTAGATCATATGTGTCATACCTGCACGTTACGAATTGTTACGAGCTTTTGTAAGTCGTCTGCGCGAGATAGTATGGCTAGTCAATGCTCAAGAGGTCTGCCGACGAACAGTTCGCTCGTGCATGCGCTGCTTTTGCTGTAAGCCGCAACTCTTGACGCAAATCATGGGGAAACTTGCCAGCAGATAGACTTCGAGCTCTCCATTTTAACATCAGTGGCGTAGATTTTTGTGGCCCCTTTAGCACAACGTATTGTAAGCGTGGTAAGCTTCGTCGGAGCCGACTGGCACATGAGGGAGTTCCGAGCCCGTCTGGAGGAGCTGTGGGCGGTATACAAACATACACATCAAGAAGAGGGTGCGAGTTTGCGTTCATACCGCCCAGAGCACAGCACTTTGGCGGACTTTGGGAGGCAGGTGTGAAGTCTGCAAAGCATCTGTTCCTTTGGTCGCTCGGCCAAGACCTCGGAACTCTCCTCACAAGCGTGGAGGCCGTGCTGAACTCAAGACCCCTGGAACCCTCAGCAACGACCCAAACGACACAAAGGCCTGACCCCCGGACATTTGCTCATAGATGGCCCCCTGTTGGCCCCACCGTCGGAAACACTCCCGGACCAAATCAACTTGACCTGCTTGCGTCGATGGCGAGGTGTCTTTTTGCTCAAGCAAGATTTTTGGCAGCGATGTTCCATTTTCCAGTCTGCAGCAAAGGAAAAAGTCGCACAAAGAGGAGCCAAACCTCGACGTGGGAAAAATGGTCGTCGTCGCCGAAGACAACCTTCCACTCCAGCAGTGGAGGGTCGGGCGAGATCGGGTCCACGCCGCCGCCGATAAGAAGGTTCGGGTAGCGGACCTTCGGACTCAGGATGGAGTATACCGGCGACCTATCTATCGGCTTGCTGTGTTGCTGAAGTTGGGCTGAAGGACGTCGTCCTTTCAGAGGGGGCGGTGTTTGCGCACTTTGCGTTCATTTAAATATTCTAGTTTCAAAGCGAGAGCGGGAGCAAATAAGGCTTGCATTCGCTCTTGCGAATTCGCCCCGTCTCTTGCCTCCTTAGCTAAGCATAGTAGATTTCTTGGGGTATACAATATCAGAAAATGTAGTTAAAACAAATATAGATAAAATAAAAGCAAGTACAAAATTTCCGGTCCCAAAAACATTAAAAAATATCTTCGTTCTTTTCTGGGCATGACAAGTTGATATAGGCGGTTCATAAAAGACTATGCAAAAATAGCAAAACCTTTAACCATTTTCCTAAGAGGCAAAGAATGCCGTATATCTAAGACAAAGTCAAGCAAAACTTCTATTAACCTGAACAGAGATGCGATTACAGCATTCGAGAAACTTAAAAATACCATCGTCTTCAGAGATATAACCATTGCATATCCAAATTTCGGAAAAGAATTCCAGCTGACTACCGATGCTTCGAGCTACGCAATAGGAGCATTATTGGAACAAAATAATTGGCCTGTGAACTTTAACTTACAAAGCAATGATAAAACTTTGGCGAAGAGAGGAATTATTGGAATTTCCTAAAGTTAAATTAGCCACAAACGGCAACGACCTAATTTATACATTAGCCTTTCAACCATTAAAACAGATAATTGTGGAACATTAAAAATTAAAGCAATTAAAATTGGCCAAAATAATGAATGATAAAAAATAAGAAAATTTGTTATTAAAACTAAAAATTTAAAACCCTTGCGAATCTCATAATTATAAGACAATTTTAATTCAGAAAATTTGTTAGATTTAAGCAATTATATTTGCGTAAACGCTTTCCTGAACCTTCGCGAACCAGAATGTAAGATGAATAACAATCAGCATACATATACCGGATTTCGAGTAAATACTGCCAGGCATTGCTGAACGACTTCAATGGGCCAGTTTCGGTAGGCGAAAAACTTCTACAACTGCAAGGCTTCTTCATAATACAATACCGTAATTTAACAATAACTATTGGTGAAACTAATTACAAATCAAAGGAAATCAACGTAGTCGAACCAGAATATCCGTTATTCCAACTAATGGGAGAAAAGACGAATTACAAAGGAAGTTACGGATCTGCAACCATTCTACTTCTAGTAATAATATGCATTCTACTGCGCTCCTATAGAGGACAGTCGGAGGGAAAAGTTAACACCCAAAATTATATAAAGACCCAGACATAAATAAGAGTAAGCATTGATTGCCCTCAACAAAGTTTACACGAACTAAGCCACATGCGCTGAGCTTGCACCTTTCGGTCAGCGATCGTGGGAATTCAGAATAGCCAATTTCCAAAGATGATTGAACTCAGTCAAGTGCATATAACAATAACAATATCTTGAATACATTGGCCAATGACAATTAAATTTAGTCAGCAGGGACAGCGAAGAAGAGCAGAAGCCAATTGTAGTATGCTCACATATCTGGTACACACTGTACCACTTATATCACTGCAACATTGTGGCATTTATTTACAACCAACCGACCCACACAACAATTATGAACATCCTAAATGCTGAGCCGGCATGTCTGCAGGCGCGGCCGTCCATTCGGTTACCGTGTGAGCATAACACACTCTCCCTCATGCGCGGCTACTACTTGCGCCGCTTATATACACTTATGCATAAGCATTGACCGCTGCTCTGCAGTGGCACATATACATTTATATAGATATTTAGATATATAAGCTTTGGCCGCGGCGCTGCTCGCGCAGCTATGTGAATTCTAAGCCAAGCCAATTATTCTTAAGTCAAGCGGGAACATTGACGAAAGGAGCCCCGAACCAAACGCATGTTATAACTAATTAATGTTTCAATAATGACAGGACACATCTTCGAAATGACAAAAAAAATATAAAAGTGAAAAAATGAAAAAGAAACAGCAAATGCAATTAAATACAAAACAAATAAAAACATAAAAATTGTATTTAAATAAATCGAAAATCAATAAAAACAAAGTATATCATAAAGTAATGTGAAATTTTTTTTTTTTAATTATACAAAAGCTGTAAATGAAGGAAAATTTGTTTAAAAATTATCAGCCTGTGCGATGACCAGCACCGGCGCTCCTACGAGTTGGGCGTCGGATATTGAATGCTCCTATCCCGTACAAACGTATCTAAACGCTCAGAATTCATTAGATCATATGTGTCATACCTGCACGTTACGAATTGTTACGAGCTTTTGTAAGTCGTCTGCGCGAGATAGTATGGCTAGTCAATGCTCAAGAGGTCTGCCGACGAACAGTTCGCTCGTGCATGCGCTGCTTTTGCTGTAAGCCGCAACTCTTGACGCAAATCATGGGGAAACTTGCCAGCAGATAGACTTCGAGCTCTCCATTTTAACATCAGTGGCGTAGATTTTTGTGGCCCCTTTAGCACAACGTATTGTAAGCGTGGTAAGCTTCGTCGGAGCCGACTGGCACATGAGGGAGTTCCGAGCCCGTCTGGAGGAGCTGTGGGCGGTATACAAACATACACATCAAGAAGAGGGTGCGAGTTTGCGTTCATACCGCCCAGAGCACAGCACTTTGGCGGACTTTGGGAGGCAGGTGTGAAGTCTGCAAAGCATCTGTTCCTTTGGTCGCTCGGCCAAGACCTCGGAACTCTCCTCACCAGCGTGGAGGCCGTGCTGAACTCAAGACCCCTGGAACCCTCAGCAACGACCCAAACGACACAAAGGCCTGACCCCCGGACATTTGCTCATAGATGGCCCCCTGTTGGCCCCACCGTCGGAAACACTCCCGGACCAAATCAACTTGACCTGCTTGCGTCGATGGCGAGGTGTCTTTTTGCTCAAGCAAGATTTTTGGCAGCGATGTTCCATTTTCCAGTCTGCAGCAAAGGAAAAAGTCGCACAAAGAGGAGCCAAACCTCGACGTGGGAAAAATGGTCGTCGTCGCCGAAGACAACCTTCCACTCCAGCAGTGGAGGGTCGGGCGAGATCGGGTCCACGCCGCCGCCGATAAGAAGGTTCGGGTAGCGGACCTTCGGACTCAGGATGGAGTATACCGGCGACCTATCTATCGGCTTGCTGTGTTGCTGAAGTTGGGCTGAAGGACGTCGTCCTTTCAGAGGGGGCGGTGTTTGCGCACTTTGCGTTCATTTAAATATTCTAGTTTCAAAGCGAGAGCGGGAGCAAATAAGGCTTGCATTCGCTCTTGCGAATTCGCCCCGTCTCTTGCCTCCTTAGCTAAGCATAGTAGATTTCTTGGGGTATACAATATCAGAAAATGTAGTTAAAACAAATATAGATAAAATAAAAGCAAGTACAAAATTTCCGGTCCCAAAAACATTAAAAAATATCTTCGTTCTTTTCTGGGCATGACAAGTTGATATAGGCGGTTCATAAAAGACTATGCAAAAATAGCAAAACCTTTAACCATTTTCCTAAGAGGCAAAGAATGCCGTATATCTAAGACAAAGTCAAGCAAAACTTCTATTAACCTGAACAGAGATGCGATTACAGCATTCGAGAAACTTAAAAATACCATCGTCTTCAGAGATATAACCATTGCATATCCAAATTTCGGAAAAGAATTCCAGCTGACTACCGATGCTTCGAGCTACGCAATAGGAGCATTATTGGAACAAAATAATTGGCCTGTGAACTTTAACTTACAAAGCAATGATAAAACTTTGGCGAAGAGAGGAATTATTGGAATTTGCTAAAGTTAAATTAGCCACAAACGGCAACGACCTAATTTATACATTAGCCTTTCAACCATTAAAACAGATAATTGTGGAACATTAAAAATTAAAGCAATTAAAATTGGCCAAAATAATGAATGATAAAAAATAAGAAAATTTGTTATTAAAACTAAAAATTTAAAACCCTTGCGAATCTCATAATTATAAGACAATTTTAATTCAGAAAATTTGTTAGATTTAAGCAATTATATTTGCGTAAACGCTTTCCTGAACCTTCGCGAACCAGAATGTAAGATGAATAACAATCAGCATACATATACCGGATTTCGAGTAAATACTGCCAGGCATTGCTGAACGACTTCAATGGGCCAGTTTCGGTAGGCGAAAAACTTCTACAACTGCAAGGCTTCTTCATAATACAATACCGTAATTTAACAATAACTATTGGTGAAACTAATTACAAATCAAAGGAAATCAATGTAGTCGAACCAGAATATCCGTTATTCCAACTAATGGGAGAAAAGACGAATTACAAAGGAAGTTACGGATCTGCAACCATTCTACTTCTAGTAATAATATGCATTCTACTGCGCTCCTATAGAGGACAGTCGGAGGGAAAAGTTAACACCCAAAATTATATAAAGACCCAGACATAAATAAGAGTAAGCATTGATTGCCCTCAACAAAGTTTACACGAACTAAGCCACATGCGCTGAGCTTGCACCTTTCGGTCAGCGATCGTGGGAATTCAGAATAGCCAATTTCCAAAGATGATTGAACTCAGTCAAGTGCATATAACAATAACAATATCTTGAATACATTGGCCAATGACAATTAAATTTAGTCAGCAGGGACAGCGAAGAAGAGCAGAAGCCAATTGTAGTATGCTCACATATCTGGTACACACTGTACCACTTATATCACTGCAACATTGTGGCATTTATTTACAACCAACCGACCCACACAACAATTATGAACATCCTAAATGCTGAGCCGGCATGTATGCAGGCGCGGCCGTCCATTCGGTTACCGTGTGAGCATAACACACTCTCCCTCATGCGCGGCTACTACTTGCGCCGCTTATATACACTTATGCATAAGCATTGACCGCTGCTCTGCAGTGGCACATATACATTTATATAGATATTTAGATATATAAGCTTTGGCCGCGGCGCTGCTCGCGCAGCTATGTGAATTCTAAGCCAAGCCAATTATTCTTAAGTCAAGCGGGAACATTGACGAAAGGAGCCCCGAACCAAACGCATGTTATAACTAATTAATGTTTCAATAATGACAGGACACATCTTCGAAATGACAAAAAAAATATAAAAGTGAAAAAATGAAAAAGAAACAGCAAATGCAATTAAATACAAAACAAATAAAAACATAAAAATTGTATTTAAATAAATCGAAAATCAATAAAAACAAAGTATATCATAAAGTAATGTGAAATTTTTTTTTTTTAATTATACAAAAGCTGTAAATGAAGGAAAATTTGTTTAAAAATTATCAGCCTGTGCGATGACCAGCACCGGCGCCGCCTGAGTCCAAAAGGACGGACAACACAAAAAAAAATACAAAAATAAAAATCATCAGCCTGTGGGATGACCAGCACCGGCACCGCCTAAATCAAAAAGGCCAAAAAAAAAAAACAACACAAAGACCAGCAGCAGAACCGGAAAAGTGTGGAAGGAATGGCAAATCCTTCTACGCCAACGCAGGAAAATAAAGTGTGGTAGGCAAACTGCCGATTACACCAACGCAGGAGGCATATGAGTGCGGAAGGTAATCCGCCCTCTGCACTATCGTGGGAGACACCTGTTCCTGTCGAGCAAAGAGACGCACCAAGCCTACTAGAGGCCCTAGAGTTGTGTCCCAACGATGGACCTCGCCCCCTCACAATAGCTGAGTACAGGGCACGACAGGAGTCCAGCAAACCCATCCACAAACGGAAAAGAAGTGGAAAAAGGGTAAAACTCCTCCAGCAAAGAAGACTGCTAAAGGACTACAGGAATATAGCAACGACCTCGCAGGAGAAGGAAGTGCATGACAAAAATATTAAAGAACTGGACAAAATACTTTGCAAACGAGCAAAGAAACGCAACAAGGGCTGCATTTATGCCAATGCCTAAGTTGCCTTTAATTTTAAACTTCTAACCCGAGTCGATGCGCGAAAGCTCGAAAAATACTAAACACTGTTAGGCTATATACTAAAAACCTACAACTGATATTGGTTTATATAGAGCAAAATATTGTAAATCAGTTATACGAAAACTAACAAAAAAAAATTTGTTTTTCCACTCTTATTATCGAAAGGAAATTTATGCGATTATGCTAGCAGACACTTTATTACATTTATTTAATTAATCAAATTTCAATTCCTAAATTCTTCTTATAAATGCCAAAATTTTTTTTGTTGACTTTATTTTGCTGAGTTTTTCTCAGTGGCCCTAAAATCAAAGAGAAAGCTAGGCAGGGAAATATGGGAATCAGGAATATTTACATAAATCTATTTAAAATTGCTTTAAATGAATGAATAACAATAAAATAAATAAATTCACTACAGAAAATCATAGTAATTATAATAATACTTATATATTAGGAGTATATCTACCCAAAATGGGAATTGTAGACGTTAAATCAGTGGACTCCACTGCTACACTGTTATTAACAAAGTAGAACCAAACAATATTGACCTATATTGGGTGCAGGTACTCTTAATAATAATCGTTGTAATAATGAGTGCAAATCTTTTTTACAAAATGTACAAATTGCACAATAAATGTATAAAGAAGAAGTATTTGAGCAGAGCAAACTATCTAGATAAAATCTAAGAATAAAAAAAAAAGAGGAGAAAGGATAGAGTGTTCAATTTCATACCCATTTATTGAATCAAAGATATCTCTCAGAACCATTGAAATACCTAAATCAAATTATGGCATCTAATACTATAGAATTAAATAGATGTCTTACTGAAATAATTATTAAAGACCCACAATTTATAATGCGTGCATTAAACATTCTTCATTGTCATAAAACCTTCATTCCCATTACTGAATTTGAATATGATTATATGGAAAAGTACAATTTGGAATTCAGCCCTTTGTTTGGTTGCAATAAAAAAATAAAGGGTTTAATCCTAAATACTTTGCCATACGTCTCAGTAAAGGAGGTCGTGGATTACCATCTTATACTCGGTGAAACCATGATCCTTATGGTAAATAAAAACAGAATTCGATAAATCCTACAAATCTCCTAATCAAAATAGACCAATTCAAGGAAGCACAATAAAGAAACATGCAGAAATACTAGTAAACTGCTTTAACGAGGCGCGAATATTAATACATGGGCGACGAGAAAAATTAAATGATGATCATTGGTCAAAAGTATCAAAATTTTTGAAAAGGCTCAGAGAAAATCTAATATCGATAAAAGAAAAATTCAACTTAGATATCTCTGTACCGACCACTCTTAATACCGCAATAACAGTTGAAAAGGATGAAGAATTAACATTGGAAGAGTCAACTGGCGTCGATCAGACAGAGTCAGCAGAGTTAAACACGAAAATAAAGGAAGAAGATTAAATAATCTTACTATCCCAGCCGTTTTATTATCAAACGTAGATAATACAACAGACTCAGACTCAAGAGCAAGCATAACTGAGAACAACAACTTTAAAATGGCGCAAACAAATATTGACTTCATTAACACCGCATCAAAGCTTATACCATTTTTCGATGGTAAAGCAGAAAACTTAACCAGTTTCATTGATGCATTACATATAATAGAGTCAATAAAAGGCGAACACGAAAACCTAGCAGTCTCTATAATAAAGACAAAGCTAAAGGGTGTAGCCAGAAATCTGATTGGAAACGAAACAACGGTAGGTGAAGTAATTGCCAAATTAAAAAGTAACGTCAAAGGCGAGACTGTAGAAGTATTGTCAGCAAAGCTGATGAATCTACAGCAACGCAATAAAACTGCGAATCAATACACATCAGAGATTGAGCAGATGACGAAGGCTTTAGAAAGTGCGTACATAACAGACGGTTTAACACTAGAACTAGCAAGAAGTTATTCCACACAGCATGCAGTGAAAGCAATGACCAAAAACTGCACGATTGATAAGGTAAAACTTATCATGCAAGCCGGCAATTTCAACACAATGAATGACGCCGTTTCAAAATTCGTAAACAGTTGCACAGAAGCAACTGGACAACCAAACTCGGTCCTCTACTACAATAACTATACACAGCGCGGCGGAAACCGCGGACGCGGAAGTTATAGAGGTAATTTCAGAGGTCGTAGTAACAATTATAGTTACTACAACAATACCAACCATAATAATGGTTCCGGCAACTACAGAGGAAACTCAAGGGGCCGTGGCAACTCGAACAGAGGCTACAATAACAATAATACAAATAATGTAAGAGTAGCCAATGACACTGTGGAAAACCCCCAAACCCCTTTAAATACTCAACAGTAGAGAACGTAACAGTCCATACTATTAATCTCAGTCAGAATATATTCGTCTCATTCACTCATGTGGCTACCGGAAAGGAACTTGTATTTTTGGTAGACACAGGTGCCGAAATCTCTTTAGTAAAAGAAAATTCCGATATATTTCAAAACATACAAGATAATAACATAATAGATATTCGGGGAATAAGCCAAAGGCTTAACATCAATTGAAATACAGACTACCAAGTACATAATCCTACTCGATTTTCATATCGTAGACTCACACTTAGCTGTCCCTTGTGATGGCATTTTAGGAATTGATTTCATTAAAAAATACAATGTTCCAATAGCATACAGTTCTGGCAATAACTCAATTCTTTTGCAAGCAAGATCACAAGTCATTAGAAAAATAAAATTAAATTCAAAAGAGGACAGTGTATTAATTCCAACTCAAGAAATTGAGCATGAAATTTATATAGCAAGTACCATAGCTACAACACAAAACGCTTTCATAAGACTACTGAATACAACAGACGTGTATAAAGTAGTCAGTGCGAATAATTTATCATATGAATCACTATTGAACTACGAAGTAGTCGAAGGAAACAAAGAAACTAGAGAAAAGTCTGTATTATCCCAATTGTCAAAAAATTTCCCCCCACAATTTAAATCACAACTCTCAAACTTATGTAAAAATTATAATGACATATTCGGATTAGAAACAGAACCAATTAGCACGAATAATTTCTACAAACAAAAACTGAGATTAAAAGATGATGAACCTGTATACATAAAAAACAAGAGAGAACGCTATAGTCGGGTGCCCCGACTATCAGATACCCGTTACTCAGGTAAAGGGAGTGCGAGGGAGATGGAGATAGAAACTTTGATCACGAATAACTTTTTAACGAATGGTCCGATTTGAAAAATTTCTTCTACATTTCGATAGGTATTGATAAACACAATAAAACTGCATTTTTACTTTTCCGAAATATTTAAATTTTTAAAATCGTGTATAAGCGATTGTGGGTGTTAAAGGGGGCGTGGCACCTTTTTGAAACAAACTTGCGCTGCGTAGGAACTCCTAGAATCTGCATGCAAAATGCCAATCTTCTAGCTTTTATAGTTTCCGAGATCTCAGCGTTCATACGGACAGACAGACGGACAGACGGACAGACGGACAGACGGACATGGCTATATCGACTCGGCTAGTGACCCTGATCAAGAATATATATACTTTATAGGGTCGGAAACGCTTCCTTCTACCTGTTACATACTTTTGCACGAAACCAATATACCCTTTTACTCTACGAGTAACGGGTATAACTATAGAAGCCAAGCAAGTCGGAAAATTAATCACCGACGGGATTGTCCCTCTGTATCTGAATACAATAGCCCATTATTACTTGTCCCTAAAAAATCAGCTCCAGGTTCCGAACAAAAGAAATGGCGATTAGTAATTGACTATCGTCAGATTAATAAAAAATTGTGTCCGATAAATTTCCACTTCCTAGAATTGATGATATTTTAGATCAGCTAGGTCGAGCAAAATACTTTTCATGTCTTGATTTAATGTCAGGATTTCACCAAATGGAACTTGAAAAAAGCTCAAGAGATATAACTTCCTTTTCAACATGCAATGGCTCGTATCGCTTCACGCGATTACCTTTTGGTTTAAAAATAGCGCCAAATTCATTTCAGAGAATGATGACTATTGCATTCTTTGGACTAGAA
Organism: Drosophila fuyamai; assembly: GCA_018153365.1. Taxonomy (NCBI): domain Eukaryota; kingdom Metazoa; phylum Arthropoda; class Insecta; order Diptera; family Drosophilidae; genus Drosophila; species Drosophila fuyamai. The sequence goes on from JAECXW010000540.1 coordinate 812,231, forward strand.
CCTTCTCAAGCATTCCTTTACATAAATGATCTAATAGTCATTGGTTGTTCCGAAAAACATATGCTTAAAAACTTAACAGATGTTTTTCAGAAATGTAGGAAATACAACCTGAAGTTACATCCACAAAAATGTTCATTCTTTATGCATGAGGTGACTTTTCTAGGACATAAGTGCACAGATAAAGGAATACTACCAGACGACAAGAAATATGACGTCATACTGAATTATCCAGTCCCACATGATGCAGACAGCGCAAGACGTTTTGTAGCATTCTGCAATTACTACAGACGATTTATAAAAAATGTTGCCGACTATTCACGGCACATAACACGATTATGTAAAAAGAATGTTCCTTTTGAATGGACAGCTGAATGCCAAAACGCATTCGAATATCTAAAAACAAAACTTATGGAACCTACCTTGCTACAATATCCCGATTTCAGTAAAGAATTTTGTATAATTACTGATGCAAGTAAGCAAGCATGTGAAGTGGTTTTAACTCAAAACCATAACGGTCTCCAACTTCCCATTGCATATGCATCAAGAGCCTTTACCAAGGGTGAAAGTAATAAGTGCACAACCGAACAGGAACTAGCTGCAATACACTGGGCAATATTACATTTTCCACCATACATTTATGGCAAACATTTCACTATCAAAACAGATCACAGACCTTTAACATACTTGTTCTCAATGACTAACCCAAGTTCCAAACTGACACGTAAGAGACTAGAATTAGAAGAATACAACTTCACAGTTGAATATTTGAAGGGGAAAGACAATTAAGTAGCCGATGCGTTATCAAGAATAACCATCAAAGAACTGCAAAATATAACCGGAAATATAAATAAAGTCACTACAAGATCCCAAAGTAGACAGAAATCCTGCGCAGGAGAAAAAGAAATAGACTTGCCTAGGCAATCTATAGAAAAAGCTTCAAAGCCCAACGTATACGGAGTCATAAACAATGACGAAGTACGTAAAGTAAAAAATATGCTATGTCTATTTAAACATGGACAAACAATTACTGTAAGATATGATGTTAGCGATTGGTATATAAATCGTCCTCGACTTAGGTCAGTTTTTCCAAAGGCTTGAAACGCAAGCCGGTATACATAAAATCAGCCAAGTCAAAGTGGCACCGTGGGAAAATATCTTTGAACACGTTTCAATAGCTAATTTCAAAAAAATGGGCAATAAAACATTAATATCATTGAGGTATGACTCGATATATTAAAGAGTACATAAGAAAATGTCTAAAATGCCAAAAAGCGAAAATAATCACGCACACAAAAACACCATTAACCATTACTGAAACACCACAAACAGCTTTCGACAGGGTAATCGTGGACACGATCGGTCCACTGCCTAAGTCTGAACAAGGAAATGAATACGCAGTTACTTTAATCTGCGATTTAACAAAATACCTTGTAGCAATATCAATTCCAAATAAAAGTGGAAAAACAATAGCCAAAGCCATATTTGAAGGTTTTATTCTGAAGTACGGTCCAATGAAGACGTTCATTACGGACATGGGAACAGAATATAAGAATTCAATAATTGAAGATTTATGTAAAAATTTAAATATCAAAAACATAAATTCTACTGCACACCATCACCAGACTGTCGGAACAGTGGAGCGAAGCCACAGAACACTTAACGAGTTCATACGCTCATATATCTCAGTTGATAAAACAGATTGGGATGTATGGCTAAAATACTTCGTATACTGCTTTAACACAACTCCCTCTATGGCACATGATTATTGTCCATACGAATTAGTATTCGGGAAATCTTCGAACTTACCAAACCATTTCAATAGCATAGATAGAATAGAACCATTAAATAATATAGAAGATTATGCCAAGGAATCTAAATTTAGATTAGAACAGGCATATAAAAGAGCCAGAATAATGCTATAAACTAGTAAGCAAAAACAAAAAGATAGATACGACAAAGATAGCATAGATTTTGAATTAGAAATAGGAGACAAGGTTTTATTAAAAAATGAAACTGGCCATAAGCTAGACTTTAAATATACAGGACCCTATACGGTAAAGAAGATAAAACCTAATAATAATATAATAATTTTAAATACAAAAAACAAAACTCAGATAGTTCACAAGGATAGATTAAAAAAACTTTTATAGAATATATTTTGTAGGATGGCCATTCATAAGAGAAAAATAAAATTACATCAAATTTAATCTCTTCACCATAATAATGAATATAGGAATTCATATACGAAAAAATATATAATAATAAATAATAAGAAATAGTCGCATAAATTTTCAAGTTTTGATTTACTAACTCTTCTAATATTAACCACAAAAAAAAAAAATGTTATATTCTAATTTTCTAATTTTTATAAACATACATATATATTACACATACAACATAAATACAAATAACTCCATAAATTACGTTATTTCTCAAAGGAAGGGAGATGTAGTATGCTCACATATCCGGTACACACTGTACCACTTATATCAATGCAACATTGTGGCATAGGTCTTAATATTCCCAGCACTTCAAGTGCGGAGTAATTCGACCCACACAACAATGTTATGAACATCCTAAATGCTGAGCCGGCATGTCTGCATGCGCGGCCGTCCATTCGGTTACCGTGTGAGCATAACACACTCTCCCTCATGCGCGGCTACTACTTGCGCCGCTTATATATACTTATGCATAAGCATGGACCGCTGCTCTGCAGTGGCATTACAAATTTATATATATACATTTATAAATATACATTTATATAGATATTTAGATATATAAGCTTTGGCCGCGGCGGTGCTCGCGCAGCTATGTGAATTCTAAGCCAAGCCAATCATTCTTAAGTCAAGCGGGAGCATCGACAAAAGGAGTCCCGAACCAAACGCATGTTATAACTAATTAATGTTTCAATAAAAATAAATATAAAATGCAGAGTTTTGAGTTTTACTATATTACATGGCGACCGTGACAGGACACATCTTCGAAATGACAAAAAAAAAATATAAAAGTGAAAAAATGAAAAAGAAACAGCAAATGCAATTAAATACAAAACAAATAAAAACATAAAAATCCCTAAAGATTATAAAATGAAAGACCGATTTTTAAGGGGATACGGCCACAGCCCAAACCGTAAGAGCAAGAGCAGCCAAATTTTTTCACAGTATTCCATTGGGGCGTGGGCGCCCACTAAGATCCGATATGTCCCCCCAGTGGCCCCAAACAGCTCCAACATCCATTATTCTGAGCAAAAAAAAGTTGATGTATTTAAGCTTAACTTCTAAACTGCTTGGAATTTCGATATTTGGTTTTTTCCGAATTTTAGGTTTTGAAAAGGCCTAATTAGAAATCTAAAAGAAATTTTGATATCCCCCATAATTTGGGGGCTACATTTAAAATTAACTTTTTTGATTTAAAAAATGTAAACCGCTGCTCCGATCAATATGATTTTTCGCTCTATAGTTATTCTATGGCCCAAATGCTTAAGTTTAATTTTTCAAGTTTTTAACATTTTTTTAAGTATTTTTAACGAATTTATTTAGATTTCCTAAGTCATTGCGTTGTATTTTGCGGGAGCCTGTCGAGAGAACGAAACCCAGAAGCCAAGAGAGCGACGGCCGAGAGAGCAACAGCCAAGAAAACTGATGAGGGGGAGGGGTAGTGCTGCAGGGAAAGGGGAGGGGAAAGAGGCAATTTAAGTTAAATTTGTTTAGGATTTTAAAAACTTAAACTGCTGCTCCGATCAATATGATTTTCGTTCAATAGTCAGTCCTGCGGATCAAATGCTTAGGTTTTATTTTTCATTTTGTAGCAGAAGTAAGAGACTTATTTAATTTCCACCATGGAAGAAAATAGAAATTTACTACAAATTCTGTAAGCAAAGCCAAAATGTTTCCAAGTTAAATATTAATCTTAAGATTCGAACTTTTGACCAAATACGTATCTACATATGTATATTTGGATATGTTTTGATTTGCTTATATGTACAATACATGTACATACATACAATGTGTGTGTATGTTTCTATTCGAAAGTAGATAATGTGCTTAAATACAAATAAAATGATTTATTATACCCGTTTATCGATCAAATGTGGAATCTGAAAATAATACGTTACTTTGCTGTTTTTGTATTGGATGCCAATCTTTTACTGTGTGTACAAAGGTTTTCGTTTCATTCAAAACAAGAAATTTGAAAACAACAAATTCCAATTTACAAACAAGTATACATATTTGTGCGCAAATTAAAATTGCATTGATAACATTGTAACTGATAAAAAGTATACAAGCTCACGACTTTTACTTGGATCACTTTCATTTATTATATAGCTCTGCCAGTATCCTTCTGATTCTCTCTCTTGAAGGATCTTCTACAAAGGTTGTTTACACAAAGGTTTTCAAAAAAACGCGCAAATAAGAAATAAGAAAGTCCTGACAACCCAATTTCCTAACTCCAAACTAATATTAAGCGAACGAAGTCGCTTCGGGTATACCTATTTATTATATTTGTTTAAACAATCTGAATTTAATATATGTTTTTAAGGAATCTAAAAAGATGATATATATTTTAATCGATTTAACAAATTAATATCGCAAGTATTAGAAGAGGCGTATGCAAAAAAAAACCCTTGCTCTCCTTTGCCACAATTCGATTTTTGGGAGTGAGAAGGAGGCAATTAGAAGAGGGCTATTTTTATTATTATACATATGTTTAAGCAACAATCTGAATTTATTATATGTTTTTAAACAATCTAAAACGATTATATGTATTTTCATGGATTTTACAAATTGAAATCCCAAGAACTTGAATTTTTTTACAATTTCAATTTTAGGAGTGAGAAGGATGCAATGGTAATGAGAGAGATCAGTAGCAAGTGTATAGGTAGACGCAAAAAAAGGGGATGATCATGCGCACAACAAACTCTCTGAGAGAGCTTGCCCAAAGAGAGAGAAACAAGACTGAGCATAAGATTGACAGTGGTGTGGCAAGGGGGTACGGCCAAAACTCACAATTTTAGTTTAAATTTTTGTTAAAAAACAAACCTTTTTTAGTACACATTTTGATTCTTTTTTGACTTCATTTTAAAATTACTTTGATCAAATATTAATATTGAATGAATGACGCCCTCCACAAATTTTTAGTACGTCTATGAGACAGGCACAAGCCAAAAAACGGTTATTTGTTTTTCCATTTTGTGGCGCCACAGATCATGTGACCGTCACACAAATACATATGCAAGCGTAAATAGGACAAAAGGAATGTGGCAACTAATGGCTACACATTTCGACTATTCAGTAGCAATATGAATTTGAACAGGAGCGGAACATTCCAGGCTGCATGGCAGTCCCAACAACATCAGCAGCAGAATTTGCAATTGCAACTGGAGCAACACAAGCAGCAGCTTGAGTTGTTCCAGCTGCAATTGAACAGCCAACAGCCAACGAAGCATCAACAATTGCAGCAGCAGCAACAACAGCTTCAGCAAATGCAGCAGCAAATTTTAATGCAGCAACCAAGCGAGAGGCCCACAACAGAATTCAGAAGCAGCAGCGCCAAATAAAGGGCCTTCAGGACAAGGTGGCTGCCTTGGAAAGTTTCCAGGCTTATGTGAGCTCCGTGATGCGCCTGCCCCAAACATGGAGTCCGCCGCAGGCAGTGCCGGCGCAGGTAGTACCGCTGCAGACAGTGCCGTTGCTGGCAGTGCCTTCGCAGAGTTTCCAGTCTGGCCCTTCTGCGGATGAGCTGATGCAGCAAATCGCCATGTTGCAACAGCAGCTAAAAAAGCAACAGGCGCAGGCGCGAGCCCCCGAGGAAGAGCGGCGAGATCAGCCGGGTCAACCTGGCTCAATGATGGCGCAGCAAATCCAGGGCTTGCAGCAACAGCTCCAGCAGCAAGACATTTCCAATTAATTAATTTTTTTTTATTTGTTTTTAATTTCTTATTTAGTCCTTACTTTAATTTAATTTTGTTCCTTTTCACTTTCTTAGTTTTAAGTTTAATTTCATTACAATTTCTTTTTAAATAAAAAAAACCAAAAAAAAAATCCATAAAAAAATGCTTATTTTGGGTGGCTCTTTATTGTTAACATATCTTGCATTTTCTTTTCCTGGGGTTTTCATTTTCTGTCTTCTTAGATGCGTTCCATTTCTTACACGAAATTGGAACATGAAAACAAAAAGTTAAAAGCAACTCATGTAATAGGCACGGTTACAAACCAATACATCCACATCTTACGATGTTTGTATTTGTGCTTGCGTCGCCGCTACGCAAATAGCTGAAAATTAAGGACAAGGAAATGAAGGAAACTAATAACAGCTAAACAGGCGCGAGAAGTTTAGTTATACCCGTTACTCGTAGAGTAAAAGGGTATATTGTATCCGTGCAAAAGTATGTAACAGGTAGAAGGAAGCGTTTCCGACCCTATAAAGTATATATATTCTTGTTCAGGATCACTAGCCGAGTTGATCTATGTAGCCATGTCCGTCTGTCCGTCTGTCTGTCTGTCTGTCCGTATGAACGCTGAGATTGGCATTTTGCATGTAGATTTTAGGAGTTCCTACGCAGCGCAAGTTTGTTTCTGACGCCCACAAGTCACAAGCTGTGGCCACAGTTTTGATGTTATTATGAAAATTTTTTTTGATATGTATTTGTTTCGTCAATACCTATCGATTGGCCTAATAAAAGATTGCCACGCCCACTCTAACGCCCAAAAACCCATTAAACGCTTAAGCCTGGCTAGCGCCAACATTTCCGCCTTTCATGGCACAATAGCGCCATCTAACGGATGACTTTGGAACAGCTGGCCAAGGTGCTCAACAGAGTCAACGTTAATTCTCGATAAGGATTTCTATTAAAGGAAATTGCGATGGCTTTCATTTGTCAATACCGAACTATATCCCAAGAACTATGCAAATCAAATCAAGTTAGCCAAATTGGAGGTGTTCCTGGGTACCGATTTTAACATAAAAATCGGGAGCTAATTCGAGCGGCGAAAAACATACAAGAAGGCATATTTTTATTAAGTTGTTTAGCTGAGTAACGGGTATCTAATAGTCGAGGCACTCGACTATAGCGTTCTCTCTTGTTTTATTTTGGATGCCTAAGCAGCAAGTGAAAGCTATTGTGAAGCGCAAACATTTTAAAATTTTTCTGTGCGTAAAGTTAATTTAAATTCTTACACGTAAGTTATTTTTTCTATTTCCACTATACAAGTTTTGTATAGACGCTAATCAAATTCTTGAGAAGCGAAGTCATAGTGACCTTCATTAGTTAGTTATCCATTTCCTTACAATGTATGGACACTTTTCACGTTAATATTTAACGTTGATCAGTGAAGTCAATTTTGACTTTAAATATAAGCAAGCTGTGCTTGAACGCTTTTCACGTTGCTTTTTAACATTGATTAGCGAGTTACTGTTGGCTTTTTTAAGTTGACTTAACTAAATCGATTTTTTTTAACTTCTTTAATTGAAGTTGGCTATAAAAACTTTGGTAAAAGTTTAATTTGATCTTTGACCTTTAATACAAATTTAAAGCTTTAATATGTCAATTGAGAACCTAAGTATTAATGGTGAGCTGGTGCCCCATATGGTGGTTAAAATAATTGGCGATGGTGCTTGCCTGTTTAGAGCCATTTCATATCATTTAAAAGGCTCACAGCATTTCTCTGGAGTGATTCGCCAGGAAATTGAAGCTCACGTTGTTAACAATTGGGATTTTTTTCAAGTGCACGCACTAAACTCTAATGGACTAAATTTCATAAATTCTGCACAATATGAAGAGGAAATGATGAAGTCCCGTACTTACGGAACAGAGTGTGAGCTTCAAGCAGCTGCTAATGTATATTCAGTTTGTTTTCATAGCGGTTATGGTTCAGAAGATAACCCTGTTAAATTATTGAAATTTTATGGTGATCTTGAAAATGGACATTTCGATGTACTTCTATTGTATGAATCATCACCGTTAACAGATTCACCGTCACAAAGATTAGTTGAGGCTAGCACAAAAAAAAAGCTCCCAAAAGGAGAGCTCGATTTTCTGATAGAACTAAGTCCAACCAAATAAAGGGAGCTAAAAAAAAATTCAGGATTGATCATACAGAACAAATAAAAGATAAAAATAAGGAATATTACGCTAATAAGACGTCAGAAGGACATCTTTTATGGAAAGTAAAAACAATGTCTGGATTTACATATGATTGCCAAATAGCGTATAGTGCTGACAAAATTATTGAAATTGGGCCCATGAATAAGAAATGCAACTATTGCAATGCTTTGAAATGGAAGAACGAATCTGACGGAATTTGCTGTAGTTCCGGAAAAGTTAAACTTCCCCAACTTCAAACATTACCTGAGCCTCTTAAGAGCCTAATCCTAGGCGGTCATCCCAAGCATGCCCACTTCTTAGACCGTTTACGAAAATACAATTCATTATTTCAAATGACTTCATTCGGCTGTAATAAAGTTTATGAAAAAGGTTTCATGCCAACTTTTAAGGTTCAGGGTCAGGTATATCATCTAATTGGCAGTCTATGGCCTACAAAGGAAAAAGATGCACAGTTCCTTCAAATATATTTTGTTGGTGAGGATGAAAAGGAAACAGAACTGAGATGTAAAAATGCGTCTGATGTGAATCGTGATTTGGTAAAAGCTTTACAATCTATGTTGCATAAAATTAATCCGTTCGTTAAAGATTTAAAATCAACTATTGACAAAGTTCCTGCAAATACTACTGACTACAAAATGATAATTCATGCCGATCGCACACCATCTGGATCTCACAAGGGTTGCTATAATGCACCAAGAGCAAGTGAAGTAGCTTTACTTATTGTTGGTCAGCAGTTCAAACAGAGAGATATTATTCTTGAAAGTCATAATTCAAAATTACAAAAAATTAATGAACTACACCGTTCCTATGACGCTTTGCAGTATCCGCTTCTCTTTCCACATGGAGAGGATGGATATTCAATTGATATACCGCAAGTAGATCCTCTATCAAAAAAACATTTAAAAAAAACCGTATCGGCACTACATTTTTATAGTTACCGAATAATGATTCGGGAGGGTGAAATTAATCATTTAATTTATTTCAAAGCTCTTTTAAGTCAGTTTTTAGTCGATATGTCTGCCAAAATGGAAGCAGAACGGCTTAATTTTATTCGAAGCAATCAAGAAAAACTTAGGCCTGAAAGCTATATACACCTTAAAGACGCTATAGGTAGACAAGATGTAAATCCAGCTCAGCTGGGCCAAATGGTTATTTTACCATCTTCATTCACGAGTTCTGCACGTTATAAGCATGAGAAAACTCAGGATGCTATGACATATGTCCGGCACTATGGCCGTCCTGATTTATTTCTAACATTTACTTGCAATCCTAAGTGGAAAGTCATTACAGAGTCATTATTACCCGGTCAGATGGCCTATGACCGCCATGATATAATAGCGCGAGTATTTCATTTAAAAGTTAAAGCACTAAAGGCTCTTTTAGTTAAGAACGAATTGTTTGGAGAAGTTCAATGTTTCATGTACACTGTAGAATGGCAAAAACGTGGCCTCCCACATGTTCATATACTACTTTGGCTTAAAAATCGAATTTATGCTGATCAAATAGACGATACAATATGTGCAGAAATTCCAGATCCACAGAAAGATCCCGTGCTACATTTTTTTTTTTTTTTTTTTTTTTAATATATGCTTTATTTATTGAATCTTCTCTATATGAGACTAACAATAAGTATATCAAATCTTAAGAATATAACTTAACTTACAGTCATGTAGACTGAATTTAGACTAACGGGCCCTAATATTTATTGCTGGGCTGGTAGATCGTTACGATGCAGACGAGTTCTGTTCGAAACCCGTCTTAGGTTCCTTGCGAGATTATTTGGGTGCAGTGTAAGCTTGTTATGGTAGGCCGCTTTCTGCTTTGCTATTTCATCTTTGACCGGTGGTATGCCCAGATCCCTGTGGATGTTTTCGTTCCGAACATACCATGGTGCCCCAGTGATTGTTCGCAGGATTTTTGATTGTGAGCGCTGTATGATGTCAACGTTGCTGTTGCTCGCGTTCCCCCAGAGCTGGGAGCCGTAGGTCCAAATGGGCTTGAGGGTGGAGTTGTAGAGAAGAACTTTAAAGTCCAGACACAGGGGTGATCGAGAATTTATAATCCAGTGTAGGCTGCTAGCTTTAAGTCTGAGATGTGCTTTCTTGCATTCAATGTGCCTCCGCCAGGTTAGGCGTCTGTCGAGGTGGACGCCGAGATATGTTACATCGCTGGCTTGGGGAATCTGCGTACCATTCAAAGTTAGCGGCGGGCACGATTGTCTGTTGAGGGTAAACGTTATATGTTTACACTTTGATTCATTAATTTTGATTCGCCAGTCTGAAAGCCACTTTTCAACTACCACCAAATGATCAGCCAGTTGAGCTGTTGCTCTAGTTGGGCATCTTGAGCGGCTCAGGATTGCGGTGTCGTCAGCAAATGTGGACGTAGTCAGCCTCTCGTTCGTAGGGATGTCTGATGTGTATAGGATAAACAGGGTAGGGCCCAGGGCGCTACCTTGTGGGACTCCGGCTTCAATGTTATACTCGTTGGATGTCGTTGTATTGCATCTAACCACAAAGACTCTGTGGTAGAGGTACGACTTAAGTAACTTATGAGTGTTTTCTGGCAGTAATGTTATGATTTTATGCATAAGGCCTTCAAGCCACACTCGATCGAATGCCTGAGAGACGTCGAGGAATATCGCACTACAATATTCCCGATGTTCGAAGGCTGTACGAATTTCTGAAGTTATCCGGTTGACTTGCTCGATGGTTCCGTGGCTTTCACGAAACCCGAATTGATGCGCCGGGATTAAGTTTTGTTCTCTTAAATATGGTGTAATGCGCGTGAGCAGGCATTTTTCCAGTAATTTGGACAGGCACGATAGTAAGCTTATTGGCCTGTACGATGAGGGAATTGTGTGGTCTTTGCCAGGCTTCGGTATCATTATAACCACGGACTTTTTCCATTTTTTGGGGTAGTAGCCAAGTTTTGCGATCCCGTTAAATAGCTTGCATATAACATCCACTGCACAGTTTGGAAGTTCAATTATCATTTTTGGGGTTATTAGGTCGGCCCCTGGAGCCTTTTTCGGTTTTATTTGCTTCCTAATGACGTTAGCAATTTCAGGTGTTTGAAACAAAATCGGGTTAATTGCAATTTCAGAGCTAAACGGCGGTAGTTGAAGAGAGTTTGTGGCGGCGTTCGGCTGAAATACATTTCGTAGGTGTAAAGCAAATGTTTCGGCTCTGTCTTCGTCACTGCGGGCCCAAGTACCCGAGGAGTTTCTAATCGGAGTGACTGATTCTATCGGAGAGCTTAAATTTGGGTGAGCTCTCCACAAAGGATGCTTGGTACTGGTCGGCGACAGTTTCTCGATGTACCGGCGCTGCGCAAGCTCCTCTTCTTGCTTGAGGGTTTTGGTGAGTCTGCGGGTGGCATCATTATAGAGTTGCTTCGAATGGGGCGATCTGCAGGATTGCCAAACGCGTCTTACACGTCGTTTTTCCCGAACCAGTTGTTCGATTTGCAGATTAGTTTTGTATTGGTTGCTACGCACGATTGTCTCTTCTGGAGTTGAGATTTTGGCTGCTGCCACGAGTACTGACTCCAGGGCATCAGCACAGAAGTCGATGTCGTTCTCTATGTTTAACTGTGGTGTTAGTTCAATGTGGGAACTTACGTACTTTTTGTACTTTAGCCAGTTAGTTCTAGTCGAGGTCAGCCTGAAGGGGTACTCGATTACTTTCGGGCTTTGAAGGAGAGTTATTAAAACAGGCGAGTGGTCCGATGATAAGTCCGAAAGCGATTTGGCGCTGACTAAATTTCTTGGGATGTTCTTGGTCACAGCGAAGTCAATTAAGTCCGGGAGTTTTCTGGGGTCAGCTGGCCAGTATGTGGGGCTGCCAGGGGAGACATAGTCGAGTTTGTTGCTCAAATTTATGATTGCTTTATACAGTTGTCTTCCTTTGGGCGTCACTAGTCTTGATCCCCAGTGCGTGTGCTTGGCGTTGTAGTCTCCTCCTGCTATAAAGCGATCTCCGAGTGAATTGTAGAAGTCCAAGAATTGCTCTTCAGTTATTGTAAAACGCGGTGGGCAATAGACAGCGGCTATAGTGATACTGCCGTTGCCTGCTTGTAGTTTTATAGATGTAGCCTGCAAATAATTTGTTGCAAACCTCTGGTGAAAGTGGTGCTTAATGCGTTCCCTGATTAGGATTCCAGTTCCTCCGTGAGCCTTACCGTCCGGATGATCTGTGCAGTATGAAGTATAACCTCTTATTTGGAAGTTGTATTTACTTGTGAGATGCGTTTCTGCCAGCAGCATTACATCTATTTGGTTTTCATTGAGGAATTGAGTTATTTCAAGTTTGTGCCGTGAAACGCCATTGGCATTCCACATGGATATTCGAAGACAAGACATCGATTATTTAGATTGTTGGGATGTGAGCAAATTTATTAAAATGTTTTGATTTTGCATAAGGTTTGTCATTGTTGTTTTCATGAAGGACATAAATTCCATCATACCCTGTTGTAAAGTCAGCATCATGGTTTCCATGCTGTTTGGTATTTGTCCTATTGCTTGCTGAGGTGTTGTTATAATTTGCTCAGAGCATTGAGCTTGTGGGAACCCCGTCTGATTGGCAAGTCCTGATTTTAGGGCACTGGCGTATGAAACTCCCCCATTTGTGTTGAGGGGCCCAAATGAAGATCTGGCTGCTTTCGCAAAGAAAACATTAGGTGTGGTTTGGGATTGCACGTACGCATTTCGTGCATTCTGGGAGCGTGCTTGTTTTGCTTGTTGAAATTGACTCTTCAGCTCTTTATAGACCGGGCAGCCTCTGTAGTTTGCGGTATGGTTATCTCCACAGTTAGCGCATTTCTTTGTCGTTGGGTCTTCTTTGCTTGCAGGGCAAGGTTCGGATTTGTGGAAGCCACCACAAGCTACGCAGACTGAACGAAGCCCGCAGTTGTTTCTGGTGTGTCCATACTCTTGGCAGTTTGTGCATTGCAGCGGGCCATTCCGCTTATGCGGTTCTTCAACAGTAATCCTTCTGTGCAACAGGTATTGCAGTTTATAGATCGGGTGCACTTAATTTTTCTTCAAGGCTCTGCTTTCAGGCTCCAGTTCGACCTTAAAAAGTGGTTGCGGCTTTTTATTTTTGTTGATAATATTAATAATATTTTTGGAGAAGAATCCTTTTTCTTTCAGTGCCTCTTTTACCTCATTGGTGCTACATAATATCGTAAAGTCCAATATGATTCATGGACCTTGCGGAATGTTAAACCGTAGTTCACCGTGCATGAAAGATGGCAAATGTTCAAAAAAATTTCCCCGTCAGCTCTCAAAGGAAACAGTAACAGGAATTGATAGTTATCCTCTGTGTCGAAGAAGGGCTTCAGATGATGGTGGCTTTACTGTCGAAAAGAATGGTAATATTTTAGACAACCGTTGGGTTGTGCCATATAATTCAGTACTATTACGTGCAATGGAAGCACACATAAATGTTGAAGCCTGCAGTTCAGTTAAGTCTATAAAATACGTATGCAAATATGTCAATAAAGGCAGCGATAAGGCTTCATTTTCCCTTGAAGACCGACGAAATGAAGTTAAAACGTATGAAAATAAGCAGTTCGGAAGCCGTGTGGAGAATCCTGGCTTTTCCTATACACGAACGATTTCCAGCAGTTATGCAATTGTCTGTACATTTAGAAAATGGGCAGCGTGTGTACTTTAATCCCAATGATCCGAATCAACTAGTGAAGAAGATAAACACTCCTTCGAATACTACACTTTTCGCTTTCTTTGAACTTTGTAAAATTGATGATTTCGCCAAAACTCTTTTATATGTTGAAGTTCCATCCTATTACACATGGAACAATACAAAGTTTCTTAGAAGAAAACGAGGCAGTGACGTACCTCATTTTTCTGGAGTTAAAAAGGATTCAGCTTTGGGCAGAGTTTATACCGTTCACCCACATAACAGTGAATGTTATTTTCTTAGACTTTTACTCCATGAGGTACGAGGTCCAACTTCATTTTCGTATTTAAAAACTGTAAATGGCGTAATATACAGTACGTTTCAATTAGCTTGCAAGGCATTGGGCTTACTTGAGGATGATAGTCATTGGGACAAAACTTTGGCAGAAGCTAGCGTTTGTCAAGTTCCAAAAAACTTACGTGATCTCTTTGGAATTATGTTAGTTTTTTGTCAACTCTCGGATCCTTTAGGTCTTTGGAATAAGTACAAGACTTTCTTATCATTACAAATGCCCGTAAACTCTGACATTAATGACGAAATTATGGAAAGAGTCTATAACAAATGTCTAATAAGCATTGAACATTTTGTATTGTCTATTGGTGGAACATGTCTTAAAGAATATGGTCTTCCTCAACCTATTATTCCTGAAGCCGAATTGGAAGAAAATAATACCGATTATCTAAGAGAAATAAGTTATGAAAGTAACAACACTCTCCTTACCAACAACGAAAATTTGCTTACAGACGAGCAAAAAGTCGTATACAATACAATTTTACAAAGCGTTGGGGCTGAGATGGGTGAAATATTTTTTTGGATGCACCTGGAGGGACAGGTAAAACCTTCTTGACAAACTTATTGTTGGCAAAAGTTCGAAGTTCAAAAAAAATAGCCCTAGCTGTAGCATCTTCCGGTATAGCTGCTACCCTGCTCAATGGAGGTCGAACTGCTCATTCTACATTTAAACTTCCTTTGGATTTAGTTAATTTAGAAACACCTCATTGCTCTATTTCAAAGCAATGTAATATGGCTGCGGTGTTTAAAGATTGTAAGTTAATTGTTTGGGATGAGTGCACAATGTCACATAAAGGTGGGCTTGAAGCCATAAATAGAACCCTGCAAGATATTAATGAGAATACTAAGTTGATGGGTGGTATTACAGTCTTGCTAGCTGGAGACTTTCGCCAAACCCTTCCTGTTGTCCCAAGAGGTACAAGAGCTGACGAAATAAAGGCCTGTTTAAAATCTTCATTTTTATGGCCACAGATACATATTATGTAAAAGCTTAGATTGGATATCTGAGCGCGCCATTTTGACAACGAAAAATGAAAGAGCAACCACTATTAATAATTTATTGCTAAACTCATTTGATGTTTAGAAGTCTCCTAAAATCGGTCGACTCTGTTCCTGATGCTGATAATGCTGTTTAAAATTTTGTTTGAATTTTTAAATTCTTTGAATCCTCCAGGAATTTCTCAGCATAATCTGTCTCTTAGGATTGGAGCACCCGTAATGTTATTGCGAAATTTAAGTCCCCCAAAGTTATGCAATGGGACACGATTGCAGATAAAAGGTCTTCATAAGAATGTAACCGAAGCAACAGTATTTACGGGGTGCGCGAAGGGGGAAACAGTGTTTATACCCAGGATCCCATTAATACCATCCAGTCTGCCGTTTCAGTTTAAAAGGCTACAATTCCCTCTAAAAGTTTGCTTTGCAATAACTATAAATAAATCGCAGGGGCAGACTTTGAAGCTGGCTGGACTAGATCTTAGAGAAGATTGCTTCTCTCATGGACAATTTTATGTCGCATGCTCTAGAGTTAGCTCTGCCAGTAGCCTTATTATTCTCGCTCCTGAAGGATCTTCTAAAAATTTTGTTTACACAGAGGTTTTAAAGTAATCATATTAATTAACATTATTAAACCTAGAAAGTTTCAGTGGAATAGGTCTAATTGGAGATACCACATTATAAAAAACGCGCCAATTTCTCTACCTCAGGGGTGGTGTGGAAATGGGAAAGTCTTGACAACCATACTCAGAACTAATTTTAAGCGAACGAAGTCGCGCCGGGTACAGCTAGTTGTATTTAAATAAATCGAAAATCAATAAAAACAAAGTATACCATAAAGTGATGTGAAATTTTTTTTTTTTAATTATACAAAAGCTGTAAATGAAGGAAAATTTGTTTAAAAATTATCAGCCTGTGCGATGACCAGCACCGGCGCCGCCTGAGTCCAAAAGGCCCGGACAACACAAAAAAAAAGTACAAAAATAAAAATCATCAGCCTGTGGGATGACCAGCACCGGCACCGCCTAAATCAAAAAGGCCAAAAAAAAAAACAACACAAAGACCAGCAGCAGAACCGGAAAAGTGTGGAAGGAATGGCAAATCCTTCTACGCCAACGCAGGAAAATAAAGTGTGGTAGGCAAACTGCCGACTACACCAACGCAGGAGGCATATGAGTGCGGAAGGTAATCCGCCCTCTGCACCATCGTGGGGGACACCTGTTCCTGTCGAGCAAAGAGACGCTCCAAGCCTACTAGAGGCCCTAGAGTTGTGTCCCAACGATGGACTTCGCCCCCTCACAATAGCTGAGTACAGGGCACGACAGGAGTCCAGCAAACCCATCCACAAACGGAAAAGAAGTGGAAAAAGGGTAAAACTCCTCCAGCAAAGAAGACTGCTAAAGGACTACAGGAATATAGCAACGACCTCGCAGGAGAAGGAAGTGCATGACAAAAATATTAAAGAACTGGACCAAATACTTTGCAAACGAGCAAAGTAACGCAACAAGGGCTGCATTTATGCCAATGCCTAAGTTGCCTTTAATTTTAAACTTCTAACCCGAGTCGATGCGCGAAAGCGCTGCTCGAAAAATACTAAACACTGTTAGGCTATATACTAAAAAGCAAAATATTATAAATCAGTTATACAAAAACTAACAAAAAAAATTTGTTTTTTCCACTCTTATTATCGAAAGGAAATTTATGCGATTATGCTAGCAGACACTTAATTACATTTATTTAAATTTCAATTCATAAATTCTTGCTATAAATGCAAAATTTTTTTTGTTGACTTTATTTTGCTGAGTGTTTCTCAGTGGCCCTAAAATCAAAGAGAAAGCTAGGCAGGGAAATATGGGAATCAGGAATATTTACATAAATCTATTTAAAATTGCTTTAAATGAATGAATAACAATAAAATAAATAAATTCACTACAGAAAATCATAGTAATTATAATAATACTTATATATTAGGAGTATATCTACCCAAAATGGGAATTGTAGACGTTAAATCAGTGGACTCCACTGCTACACTGTTATTAACAAAGTAGAACCAAACAATATTGACCTATATTGGGTGCAGGTACTCTTAATAATAATCGTTGTAATAATGAGTGCAAATCTTTTTTACAAAATGTACAAATTGCACAATAAATGTATAAAGAAGAAGTATTTGAGCAGAGCAAACTATCTAGATAAAATCTAAGAATAAAAAAAAAAGAGGAGAAAGGATGGAGTGTTCAATTTCATACCCATTTATTAAATCAAAGATATCTCTCAGAACCATTGAAATACCTAAATCAAATTATGGCATCTAATACTATAGAATTAAATAGATGTCTTACTGAAATAATTATTAAAGACCCACAATTTATAATGCGTGCATTAAACATTCTTCATTGTCATAAAACCTTCATTCCCATTACTGAATTTGAATATGATTATATGGAAAAGTACAATTTGGAATTCAGCCCTTTGTTTGGTTGCAATAAAAAAATAAATACTTCCTAAATACTTTGCCATACGTCTCAGTAAAGGAGGTCGTGGATTACCATCTTATACTCGGTGAAACCACGATCCTTATGGTAAAATTACATAGATAAGATTACCATGGAATGGAACGATTTGTATGCGAAATTGAATAGAATTAAAACAAAATTCGATAAATCCTACAAATCTCCTAATCAAAATAGACCAATTCAAGGAAGCACAATAAAGAAACATGCAGAAATACTAGTAAACTGCTTTAACGAGGCGCGAATATTAATACATGGGCGACGAGAAAAATTAAATGATGATCATTGGTCAAAAGTATCAACATTTTTGAAAAGGCTCAGAGAAAATCTAATATCGATAAAAGAAAAATTCAACTTAGATATCTCTGTACCGACCACTCTTAATACCGCAATAACAGTTGACACCGATGAAGAATTAACATTGGAAGAGTCAACTGGCGTCGATCAGACACAGTCAGAGGAGTTAAACACGAAAATAAAGGAAGAAGATTTAAATAATCTTACTATCCCAGCCGTTTTATTATCAAACGTAGATAATACAACAGACTCAGACTCAGACTCAAGAGCAAGCATAACTGAGAACAACAACTTTAAAATGGCGCAAACAAATATTGACTTCATTAACACCGCATCAAAGCTTATACCATTTTTCGATGGTAAAGCAGAAAACTTAACCAGTTTCATTGATGCATTACATATAATAGAGTCAATAAAAGGCGAACACGAAAACCTAGCAGTCTCTATAATAAAGACAAAGCTAAAGGGTGTAGCCAGAAATCTGATTGGAAACGAAACAACGGTAGGTGAAGTAATTGCCAAATTAAAAAGTAACGTCAAAGGCGAGACTGTAGAAGTATTGTCAGCAAAGCTGATGAATCTACAGCAACGCAATAAAACTGCGAATCAATACACATCAGAGATAGAGCAGATGACGAAGGCTTTAGAAAGTGCGTACATAACGGACGGTTTAACACTAGAACTAGCAAGAAGTTATTCCACACAGCATGCAGTGAAAGCAATGACCAAAAACTGCACGATTGATAAGGTAAAACTTATCATGCAAGCCGGCAATTTCAACACAATGAATGACGCCGTTTCAAAATTCGTAAACAGTTGCACAGAAGCAACTGGACAACCAAACTCGGTCCTCTACTACAATAACTATACACAGCGCGGCGGAAACCGCGGACGCGGAAGTTATAGAGGTAATTTCAGGGGTCGTAGTAACAATTATAGTTCCTACAACAATACCAACCATAATAATGGTTCCGGCAACTACAGAGGAAACTCAAGGGGCCGTGGCAACTCGAACAGAGGCTACAATAACAATAATACAAATAATGTAAGAGTAGCCAATGACACTTCGGAAAACCCCCAAACCCCTTTAAATACTCAACAGTAGAGAACGTAACAGTCCATACTATTAATCTCAGTCAGAATATATTCGTCTCATTCACTCATGTGGCTACCGGAAAGGAACTTGTATTTTTGGCAGACACAGGTGCCGAAATCTCTTAAGTAAAAGAAAATTCCGATATATTTCAAAACATACAAGATAATAACATAATAGATATTCGGGGAATAAGCCAAAGGCTTAACATCAATTGAAATACAGACTACCAAGTACATAATCCTACTCGATTTTCATATCGTAGACTCACACTTAGCTGTCCCTTGTGATGGCATTTTAGGAATTGATTTCATTAAAAAATACAATGTTCCAATAGCATACAGTTCTGGCAATAACTCAATTCTTTTGCAAGCAAGATCACAAGTCATTAGAAAAATAAAATTAAATTCAAAAGAGGACAGTGTATTAATTCCAACTCAAGAAATTGAGCATGGAATTTATATAGCAAGTACCATAGCTACAACACAAAACGCTTTCATAAGACTACTGAATACAACAGACGTGTATAAAGTAGTCTGTGCGAATAATTTATCATATGAATCACTTTTGAACTACGAAGTAGTCGAAGGAAACAAAGAAACTAGAGTAAAGTCTGTATTATCCCAATTGTCAAAAAATTTCCCCCCACAATTTAAATCACAACTCTCAAACTTATGTAAAAATTATAATGACATATTCGGATTAGAAACAGAACCAATTAGCACGAATAATTTCTACAAACAAAAACTGAGATTAAAAGATGATGAACCTGTATACATAAAAAACAAGAGAGAACGCTATAGTCGGGTGCCCCGACTATCAGATACCCGTTACTCAGGTAAAGGGAGTGCGAGGGAGATGGAGATAGAAACTTTGATCACGAATAACTTTTTAACGAATGGTCCGATTTGAAAAATTTCTTCTACATTTCGATAGGTATTGATAAACACAATAAAACTGCATTTTTACTTTTCCGAAATATTTAAATTTTTAAAATCGTGTATAAGCGATTGTGGGTGTTAAAGGGGGCGTGGCACCTTTTTGAAACAAACTTGCGCTGCGTAGGAACTCCTAGAATCTGCATGCAAAATGTCAATCTTCTAGCTTTTATAGTTTCCGAGATCTCAGCGTTCATACGGACAGACAGACGGACAGACAGACGGACAGACGGACGGACAGACGGACAGACGGACATGGCTATATCGACTCGGCTAGTGACCCTGATCAAGAATATATATACTTTATAGGGTCGGAAACGCTTCCTTCTACCTGTTACATACTTTTGCACGAAACCAATATACCCTTTTACTCTACGAGTAACGGGTATAACTATAGAAGCCAAGCAAGTCGGAAAATTAATCACCGACGGGATTGTCCCTCTGTATCTGAATACAATAGCCCATTATTACTTGTCCCTAAAAAATCAGCTCCAGGTTCCGAACAAAAGAAATGGCGATTAGTAATTGACTATCGTCAGATTAATAAAAAATTGTGTCCGATAATTTTTCACTTCCTAGAATTGATGATATTTTAGATCAGCTAGGTCGAGCAAAATACTTTTCATGTCTTGATTTAATGTCAGGATTTCACCAAATAGAACTTGAAAAAAGCTCAAGAGATATAACTTCCTTTTCAACGAGCAATAGCTCGTATCGCTTCACGCGATTACCTTTTGGTTTAAAAATAGCGCCAAATTCATTTCATAGAATGATGACTATTGCATTCTCTGGACTAGAACCTTCTCAAGCATTCCTTTACATAAATGATCTAATAGTCATTGGTTGTTCCGAAAAACATATGCTTAAAAACTTAACAGATGTTTTTGAGAAATGTAGGAAATACAACCTGAAGTTACATCCACAAAAATGTTCATTCTTTATACATGAGGTGACTTTTCTAGGACATAAGTGCACAGATAAAGGAATACTACCAGACGACAAGAAATATGACGTCATACTGAATTATCCAGTCCCACATGATGCAGACAGCGCAAGACGTTTTGTAGCATTCTGCAATTACTACAGACGATTTATAAAAAATGTTGCCGACTATTCACGGCACATAACACGATTATGTAAAAAGAATGTTCCTTTTGAATGGACAGCTGAATGCCAAAACGCATTCGAATATCTAAAAACAAAACTTATGGAACCTACCTTGCTACAATATCCCGATTTCAGTAAAGAATTTTGTATAATTACTGATGCAAGTAAGCAAGCATGTGAAGCGGTTTTAACTCAAAACCATAACGGTCTCCAACTTCCCATTGCATATGCATCAAGAGCCTTTACCAAGGGTGAAAGTAATAAGTGCACAACCGAACAGGAACTAGCTGCAATACACTGGGCAATATTACATTTTCCACCATACATTTATGGCAAACATTTCACTATCAAAACAGATCACAGACCTTTAACATACTTGTTCTCAATGACTAACCCAAGTTCCAAACTGACACGTAAGAGGCTAGAATTAGAAGAATACAACTTCACAGTTGAATATTTGAAGGGGAAAGACAATTAAGTAGCCGATGCGTTATCAAGAATAACCATCAAAGAACTGCAAAATATAACCGGAAATATAAATAAAGTCACTACAAGATCCCAAAGTAGACAGAAATCCTGCGCAGGAGAAAAAGAAATAGACTTGCCTAGGCAATCTATAGAAAAAGCTTCAAAGCCCAACGTATACGGAGTCATAAACAATGACGAAGTACGTAAAGTAAAAAATATGCTATGTCTATTTAAACATGGACAAACAATTACTGTAAGATATGATGTTAGCGATTGGTATATAAATCGTCCTCGACTTAGGTCAGTTTTTCCAAAGGCTTGAAACGCAAGCCGGTATACATAAAATCAGCCAAGTCAAAGTGGCACCGTGGGAAAATATCTTTGAACACGTTTCAATAGCTAATTTCAAAAAAATGGGCAATAAAACATTAATATCATTGAGGTATGACTCGATATATTAAAGAGTACATAAGAAAATGTCTAAAATGCCAAAAAGCGAAAATAATCACGCACACAAAAACACCATTAACCATTACTGAAACACCACAAACAGCTTTCGACAGGGTAATCGTGAACACGATCGGTCCACTGCCTAAGTCTGAACAAGGGAATGAATACGCAGTTACTTTAATCTGCGATTTAACAAAATACCTTATAGCAATATTAATTTCAAATAAAAGTGCAAAAACAATAGCCAAAGCTATATTTGAAGGTTTTATTCTGAGTTACGGTCCAATGAAGACGTTCATTACGGACATGGAAACAGAATATAAGAAGTCAATAATTGAAGATTTATGTAAAAATTTAAATATCAAAAACATAAATTCTACTGCACACCATCACCAGACTGTCGGAACAGTGGAGCGAAGCCACAGAACACTTAACGAGTTCATACATATATATATCATATATCTCAGTTGATAAAACAGATTGGGATGTATGGCTACAATACTTCGTATACTGCTTTAACACAACTCCCTCTATGGCACATGATTATTGTCCATACGAATTAGTATTCGGGAAATCTTCGAACTTACCAAACCATTTCAATAGCATAGATAGAATAGAACCATTAAATAATATAGAAGATTATGCCAAGGAATCTAAATTTAGATTAGAACAGGCATATAAAAGAGCCAGAATAATGCTATAAACTAGTAAGCAAAAACAAAAAGATAGATACGACAAAGATAGCATAGATTTTGAATTAGAAATAGGAGACAAGGTTTTATTAAAAAATGAAACTGGCCATAAGCTAGACTTTAAATATGCAGGACCCTATACGGTAAAGAAGATAAAACCTAATAATAATATAATAATTTTAAATACAAAAACAAAACTCAGATAGTTCACAAGGATAGATTAAAAAAACTTTTATAGAATATATTTTGTAGGATGGTCATTCATAAGAGAAAAATAAAATTACATCAAATTTAATCTCTTCACCATAATAATGAATATAGGAATTCATATACGAAAAAAATATATAATAATAAATAATAATAAATAGTCGCATAAATTTTCAAGTTTTGATTTACTAACTCTTCTAATATTTACAATATTAACCACAAAAAAAAAAATATGTTATATTCTAATTTTCTAATTTTTATAAACATACATATATATTACACATACAACATAAATACAAATAACTCCATAAATTACGTTATTTCTCAAAGGAAGGGAGATGTAGTATGCTCACATATCCGGTACACACTGTACCACTTATATCACTGCAAGATTGTGGCATAGGTCTTAATATTCCCAGCACTTCAAGTGCGGAGTACTTCGACCCACACAACAATGTTATGAACATCCTAAATGCTGAGCCGGCATGTCTGCATCCGCGGCCGTCCATTCGGTTACCGTGTGAGCATAACACACTCTCCCTCATGCGCGGCTACTACTTGCGCCGCTTATATACACTTATGCATAAGCATTATACATAAGCTCCTCTGCAGTGGCACATATGCATTTATATAGATATTTAGATATATAAGCTTTGGCCGCGGCGCTGCTCGCGCAGCTATGTGAATTCTAAGCCAAGCCAGTTATTCTTAAGTCAAGCGGGAACATTGACGAAAGGAGCCCCGAACCAAACGCATGTTATAACTAATTAATGTCTCAATAAAAATAAATATAAAATGCAGAGTTTTGAGTTTTACTATATTACACAATAATAATAAAGAACGATTGCAGAAACGGCAGCAGAGGCAGAGGCGGTGGCAGCGATGGAACGACGCGTAGTTTTAATGAATAATTGATTCGCTTAATTAAAATCAATTCTAAATCCAACTCAATAAAGTAAAGTTTGATTTTTTATATAAAAATAATAATCAATCTCTTAACTTATACATTAATTAATTAAAAACAACTTCGGGCGGAGCCAAAGTTGATATACCTTTGCAGAATATTCTGTAAATGAAATTCCCCGAATTAAAAATCCCAACTTCCTAACTTTAAAAACACCAAAGTTATGGCAATTCCAATCGTTCAGTTATATGGCAGCTATAGAATATAGTCGGCCGATCCTTATGAAATTTGGTATGTCGGATTGTTTGGCCAAAAATAAAACCGATAGAAAATCCCAACTTCCTAACTTAACAAACACCAAATTTATGACATTTCCGATCAATCAGTTATATGGCATAATTAAGTGGGAGAGTGAGGAGATCTTCCGCCTCACTGCGAAGGTAGGTTAGGGGATGAACTTCAAAAGATCGGGATAACGTATATTTATATGGTGTAAATAATTTACCGCTTCCAATTGGGTCATCGGTGATTGATAACCTGAATCACTTGGGGAACAAAGGGATGCGGGATAAAAATAATATGTATATCAACCCGCTTGTCGTTTCATTTCGTATTAGTTCACTCAGTTTTATTCGTTGTATTTAATTGTTCCTGGGTTTCACTGCGCCGATTACACTGATTCACTAACCTTATTTCCTACCGACCGCGTTTTCTTTCACACGTGATCCTTTGATTTTTTTTTTGTCCGCGTACGCGACCGTTCGCCTCGAGGTACCAGAGTAGAGAGAGTCCCGAAACCGCCGAGTGGTCCTCTCATCCTTTTGCCTTTTCCTAGCCAGATCGGTTTGGTATTTTCTCTATTTTCTAGTATTTTTCCCAATGGTTGCCACCTCGGGCGGATGGTGCGGAACCAAACTTGACCTATTTTGGTTTTATACCCGAAAATCCCATAGGTTTGCCTAAATAATAATCCTTAATTTTATATCTCTTACGTACTAATGATTATAATAATGTTAAACTTAAATAACTACTACTTATATATATTGTGGCGGCCTATGTGACAGGCAGGATCGTCACAAAATAAAGATTATAATTTAAGATTAAAGAATTGAGAAAAAATATATAAAATTTAAACATTGATAATAACAGTAAAATCGCGAATCTAGATTTAATAAATAATAAAGAAACAATCTGGAAGATTTAATAAATAGCTTTGGTGAATTAAATTTAAAAATGGCCACCGGAGGTTCAGCACCAAATTTTTCTGCAGGTAGCTTAGCCACAGCGGGCGGCTTAACAGTGATATTAATAAATAGATTGTTCAATGTTCAGTTCAATGAAGTGACCAGAAAAATATAAGGTTTAGAAGGAAGGTTAGCCACAGATGCAAACACTGTGGAGGATTATAAAATACAAGCAATCAAAGAAACTATAAAATGATACAACACTTTATAAAATTCGTAGACAACCTACATATTGTGTTTGATCCCCGGTGAATTTTTGTAAAGATTTGACCGGGGGATCAAACAATATGTGTGTTGTCTTTATAAAATTCGTAGACAACCTACATATTGTGTTTGATCCCCGGTGAATTTTGGTAAAGATTTGATCACTCCAAGTGTTGTATCATTTTACAGTTTCTTTGATTGCTTGTATTTTATAATCCTCCACAGTGTTTGCATCTGTGGCTAACCTTCCTTCTAAACCTTATATTTTTCTGGTCACTTCATTGAACTGAACATTGAACAATCTATTTATTAATATCACTGTTAAGCCGCCCGCTGTGGCTAAGCTACGAATTTTAAGTGAACAATATTTTATTGCCTTAACAATTTTACGAAATAAAATTATGGGAGCTACCCATGGTGCTCATACCTATCATGGCACCATTTTAAATTTTCAAGCAATCTTATCTAGATTGGACTTCTCGAGTCATAACTAATTATCCTCAGGCAGGAACGAATTACAGTCACAGAATACTATAATGAAGTCAATTGGAGCTATAATAAATATAGAAAAATGACTTTATTAATAAACAAAACCAATATGACATACGAAAGGACAGAGTAGGTACCAAGGAAACAAACAAAATAATAGCAATAAGAGCAATGCTCTCTGAATATTTATAACCGGACTAAATGGATCTATTTCAGAAAATCTTTTCTCATTAAATCTACCAGATTTGCCTAATCCCTTTGGCGAAGGACCAAGACTTAGAATCAAACAATCTCCGTGCTCAATTCACAAACAGGTTTAATGGATTTAAAAATAAAAATAAATATCAGGGAAACAACTTCCAATTTAATCAAATACGACAAAATAATAATTATAATAAAATAGAAAATCATTTTAGTAATAACCAAAATTATAATTGGTCATAACGGGCAAATTTTTGGCAAAACAATAATCAAAATAACAATCAAAAGCAACAAGCCGTCGAGCCAATTAATGTTGATCCATCGATTCAACTCCAGAATAAACCTTGTAACAATCGGCAGCCGAATAATAATTGGCAGGCAAATAATAATTAAGAAGGTATGATAATTGGCAGGCCAATAATAATAAAGGAAGATATAATAATCATTATTGTCAAAATAACAATCGTTCTAATTAAATAAAGAAGCTGCAACAATACAAAAAAATATCCTTTCAAGCGCTCACAAGGCAATACCAACGGGTAAGCCTCATAATGTACCATGGTGGAACAACAATCTCAAAAAACTTCGAGACGATAAAGTGAAAAAATGGTACGAGCTTAAAAAAGACATATCTACAAAAACATTGTACAGTACAAAAGGGCAAATGCCCTATTTAAACTAACACTCAAACAAACTAAAAAAGCAAGCATTAACAAATTCACATCCCAAATCTCACCGGACAGCCAACCCAAAACGATCTGGAGCAACATCCGACGCTTTTGCGGCATTAATGCTCAAAAACACATACATTGTATATTCAACACATCCACAAAACAAAACACTAATAACAAATTTGAAATTGCTTAGCTCTTCTGCCAAAATTTCTTAGAAACCTCCTCCGACAGCCATTTTTCAAGCACCTTTATTAATCACAAACAAACGTCACTCAGCAATACTATTTATCTCTCACATATTACTAGCAAAAGAGCAACCGAAATAGAAAAACCCATAACTGCAATAGAATATTCAGCAGCATTAATCACATTAAAAGGAAACACACCAGGACTTGAATCAACTACACAATGATAAAAAACCTGGGTAAAACAAAATTATTAACCTCCAAAACGCCATACTAAACTACTACATTCCACAAACATACAAAAATAGCTTAATAATAACGATCCTAAAACCATACATACAAAACCTTGCTTAACTCATACCGCCCGATCTCACTAAACTCATGCCTAGCAAAACTACTTGACAAAATAATAGCAAAACGGCTGTGGTGGTTTGTAATAAACGACAAACTAATCCATAACAGTCAAACTGGCTTCAGAAAGGGTAAATCGACTATAGGGAGTCTACTGCTCATAGACCATCTTTTAGCATGAGCTCTCTCAAGAAGAAACCACGCATCTATCATATCCCTAGACTTCGCAAAGGCCTTCGATAGAATTGGCATCCACTCTATACTTGACCAACTCGTAACCTGGAAAACTGGCCCAAAAATTATCAACTACGTACGAAACTACATGAAAAATAGAAAACTACTTGTGCGCATTGACTCTGTCACCTCCTCCTTTCAACCAATGCAAAACGGCATTCCTCAAGGCTCCCCACTCTCCGTGGTCCTGTTTGTGATTGCATATAACTCACTAACAGAAAAGCGCACACTTCACCCGAACATCAGCCTAAGGGCATACGCAGATGACTTCAACATCATCCTAAAACTAAAAAACAAAAAAAAACCTAAGTATAAACCTTAATCCGATAATAGACACTATTACAGACTGGGCAGAATACTCAGGAGCCATGTTATCTACCTCAAAATGCAAACACCTCCATGTTTGCAGAAAACATAATTGTAACTGCACCATAACAACAGGAAACACGCAAATGCAAGAAGTAACATCATTAAAAATCCTTGGTCTCCACTTCAATAACAAATACAGATGGAATACTCACACGGAACTACTAAACAACAAACTCAAACAGTATATTAACGTAATAAAATGCCTCTCAAGCGCAAAGTTTAACTGCAACACATCTACACTCCTAAACGTAACAAAAGCAACCATCGTCTCAAAAGCAGACTACGGTCTTCCAATCTACGGCTACTGCTCGCACACAATACTGCGCAAAGTAAAGTCGACAATCAACACATCCTTTAGAACTGCCCTCGGAGCCTTCAGAACCACCCCAACATAAAACATACTTTACGAAGCAAATGCAGGCGCCTTAGAAGACAAACGAGAGTTCCTTATGTCAAAAATCATTAAGTCCCTAGTTAACGCCAAAACCTCACCAATAATTAAAATTTTAAAAGCATATCGCCCGCCAAAACGTCCACAATACAAATCAACAACAGATCGTATTATAGAATACTCAGAAATCCACCAACTGCCATTTAAACAATTAACACCACCTACACAAACCACACCACCCTGGAACACAAACCCTCTAAAAATAGACACATCGCTAAATAAATTCGACAAAAAAAGTAACCCTCCTGAAATTTTCAGATTACAATTTACAGAAATTAAGACAAAAGACGAACACAAATACACATAAATTTACACCGACGGATCTCAAGCAAACGGCATCACTAGTATGGCAATCACAAGCGAAACTGAATGCATCAAACTCTATCACCTACCACACTACTCTTCAGTGTTCTCCGCAGAGCTACTTGCAATAGTAGAAGCACTGCAAATACATACAACTAAAAGAGGCAAATTTTGCATATGTTCAGACTCACTCTCGGCCATCAACAGCGAACACTATATCTCAAAGGCCCGCAATCTTCTACAAAAAAAACAATAATAAATTTAAATTACTTTGGATCCCCGGTCACGTAGGTATACCTGGAAACGGACTTGCAGACGCCCTAGCAAAAAACGCTACAAGACAACCACTTAGAACCATCGAAAACTTAAACACACAGGACATATTAAAATACATTAAAAATACATATCTCTCGAAAATGCAATCAAACATTTTCAAAACTTCACGCTGGTACCAAGCAATCAACCATCCCCAACTTAACTGTCACCAAATTACCAAAAACATTCACTCAACGGTCTCACGTAGAGACCAGATAATAATAACAAGGCTCAGGCTTGGACACACAAAAATGACACATACACACTATATGGACCCAACCGAAACCAGGACCTGTCCGTTCTGCAATGATACCAACGATGCCTTATCAATTATTAATTTACTGACTAACTGCAAGTCACTAAACTGCCAAAGATAACTACTATTTAAAAACACCAATCCACTAGAATACATCTCATACCCCACAATACCAAACATATTACAAATAATACTATTTCTAAAGAACACAAACTTATATCACCTCATTTAAAATAATTATTATTTAGCCAAATGTATATATCCAAGTCAAACCTCATATTCTGTCCCACTTTAACAGAAAGCTCTCTTCTTTTGGATCTTCTTCGTATTAAACCTGTTTATTCGCCAGGGCCCGATGGTATTCCTGGGTGCGTGCTTAGGTATTGCGCTAAGGCCCTGTGCAAACCTCTTCACAAGTTGTTTACCTTATCTATAGAAACCTCCCAATTCCCAAATATTTGGAAGGAATCATTTGTTATTCCTCTTTTCAAAAAAGGTACCAAGTTAGAAGCCAGTAACTACAGAGGTATTTCTAAGTTGTCAGCTATTCCTAAGCTTTTTGAAAAAATTATTACTCCTCATTTGCAGCACCTTTGCAGATCAACACGGATTTATTAAACGTAGATCCACAATCACAAACCTTCTAGAGCTCACTTCATTAGGGATAAAAGGCTTCAATAGTAGTTTTCAAACAGACGTCATTTACACTGACTTTAGTAAAGCATTTGACTCTGTAAATCACTTACTTCTCATTCAAAAACTTGACCTTTTAGGTTTTCCAGTTGATCTGCTTAAATGGATTTCAAGTTATCTGAATGGCAGGTCACAAAGGGTCCTTTTTAAAAATTCAATTTCTGAAATTCTCCGTGTTACCTCCGGTGTCCCACAAGGGAGCCATCTGGGTCCGTTACTTTTTACATTATTTATTAATGATCATTCCTCAATTATAAGTCATTCTCGCGTACTTATGTACGCAGATGATGTTAAGTTGTGCCTGCAGTATAAGGACATTTCCTGCCATTTAGACTTGCAATCCGATCTAGATAATTTTCAAAACTGGTGCCAAGATAATTTACTAAATTTAAATGGTTCCAAGTGCAAGCTGATGACTTTTTATCGGGCCAATCCGATATACGCGACCTACACGTTAAGTGGCAGCTCTTTGGGTAGAATAACTCTTGTAAACGATCTTGGCGTTCTCTTGGACCCCAAACTAAAATTTTCTAATCACATTTCGTCCATGGTTAATTAAGCCAGAGGATTAACACTTGCTTCATTCGCACAAGATTGATCTAACTATTACTTTTTTCCCCGGACCTTTACCTTTATTTTCCTATCTCGCGTCTATCGTATCGCGAATCGTGCCGTACGATACACGGCTGCGCCCCTCGGTCGGTTGGGCGGGTAAGTGGGCCGTGGGACTCCGCGCGAAAAAAAAAAAAAAAAAATAGTACTCATGTAATCATTGTAAAAAACCGAGCTGAAGGCCCCCGTTGGTATTGCTCAACATTACCGCTACCTTTTAATTTTAAATTACTTGGTAGCTCTTCATATATAAATAAATAAAAAAATAAACCGAGCTTTACCTCGGCCCAATTAAAATCTTTTGGACAAAGGTGCGGTTTAACCTTACATTACGCAGATCAGAGGCACACTTGAGGAAGTTTAAAAGGCACATTCTACGGAATTAGCGCGGTAAATAATAATAAGAGCCGCTAAAGAATATAATAAGAGCATTAATTCTACAACGAACTAGAAATAAAAAAAAATGTAAAGAAAATTTACCTAAAATGTACAAAAAATAACATATAAATATTTAGAATTTTATATTATCTTTGTGAATTATTATATTTCTATTGTTGAATATTATTATATTATATTATTATTATTTTATATTCAACAATAGAAATATAATTATTCACAAAGATAATATAAAATTCTAAATATTTATATGTTATTTTTTGTACATTTTCCAGAAAAGGTTTTATTATATTATTTTATATTCAACAATAGAAATATAATTATTCACAAAGATAATATAAAATTCTAAATATTTATATGTTATTTTTTGTACATTTTCCAGAAAAGGTTTTATTAGGTGCTCATATTACACCTTATTTTATTAACAAAATCAGAAATAATTGACTATACAAGTCACTAGTATCTTTTATTCAAGGACAATAAAGACGTATTGACGTACTATTCATACGCAGGTTTATTCCACGTGACTAACTTAAGTTTTTACAAAGAAATAATAAAAATAAAAGGTCCCAATGGGAAATTAAATATGACATAAAAGTAATCGAATTAATTTTATCACAATTAATATCAACTAGAGTTGAGCACTGTATGGAAATGGTTAGGTGGAACCCCGGATCATGATTATTTTATTAAAGTTCAAAATAAAATCAATGTATTAATTGAAAATAATAATTTTAAATAAAAATGTTTTTATTGATCAAGATTTACCACTGCGAAAAAATCGCTTACGATTATTAACATTTGATCTGCAAAATTTAATTGATACAATTACACTAGCAACATGAAAGGAAAGCTAACTTCGAGCGGAGCCGAAGTTGATATACCCTTGCAAAATATTCTGTAAATTATATTCTCCAAAATGATGCATATGATGCATTCTTAATACTCGTACAAAATCCCAACTTCCTTACTTTACAAACACCAAAGTTATGGCAATTCCAATCGTTCAGATATATGGCAGCTATAGAATATAGTCGGCCGACCCTTATGAAATTTGGTAGGTCGAATAAATTATCCAAATATAAAACCCATAGAAAATCCTAACTTCCTAACTTAACAAACACCAAAGTTATGGCATTTCCGATCAATCAGTTATATGGCAGCTATAGGTTATAGTCTGCCGATCCTGGCCGTTCCGACTTATGTACTGCGTGCAAAGGATCGAAGCTTTTGTGCACAGTTTCAATTCGATATCTCGGTTAAGGGGTTATCCGGGTCTTGAAGCACATAAAAAGGTCTATTTTCGTGCATTTTTTTAAAAGATCTTACGACAATTTTAAAAATTTCATTCGAATAGCATTTCATTCGATGAAACTCCTAAGGCAAGCCAGTGTTTAATTCATCACTATTTCGTATGAAAATTCTTCGATCAATCATTCCTAAAAAATTGTCCACATAGTTAATGCATGAACTTTTAAGATTAATATAAGAGAATAAAAGTTCGTTTTAAATTATCACAAGATTTTGTAATTGACGCTAAAATAAGGAATTCCCTTTTTTTGTTAAATAAAATATTTGATTTGGGTAACAAAAAATAAGTAATTAATGCAAGTTCTAAATGCATTGTGCATCAAATTTTTATTAATTAATAATCACCAAAAAATTCCTCGCTGGTGATCTAGCCATCGATCTAGCCATGTCCGTCCGTCCGTTTTTATGCAACTAGTCCTTCAGTTTTTAAGCTATCTGCCTGAAACTTTCGCAAAAGTTGTCTTTCTATTGCAGGTGGTATATAAGTCGGAAGGAGCCGGATCGGGCGACATTATCATATAGCCCCCATTGGAGCAATCGCAAAAAAGTTAAAAAATAAAAACCTTTTTTTTTTTTTTTTCTTTGGGATTTAGTAATATTTAAATATTATGGAATTACGGTTTTAATTAAGTTAAAATCGGACAACAATATCATAAAGCTGCCATTTGTGTGGCCAAATGCAGCTCTAAATCTACATAGCTTTATTGTTTTCAGTAATATAGACATATAAATCGAAATGTAGTCGTTTTGTTATAAGGGTGTAAAATCTTTGGCTTGCCGAAGATTGCTTCCTTTCTTGTTAAACCCTTCCAGAGGGTATTGTCATTTTGGTCAAAAGTGTTGAACTAAGGTGAAGGAGACATCTCCGACCATATAAAGTATATATTGTAAGGATGTTTCCACAGCCAGGATATGCTCAGGGGTTGGCTAGGGCCTCCACAAAATATTTATAAATTTACAGTGGACGATGTGGGTTACCGAGCTCGGGCAGAACCTGGACTTGGACAGCTATAGAAGAATTCTACGTCAGTTACGAGCTTTATCTGTGACTACAATAAACCCGGTCGGGGTAGGGTTTGACTACGATAAACCTCATAGAGGCTTTTACTACTAAATACGATATTCTCGAGCGGGATCCATGGGTAGTAATAACTACAGTAAAACTCGGTCGGACCCTGGATTTTAATAACTACTACGGTATAGCTCGAATATAGCGGACCCTGAGTTGTATTAATATAGTAATTACGGTAAAGCTCGGGCGGACTCTGGGTTTTATTAATAACTACGATAAAGCTCAGGCGGACCCTGGGCTTCGCTACTAATAACTACGATAAAACTCGGGCAGACCCTGGGTTTTATTAACTACGGTTAAACTCGATTAACGACCGGTATATTAGTCAATTATGCGTCGGTGTTACGGTTCCGTTACGTTAGATCAATTTTCGGGTGAGAGTTTTTATCAATTGTCAAAGTAACTTATTATTCAGAGAGCTTGATGGAGACGTGTCGAAAGTCAGCGAAAAAAGAATACTTACTCGATATCGAAATTATAATTCATTATTTTAATCTTTATTCACATTTGGCTTCGTTCTACGGTTTTACAATCTAATCGCGTTTCTCGCTGCACCAGTAAAAATTCAGCATGACTGTACCGTTTTGCTTACCGACTGAAAAACCGCGTGGTCTGCCTAATTGCGACTGATCTCGTCTTCCTAAGTAAATCTATCCGACTCCGATGTTCGCGTGTCAATCCCCTGAGTTCCTTCCATTTTTTTATCGTGACCTTGGCGCTTCCGATCTCATTATTTTCTCACCACGCAGTCGCTGTGGTGAAATTCTCAGCACGTTCGGGGCTCTCTTTTCTCCGTTTGGCAACAGCAACTTCTCTGCTTTGTCAAGCTCGCTTTTCAATAATCCCCCTCGCTCTCCGTTGTCATCAACCGCGCAGTCGCTGAGGTGGGCTTTGCGCTCCGTTTAGGTCGTTCGGTTTACTGCTCTCTCGGGCTTTTTTGGGGTGAATTCCTTAGGCAACTGCGTAGGATTGTTCCCGGCCTCGCCTCTCTTCCCCGGTCTCCTCTTTCCCGTCTACTTATCGAATAATAAATTTATGTTTGTTTGCGCCTGGGCTTATTATAATAATTATTTAATTCATTGTTTTCTCTTAAAGCTAATAAAAATCAAAAGGAATAATAATAATAATAATAAATAATAAAATAATAAATAATAATAATAATAATTGTGGCGGCGTCGGAATAGCCGTCAAAATATATTCTTAATCAGGACCGCGCCCTGAGTTGATGGCATGTCCGTCTGTCTGTTTCTACGCGAACTAGTTTCTCAGTTTTAAAGATATCGAATTTAAACTTTGCACACACCCTTCTTTCCTTTCCACGCAGTTTATAAGTCGGAACGGCCAGAATAGGCCGAATATATTCTATAGCTGACTTATAACTGAACGATTGGAAGTGTCATAACTTTGGTGTTTTTATGGTTAGGATGTTAGGATTTTTGATGGGTTTTATTTTTGGGCAACCAATATAATTTACAGAATATTCTGCAAGGGTATATCAACTTCGGCTTCGCCCGAAGTTAGCTTTCCTTTCTTGTTTTTTTTTTAATTTGTTCCATGAAGATACTAGGCAGAATGTAAAAATAAGTGTCATTGTAAATGGTTCTGCAGAAACTCTACAAACTTCGTGAATTATTTTCCGTCCGCACGTCCTTAAAAAATCAGAGGGCCAACATTTTTGCGTTCTTGTGACAATTGTTTCGCTCTTTGCTGGATTTTGATGCTAAAGCAGAGCGATGGATTTGCTACAAAAATTAATACTTTTGAAATAAATAAAATCATTGAATTATTTTAAGTGCACATGATAGATAATTTAAATGATTTCTGTCGGAATTTAATTGTCAATTACAATAATTACATTTTTTTTACGTTCGGTGCTTCACAGAAAAAATCGCTTAAATAATTTCTATGAAGTTATTTAAGTCAGCTATGCTGACTTCAACCGGGATGAACTTTAATTATGCACTATTTCCTCATTTCATACCAAAATAACACGCCTCAAAAATGTTAAATTCAGATTTTATTATAATTAGCCCGAACCATGATCTTATTATACCCGTTACTCGTAGAGTAAAAGGGTATATTATATTGTTGCAAAAGTATGTAACAGGTAGAAGGAAGTGTTTCCGACCCTATAAAGTACATATATTCTTGTTCAGGATCACTAGCCGAGTCGATCTAGCCATGTCCGTCTGTCCGTCTGTCCGTCCGTATGAACGCTGAGATCTCGGAAACTATAAAAGCTAGAAGATTGGCATTTTGCATGAACATTTTAGGAGTTCCTACGCAGCGCAAGTTTGTTTCAAAATGGTGCCACGCCCCTCTGACGCTCAAAAGCCACAATCGGTGGGCACAGTTTTGATGCTATTATGAAAATTTTAATTGATATGTATTTGTTTTGTCAATACCTATCCATTGGCCTAATAATAGATTGCCACGCCCACTCTAACGCCCAAAAACCCATTAAACGCTTAAGCCTGGCTAGCGCCAACATTTCCGCTTTTCATAACGCCATCTAACGGATGACTTTGGAACAGCTGGCCAAGGTGCTCAACAGAGTCAACGTTAATTCTCGATAAGGATTTTAAATAAGGAAATTGCGATGGCTTTCATTTGTCAATACCGAACTATATCCCAAGAACTATGCAAATCAAATCAAGTTAGCCAAACTGGGTACCGATTTTAACATAAAAATCGGGTGCTAATTCAGGCGGCGAAAAACATACAAGAAGGCATATTTATATTGGTTTGTTTAGCTGAGTAACGGGTATCTAATAGTCGAGGCACTCGATTATAGCGTTCTCTCTTGTTTTAATATCTTTTGCTTAGCAACATAAACAAGACAAACGCTGGGTATTGAAAAAGCTATTTGAATTGTATCTTAGGTTTTCACAACACTAAATTAATATTATTTACATTTCTCAAGTCTAAATCAGGATTATCCTTACTTGTTTCTCCTTATCAACAAGGTCTTATAAAGCAAAGGTCAGCGACAACAATTGCTTATGGAGTTCACATTACTTCTGGTGAACTTCTTTAACGATTTGATTGGTATGACGCTACAAGTTATCTTTCAAAGCTCTGTCACTTTGGTCTCAACAAAGTTGCGAAGCAGTTGTTTTATTTAAATTAAAAAAGTCAAAAAAATGCAACTAATTGTATTTTAAATGCATGGGCTTTTAATAACTTTTTTTTAGCATTTTGTAATTTACTGTCTTTAAGTACAATAATGATAGATACCAAATGGATTTAAACTAGCATCGATTAGTACATTCTTTTTCCTGTTGCACCCTTTACTTATATAAGTCCCGCACAACCTAAGCAAAGAGTTACGTCAAATACTCAGTCATTCGATCACGGGTCTATGACACATGCGTCCAGCGGATGATAAATGCGAATTTTAGTCATTCTTAAATCAATTAGGTCCATGTTTCGTTATTGGAGAACGGAATTTTTGAGTTTGCATCCAATATACTGATCAATTATTGAAATGTATGCGGATTAAAACGGACATTTAGTTGATAATAGTGGAATTCACCTTCATACTTCGTACATAAAGGGTTCGCAAGCCAAACAAAAGAACCTGTAACCTAAGTAGTGAACAACGTCGAGATTGTGAATCAGTAAAAGTCTTTAATGTATGGTACCTTAATGCCCCTTTTTTTATTGTTTATGGGATTCCTAAAAATCCTGCAAATATATAAGCGAATAGTCCAAAAGCTAGGAGACCAAAGCTACGAGCTTTACAATGAAGAAAAAAAACTGTGAAACAAAAACGATATTTCAGCATTTTATTAACCGCAAATCAAAAACAATATCTCAGTCAGAACAATTAATGAGGAAGTGAAAAAGACAACACCCAAGTGAACAGTGAAGTAGCCGAATAAGCAAAATCACGCATATATATTAACTAATTACTTAATTTTAAAATCTAGCATCCAGAGCGTCGATATGTCGATTGCCGGATAGAATGCGTGAATGATTACAATTGCCAAGTGCTTTAACAAATTTTAGCAAAAACATAAAGAAGAATTTCGTTTAAGTTTTTGTCCATAAAATTATTGCACCAACACACAAAAAGGCCCTTTGCACAGTATCTCCAATATTTGAAGAGAACAGATTTATTGGCCGAAATATGATATGAAAGTACTATGCCAAACGCACGCTCAAGCGTACCGAAAACCAACGAACAAGCGTTAAAGCAGATTAAGAACGAAAAAGGCAAAGATAACCTGAAATCGCGGCTGTGGTGTCGGTTTGGGGGAGTATGTAAACGCGGCTAACGGCTCAACTCCAGGGCAAATGCAAATACAATCGAGAAATGATGCATTGACCGATAACTAAGGGCGTCGAATATATAAAGCGCAGGTTTTTTGCCGTTTTTTCTCAATTTTTTAAATTTTCACTTTTTTTCAGTTTTTTTAGCAATACCCTAAATTGGTGCTTACTACGACGACAATGGGAGAATTAAGTTTTCACTGATTGGGTCGACCACGAATTTTTTAATTGTAATGTTTAAGGTCCAAAGCGATTCGAAATATTTATTTATGTATATATGACAGAATTTAATTATTATTAAAAATTTTTATTTTCTTGAACACTGACATTTTCATTTCAGCAAACATCTCTTAAACCTATGCTTAGATAAGGAGGCGAATTCGCAAATGCGTATGAAAGCTTTATTGGCCTTGAAACTAAAAAATTTAAATGAACGCGCCAAGTGCGCAAACAAATACCTTTTCAAGATTTTGACCGTGGTCTACTTCATTTTTGCTAAAGACTATGATGTCGCCTACGTATACATAACAAATTTTCTTTATGAATTCTCTCAGTATGTCGTCTAAAGTTCTTTGAAAAATGGATGGGGAACGTTTTAGATCGAACGGAAGTCACGTTAATTCATATTTTCCGCCGTTCACAGCGAATGCTGTTTTAAGTCTGGGGAATCGGACGAAGTTCTGATCCCGCCTAATTTAGTTGTGTATGCCAACTTCGTATCGGGATCTGCAAAGGGGGTTTTGTGACTTTGTACGAGGAGATTTATAATTGATTTTTGAGACTTGGTCATATGGCTGATTTGCGGTCCATTTGTCTTTACTACTTGTGTTGCTAATTGGTGAATTTTAATTTTGCGTATATTTCCAAGAATTAATGTATCGTTCATCACATCCAAAATGTCTCGAAGGTTTTTCATTGTGTCATTGCCCAGTATACCGTGGAAGGTTTTTATTGTCTCTAGTAATAACAAGTGAGAACGCTATAGTCGAATGCCTCGACTATTGGATACCCGTTAATCAGTTCAAATTATTAATTTGAATTCGGCGATCTCTTAGAGCTGTGCAGCTTTACAGCACGAGCATCAGCACCAGCGCTGCTTTAGCGCAGGCAGCTTTTGTCCTGTACCAACAGCTGTGTTTATGTTAATGTTTTTGAGTGCAATGCTTACATACATACACACATTCGCCATTGTTTGACTCAGACCTCCAATTTGGCTATCTTGATTTGCATAGTTCTTGGGATATAGTTCGGTATTGACAAATGAAAACCATCGCAATTTCCTTTAATAGAAATCCTTATCGAGAATTAACGTAGACTCTGTTGAGCACCTTGGCCAGCTGTTCCAAAGTCATCCGTTAGATGGCGTTATGAAAAGCGGAAATGTTGGCGCTAGCCAGGCTTAAGCGTTTAATGGGTTTTTGGGCGTTAGAGTGGGCGTGGCAATCTATTATTAGGCCAATGGATAGGTATTGACGAAACAAATACATATCAATTAAAATTTTCATAATAGCATCAAAACTGTGCCCACCGATTGTGGCTTTTGAGCGTCAGAGGGGCGTGGCACCATTTTGAAACAAACTTGCGCTGCGTAGGAACTCCTAAAATGTTCATGCAAAATGCCAATCTTCTAGCTTTTATAGTTTCCGAGATCTCAGCGTTCATACGGACAGACAGACGGACAGACGGACATGGCTAGATCGACTCGGCTAGTGATCCTGAACAAGAGTATATATACTTTATAGGGTCGGAAACGCTTCCATCTACCTGTTACATACTTTTGCACGAATACAATATACTCTTTTACTCTACGAGTAATGGGTATAAAAATTTCTGAATGCATCTGAAATTTTACTGAGCTTTAGTATTGCATGTGTTATTTGTGGTGTTATTGTGTTATTTTAGTGGTACCTCCAACTGAGCTAACGAAAAAATATTTCTCATCCTGTTTTGGTTTTGGTACTAATTGGTGTTGAATATTATTTTGATATTGACGTATCTATTAAATATTTTAGGATTTTTCCGTTCCCCGTGGTTACTTTAAAATAAGGTAATGAGGAACGAGTTATTCTAAAAAAAAGGCTCTGACATAAATATGTATTCCTGCTGCTCAGTATCGTTTTGCCATAAATATTCTTCCTGATGCTCGTTTATATTATTTTTTTCTACCAACCGATAATACTCTGGCCCTGAGCTTGGTGTAGCTTCTTCTGAATTTTGTTGTGCGGTGCTTTCTGTCTCTGGCTGAATATGGAATTGCCTTGGCTTTTGTTTGTAACGTTGGAAGCACTGATGAGAGGTCTTTTCCCTGCATAGTCATTATTTGCTGCCTGAACTGACTGATCGACCTCCATAGGGGTACCGGATTCGGTTGGGGTCGTGGGGGAAGTTTTGGGGTGCTGAAGGATACTACTGCACTGACCTTATTTGTATAGGATTGTATAGGATTATAAGATTTAAATTGGTTAGTCTGGGTAATTGGGGTTGTTCCAGTTAGGGATACCCACTGCATTTGGTTTGGGTTATGATAGAGTTGTGGATGGAAGTTTTGTTTGACGGCTACCATCATATATGGCTGTTGGCGTTTGGGTGGTAGTATAGGTGCCTTCTCTAAACATGGAGTTTTTGGTGTCTGATTATTCCTAGTGTTTTGATTCTCAAGTAGACTGCACAGATGTGGGGCGTGTTCTAAGTCATGGCTCTAATGGCCAGTAGTTGTGCCAAGTTTCCGTTAAGGCCTCTGAGAAAGGTGTCCAAGGCTTTTTCTCTGTACATGGTTGTCAGAGATGCACAGTTTCTTGTGAGGCATCTAAGTTGCCAATTTGATTTAGAATAAAAGATAGCTGTTGGTACACTGCTTGATAATAATCGTCTATACTATCGCTACCTTGATTAAGAGCATAAATCTGATATTCAAAAGTCTTTAAGTCGCGTTTGTCAGCAAAATGCGCTGTTAGACATAGCTGTCGAATCTAAGGGGGTATTAAAGGATTCTAGTACTGCGTCTGCTTGCCCGATGATTATGTTTCGGATTGCTTAAAGAATTCCATAATAATTTGGTGAGACGATTCTCATTTCGTATATTTTTAACACCCTTTCGTCACTATTTTTCCATGAAGAATATTCGCTTTTGTTTACCGAAAAGTCTCTAAGAGTCCGCACGATGTCTGGTAATTTATCTAAGTCACAAAGATTGTGCGCTAATTCTCTTTTAATTGTTTGGTCGGTTTACTTGGAAAAATCTTTATTGGAATTAAGAATTTCTTTTACTAGGCGATTCAGATTTGCTTCTAGGGCAGTTTTAATTTTTTCCTCGATATCTTTCTCGGTCATGATTCGCGTGGTTGCTTGTGCGTTACTAACTGACGAAGGTACAGCAAGATTCGCGAGTCTGTCTGCTAAATCTTGTTCAGTTTTTTGGAATATATGAGCAATAGTGGGTTGAGCTTAACTTTTAATTTTGATTACTCAGAATTCGGAAGTTTGTTACCTAAAGAGTTATAGTGTGGGTCTTTGATTATGATGTGAATTTAGTGTAGTGTAATAAGTTCAATCGATTCTTTATTTAGTAATTATTTTATTGAATTTAATAAGGTCATAATTGGCACTAATAAATGTGCCCCGCTTGACTTAAGAATAAGTTGGCTTGGCTTAAAGTTCACATAGCTGCGCGAGCAGCGCCGCGGCCAACGATTATGTATCTAAATATCTATATAAATGTATATGTGCCACTGCAGAGCAGCGGTCAATGCTTATGCATAAGTGTATATAAACGGCAGCCGCGCATGAGAGAGAGGGTGTTATGCTCACACGGTAACCGAATGAACGGCCGCGCATGCAGACATGCCGGCTCAGCTTTTAGGATGCTCATAACATTGTTGTGTGAGTCGAGTTACTCCGCACTTGAAGTGCTGGGAATATTAAGACCTAAACAAATGCCACAATGTTGCAGTGATATAAGTGGTACAGTGTGAACCTGATATGTGAGCATACTACATCTCCCTCCCTTTGAGAAATAACGTAATCTATTGAGTTATTTGGTTAATTAAATAATTGTTGTATGTGTAATATATATGTATGTTTATAAATGATAGAAAATTAGAATATTAAAATTTTTTTTAGTTAATATTGTAAATATTAGAAAAGTTAGTAAATCAAAACTTGAAAATTTTTTGCGAAGATTTCTTATTATTTATTATTGTATTTTTTTTCGTATTTGTATTCCTATATTCATTATTATGGTGAAGAGATTAAATTTGATGTAATTTTATTATACCCGTTACTCGTAGAGTATGAAGTATATATATTCTTGTTCAGGATCACTAGCCGAGTCGATCTAGCCATGTCCGTTTGTCCGTCTGTCTGTCCGTCCGTATGAACGTTGAGATCTCGGAAACTATAAAAGCTAGAAGATTGGCATTTTGCATGAACATTTTAAGAGTTCCTACGCAGCGCAAGTTTGTTTCAAAATGGTGCCCACAAGCCACAAGCTGTGGCCACAGTTTTGATGCTATTATGAACATTTTAATTGATATGTATTTGTTTCGTCAATACCTATCGATTGGCCTAATAAAAGTTTGCCATGCCCACTCTAACGCCCAAAAACCCATTAAACGGTTTTCATTTGTCAATACCGAACTATATCCCAAGAACTATGCAAATCAAATCAAGTTAGCCAAATTGGAGGTCTGAGTCAAACAATGGCGAATGTGTGTATGTATGTAAGCATTGCACTCAAAAACATTAACATAAACACAGCTGTTGGTGCACGACAAAAGCTGCCAGCGCTAAAGCAGCGCTGGTGCTGATGCTTGTGCTGTAAAGCTGCCAGCTCTAAGAGATCGCCGAATTCAAATTGATAATTTGAACTGATTAACGGGTATCTAATAGTCAGGCATTCGACTATAGCGTTCTCACTTGGTATTACTAGAGACAATAAAACCTTCCACGGTATACTGGGCAATGACACAATGAAAAACCTTGGAGACATTTTGGATGTGATGAACGATTCATTAATTCTTGGAAATATACCCAAAATTAAAATTCACCAATTAGCAACACAAGTAGTAAACACAAATGGACCACAAATTAGCCATATGACCAAGTCTCAAAAATCAATTATAAATCTCCTCGTACAAAGTCACAAGCCCCCTTTGCAGATCCCGATACGAAGTTGGCATACACAACTAAATTAGGCGAGATCAGAACTTCGCTTGATTCCCCAGACTTAAAACAGCATTCGCTGTAAACGGCGGAAAATATGAATTAACGTGACTTCCGTTCGGTCTAAAACGTTCCCCATCCATTTTTCAAAGAATGTTAGACAACATACTGTGAGAATTCATAGAGAAAATTTGTTATGTATACGTAGGCGACATCATAGTCTTTAGCAAAAATGATGTAGACCACGGTCAAAATCTTGAAAAGGTATTTGTTTGTTAAATTTTCTAGTTTCAAGGCCAGAGCGGGAGCCAATAAAGCTTTCATACGCATTTGCGAATTCGCCTCCTTATCTAA
Organism: Drosophila fuyamai; assembly: GCA_018153365.1. Classification (NCBI taxonomy): domain Eukaryota; kingdom Metazoa; phylum Arthropoda; class Insecta; order Diptera; family Drosophilidae; genus Drosophila; species Drosophila fuyamai. The sequence continues at coordinate 855,142 of JAECXW010000540.1, forward strand.
GCATAGGTTTAAGAGATGTTTGCTGAAATGAAAATGTCAGTGTTCAAGAAAATAAAAATTTTTAATAATAATTAAATTCTGTCATATATACATAAATAAATATTTCGAATCGCTTTGGACTTTAAACATTACAATTAAAAAAATCGTGGTCGACCCAATCAGTGAAAATTTAATTCCCCCATTGTCGTCGTAGTAAGCACCAATTTACAGTATTGCTAAAAAAACTGAAAAAAAGTGCAAATTTAAAAAATTGGCAAAAAACGGCTAAAAACCTGCGCTTTATATATTCGATGCCCTTAGTTATCGGTCAATGCATCATTCCTCGATTGTATTTGCATTTGCCCTGGAGTTGAGCCGTTAGCCGCGGTTACATACTCCCCCACAACGACACCACTGCCGCGATTTCAAGATATCTTTGTCTTTTTCATTCTTAATCTGCTTCGTTGGTTTCCGGTACGCTTGAGCGTGCGTTTGGCATAGTACTCTCGTAGGCTTTTATACCCTTGCAGAGGGTATTAAAATTTTGGTCAAAAGTGTGCAACGCAGTGAAGGAGACATCTCCGACCATATAAAATATATATATTCTTGATCACCTCCTGAGTTGATATAAGCATGTCCGTCTGTCCGTCTGTCTGTTTCTACGCAAACTAGTCTCTCAGTTTTAAAGTTATCGAATTAAAACTTTGCACACACCTTTCTTTCCTTTGCACGCAGTATATAAGTCGGAACGAGCCGATTTATAGCTCCCGTAGGAACAATTAGAAATCGGCCGACTATATCTTATAGCTGCCATATAACTGATTGATCGGAAATGCAATAACTTTGGTGTTTGTAAAGTTAGGAATTTGGGATTTTCTATGGGTTTTATATTTGTCTAACTTATCCGACCTGCCAAATTTCGTAAGGATCGGCCGACTATATTATATAGCTGCCATACAACTGAACGATAATCCGTCCTAATAAATCCAATAAATCCGACCTACCAAATTTCATAAGGATCGGCCGACTATATCCTATAGCCGCCATATAACTGATTGATCGGAAATGCCATAGCTGTGGTGTTTGTTAAGTTAGGAAGTTGGGATTTTCTATGGGTTTTATATTTGTCTAACTTATCCGACCTGCCAAATTTCATAAGGAACGGCCGACTATATTATATAGCTGCCATACAACTGATCGATTGGAATTGCCATAACTTTGGTGTTTTTAAAGTTAACAAGTTGGGATTTTTATGAGTGTTAAGAATGCATCATATGACTAATTTTGGAGAATATAATTTACAGAATATTCTGCAAGGGTATTTCAACTTCGGCTCCGCCCGAAGTTAGCTTTCCTTTCTTGTTTTTAATAATATAGGCATAAAAATCGAAATTTTTTCGTTTTGTAATAACTGCATGGGTATATAGATTTCGGGTTGCTAAAGTTTGCTTACTTTTTTGCTTACAGTTATTACTAACCTTCAAAAGACAGCTGTAAAAGTTTCATGATATTCTATTCATTGGTTGAGATTGTTGTGCTAAGAGTGACGCTACTTTTGTTAATTTTAAAACAATGGATCAAAAACAATTTCGTGTTTTAGTTTTTCACTGCCTCTTGAGGGAAAAATACCGTTCAAGCAACGCAATGGCTTGAAAAGTGTTATGGGGGCTCCGCTCCATCAGAAACAAAAATAAAACGTTGGTTTGCTGACTTCAAAGGTGGTCGTAGAGACACCGATGATGCAGAACGCAGTGGACGTCCAAATGAGGCGGTAACACCAGAAAACATCAAAAAAATAGTTTTGCATGATCGAATAAAGAATTTTAAAAGAACGTGTTGGCTTTGTATTGCATGAGCATTTGACTATGAGAAAGCTCTGTTCAAAGAGTGTGTTGTGTGTTTGCTTACTGTTGAGCAAAAAAAAAAAAACGTGTTGATGATTCTGAGCAGTGTTTGGATATGTTTAAACGTAACAAACCGGAATTTACAGGTACAGTGTCGGTCCAAGCACAGAGAGAAAATATTTGCAATGTATATAACTTATATAACAATGTATAAAACTTATTTGCTGATGTTATAACTCCAGTATTTTATGGGTTATTTTTTGGAAGTATTATTTTAATGTTAAGAATAAAATAGTCTAGCCAAAGGCGGTCGAATGCGACATCGAAAAAAAAGCGAGGAAAAGACTCTTTCATTGTACCACAAAAATAAAATGCGACAAACAGACAAAATGGGATGAACACAACGAAGTCGCCGGGAAACAGTCCGTCTCAGTTACTGTAATAAAGAGGGTTCAAACTCCTAGGTCTACAGCTGAATGAGGTAACCACAGCTTGCAGATTGAACTAGGAGAACGTCAAGTTATGGAAGACTGGAAGGAAACATACAAAATGTATCAGAAACACAAAACCGTGAATAGAAGCTACATATTGGACAGTCATTGGTCATTGTGGTAACAAAAGACCCGATGGGCAAGAAAATCAAACTTGCATACAACAACTCATTAAACCCAAACCCATGACAACGGCAATGATAGTAATGTTTTACATATTCTTCTCATTATGGACAAGAGCGACTGAAAAAAAATTTTAAAACAACCTTTTAACAGCCAGTCGAGGTGGAACAGGAGTCAAGACGAAGGCAGCACAACTACGGGTGGCGACATAGTACCGCAGGTCTTACACCTTTTGGATAAAATCCAACACAACCCCAACAACAGTAGGATCGAGGCTGGAAACGACATCGACGACTAACCAAGGCCGAAGGTGCTGCAACCGAACCAAAAACACGGTCTGCAACAAAAGTCCGGCGTGGACAAAGTCTATCTCACCAGGCAGGTGAGATTTTTGACATTGGAAGCACTGTCAAAGGAAATAAAAAAAAACGCCCTGGGCGAGCAGGGGCACCGCTGCAAAGGCGACTCTCAACCGCCTCTTCATAAACCCATCAAAACGCATCCCAGACGAGCGTTTCTATTTTTGACTTAGTTTATTGTTAAGCGATGCAAAAGCATTTTCCTGCTTTTTTCTAAAGTTTACAGCACAACCTTCTGAACTTAACTTAATATTAGAAAATTAGAATCTTAAATATAATAATACAAGTAATATAATATCAAAATTTTGTGTGTACTTTACCTCTCGAGTTACTATAAATCCAGCCGTCAACGGAGAAATAAACGACGCAGACATATGAATTGTTTGGCAAAATGCCAAAACGGCAGCAGAATGTCCATAATTGGGCGCTAAGTCAATTATATTAGCCATGGCTCCCGCATAAGATGAAGTTATAAATATCACCGCTACAAACCATACTGTTAACAAAATGTGTACATTATCTATATATCCTATACAATATACTAAGAGCCCTGGAATAATTTGTGATAGAGCTGTAAATAATTTTCTTACATTAGTTAAATTTAAAACCTTGTACATTACAAATTTATCAGCCAAATAACAAAAAAATACCGATGAAATATAGGAGCAAACAAAAGGCATTCCAGATAAAAAGCCATTGGTTTCAAAATTAAACTTTAAAACTTTTCCCATAAAAGTGGGACCATTAACAATAAAAATATAATGAACAAATATTCGACCAAATGTCGTTATAGCAATCGCCCAAGCAGGTAAGGACTTAAAAATTTGCAACCAGGGGACTTTAACTTTGGCTGCATGGTAAACTTCTCTTCTGATATTAAGTTCTATGTAATTTAGTTCTTCTTCAGCAATCCGAGGATGTTCTCGGGGGGTATTGAATGCTAGTAAATACCACATTAAACACCATCCAAGTCCTAACGTACCAGTAGTATAAAAAACGTATGGCCAACCAAATTCCGCTAAAATAAACCCGCATAATGGGTAAGTTAAACCGATACCAATACTGAAACCTTGAAAACTTGACATAAAACGTGAACGCTCCATAAGCGGTATCCAATAGCCAACTATTGCATACATGGCAGGCCAGGTTAGGCCAGAAGCAAATCCCTGAATAGATCTTAAAACAATAACAGCTATGTAATGTAATTGTGCTGCTAACGGCATCAAAATACTACATATAGCTGTTGCTAATTGTGACCATCCAAATACGCACTTAGTTCCAAATAGTTCCGTGGCAACCCCTCCAGCCACCTGTGATAACACATAGCACCAATAAAATGAACTTATTATGACAGATTTTACCATAGATATTCGGTCGTCAGAGCCACCACCCTAAAAATATAAAAATAATATAACTTTATATATTTTTTTTATTATAATATTACCAAAACTGTTTGCGATCCGTAATTCGATTGGTTTTGAGTTGAATTGCCATTTGAAATCATAGCTACCAAAGCAAAGTTCATATCATTGCGCATCATAAAAGAGACCAGAAAACCAGACCAAGATAGGAAATAAAGCACTAATCGAGCCGGAATTTTGTCTGTAATGATACGAATTCGAACATTATTTATTTTTTTAATGAAAGCGAAACCAGCATCAAAGATCGTATAGCTAATGGGACTAATTAAATTAATTTTTAAACGTTACATAAGGATGGGAAAAAGATATTCTTTAGACAATTACAAAGAGTGTTGATAAAAAATCTGCATGTAGATTCCCTTTGAATGGGTTTCAAACAATCAATAAGGAATTTAAAATAGTTTAATTTATCTGTGCTGGCTACCACCATATTTTTCTCAAACAAAAAATTAATCTACATTCAAAATCAAAACTCCAGGTTAAAGGAAAAAATCGATTATAGTCATAGATATACAATGATTTAATTTTATTGTAATACTAGCAAGGGTGCCCGCAGCTTCGCTTGCGGGGGATAACCCGAATATCCTACTTTTCTTATGTAATAGGTTTGCAGTAGAACTATGTAATTTTGCATGTTACTTTAAATATATATGTAGTTTTGGCTGCAACTTTGATTAACCCTCATTAATAATATTATTGCTCATATGCGGTTATACACCAAAATAACGGTTATGCAAATACACGGTTAGGAAAATTATCACATGAAAACACAACTCGCGGCAAATTTTCTTGATAGGACTCTGATCAAATTCAAAGTTTCCCCGTTAACTTCTTCTTTTGCGCATTTGCTCCACTCATTCCTCTCTTTCTATCTATTGCGATCTCCCGCTCTTATGTTTCCTAACAGCGCGTGGCAAAACACTGTACAAAAAACAATTTGAATGGTATATTATTACTACACTATCAAGAACCAGGCCAAATAGATTTTCGCCAAAAAAAACGTTTTTTGCGTATTCTGGCAGCAATAACTGTACAGAGTACTTAAATTCGATAATAGATCGACTTTTTGCTTAGTTTCTTTGTTCAGAAGATAGCTAAGCTTTGGTGAAACCATCAAATGAATCGTTAAAGCTTAAGGAAAAACTTTACCAAAGGAATTTTTGAAACTCAGTTTAGAAGTGCCATTTTTCAACGTTTGAAGAGATATTTGCCTAAATTGTTATTTTAGAACGGGTGTTAAAAATAGTAAAAAGCCTTAAATATAAACGGTCAAAATTTTTAAACATTTATAATGTGTTTAGGTCAGTGGCGCACTGCATCGGCGCTGTTCACTGAGCTCTCCGAGCTTTCGCTCTCGCCCCTTTTGCGCTCGCTCGCTTCTCGCAACGTCCGCGCTCCAGAGTGCGAGCTTCGGGTTTCGCATACGAACTCCTGGGATGGCCGTTGCCGCTCTCCCGCTCCCGTTTTAGCGGAGTAAAGCGGGCGGGAGCGCGGTTTTAGTTTTTAGTTCTAGTTAGTCTCATGTATACCACTGAATAAAAGACATTGAAGTACACCACGACGCCCCCGACTTCTTCACTTTCGTCTTACTTTGCGTTTGCGCCGTGGGAATTTTTGTGCCTTAAACTCTTTTTTTTTTGTGGAAGGATCGCCCCCTACAACACTTTGGTCTATTCGAGCCGGATAAGGATATCCTTCTGCCATTCGACCAGCAGCTCCTGTGATTTTTCCGCAAAAAAGATAAGTACGAGCATTTTCCGACTCCCTCTCGCTGCCGGTCTTTGTGGTTCGAACATTGAATTTCGTTCACACTGCAGTAAGATCAATTTTTTTTTCGTGTCAACTCCACGTCCGAGTTTTCCCGACACAACGGCAGTAGAGAAATTTAACATTCCTTCAATTCCAAAAATTTTCTATCCGTCTCCGCTTTGTGTGCGTCGCCATACTCCTTGCCGTTTTCCTTTTCGTTTTCCGTTGTACATCAACTTGCCAACGGTCAAGTGCATCCGGACATACACATACACGCGCGTGATAACTTTTGTACATAGTGCAGTGCAATTCTGCCTCCAAAAAAATACTACAAAAAGTGAAATTGTGTGGTGGAAAATAAAAAGGCATAACTAATATCAGCCTCTCGGTGTGAAGTAATTTCGGGAGTTTCCCTGTTCGCCGTACAGTCCGCCGCTGTCGAGATATTTTTTTTGTCTTGTGTTTTTTTTCTCTCCACATAATTTCATCTGTTTCGTCACTTCAAATACAGTCCACTCCACGACGCTCTACTGTACCGATATACACATACACACATCCATAAACGCATGCATGCCCATATCTACATAAATATATTTTCTGCCTCCACATACAGCAACATACACATATCCATAAACGCATGCATGCCCATATCTACATAAATATATTTTCTGCCTCCACATACAGGAACTTAAAATTAAATATTCTAATCCACACGGGTGCGACCGTGATTGTTTTTTATCCAAATTGCCGCAATTAACCGCCCCGACGGCTGTGTTATTATTGTTGCTAATTTTTTTTCCCTTCTCTCTCTCTCCAGCGTCACTCACGCATGCACTGCGCTGCAGACGGCATAACGTAGTGAACATTTCTCCCGAACCAAAGCCAAGGTTTTTAATTCCACCGTTCCGGCTCCGCTCAAAAATAAGTATTTATAATTATAATTATTATTTAATTATAGTTAATATTTATTTCAACTATTTGTTGTATTTACCAGTCTGCATATCGGAAAAACCGAGGGTTTTTCAACAGACAAAACACTGAAAACCTTCACACACTGATAGAAGCTTTAACGACAGAACTCCACCTATGTTAAAACCAATGAACTTTGGCAACTAACAATTGCCAAAAAGCTTCTCTGATCGTAACATTGGGGAGTTTCTGACGCTCTGCTTCCATCCCCGTAGATAGCTGATGAGTCTGAGGTGACATGCAGACGAAACTAGCTAGTCCTATCATAGTCGGGTTCACTCCCCAGGGAGTGTAAGTGTGATGAAAGTTAAGTGGAACAAAAACGTTGTGTTATAAAAGAAATTAAAATATAACCAACGTATGACCTCGAGTAATTCAATAACACTACAGTTAATATTTAATTATAAATATTATTTAATTATTTGCGGCAAAGTACTTAATTTATTTAATGGATTAATTAATTTATTTTTTATTGAGTTTTTCTGCATTTTTTTTGCGAACAAAGATATTTGCCAAACCCAAAAAAATAAATAAATAACTAAATACAATAAAATTATTTGGCAACAATAACTAAGGTAAAAAAATAAAAAAAAACAACAGAAGTCAACAAAGAGAGTAACGAGATATACAAATAGATAAACAAGATATATAATCAATACAGTTTCATAGATTTCAAAATATTTTCTTCCGATTCTACTCGTTGTTTATGGCACTGTGCTTTCTATTCCGCACAAATTAACAGTGTGACTGTTCTCCGTGTTTTTTTTCTTTTGCGTGCGTTCATTTACCACGACGACCAACTCGTTGGCGACTCAGATCGCGCCGAGAGCTTAACTGTGAAGATCCTCACGTTCTGAACGAAACGGCCCTTGCTCAGGTCAGTCGACAAGAGCTGATCCGCAAAGTTCGAGTCCGAAAATGCCCACGGGAGACGACAAGAAACCTAGGTCGATCCCATCTATCCGTTTGGACAGGTCCCAATCCGCGTCTCCCCGGCCGTCTCTATTAACACCAAATGCCATTCCAAGGGCAAAAAGCGACGAGTCCGTCGAGACTATCTCCGGTCCCCCGTCAATGCTTTCTCGGTCGGTGTCCAAGATGGCTCAAACTGCGATAGACATCGCCTTCAAAAAGTTTATTGCTACAACAGACCGGGTTAGCCAATTTCAAGCGGATATTCATACTCCGAGCGCCGCTGAACCAGAACGACTTTCCCCTGGCATGTGCCAAGTCCATCGGGACCAAATCCGGGCCTTGTGGGAAAAGGAGGAGAAGAGCTATGAATGTTGCTCCGATCTTCTGTCCGCGTCCACCGACAGTACGGCCACATCGTCAGTGCTTGAATCCAAGTACAGTTACTGCTACTCCGTATATTCGAGATGTTTGGTCCAGCTTCAGGACATAATAGACAAGGCCGTCTCCCAGCCCATTCAGGCTGCTGTCAGTGTTCCAACACCGCCGTCTAGGCGGTGTACATGGTTTCTTTAAAGCTTCCCAAAATCACGCTTTTGATGTGGGAGCAATCCATTTACAACAAGGCTGAGATTCCAACATGGAATGAGCTAGACTCGTTCTTGACAGAGCGTCGTCGCACTCTGGACGCTATCGATGACATCAGGCCTAGCAGTTCGGGTCAGTTTCCGCCAAGGTCGACACCTGCGAGCGCCCCAGCGCGTAGGCTTAATTCCTACGAGGCCAGAGTGACTCCAGCCCCAAGAGGGTGCTATCTCTGCTTAAGAGAGAATCATCCTGTTCGCTTATGTCCGCGCTTCCTTGAGATGGATGTAAATGGTCGCTCCGACTACATTAAGAAAAAGCAGCTTTGCCTGAACTGATTTGCACGAGGGCACCTGCAACGGGATTGCACTAGCGCCCATAGCTGCTTCACGTGCCACAGCCGTCATCACACTCTCCTGCACCGCGGTAATCCATTCGCGGCCGCTCCAAGTCCGTCTGCGCCATCCAGGTCTCGAACCGCGCCTACTACAAGAGGCACGAGCCCCACAGAGGATCACTCTGATGTGCAATTGTGCTTCGCTTCCGGCTCAAGAGCCGTCTTACTGGGCACAGCCCTCATTAACATTTGCCATTGAGAGTGCAATTTCCAGGCGCGAGCCCTGTTCCGAGGCAACCTTTATTACGGAGAGACTTTTCAACCTCGTCAAACTTTCATTCAAGACTATCCAGGCCCAAGTCTCTGGTCTTAATCAAACCGTTGCCGCTTAGTCCACGAAACTCTGTCATTTTTCTATTCGATCGCCTTCCAGACCCAAATTTCATTTAGAAACTTCAGCTTACGTTCTTCCGCAGCTGGCCGGGAATCTGCCTTCGTATCCAGTCCCTCGAGATCTTCTTAAGGGAATTCCTGACATCCCCCTTGCGGATCCCAAGTTCTTCGAGAGCGCCCAAATCGATGTTTTGATAGGAGCCGACATTCTTCCGTCCATCCTCCTCCTAACATTTGCGGTTCACTTCTCGGCCAGGAAATCATTTTTGGATGAGTGTTGACAGGCCCCATATCTCCAGCGGCCCCCCGAAATTTGTCCGCCTTCTCCACTCGAGTTACCAGCGGACTCGACGACTCGTTGGATCATCTCCTTACCAAATTCTGGGAGGTGGAGGAAGTGCCCACACAGACAGTCCCCGAGTCTGATTCCGTCTGTGAACACAATTTTGTCCAGACTACAAGAAGGGACAGTCGTGGCAAATACGTTGTGATGCTCCCCTTGCGCGATCCCGAGCATAGTGGTTCCGAGCCCGCATCTTCACGATCCTTTGCTTTGGCTCAATTTCTGCGTTACGAGCAGCGCCTAAAAAAAGATCCTCACCTGAAGGCCCGGTATGACTCTGTGATCCAAGAATACCTCGACTTAGGTCACATGGCCGAGGTCCCTTTGACGAGCAGTTCCGCCACGTACTACCTTCCACATCACGCTGTTCTTAAGCCCGAGAGCACAGCCACTAAAGTGCGGGTGGTTTTCAACGCCTCTAGCCCTTCTGCAAACGGGACCAGTCTGAATGACATACTGTACGCGGGCCCGGTCTTACAATCCGACCTCACGATTCAAATCCTGAAGTGGCGATACTTTAGGTTCGTTTTCAACGCCGACATCGAGAAGATGTATCGGTAAATTTGGGTAGACCCCCAGCATACTTCCTTGCAGCGTATTCTATTCCGCAATTCCGATGGGGAAATCCGTGACTACGAGTTGAAGACAGTCACCTTCGGGGTCAATTGTGCCCCGTTCCTAGCGATCCGTGTCCTGCAACAGCTCGCCGACGACGAAGAGTCGAGGTATCCGCAGGCGAGTCGGATTATCCGACAGTACATGTACGTCGACGACGAACTCGTGCGGGCAGACTCCAAAACCGAAGGGCAAGCGGCTATCCGCGAGCTCCAGGGGGCACTGGATTCAGCAGGATTCCCCCTTAGAAAATGGACATCCAATAGCAAGGCGATTTTGGCCAACATCCAGAGTGACCAACTCCTTCGCGCGGACTTCCTTGAAATCGACGCAGAGAGCATGGCTTAAACTCTCGGAGTGCGGTGGAAGGCGACGTCTGACGAGTTTTTCTTCATTCCGCCCGAATTGACCTTGGGTTCAACGTTCACAAAGCGTCAAGTCCTATCCCAAATCGCCAAACTTCCCCCTTCATAGTCCGGGCAAAGATGTTCATGCAGGACATTTGGCTCCAAAATCTAGGATAGGACGATGCCCTCCCTCGAGATTTTTGCCAAAGATGGGTTGACTTCCTGGAAAATTACTCCGCTCTTGGTCAGATCCACATTTCCCGATGGGTCGCTTTCCGACCACATTTGAAAATTGAGCATCATGGGTTCTGCGACGCCTCGCAGAAGGAGTACGGCGCAGCCATCTACGTCCGAGTTGAGGCTGGGTCCGCGGTAATGGTGAACTTGCTCACGGCAATGACGCGGGTGGCCCCGGTAAAAACGGTGTCGCTCCCGCGGCACGAGTTGTGCGGAGCCTTGTTATTGTCCGAAATAGCCAACGCCGTTCTTCCGAAGATGCCCGGGCAGGCGTCCGCCCTGCACTGTTGGACGGACTCTACGATTGTTCTCGCCTGGTTACGCAACCAGCGTGCCACTGGACAACGTTTACGCCCATCGGTTCATCCAGCGTTCGCGAAAGCTCATGTCCCCGTTTGAGGATCCCTTGACAGCTCCGGAAATCCCGTCGGCCGAGCGGCTCCTGATTTCCGTCACGCAACGCAGGCACTTTGCCCTTGAGATTGGCTGCTGAAGCCCAAAACGGCCAGTGCCAGCATCCAGCCTTGTCCAAAACCTGAACCCGTTCATTGATTCCCAAGGGCTCATGAGAGCATGCGGCCGAGACACGGCCTCCGAACTTCTCCAGTATGATGAACGGCATCCTGTCATCCTTCCATACGACTGCCATCTATCTCGACTCCTCGTCCATTTTACGCATCGCATAATTCTACACGGTGGCAATCAGCTGATGATCCGTCTGATCCGTTCCAAGTTCTGGATCCCGAGAGTGAGGAATTTGGTCAAGTCCGTCATCTATTCATGTAAGGTCTGCATCATCCACAAAAAGAGGTTGCAAACGCAACTGATGGGAGACTTACCCAAAGAACGAACGTCCTTCTCGCGCCCTTTAACATATGCCGGTGTGGACTATGCCGGTCCCTTCGACATCAAAAACTACACGGGACGAGCATTACGAAAGGGTATGTAGTGGCTTCGCCACTAAGGACATCCATTTAGAGCCTACTTCCGACCTTACGACTGAGAAGTTTTTCGCCGCCTTCGCCCGTTTCGTGTCCCGAAGAGGATGCCCCCGTCAAGTTCAGTCGGACAATGGAAAGACCTTTGTGGGTGCGGCTGCACTACTCTCCCGCGAGTTTCTCCAAGCTCTCAAGGACGCTGTGACAGGTGCCTATAGTCACCAGCAGCTGCTCTGGCAATTTATTCCTCCGGGAGCACCCCACTTGGAGGGGTTGTGTTAAGAGCTTCAAGACTTTGTTCTACAAGTCTACGGCGACGCGAAAATATACGTTCGAAGAGCTGTCCACGCTTCTAGCTAGGATCGAAGCATGCCTGAATTCGCGTCCGCTCGCGCCGATGTCTGAAGACCCCACTGACCTGTTGGCACTTACGCCTGGGCACTTTCTTGTTGGAGGGCCCCTCCTCGCCATGGTCGAACCCGAGATAAAAGGGGACACCACATCTATTATAAACCGCTGGCACCTGAAGGCTCTTCATCAACAATTTCGTCAGCGATGGAAGGAGGAGTACCTCAAGGAACTCCATAAGCGGAATAAGTGGCGAACCCATACAAGGAATCTCCGTGCCAGGGACATGGTGGTAGTCAAGGAAGACAACCTTCCGTCCAATGAGTGGCAACTAGGCAGAATCGACGCGGTGTTTCCAGGATCCGATGGCCATGTTCGTGTGGTCGACATCCGCACTGCACGGGGACTCATTAAGCGTCCCATAGCGAAGGTCGTCCTTCTTCCAATGGAAGAGTCTGCCTGCCCGCAATAACCAGTCGACCCGTCACTCCGGTGTTTCAATTCATCACTCCAATTCGTAGCGTTAATTAATAGTTCCAACTCGTAGTTCCAATTCGCAGTTCTTATCACTACTGATCCAAATTTTTTATTTTTGTCCTATTCCGCCAATCAGATCTCACCTCGTCCGCCACCCCACGGCACGCATCCGACACTCCGCGGCAATTTTCTGCTACTCTTCGGGGTGCTACGCAGCCCGCGGTCGCCGCTCCGTCCTTGACGTAAGGACCCACTTCCGGGACATTACGCTGGCTGATGAGCGGTTCTATCTCCCCGCGACGATTTCCATCATCCTGGGCGCGGATATGTATCCGATTGTGATGCGGCCTGGCTTCCTGAAAATTAAGGATGGACTGCCAGTAGCCCAGAGCACCGTGTTTGGGTGGGTCGTGTCCGGAGCCTGCCACCAGCCGTGAGAAGAGCAACCGTAAGTTGCAACCCGAGTAGTTGCAAGGGGGCGGAATGTTTAGGTCAGTGGCGCACTGCATCGGCGCTGTTCACTGAGCTCTTCGAGCTTTCGCTCTAGCCCCTCTTGCGCTCACTCGCTCGCCTCTCGCAACGTCCGCGCTCCAGAGTGCGAGCTTCGGGTTTCGCATCCGAACTCCTCGGACGGCCGTTGCCGTTCTCCAACGGAGTTAAGCGCGCGGGAGCGCGGTTTTAGTTTTTAGTTTTAGTTAGTCTCATGTATACCACTGAATAAAAGACATTGAAGTACACCACGACGCCCCCGACTTCTTTACTGTCGCCTTTCTTTGCGTTTGCGCCGTGGGAATTTTTGTGCCTTAAACTCTTTGTTTGTGGAAGGATCGCCCCTCTACAACATAATGTCTTAAGGGGTCTTCTAGTCTAGAAATTTGGGAAAATCGAAAAATTTTTCTTTTCATAATTCGATAGTTTGTACATTCACAAACAAATCCCTAAAAGGATTTTTAAAAACTCAAATTATTTTCAAAGTTATAGCCGTTTTAGTCACGTGGCAACTAGACCGGTTGAGCGAACGACTGGAACAATAGGTGGCTGAAAGTCCGGGCTACCTTAGTGTGAATAACTTTCTCTCCTTCTTTCTATAACAATACCCTTATTTCCAATATACTACACTAATCGTTTGAAGGTCATTGTACGGAGCTGGGATAGCTGATTAAGAGAATGTAAGTTATACATAATATTCTATCAGTTACGCTGCCCGAAACTTAACGTAAAACTTTAAACGCGTTTCTCTCGAAACTACTTTTTTTGATGCGGTCGCCACTATAACTCAAGTTCTAATCAGTCGATTTACTTGAAATTTGGCATGAATATTCTTTAAATATATGTCTATCGCCGGAACCAACAAAAAATTAAATAAAATTTAGAATATAACATTGTTATATTTTTGAGATAACGACAAGCATAGAAATCATGGCGACGCGGACACGTCCTCTTTTTTCCCCCCTCTTCTTCAAGAAGCAATAACTTAATAAAAACTAATATTTTTTAAAATTTCTTTTATGTACTTCTTTAAGTTTAATAAACAAATAATAAAAAAACGTATAGTAAAAACATATATTTTTTTTATTAATTGTTAAAAAAAAAAGGTCGAAAGTCGAGCCTCTGGACTACAAGACCCCCTTAAACTATTTTTGGGCAAAAACACGGATTCGATTGGTCAAACGGTTAACGTTCAGAATTTTTGAAATAAAAATTGACCTTTTTTCTAATTGGAAGCGATTGGGGCCACTTGGGGAGCTCCAATAAATCTTAGCAAATCAGTTTAAAGTTATTAGAATGTAATAAAAATGCATATTAACATTGTTAACCAGTGGTTTTGGCTCTGCGTGCGTTCCCAGTTTTCTTACTGATAGCTTTATATATAGAGATGAATGAATTCCCTTGGTTGATCGAATACGTGTGTATATTTCTGTGTGGGCTTTTGCATATGTATATTTCATTCTTTTGAGTGCATTTGTTTTTAAACATATTCAAGAAATTACTATTTGGTATTGGGTGTACGAAAATGTAATTATACCAACTTTAATTATTTTTTGTAATAGTATTTCGAAAAAAAAGTGACAATCATAAAGCAGAGTCAGCGGGTGGAAAAGAGGTGGATATATATATGCAACCGTATGCTGGATAAGACGGCTAGACGGGAGGGAGACGGAATCATTTGTTGACAATTTATATGAAAATGCAGATAGAGATAGCAAAATGCAGGCAGAAAACGTATGATGCTTATGGAGACACTTAAATTCGATAATAGATTGACTTTTCGCTTAGTTTCTTTGTTCAGAAGATAGCTATAGCTTTAGTGAAACCATCAAATGAGAATAAGACAAATTAGCGAAATAAATATTTGCATAAAAATCATCGTACCATGGACGATAAAAATTAAAAAAAAAAACAGGTCGACAAAAAGAACATGATTTACAGAGTCAAATCCAAAGTCAGTGTACATGACGTTTGGGAACTACTTTTGAATTCTTTTATCACAACTGAATTAAACTCCAAAAGGTTAGTAGTGGTTGATCTGAGACCCAGTGGTGTTGCAAGATGTCTTGCCAGACAGTTTGCATGTGTGAGCAAACGTTCCCGGTATCGACTTGAGGATTTACAAATCGCCTCCGTTACCGTCGGCACTCTCGTGTCTTGGAACATAACTCGGTTTTCTAAATATTGGTGCCACTTCACCCCTAGCATCCTCCTGAAAGCCTTTGTAATGCACGTTTGCACCCTTTTTAGTGACGAATCACAGGCCGTGCCCCAGCAAGTGATTCCCCAATGGCCTTAAAAAGCCGCACCTTGGCTTCAAGGGATAGGCCGCTACCTGGACCAAGGAGCCAGTCCATTTGGTCAAGTTTTGTTCTTGCTGATCCACAAACTGGATCAATTTGTCCCTTCCAACAAAAGCAACGGTCTACGGTAACTCCGAGGTATGTAACACCATCAATGTAAAGGCTACGCGAACGGCCAACATTAAGCGCAATGTTCCATCGAGAAGACCAGCACTCAAATTCGTCTAAGAATGTCTGGACACGTCGGGACGCAGACGTAGTGGTGCTATCAGCTGCAAGAAATGCAGTGTCATCTGCATATTTGGTCAGGAGAGTACCACGAGCAACTGGGTTTGGAAGATCCGAAGCGTAAATTGTATACAGGACCGGATCAAGGACGCTTCCCTGCGGGGCACCGGCACGAATTGGGCGAAGTCCACAACGGTGGCCACGAATATCTACAGCAAACTCCCTATTATCTAAGAATGATAAAATGAGATTCCAGAGCCTTTCAGGCAAAAGCGGCATTAGCTTGTAGAACAGCCCTTCATGCCAAACCCTGTCAAAGGCCTGTCGAACGTCGAGAAAAACGGCTGAGCAGTATTTGTAGTCTTCGAAAGCCCCCAGAACAAGGTTAATTACTCTGTGCACTTGCTCGATAGCACTATGGCGACTACGGAATCCAAACTGATGGTTCGGAAGTGCGTCTTCAAAGGCGTTAATAGCTAGAAGTCTACCAAGCATGATTCGCTCAAAAATCTTGGAGAAAGTGGACAGCAAACTAATCGGCCTATAAGATTCCGGGCAACATGGGTCTTTTCCTTTTTTTGCCACCATTGGGACTAATGCTCGTTTCCAAGGTGATGGAAAATAACCAAGGTCCATGCAAGCTCAGTGCAATTGATCCTAACCAGAGTCACGGATTTGAGCTCTGGAAATGCACCCGCAACCTTAAAAGAACCTTAGTTGCTTCCTTAAGACATTGTTTTGAAGATGGTAGTCTATTGGTTTGCCAAGCACGTCGCAGACGTCACTTTTCCAGTACAAGCTGATAAATTGCAGATTAGTTTTAAAAAAGTTGGTTTGCACGTAATTCAACTGTAGTGTTAAAATAGTGGCTGCTGCCACTGGTACATCTTTAAGAGCATCAGTGGATCTTTCGATGTCCGCTTTAATGTTGAACCGCGGGGTTAGTCCGATGTGGGAATTTACATACATTTTATATTTTAACCAGTGCGCTGTCAGTCTCTGGGTGTGATCTGTAGTTTCTGGGCTTTGAAGAAGAGTTATTAGCATTGGCGAATGGTCTGACGAAAGGTACGAAAGCGCTATAGCGCTTTTTTTATTGCACGAAATGTTTTTTTCACCGCAAAATCTATTAAGTCTGGCCGGTTTTGGGGTCTGCTGGCCAGTGTGTGGGGCTCAGTTTAATAATTGCATTATATAATTTCCTTCCTTTGGGAGTCACTAGTCGTTACCCAGTGGGTAGGTTTGGCATTATAGTCTCCTGCTGCTATGAAGCATTCTCCAAATAAGTTGTAAAAATCCATGAATTGTCCTTCAGTAATTGTAAATTGAGGCGGGCAGTAGACAGCGGCTATGGAAAGGTGTCGGTTACCTGACTGCACTTTGATAGTCATGATCTGCAAGTAATTAGTTTCAAACCTTTGGTAAAAATTGTGTTTGATGCGTTCCCTGATTAGAATGCCGGTTCCGCCGTGGGCTTTACCGTCTGGATGATCTGTGCGGTCGAAGGTTTAGCCTCTTATTTGGAAATTGTACTTGTTTGTGAGGTGCGTCGGTACCATAATGTCGATATGTTTTTCATTCAGTATTATTTCATGTTTGTGCCGGGAAACGCGTTCCACATGGTTTGTCGTAGATTTGCCAACAATTATTTGGACTGCTTGGCTGCTAGCAACGGTAACACCATCTTCTGGTTTTGACCTGCTGGGACCTGCTGAACGTTTCCTAGATTAGACTGGAGTGGGTTTTCCGTTATTATTCGAAGGGCATCGGCGTATGAGAATCCCTTCTGTGTATTTAGCTGACTAAATTAGGATCTTGCAGCCGTCCCGAAAAATACTTCCGGCTTCGATTTTGAGTGTCTTGGTTGATGTCAATCATCGCATGCTGTCTTTCAACAACTTGCGGACCACACAGCCCCTGTAGTTTGCCGATCGAAGTGAGCAGTACGTCCTGGTGTGTTCATACACCTGAAATTGCACTGGGCCGCTCCTTTTATGCGGTTCTTCCACCTTAATACTTTGCTTCAATAGGAATTGCAGGTTATAGATGGGGTGCACTATATAATTTTGGTCAAAAGTGTGCAACGCAGTGAAGGAGACATCTCCGAACCTATTAAGTATATTTATTTTTTATATTTATCACCTCCTGAGTTGATATAAGCATGTCCGACTGTCCGTCTGTCTGTTTTTTACGCGAACTAGTCTCTCAGTTTTAAAGATATCGAATTTAAACTTTGCACACAACCTTCTCTCCTTTGCACGCAGTATACATATAAGTCGGAACGGCCGGGATCGGAGCTGCCATATAGATTGATCGGAAATGCCATAACTTTGGAGTTTTTTAAGTTAGGAAGTTGGGATTCTATGGTTTTATTTTTGGCCAATCAATCCTTTCTACAAAATTTCATAAGGATCGGCCGACTATATCCTATAGCTGCCATATAACTGAACGATTGGAAATAGTGTTTTTAAAGTTAGGAAGTTGGAATTTTTTATAAATAATTTTGGAGAATATAATTAACAGAGAATTCTGCAAGAGTATATCAACTTCGGCACGGCCCGAAGTTAAAATTCCTTTCTTGTTTTTCTTTAAAACTCTGCTGTCTGGCTCCAGATCTACTTTGAGGTACAACTTGCAAGCCCTTGCTGCTTTTTATTTGGTACGTGTAGTAGTTTTTCTTATCCTCCTTCAGGTATTTAGGCATAGCTTGGAAATGTTGTTCGGATTTGGTCTGAAGTTTGGTTGCGTGAATATTCACTTTATTGATCGGAACAACGTGAATATTTCCGTCCCTGACCAACGCAACAATTTTGTTGACCAGGGCGTTCGAGCTTTTTCCCCCTAATGTAAATTAGTGACGGCTTTGGAATTAGTTAGGTCTCTTTACCCAAGAAGGGCAAATCTGGTGTTGTTGGATATCCCGGGTAATTCTTTCCATTGTCTCTTTGGACATGGTGTGTTTTTGGCTTATTACCCATGAATTTGAATGTAGCGATCCATGCCGGTCTGTATGGCCGGGCCCGCT
The DNA here is from genome assembly GCA_018153365.1 of Drosophila fuyamai. Classification (NCBI taxonomy): domain Eukaryota; kingdom Metazoa; phylum Arthropoda; class Insecta; order Diptera; family Drosophilidae; genus Drosophila; species Drosophila fuyamai. The sequence continues at coordinate 873,654 of JAECXW010000540.1, forward strand.
TATTGAACATTTTCTTGGTTTTATTTTGTCATAATTTTAGTTGACGTTGTTTTTGGCGCTGCAGTCGACGACATCGCAGTCGATTCCGCAATAAGAGTTACTGTAAAAGTTGTTTGTTTTGCTGCAGTTGCTGTAGTTGTTACAGTTGCTTTTGATGCGATTGCAGAAGATTTACCGCAGCATGTTGCTGATGCGCCAAGGGTCGATTCTGATGGTGGAGGGGCTTTACTTTGAGAACTCCACTCCGTTGGAGTGTGAGTAACAGCGAGTAGAGAGAGTGAGCACGATCGTGCTATTTGGGTATCGACTGACAGTAGAGCCTTTGTAGACGTGTTTTACACTTCGATATCGCTCGTAGAGATATACGAGAAGTACCCGTCTCTTCGGCTCACCAAGTTTATGCGCTCTTTATTTGGTTCGTCGGTCATTAAACTTTTAGCGTCGCACTATTATAACATAATTTGCACTTGTTTTGAAATAAACCGATTTTGTTTTTTAAATTCAATTTTTCCTGGAGTGCGAAACACGTCTGCTCTCTTCAGCTGTTTTTTTGGTTTTCTGCTGCAAGTGACGAGTAATAACATTTTCAGGAAAGTTAGGGATAGCTGCAACTTAAATAAACCTCTTCTTATTTAATTAAAAACCGTCGTCGCATGCAGACGTGTATTTATTGTGCTCAGGGAAAAAGAATTCAATAAAATCATTAAAGTGCAGTGACTGGTTTAATAAATCTATTATAACGCGAAGAGACGCTTTCTGCAATAAAATCGTGAATGTTTATATTGATTGGTCAATTAATAAATATAAAACATAAACACTTAAAACTCTAATTGACTTTACCACGAATACAATTAGTCATCAGCAGTAACTATCACCGCAATTTCTTTAACAACGTCAACTGTAACGACAACAACAACAGCAACTGTGTCGACTGCGCGTTCAATGACATCATCAACTAGCAGCGTAATAATTAATACGTCTGCCGCTGCGCTGTCCGAAAAACAGAAAAACAATGAATGTGTTAAGCCGACAGTGCCCTCTAAATTCTCAACGCAAAATAACCCGTAACAATGCTAGCCTAGCTGAAATAGAAACGCCCATGAGCTCAAACCGATTTAAAATCTTGGCGGACGCCTATAACGTTGAGGCGGCCGAATCTACTGAAGTCGAGAAAAGGAAGCCAAAGAAGAAGTTCCAATTTTCTTGTCAACAAAATTTCTTGTAAAGAGCAACATCGAAGAGACAAAGGATAATTACAGAGTATTATCAAAATATCTTACCGAAAATAAAAATAACTTTTACATGTATCAGCTAAAAAGTAGCAAGGGCCTGCAAGACATAGAGTCGTTAAGGGCACCCGCACCCTAAATAAACAGATGACAGCTTCCAGATCAAACCCTGAAGCCTTCTTCTGGACTGCAACCAGATCCTCACTAGGACCCATTAACTCTGATAAAAATTTGGCTTTCGCAAGCGCTTTAAAATCAGGATTGGCTAACCCTTTTTTAAAAAAGTTAATTTCTGCAAACAGCAAACCAAGAACCGAACACGGCTCAGCAACAACAATTCGTGGAACATCCAAAAAGCAAGTTTGAAGATTGCTGCAATAATGCCTTACGGAGTTTATGTCGTTTATGCGCACAACTATGCAAGATTTAATGTCAAACCAAAATCTATTGATTCAAATGCAATCACACAACAATCCATATACCGGCTTCCCTTGGGATATCTACGTGGAACGATAACGGAGTTTCACAGCATAAACTTGAGTTAGCTCAATTCCTACTCGACAATCATATTGACGTAATGCTGCTTTCAGAAACACACCTTACAAACAAATACAATTTGCAACCAGCTTACACTAGCCGCCGTATACTGCCCCCCTCGCTTCACTTTAGCTGAAGATAAGTTTATGCTGTTTTTCAACTCACTAGGAGACCACTTTATAGCAGCAGGAGACTACAATGCCAAACACACACACTGGGGATCACGTCTCGTGACTCCAAAAGGAAAATAGCTCTATAATGCAGTTAAAAAGCCAAGAACAAGCTGGACTATGTTTCTTCTGACAGACCAACATAATTTAATAGACTTTGCAATTACCAAAAACATCCCTGAAAATCTGATAAGCGCAGAATGCCTTTCAGATCTTTCATCTGATCACTCGCCTATCCTGATTATTCTACTCCAACATCCAAGAGCATTGGAACAATCGTTTAAATTGACATCACAGAAAACCAAAACAGTTAAGTACAGGACATATATTACCTCACACATTGAGCTATGTCCTCATCACAACGATTAAGCTAACGTAGAGTCTGGAGTCTGTACTCATCTCTGCGGCTCGATTTTCAACACCTCAAACTACAAGTACACAATGCAACCAAAAGAAGACAGATCTACGTCGAGAGTGGCAACTCCACAGATTGCCATCTGATAGGCAAAGCTTAAAATATGCCTCACGTCAACTCACTAAAGCTTTACAGCAAGAAGAAGCATATGTCCACCGACGCTACATAGAGCAATTGTCAACATATATCATTTACTATGGAGAGCTCTAAACGCACCGAAAGTAACCGTGATGCCTATTAGAAATCCGACAGGCGGCTGGGCGCCCAGCGATGCAGACAGAGCCAGCACGTTTGCCAATCACCTTAAAAATGTCTTTCAACCAAATCCTGCCACTGGTGCGTTCACTTTGCCGATTTTACCTCAGCTTCAACAGCCTCAGCTTCAACATAAGCCAATTAAGATTCGCCAAACGAAATCGTTAACATCATCCGAAAAATCCCCGGGCTGCGACCTCATAACTACCAAAAAGATCATTGAGCTCCCATATTGCGCACTATCACTTTCCAGTAAGATGGCACAAGTCGATTATAATAATGATAGCAAAGCCGGGAAAAGACCACATAATTCATACGTCGTATAGACCTATAAGTCTTCTCTCATGCTTATCTAAACTCTTTGAAAAATGCGTATTGACTAGGATAAACACATACCTAAGCATCCAGGAAGGAATTCCGTCACATCAATTTGGGTTTCGAGAAAAGCACGAAACAATTGAGCAGGTCAACCGGATAATATCAGAAATTCGGAACGCGTTCGAAAAACGAGAGTACTGTACTGCCATATTTTTAGATGTGTATTAATAAGCATTTGATACGCTACGACAGAAACAGATTTGCTGTGAGATGCAACACTGCCAACATTATATGTCCTCTACACTGCAGACATCCCAACAAGCACCCGACTAACAACATCTATGTTTGCTGATGACACAGCTATTCTCAGCCGCTCAAAATGCCCGATGCAAGCAACTGCGCACTTAGCTCTTCATCTGGTCGATGTTGAAAAGTGGCTATGAGATTGGTGAATTAATCGAACAAAAATGGCAAAACTGCGTGCCGCTCACATGGCGCCGGCACATTGAAGCCAAAAGAACACACCTAAAGCTAAAAGCCAGTAGCCTTCATTGGCTTATCAACGCTCGGTCCCCGCTTAGCCTTCAATGTAAAGTCCTGCTTTATAACCCGGTACTAAAACCTATATGGATGTACGGCTCTCAGTTATGTGTGAATGCCAGCAATAGCAATATTGACATAGTCCAGCGAGCTCAGTCGAAGATCTGGAGAACAATCACCGGGGCACCGTGGTACGTTTGCAACAAAAACATACATCGCGACTTAAACATTCCACCAGTCAGAGAAGTGATCGCAGAACAGAAAAAAAAGTGCTTTACCAAGCTATCGTTGCACCCTATCCATCTGGCGAGAGATTGATCAAGCCTTCGTCGCAATAACTTACCCACCCAGCGACCGTCTTGAGGGACGCGCAACCAGAAAACAGCCTTATTATACTGTTATTTAAATTTCAATGTTAAGATTCGCAAACTTATCGTTAGTCTCAAAATGAAAAGAAGATTCAATAAATAAATGCAAAGTTTATAATAATTATTTTGTGTGAAGAGAAATGATTTTTCCAAATATGGGGAAATTGAGTTTCTAGAGATAATGTGAATAATAAGTGAAGGGGTTTGAACATGGTTTCAGCTTAACACGCAAAAATACTATCGAGACATGAACACGAAGAAAACGTTTTAAATCATTATTATAACACTGAGCATTATGCACGGTGAGTCTTGATTGATGACAGCTATTTATATTTTTCTTATAAAATCTGACTTAACATTTCTTAAGCTATCTATCTTTGCTAAGCCAATGTAGTTTATTGGAGATCTAAGGATAGTACCACGGAACACAGTAACTAAAAAACAAGTGAGAACGCTATAGTCGAGTGCCTCGACTATTAGATACCCGTTACTCAGTAAAATTATCAATTTGAATTTGGCGATCTCTTAGAGCTGGCAGCTTTACAGCACGAGCATCAGCACCAGCGCTGTTTTCGCGTATGCAGCTTTTGTCCTGCAAAATGCTTACATACATACACACATACGCCATTGTTTGACTCAGACCTCCAATTTGGCTAACTTGATTTGATTTGCATAGTTCTTGGGATTTCGCAATTTCCTTTAATAGAAATTGTTTACGCCGCTCTCCCCTCTTTTAAACTGCCCGCGCTTCCCTCGTAGCGAATGCCTACTCGCCCACACTGGATGCTCGCGACTCCAGGCTCTCCCGCTCTCCCGCACTGGACGCTTGCGATTCCAGGCTCTCCCGCCTTCCCGCTCCCGGAATCTCTCCACTGCGCTTTGAAACGCAGCGCTCAATTATGCTTAAGTTTGTAAGTCTTTCCTTGTCATCAACGCTCAGCCTAAACTAATTAAATGACCCTATTAAAATTTGTTACCATTCAATTCTTATAGCACTAAACGGATTTGCTAAGATTTATTTTGGCCACAAACAGCCCCCATTTTCTTCCAGTGGCAAAAAACCCCCAATTTCTATAAAAAAAATCTGGACACTAAACGCGATAATCAATCGATGCGATTTTTGGCCAAAATTTAGTACTCTGCATAATAAAGATTCTATTTAATTTAATATTGGATATTTTAGTGTTTACTATTTTATATCGATTTTTGAAAATCTAAGAATCTCCCTCATTTTTTCCTAACGGCAAAAAAACACTGATCTAAGTCAATTAGCAATATGAAAATTTATCGAGGGAATCCTGATACTTTAAGGATTCATATGGTGGTTTTACTGAAGCTCTAGGTCAATTCTAAAAAAGTTACATTAGCCCAAAGTAGGAGTAAAAATTATACACAAGCATTGAACACCGAATGCATTCTCTCGCACTGTCTCTCTCTCTCTCTCTCTCTGACTCTGTGTACTACAACAATTGAGCGGCGGCTGATTTTGATTTCTTTTTAAAACTTAAAATTAAAAACTGAAAACTAAATTAAACTTAGCAATAAATTACCAATAAATTAAAATTCGATTATACCAGCAACACACAAAAATAAACCTAAACCCCGTCAAAGCGTTCTAGCCGCTGGGCTTTGTGAAAAGGGCAGGGGGGCAGTCATCATCGCTATCCATATATAAAGCTATCAGTAAGAAAACTGGGAACCAACACAGCCAAAACCACTGGTTCATATGGTGGTTTTACTGAACCTCTATGTTTACGCCGCTCTCCCCTCTTTTAAACTGCCCGCGCTACCCTCGTAGCGAATGCCTACTCGCCCGCATTGGAGGCTCGCGACTCCAGGCTCTCCCGCTCTCCCACACTGGACGCTTGCGACTGCAGGCTCTCCCGCCTTCCCGCTCAATTAGGCTTAAGTTTGTAAGTCTTTCATTGTCTCATTAGTGAAATACATCGCCCGGCCGGTCCGCGCTATACCACGAAAAGTCCCACGAGTTTTCATTTGTTCTTTTTCTTGCGCACCGCGATCGTCGAGTGTTTTTTTTCGCCTTCTATTCCACAGCTTGCCCGGCTACGTGCAACAGCCGCAACGTTCGACGAAGCTGCCCCCAAACGACGAACACCCCCGACGCCCCAACTCTTAATTTTTTGGTCCTTCGAGCCAGATAAGTGCCAATTTATTAATGTTATTATTAACTGCCGGTCGACAGTCAGCCATTCGAAGAACATAATTCGTTTGACTTTCTGTACTATTTGTCTAAAATCCAAGTTCCGATTTAATCCGACGACGGCAGTTAGTAAATTACAATTCCAATTCCGTATTTTATTTCTTCGTTCTCTTTTAACGTGCGGCCATACTGCCTATTTTCTAATTCCTTTTCGTGTGCATATTGATGTACAAGTTTCATATTCGCATTTAGCCGTACATCCACTAAATATACATCCAATATCAAATCGAAGAAAATAAAATATATAAATCCAAATTAAAATGTGCAAATTAAAAGTCAAGCGTACAGTGAAAAATAAATTAATTTCAAAATTGAGTTCAAATTAATTTTCCACAAAAAAGTGAAACAAAAATTAAGTGTTCCATATTGATTACATATATTACATCCATATTACATATATTACATATTCCATATATATATACATACATACATACATTTATACATATTTTTCTACATAACTGCAAACCAATTCCGAAAGCTCAAGTATTTCCGTCGGCCATCCAATAAATATATATTAAATAAATTCCTAAAGCCGACGTGAAATAACTTTTGTGTCTCAGTGTGTTTTTCTTATTTACATATTTTGGGCACTATCCATCCATACATCTACACATACACGCGAATTCCAGTACCGCAAAAAGCTCGATAATCCCACGCATTCCAGCGTCACCAATACACAGCCCGCAAAAGTTCGGGCAGTTGTTTTTTAATCATCCAATTAATAAATTCCAACAAAATTAATAAACACCAAGTTCAACTCCAATAAAATTAAACAAACACTGAGAATTACTGCCAGATCCAAAAAAGAAAAAAAGGGGAGAAATATAAAATACTGTCGCCATCGCGGAACTAGTGGAATCAATTTATTAATTTATTGATTTATTAATTTGTTTCTTCGGTTTCACATTTTTTCCAAAAAACGCCCATTCCAGTATTTTTTTTCTTATTTATTCAGCTTGGTAAATCTACATATACATATATCGAGACTCAATTTTTTCTTTTGGGGATAAAAAAGAAAAAAAATTGGAAAAAATACCACCCGCATTCCACTGCAAGGTATTTTTTTTGTCTCCGAATATTTTTTTTTTAAATAAAGAAAAACAAAACCAATAAACTCCAAACACTGCCGGGGACATCCAATCCCATCCTAATTCGGCCAACCACCCACTATAAAATACTAAACGACAAATACCTCATCCAATCCAGTATTTTTTCAGTATTTTTATTTTGTGGTATTTTTTGGTATTTTTTTCCATTCTTGCTCCATCGTTCCACCAAAAGCCTGGCGAATATTTTAACAATAATTCAGCCACGCATATCGACTATTTTTTGAGCTAGTCGATACCCTATTTCCACCGGTCCATAAGTGGGTCCGTAATTGTTTCTCTGATTTTTGTCCGAAATATCAGCGCGCACGTTCTATCCTAACAGCATCCTAGTGTGGTATGTCCAGGGAAAGTTCCAACAAACTATCCCCTGTTCCAGCACCGAAAATACCAAAAATCACGGTAAGGACGCCCACACCTAAAAAGGTCAAGACGCCACCTCCCAAAAAGGCTCCTTCTTTCATCGAAAGAACCACGCGAGCCAGCACAAAAATGGTTGCAACGGCTGCCGACCTCGCTATGAGCCAATTTATTGAAGTCTCGGGTCGACTGTCCGAATTGGAATCGCGGATAAATATTCCCTCGGCGGTCCCTCCTACGTTATCCGTCCTCAATATTCGCCGAGACGAAATCCGAGAGGTATGGGTCCGCATCAAAAAAGAATACGATGCCTGTACCGCATGCCTTGTAGCAGCCGGAGAAGGTGCAGCTGACAGCTTGCCAGTCCTCAAGGCTAAGTACGGATATTGCTACAGCGCGTACGAAATGTGCGGCGCCCAGATAGCAGATATGATAGCGCAAACTCCGCAACTTCCGCAACCTTCCCCAACGCCAGCTGATCCTTCTCAGACATACATTCCGTCAGGCTGCCGGCTTCCGCCGTGCGATACCGAAGTTTTTACCGGCGACTATCTTCGTTGGCCAACCTTTAGGGATCTATTCACGGCAATTTATATCAACAATCCCAGACTCACTCCTGTCGAAAAATTATTTCACCTTAATGATAAAACGAGTGGCGACGCTCACAATATAGTTTCAAATTCACCCCTTACTAATGATGGCTTTCGATCAGCGTGGGATAACCTCACTGAGCATTTCGAAAACAAGCGATTGTTAGTAAACAGTCAATTAAAGATACTTTTCAATGTACCGTCCGTCACACAGGAGTCTGGGTCAGCTTTGAAAGAACTTCAAAGTACCATCCAGGGTTGCCTTACTGCACTAGAAATGTCCGGTATTCAGGTCGAAACTTGGGATTGCCTCTTGGTGTATATTTGCTCGTCCAAACTCCCAAAGCTTACGCTTTCCCTATGGGAGAAGTCCCTTCATAACAAAGCCGAGATCCCTACGTGGCACGAGCTGAACGTTTTCCTAACGGAGCGTCACAGGACACTAGAAGCCATAGATGATGTTCGACCATCAGGTTCTAGTCAGACTCAGCCCAGGGCATCCACTTCCAACTCGGCGTCTCGAAGAATAAATTCACACGAGACAAGGGTAGCACCTAGGCAACCTAGAGGGTGCGATCTCTGTAATAGAGAGAACCATCCTGTACGCACATGCGCCAAATTTCTCCAGATGACGGTCGACCAACGCATCGCATATATAAAAAGAAAACAGCTGTGTTTAAACTGCTTTGCGCGGACACATCAGTTGCGCGACTGCGAAAGCGCACATAACTGCTTCACGTGCCGCGGCCGCCATCACACCCTCCTACACCGAGGCAGCCCATCCCCAGCGCGCGCAAATCCAACGCCAACGCCCAGATCCAGACCAAATACTCTCGGTTCCTCGGCTGCCAGTGGCACGCAGTCAACGCTTCAGAATTATTTTGCGGCAGGCACTAGGTCAGTCCTCCTAGGCACCGCTATAATTAATATATGCCACCGAGGTTCCAATTTCAACCTGATTAAACTGCCGTTCCAGGTTATCCGAGAACAGGTCTCAGGACTTAATCAAACGGTCTCCGCTGAGACGAAAAAGATCTGTCAATTCACGATCCGTTCTCCGACCCGGCCTAGCTTGCAGTTAAACACCACTGCCTACGTGCATCCACAAATATCCGGAAATCTTCCTTCATGTCCGCTTCCGCAACACTTCCTGCGAGACCTTCCCGAACTTCCGCTAGCGAATCCAAAGTTTTATGAGAGCGCACAAATAGATATTCTAATCGGGGCCGATATACTTCCATCCATTCTACTAAGCGGTACCCGAGCGAACATCTGTGGCTCGCTTCTCGGTCAAGAGACCATTTTCGGCTGGATTCTAACAGGACCAGTACCAGCTCCGATCAAATATCATCCTTTTCCCCGCAAGTTGCACACACGTATGAAGCGTCTCTCGATAAACTCCTCACCAAATTCTGGGAGGTGGAGGATCTGCCAGTAAAAGTGGCAAAAGAATCCGACGTGATTTGTGAGGACAATTTCCTTCGGACCACCACAAAAGACGAGACCGGCAGGTATGTCGTGAGTCTTCCTTTTCGAGATCCTGAGAACATTAATTGCTCCCTAGGACATTCCAGATCCCAGGCGCTGGCTCAATTCTTAAGAAACGAGCAGCGGCTAAAAAGGGACAGTACGTTAAAATCCAAGTACGACTCAGTTATTCAAGAATATCTCGACCTCAATCACATGAGAGAAGTCCTTCCTACCCACGATTCAGCATGTTACTACCTGCCACACCACGCAGTGTTAAAACCGGAGAGTACGACCACCAAACTTCGAGTGGTATTCAACGCCTCCAGCCCTTCACTCAATGGAGTCAGCTTAAATGATATCCTTCATGCTGGCCCGGTCCTACAGTCCGATCTAACCACCCAGATCCTGAAGTGGCGATATTTCCGATTTGTGTATAGTGCTGACATCGAGAAAATGTACCGGCAGATCTGGGTAGATCCGAAGCAGACAGCGTTCCAACGTATCTTATTCCGCGATAGGGAAGGATACATTCGAGATTTTGAGCTAAAAACTGTTACGTTTGGGGTCAATTGTGCAGCGTTCCTGGCAATTCGGGTACGGCAACAGCTGGCGACCGACGTGCAACTAACCCATCCGAGGGCGAGTAAAGTTATTCGTGGTTGCATGTATGTCGATGATGTCCTTTCGGGAGCTGACTCTGCAGAAGAGGCTCACTTCACCATTCGCGAGTTGCAGAGTGCCCTCGATTCGGCTGGTTTTCCATTGAGGAAATGGACCTCCAACCACAAACAAGTTCTGGCTCATATCGGAACCGATCATCTTTTAAATGCCGATTTCCTCGAAATAGATACGGAAAGCACGGCGAAAACTCTCGGAGTCCGTTGGAAAGCAACATCCGATGAGTTTTTCTTCGCCCTCCCCGACCTATCCACCGAAGCTACACTCACAAAACGGCATGTTCTCTCCCAAATTGCGAAGCTGTTTGATCCAGCAGGCTGGCTCGCTCCTTTCGTGGTCTGTGCCAAGATTTTCATGCAGGAGATCTGGCTGCGTGATCTAGGGGTGGGATGATGAACTTCCAACTGAACTGTGCCAAAAGTGGCGTGATTTCCTTAAAAGCTACTCAGTCCTAGATCAAGTCCGAATTCCCAGATGGGTTTCCTTCCGCCCAGAATTCCGAGTGGAACATCACGGATTCTGTGATGCCTCTCAAAAGGCATACGGTGCTGCGATCTATGTGCGCGTCGAGATGGGGCACACGACGCTAGTGCATCTTCTCACGGCCAAGACGCGCATGGCGCCAGTAAAAGACCAATTCCACGATTGTGCTTGCATGGCTAGCCAAACCAGCATGCCAGTGGACAACGTTCGTTGCCAATCGGGTAACAAAGATCACCCAGTCCACAGAGGCAGCCAATTGGTCGCATGTTCAATCCGAACACAATCCAGCTGAATTGGCCAGTCGGGGCGTGCCATTACAAGAACTGGTCGACAACTCCCTTTGGTGGCATGGGCCCACTTGGTTGCAAAAGCCACGAGATCAGTGGCCTGCCCAAAGCACCGATTCACAGGTGACCGAAGTGGAAAGGCGTCCTGTCAAGGCCCATGTTGCGTCCAGTCCGACAGAAGACATCCTGGATCGCTTTTCCAAGTTAAATAGAGCTTTACGGGTCCTTGCGTACCACCGTTTTGTCCAGCGATGTAGGAAACAGTCGCCGATTCCGGAAGTCCATCTAGAAGCCCAAGAACTTGTCGCCGCTGAACGGCTCATGGTCATTAGCACTCAGCGCAGATATTTTGCTAACGAATATCGCTGCTTGAGTCAAAAGCGTCCTGTGTCCGCGACAAGTTCCATCCTCTCCTTGAACCCCTTTCTAGATGAGAAAGGGCTTATAAGGGCGTGCGGCCGAATAACGGCCTCCGAAAATTTGCGATATAATGAACGACATCCTATAATCCTCCCGTACGAATGTGCACTCTCTCGACTATTGGTAAACTTTACGCGTCTCATAACGTTGCACGGAGGTAACCAGTTAGTCGTACGTCTCACCCGGTCAAGATATTGGGTTCCGAAAATAAAGAACTTGGTAAAGGCCGTTATTAACTCCTGCAAGGTCTGCCTTATCCATAAGAAGCGATTGCAAGTTCAGATGATGGGAAGTTTTCCGAAAGAGCGAGTCTCTTTTTCCCGGCCATTCACGTACACAGGGATGGACAACGCTGGCCCTCTCGACATAAAAAATTACACAGGTAGAACTTGCCTAATTACAAAAGGGTATGTGTTGGTTTTCGTGTGTTTCTCTGCAAAGGGCATCCATCTAGACCCTACATCCGATCTGACGACCGAGAAATTTCTCGCCGCTTTCGCTCGGTTCGTATCCAGAAGAGGTTGTCCCCATCAAGTGCAGTCCGACAATGGGAAAACCTTTGTCGGCGCTGCCACCCTGCTCTCCCGAAATTTTCTACAAGCCGTAAAAGAGTCTGTGACTGATGCGTATAGTCATCAGCAGCTCAACTGGCAATTCATTCCTCCGGGGGCACCCCATATGGGAGGCCTGTGGGAAGCGGGTGTCAAAAGCTTCAAAACCTTGTTTTACAAGTCCACCGCTACTCGGAAGTACACTTTTGAAGAACTTTCAACCCTCCTAGCGAAAATTGAAGCTTGTCTAAATTCCAGACCGCTATCTCCTATGTCTGAAGATCCCACTGATCTCTTAGCATTGACACCAGGGCATTTTCTAGTCGGCGGAACTCTTCTGTCCATAGTGGAACCCGAATTAAAAGGGGAATCCAAGTCCATTGTGAATCGGTGGCAACACTTAAAGGCGCTCCATCAACAATTCCAAGCTCGATGGAAAGAGGAGTATCTCAATGAGCTCCACAAGCGTAACAAGTGGCAGTCCCCGACCGCAAATCTCCGCGTTGGCGACATGGTAGTCGTCAAGGAGGACAATCTGCCCTCGAATGAGTGGCGCCTTGGCAGAATCGACTCTGTCTTTCCGGGGGCTGACGGCAATGTCCGTGTCGTCAGCATTCGCACGGCACGCAGGATTATCAAGCGTCCCGTGACCAAGGTGGTTCTTCTGCCAGGAGAACACTCCAACCGTCTTCCTCAACCAACATCCTTTACATAATTCCCCAACAATCCTCGCCATCTAAGCAGTTTTAAATCATCTTTTTTTTATACATTACTCCTTACCAGATCACATCATGGTTCCTCGTCCACGCAGCGCTCAGGCATTGGAAAGCAGACGTACTCGAGGTATACATTCCTACCGTTGCCGAGTCTGCCGTGGAATCCATCCGCTTCGAAAGTGCCAGAGGTTCCTAAAGCTGAGCGCAGAGAAGCGGCTTCGGGCAGTGCTTATTAATAAGTACTGCTCAAATTGTCTCGCCCACGAGCACTCCGACGGGAGTTGTCGCAGTGGCGACAAATGCAAAACGTGCAACGGGAAGCACCACACGCTCCTCCATATGCACGAGCGTCCCCTGCCGTCGGCTACTCAACAGCGTTCGCGCCGGCAGAATCCGCCAACTCGCCAAGCGCTACCCCCGGCAAGGCGCTCGGCATCCGCCGCTTCTCAGCAGCGCTCGCGCCGGCAAGATCCGCCAACTCGCAGAGCGCTTGCCTCTCCGCCGCGCTTAGCCTCCTCGGCACCGGCTCAGTCACTTGCGTCCATCCTTCAACGGCACAGCGTGAATGTCCTGCCGACGGCCATGGTCACTTTGGAGACCGGGCTGAAGACCTTCGACACGGCCGCCCTCATCGACCCGTGTACGCCGATGCATCGACGCATCATTGGCGTCCGCGTTCCGCTTGCCGACTACGACCGTCGGCGACGAGAGCATCTGCACGGCGACAATTCGGTCGAAGTGCGACAACGGCTTCAAGCTAGAGGTGGTCTTGAAAGTGGAGCCGAACGTCCGCATCCGCACCCCCATCCGAGAGCTCTCGGACACCGTGGCAGATACGGGGACCTCCCGTTGGCCGACAAACGCTTTTACTTGCCAGCAACCATCTCCGTAGTCCTGGGTGCGGATGTCTACGCCAAGGTCATCCGACCGGGCTTCCATTTGGTCGACGAGGGACTCCCAGTGGCCCAGAAGACGGCATTCAGGTGGATCCTGTCCGGCGCCTGCAGTCAAGCCTAGACGACAGGAGTGGGCTTGTTTTTCTTTTGCAACGCTAGCGATTGCAAGGGGGGCGGAATGTTTACGCCGCTCTCCCCTCTTTTAAACTGCCCGCGCTTCCCTCGTAGCGAATGCCTACTCGCCCACACTGGATGCTCGCGACTCCAGGCTCTCCCGCTCTCCCGCACTGGACGCTTGCGATTCCAGGCTCTCCCGCCTTCCCGCTCCCGGAATCTCTCCACTGCGCTTTGAAACGCAGCGCTCAATTAGGTTTAAGTTAGTCTTTCTATGTCACACTACTGAAATACATCGCCCGGCCGGTCCGCGCTTTTTCCGAAAACCATAGCGAGTTTTTAGTTCTTTCCTTTGCGCACCGCGATCATCGAGTGGTCTTTTCAGCATCTCTTCCAGCTTGCTATCGAGCAATCGACGATCACCCCCGACGCCCCACCTCTTCAGAAATCCTTATCGAGAATTAACGTTGACTCTGTTGAGCACCTTGGCCACCTGTTCCAAAGTCATCCGTTAGATGGCGCTATTGTGCCATGAAAGGCGGAAATGTAGGCGCTAGCCAGGCTTAAGCGTTTAATGGGTTTTGGGCGTTAGAGTGGGCGTGGCAAACTTTTATTAGGCCAATCGATAGGTATTGACGAAACAAATACATATCAATTAAAATTTTCATAATAGCATCAAAACTGAGTCCACAGCTTGTGGATTGTGGGCGTCAAAGGGGGCGTGGCACCATTTTGAAACAAACTTGCGCTGCGTAGGAACTCCTAAAATTTACATGCAAAATGCCAATCTTCTAGCTTTTATAGTTTCCGAGATCTCAGCGTTCATACGGACGGACAGACAGACGGAGAGACGGACAGACGGACATGGCTAGATCGACTCGGCTAGTGATCCTGAACAAGAATATATATACTTTATAGGGTCGGAAACGCTTCCTTCTACCTGTTACATACTTTTGCACCAATACAATATACCCTTTTACTCTACGAGTAACGGGTATAATTATTATTGAACTTAAAAAACAAAAAGGGCCACGAACGCAGGTAAATATCTCACCAATTAATGCCATATGTATTCCTTCTTGACTTCTCTTTTCTTTCTGAAACGGTACACGTGTCGATTATCACTTCGATGATGTAATGGACAGAAACGCAACTTTAGGATTTCATACAAAACGCAAGTCGGAAGGCAAGAAGTAGTGAATTTCAAACAAGGATTACTTGAGATATGTCAGCAAGCCATCAATAAAATCTTGTTGTACCACAGGTAGTAAGATATCGATTTATCCTCTGTGGATCACTTAACACCAGTTATATTGAAATCTTATAGAACTACCAACTAATGCTTATTGGGAACAGACTTGAAAAAAGGAAAGGTGATTTAAATAATTAGTGAGTTCAGTAAATTCATAGTTAATTCAATTCTATTGAATATAAAATAAAGTCCAGAGCATTAATGACTGCATCTTTTCGGCTTGAGGGACTTTCAAGCCCATATATAGTGGACTAACCTGGAGAAGCTTTACAGCTAATTCTATATCTAGGTTTCCGTAATCACGACAATACAAGTTGCAAAGAAGCTATTAGTATACAATTTAGTTGGCTTGCTGTGCAAGCCTTTTGCTACGCCCAATCAAACGCTCACAAATCGAAATTGCTTTAGACCTGGTGTAATCTATTGACTATGGAACAATTTTCGTTATAGCACCATTCATTTACAACAGCAATCAGCGCGGCACTATCTAATGATCACAGATCACAATTAAATTTTCCTTTTTCATTTATAGCTTTCAAATATATAATATGGAAATTGGTAGAGTATTGACAGAGTATTCTCTTATGACTGTATAATTTTAAAACCACAACGGAAAAATCGACAATTTTAATAATCTTCAGTTGCCTATCTATTATCATAGACTTATTATTATTACCTTCCACTTTTACGTCAAATTTGGTATAAGTGAATCAAAAATTGCTCTATATCAATACTGATTCATTTTTCCTTTATTTTATATTTCCTTTACTTTAATATGTATTATTTAACTAATAGATAAAACCAGTCCAAAAGATTCTGTCAATTTGGGCCCCCTTTGTACATTTTTACGATGACATTAATAATTTTTTTTGTTTAACATTACAGTTTATTCAAATATCAATTTGGCTTGTGCCTATTGATGTTTACGATGCAATTTTATATGCTAAATAATTAGATATGAATTACGTTATAGTTATATTCATTTTAAATAATGTTAAATTAAATAAAAAGTATATTTATTAATATTAACATTTCTATTATTCTGGAGGCTACATTTAGTTTGGATACAAATTTATGTATACTAAATAATTAGTAAATAATTTATTATTTTTCATTTATATATTTATACCAATTGGTATAGTTTTGGACATTAATAATTCACATTACGGAATATTATTTTAACAATTTCTTTAAACGTTTTGCAAAAATATTTAAATATAGCAGAAATAAATCACTTATTAGTCCACCGCTGAGAGTTAACCTTACTGAATCGCGGGCATTTATCTCGAACTAGCAACGATTTCCGAATAGGTTTTGCATGCTTCTTCTAATAACATTATTCCTAGGGTTTTTGTTTGATTGTGTCCAATCTTCAAGGCACTTTTTTTTGTTAATTGATTTTAATTTGTAATTGCAAGTGGCTTGTTTATTATTGGCATTAGACAACTGTTGTGTTTTGCAACCTGCGTTCCGTATTTTCTTACATCTTTGTCTTTTTCCTCTTAACGTGATATAACCCTTACACGTAATACACATTTGCAGTCAAAATAAAAATTATTTAGTCAATACTTGTAAGCTTCTTTATGCCCTTATGTATATCAAACTAGATATGACAGAATTATTTAACATTGAAGACTAGTTGTCATTTATGCTTTGTGGTAACAACTTTATTTTTCGTGACTTAATTTGTATCCTTTCTACGCAACTAGTTACGATTTTGCTCAAAAAGTCTTGTTTTTGTTGCAAGTAGTAAATATATCTTAACGAGCCATTCCCATTGGAACAGAAGAGAAATAAAAGCGTAGCAAAGACTTTGCTTATAAATTGCAATATACTCAGATATATACATTATTATCACTTATTAGCAATTTCAGAAATACTTTTTTAGTTTAATACAAATCAAACGACTACATCATAGAACTGACATCGGAACGATCGAACATTTTTTCGAAAAATCGACCTAGTATAAAATGCTTTGGATATATTTTGAGACAAATAATTTTAAGGAAATTAGAAGAATTGGTTTTTTAAAACTTTTTTATGACTATAACTTGAGAACTTTTAAAGGGAAAACTGCCAACTATATTGCGATGTGCAACGAGTAGTCCTCTGCTCATCTGCTGAGCGCTTAAAACGCTAGTAAAACAAAAGGTTTAGATCTACAACAATAAAGTACAACGAAGTGCATATAAGCTTAACACATTAAATACAAGCTAATTGGATTTAGTCGCTTAAGTCTCATCAGAACTTCTCTGCCAGGGAAAAGGTCAGATTGACTGTTTCTTTTAGTTATGAAGGAGTAAAATGATAAATTGCTATCATCATGACTATATTCCGGCAAAGATAATTGTGACTGTAATGCTCCAGTAATAACACGTGCCTTTCGGTTCGATATATTTATTTGTACAGTCGTTGACTGCTCGCTTTCGTTGCTTATCTTCGACTCCCTCTTGAACTCAACATACGACTCAATCCACCTCTCTCCTTTTTTTCATGCGCAGTTTTAGTCCTTCCTATGGCATCTGTGAGGTGGGCTCCGCATCAATGGGTTTGGCTGAGGATGATTCATAAGTTCTTTACGGGGATTGGCTCTCCTCCGGCTGAACTGCAGCAGAGGATTCAACTTTCTTGAGGTGACTGACGTTCCGGGTATACGACTTCCCATTTCCGGTTACCTGGGCCCCTGCTGGTCACCTCGTAAACAGTTGGATCGAATGTTGGTGTTAGCTTGTGGGGGAAAAAAAATTTTTAATTAGAACCCTGTCACCTACAGTTAATTTAATCTATCTTCTTCCCTTTTTTCTTTTTGGCACATGGCGCTATCTCTTTCCTCCGAGTCCACACCCTGATCCGAAATATCCTTAATTCCGGGAATTTTATCTCGTGTCGTCCGTTTGTACATCAGCTGGGTTGGAGCTGCACCCATTGTACTACGCGCTGTTAAATTATACATTAGAACGAATTTTTGCAACTCCTTGTTGTTACTTCTACTCGCATATGCGATTTTGAGACGTTTAACCAATGATTTATTCATATTCGCCACCTCGCCGTTTGCTTGTGACCAATGTGGAGGAGTTGTAAGCAACTTGATCCCGTTTGTTGTACAAAACTCTTTGAATTCCGAGCGATCGTCCGAGCGTCCTCAATCTCAGTTATTATAACCTTTGATGTGATGCTCCTCGTTATTTTGTGCTCCATTTATCGAGAGTAATAATCGATTAGCACAAAATGTTTGGTAGCGGGCCGAACATATCGAAACAGATAGAATGGACTCGATGTAGCTAGCTTCCACGACTCCTCCTTTATGCACGTCATTGTATATATTATTTCCTTATCATGAGTACTACTTTCGGCTATCTCTGAGATTGATAACGAAACTGGTATTGAATTTGAAATGTTATAAAATATGTTTTTCTCCCCCTGCCAATCGAATGAGTTTGACTCGGTTTCCTGGGACAGTCTCGACAATGAGTCTGCGATGTTTTCTTTTCCCGGCTTATACACAACTCGAAAACGGTACAATTGTAGGGAAGCCACCTTTCGATGCGGGCTGGAGGTCTGGAAGTGGGCTTAAATATGGCCTCAAGAGGCTTGTGGTCCGTTACCAGGTCGCATTCTAATCCGATCAAATAAAAATAAAACTTTTCTACCGCCCAGACTAATGCGAGACTTTCCTACATCTACATTTTTCTACATCTGATAAACTTTTGCTGGCGAACCAGATAATACGGGGAATTCTATCTTTGTCAAGTTGCACCAATACTAGTCCTAACGCTACCGGATTAGCGAACACAATAAATTTAGTCCGATCCGTTAAGGGGACCCCCCATTCTCCGTTTCAAAAAATCGATTTTTTTTATTTAATTTGAACCTATAACTATTCAAGAATGTTCCTTGCAAATTTCAAGTGAAAATTTTTAAAAACTTTTGAAGATATAGCCCATGTATGGTGGAAGCCTCAGGCGACGGCCAAAGCTTCTCACAACTTTAAACGCGTTTTTCTCGAAACAGAGTTTTTACGACTGGCGTAGGAGATTACTCAAAAACAATTAATCCAATCGGTTTTAATACGTTTTTCTATGCATACATAGCTATAGCATAAACTGGGATAAATCAAATCGGTGAAGATCTTCTTAACTTTTTACCTTGATTTGTGGCTGAAAAGAAGGCGATTTTCAAAAGAAAATGTTCAAAGGTCCGCCATTTTGATAATTTTTGTCCGAATTTAAAAATTCTAGTTCATGCTATAGCCATACATATACTCTTCTTAATCCCGTTGGAATTTTTGGTTTCAGATGTTCCAGTGAGCTTAAATCCACTACGCCGACGAAAAGAAGGGAATTTATAATTTATTATTTAAGTCATAAATTAAATGGATGCAAATTTGCAAGCCTAAAAAATAAAATATGTACATTTACCAGCCCATTGAAAATCGTCAAAACTTGAAATCGAGAATGGGGCGGGGGTCCCCTTAAATAAAATAGGAGCGCATGGGGACTACCGAAACCTTTTCCTTCAACGTGACCAAACTCAAAAAACTGCGGACCTCTTCCTTATTTTTGGGTTCTCTAAATATTTGTATTACCTTAATCTTGTCTGGATCCGCCTCAATCGCATTGTCAGAGAGGATATGACCACGAAATTATCTTAGTTGTTCGCCAAACACACTTCTCCTCGTTGGTTAACACATTAAGTTCTACGAAAACATTTTTCACCTTGCTCAGCGCCATGTCGTGCTCATCAAGGGTATTGCCAAAAACTATAACGTCGTCAATATAGTTTATGGTATTTGGGCAGCAGCTCCTCTATCAGCGTCGGAAAATCTCCGGAGCTGAGTTCACTCCAAATAGCAACCTCTTATACCTGGTCAGCCCACGATGTGTAATGAAAGTCCTTATCTCCCGACTCGTATCATCAAGCTCAAGTTGATGATAAGCGTGATAGCCGAAAAAAGTATCTAGCGTTTTTCAGTTTGGTCATCAATGAGTCGAACGTCGGAAGAGGATATTTTTCCCTCTTTATCTCTGTATTTGTTCTGCGCATGTCCAAACACATTCGAATACAATTGGCGAAACAATTGGCGATATCCAAGCGGTCGGCCTAGTCACCGGCTCTATAATAAGCAATTTTTGGGCTTCCCCTAATTTTGTGTTTACCTCATGGGTTGTTTGTCAGGCACCACCGTTGGATCAATTGAAAGCCTTATCAGAACATCTTTCCATTTGGGGAACACACCAATCTGCTCAACTCGATTTATTCTTAACCCTAGATTTAAAACATTGAGTTGTATCGAAATATCACATCCTAGTAGTGATTGTCTGCTGTTTTCTATGACGTAAAACGTAGCAATCACCTTCGGTTCCTTTTTACGCTTGTTGGAGTTTCAAACACTCGCAATATTTTTATAGGAACTGATTCGATCACTTAGTGCGCATGCTGAAAATGGTTGCCTGGTCGTCGATTAGGATCTGCCAATCTGCTTGACTGCATAGATTGTGTTTGGAACCAGAGTCGATAATCATTTCTATTGTTCTGCCGCCGACTTTGCATGAAATAATCTCGTCACTATATACCTTGGTGGCTACTCTAAAACAATCAGTGTTTACTGACTTTTCCCTGCCGTGCTCAGATTCACAATTAACCAGTCTTTTTAAGTCTACTGGCGCCCAGACATCCATTTTTGATTTTGTCTTTGAGACAAACAGGGACTGAAGAGAACCGGTACCGGTACCGGAACCGGAACCGTTTCCTTTTTACGGAACCGGAATCAGAACGAAACCGAAATTTTAATTTTTCGATGGAACCGGAACCGATTATTTGGCATACTGTGGAACCGAAACCGGAACCGAAACCGATATTCTTTTTTTGATATACAAGTATGTTATGGAACTGCATTTGGTCCTGGGACGGCGCCGGCTAGCTCCCGAATCCCCAGGGCGGAGTATCCCCAATATCCCTACAGTATCCACAACATAAACATCGATATACGCGCGTCTCACTTCACAAAAAATATCGCTCATCACTAACAACCAAAACAAACCAAAATGTAAACAATGCAAACAATTATAATTGACGGGAAAAATGTGGTGTTTTGGTGGCTATCGATGACTTAGCCAAGCACGCCCACCCAACCAAGGATGCCCCGGATGATTCGGCGGAGGCATCACCCATAATCTGCTGGTCGAAGTCACTCCTCGCGACTAGGACAGCTCCATCTCCCCCACAGCGACAACTCACTCGCACATTTCGGTCTTCATGTACATTTAATATCCACAGTAAGTACTAAAGTTAACATAACTTGCTCTTCTAGTAATTAATTCATCTTTCCTTAGCCTTTACGACCAAACTTGGCCACCGTCTACAAATTTAAGCGGTCAAAGCGGAAGATTACCTTCCTTTGGCAAAGGCTACAGGCGCCGCGGAAATAATGTTCCACCAGACATGTATTGGTGGAACTCGCAGTGGAACGAGGCGCAAAAAACAAAAAGGCACACACTAGGTATGTGTCAGGTCACCTAATCCTGAGGAGCTCCTAGGGAAAAGAAGGGACAGGCCAAACGGTAAGTATTACGCGCTGTAAACAATCCCGCCGAAAACTAATAATCGCGACCCTTTTTTTACAGGCAACAACGAAGACAAGAATTGAGGTTTTCGGGTCTAAGTCCGGATAAATTTACAGGTCAACAGGTAAGTACATAAATTTAGTAATGTGCACAGTTAATAATTTCAGCCACTTCTGGGCTAGGCGCCGGGCTAAATAAGCCCCGACTGCAGCGTACTCTGCCGGAGGCCAGCACAAATAAGGGCCTGGAACACCACTAGGAACGGTGGTTAAGGAAGGGACAGATGGCTGTGCCTCTCGACGCGGCGCGAATTGGCAGCCAGATAACCCCAAGGTGAATTAACAGCTCGGAACGGACTCACCGGCGTTTGTTATAAAAGCGTTGGCGGCGTCCGAGGAAGGCTATTTATGCTGGTCTGCTTCGTATCGCTGGGTCGAACGAAGGTGCGTATGGATATGGATGCCAATCTCCGAATTAAATATTCCAAATTAATTAGTCCAATTTAATCCTCCAATTTAATTTTCCAATTTAAATGTCCAATTTAATTAGTCCAATTAAGTCTTCCAATTTGAATATCCCGGATTTGAACATCCAATTTAAATAGTCCAATTAAGTCTTCTAATTTGAACTTTCAATTTAAACATCCAATTTAAATATCCCGGGGCCCTTTGTATTGGGACGCCGGTTGCCTTTTTATTATATTTCGGCACAAACACTATTTTAACATTTTTGTTCTGTCTGCTGGGACAATATGGCTGCGACTACATAAAAATTTGCCTATCATGCCTATATCTCGCCATATTCTCTTCGCCTCTCTCGAAATTGGGTCATTGGACATATCAAGGCCATCCTAGCCATACCCAGAGCGAACCGGGCTAGTTTAAATAGCTAGATAGCCAAGACATAAGCAGAAGGGGGCGCCACTCCAGTAGGGTTTGCCACCCTCCTACTTTATCGATAGCCCTACCAAAAACGAATACCTTCTTCTTAATTCCTCCAGCCGATTCCAACTTGAAATGCAACACAACCCAAGGATTTAGAGAGACGCCTTCGAACCATGGCCACCATGGACGAAATCATTGGGAGCATTGAAGATCGGTGTCTGGCGAAATCCGAATGCAGTTCCAAACGGTGGCCTACGCGGGGCCCACGCATGCCGGTAAGTACTGCCTTTGTTTTTTTGTTGTTCTCCTTTCATTTATGCTGCCTTTTTTTCAGGTTATACCCGGATGTCCTTGGCGTGATACACCCCTATCCGACGTCCTTGAAGATCCTCCAGCTCGTAAGCATTGTTGCCGACTGCCTTCACCACCGGAGCTTTAAGGAACTTCCGAGCAAACTTCGCGTTAAAGGCACTTTTGAAGTTGCTGAGGACGAAGTTGCGGCGATACACTTCCTGGCCTGGCTTCGCAAGGAACGTCCGAGCTCTTTGGTCGTACTGCTGGCGACTTCGCTCGTACGACTTTTCGAGATTCATCTGCACCTTGGCCTGGATCACTTTAAGCTTGTCGACTGTTCCCATCCCAGCAATCTCATGGTCGCACAGGGATTTCAACTTTCTCGCCAACTTGTAGCTGGCCCCGTTCAAGAACATGTGATGACCGAAAACCGTGAGGAAGGGCGTTTCGCCTGTAGCTGTGTGTATCGCGTTGCGAAGAGCCACCTCGATCTCCGGGAGAAATGCGTCCCATTCCCGATGGTCTTCCTCCAAATAACTCCGGATTGCCGCCAGCACGCTTCGATTAACTCGTTCTGCGGCATTACTTTGCGGAGAGTAGACTGGAGTCTTGATGTGGGAAATGCCGAAACTCTCCATTGCCTCCACGAAGATCTTTGACGTAAACTGTCGACCGTTGTCCGAGTGAATGATTTCCGGCACCCCGAACTTGTAGAATACCTCGTGGATGAGGAAATCTACCACGCTGGCGGCCGAGGCTTCCTTCATGGCTTTCAGAAACGTGTACTTCGAAAAATGGTCGACCACAATGAAGATCCATGCTTGGCCCTTCTTCGACCTCGGATATTTTCATAGAAAATCGATGTACAGATTCTGAAATGGCTGCTCAGTCTGTACTCTTTTCCCAATACCAACTTGCATCCGGAAATTCGGCGCCTTGGACTCCTTACAGACATCACATCCACGTACGAACGCTCGGACTTGCAGCACCATGCCTGGCCAGTAGAACTGTCGCCGTAGGATTTCCAGAGTCTTTCCCATTCCGCCATGAGCTGCTATTGGGTCCGTATGCGCACGCTTGATTAGGCTGTGGGTCAGACTCTGTGGGATCCATAGTTTCCATTCGGAACCTTCCATCTCATCGTCCAGATTTGCCGAAGAGACTCTCTTGAAGATGAGGCCATCCTCGATCTTCAAGTCCGGTAAGCTTTCCAAGTTACTCTCCACATCCTTCACTAACTCGAGGTAATCTTCTCCAGCGAACTCGGTGGTTTCGAACCCCAACAAATCCGTCGGATTAACTACGAGCTCCTCCACACACCGTGAAAGGGTGTCTGCCATGACGTTTTCTCATCCTTTTCGGTGCTCGATGTTGTGGTTGAAGTGGAACCCTTGAAGCTGCAGCGACCACCTCGCCAAACGTCCCGACAGATCCTTCATGGACATGAGCCACTTCAAGCTGGCATGATCCGTGATGCAGGTGAATGGCATCCCTTCGACATATGGCCGGAACTTCCGGATGGCCATGAGCGCCGCGAGACACTCTTTCTCGGTCGCGGTGTAATTTACCTGATGTTTATTCATCTTGGCCGAAAAAAAATGCAATTGGCTGCTCTTGACCGTCGTCGTCTCGCTAGAAAAGCACCGCCCCGACTCCGACGTGTGACGCATCGCACTGAATAAAGAACCGTCTCTTGAAGTCCGCATGCACCAGGACCGGTGCAGTCGTTAAAGCCATCTTCAATGACTCTACGGCTAGCTGGGCCTCTGGACTCAATGAAAACTTCGAGTTTCCAGTTTTCTTCAGCGATTCAGTGAGCGGGGCGGCCAACGTCGCGAAGTTCTTTATGAACCGGCGGTACCATCCAGCAGTCCCAAGGAACGCTCTCACCTCCTTCATCGTCCTAGGCTCTGGCATCCTACTGATCGCTGCTACTCGTCCCGGATCCATTCGTAGACGACCTCCACCAACGATAAAACCCAGGTAGGTCAATGATTTAAAGCAAAACTTTGATTTACTCATACCAATCGTTAACCCCGCTGCTTTCAGGCATTCTGCGACTCGCCGAAGGTATCTGAAATGGGTCTGGATATCTGGAGCCAGTATCAGCAGATCGTCTAGGTAGACGAATACGTTGGACCGGATCTCAGCTGGGATCACTCGGTCCATGAGTCTCACCAACCGCTGCGCCGCGTTACAAAGTCCGAAGGGCATCAACCGGAACTGATAGAGAGGCCGACCAGGAACCGTAAATGCCGTCAGTTCCCTGCTCTTCGGGTCCAACTCGATCTGCCAGAATGCGAACTTCAAATCCACGAGGGAATTGTAAAACGTTTGGTCGATTCTGGACAGGATTCCGTCGATACTAAGCAGCGGGTAAGCGTCTTTAATGGTCAAATCGTTCAATTTGCGCGCGTCTAAGCAGAACCGATCTTTCCCAGGCCTCGACACTACCGTCGTCCGGTTGCTCCACGGGCTCATGCTCTCCTCGATGACTCCGAGCGCTAGCATCTTGTCCACCTCATCCTCGACAACCTTCTGCTTCGCTGGAGACATGGGATATGGTCGATCCTTGAAGACCTTGGCTCCCTCAATCAGCTCGATCGTCTGCCTTTCCAAATTGGTCGTTCCCAGACCATCCTTCTCAAATGTGAGAAACACCTCCTGGATCTCCGCGAGCTGTCGTGCGTCGTCCTCGGATAAGGTCCAGGATTCGGGATCCGGCTTTTCCTCGTCGTCATCTTCCTGTTCGGCGTAGTGCTCCATATCCCTAGCGTGGACTTCGTCTGCCTTGACGCTTTCCGGGTCGCTGGGGCCTATCACCGCCGGAGCCAAGCCAAACGCTTGCCAGAAGTCCACTCCAAAATAAGCCTCCTGCTCCAGGTAAGGGCATACATAGAACAGGATTCGTTTTATCTGTCCTCTGTATTCCACAGGTAGCTCGATGCGTCCTATAATCGAGCGGTCTTCTCCAGACCACATCCGACGCCTCGACGAGCTCTCTTCCACCTTTGCCCAGCAGGCTGACACTCGCTCCCGTGTCCAACAAACCAGTCAGCTGCTTGGTCAGGATCTGTACTACAGCGAATGGTCGAGGGTCTCCCGCTCCACTGCGCTTCACAGCGGCAACCACTTCTCGCCTCTTCGCTCGTCTCTTCCGGAATCGATCCCTGGCCTTCTGGACTTTCCGAGACACCAATCTCATCCCGCTCAATTGATGGTTGGAGAAGATCCGAATCCTGTCCTCCAAGTACCTGCGCATCCTTTCCTCATAAGGTAAGTATTTTAAATTTTTCTTATTACTACTCGTACATACTAAACCTTTTTTAGTCCTAGATCAATTACTTCTTCGCGGGACTCTTGTCTGGACGCATCCATCCCGCCCTCGGATCGCCCAGCCGACCGTTTTCCGCGCAATCCGGACATCTCGGAGACACGGTGTCTGACCTTCCGCATCGGTAGCAGAACATGCGCCGTTCTGTTGCCGCACAGTCACGGAACCCGTGGTCTACGGCTCCGCAATTCCAGCAGCCCGCTCGGAACGGATTCCTGGTCTTCGCTTGTAACGCCTCCACTTGCCACTGAGAATCCTCTGCAGTATCTGGACCAGCTGCCTCGCTAACCCTGGCTTTCTCCGCCGGAGGATAACGCATCGGGTGCGCATAGGCCGCACGTCCTCGTCGTCCAAAATTGCGCTCCACCTCGCAGCACTCTTCCCTCAACTCGTCCACAGTCATCACATCCATTGCGTAAACAAATCTTGCAATAACCTCTCTCAAGCCCTTTTTAATTATTTTTACCATCTGTCGCTCTGACAGTGGTTTTTTTAGGCGAGAGGCTAGCTGCTGCCTGTCAATCAGCGCGGCACGCAGCTGTGGCCATCTCTCCACCCTGCAGTGACGCACGTGGACCCAATACCACTTGCGTGCCCGTCCGGTTAGCAGCACATGGAAATGGCGGAGCACCTCCTGCCAAGGGCACTGGTACTGCCGCTGCAGGAACTCGAGCCGGAACAGGAAATCATCCACCGAGTTTCGCTCGTCCTCGCCATCCTCGCCTGTTGGCTGCCGCCACCTAGCCCTGTATTGGCATATAAACGCGGCTCCTCGCGGAAATCGGAAGCCCTGCGGTCCTCGAAGTGCCAATTTCGAGGCTCGTTGCGTCGCCCTCGTTCGTCATCCAGAAGATATCCTGGACTGCTGCTCTCCACCGGAAACAACTCCAAGGGCCTCCTAGGCGGCTTTGGTGGAACCTTAGGTGGCGGTGGACGGGAGCCAATCGTACTTGCTGATGGTGCCGTCTTTGGAATTGCCCCTTTCTGGACCAGACTTGGAGCCTGTGGCCGCCGTGTCCGTCCAACCCGGATGTTGCTGCTGATCGGTATGGTTCCCCTGTGGAAGCTGCGGCCGCTGAGCAGCAGGCCTTAACACCTCGTTCATCAGCTTCATCATTTCCAGGAAGCCACCTCTGATTTCATCCCTTAAGGACTGACTGACGCCGGACTCCTGAGCCTTTCGATGGGTCTCTGCAGCCTGGGCCAGTGCCACGTTTACGGCCGATTTCGCCGCGTTGTCCAGAAACGCCTCCGAGCTCACCTGCTCCAGAACTTGATGTTGCGTGGGATCTGTTCCCATCTGAAGTTCCCTGCGCAGCTCCTGATGAAGACGACCCAGAGGAGTCCTTGGCAGTCCCATCGATATCCGTGGCTGTTCGGCCCCGGCAACCTCATCTAAATCGGTGGACCACAATTTCTCCTCTTCCTCGGCCGGAAGAACCTTCGATCGGAGATCGTAATTGGAAGGCATCTTCGTATCGCACAAACAACAAAACCAAAATATACCTATCTCCCTCAGAATTCGTATATCCTACCGTAAACAAATCACCACAAGAAATAAATACTTAAGAAGAATAATAAATATTAAAATAAGGACTAGCAAATAATAAATAAACAGATAAATATATGAACATGTAATAACAGATAATAATTATAGAAACAAAATTTTAAATAAATAAATAAATGTTTTGAATAAATAAATAAACGTTAGAAATAAATAAATGTATAATTTTAGGAAATCAATAGATATTTTTTTTTTCTGTAACTAAATAAATAATTGAAAAAAATAAATAAACAATGTACGAAAATAAATAGAATAAATAAATATGATGATTTATTTATGATTCCTCCTTTTTGATTTAATTCTTCTGAGATTTTTATCAGGGGAGATGGATCTGACCCTCGCCGGTGGACTTCCGACCTAACTCGTCCTGTGCTTTCTCCCAAAACCCAATTTTTCCCGTCACATCCTAGCCATTCGTCAACTGAACTAGCTATCACTCGTGGTGATAGCCGCCAGTTAAGGACTTTGGCTGGTGGTTGAGTCCTGTTGGCTTTGTTTTCCCGTTTGTAGTTTGATCCTTAAATCGAGGTGTTCGTGCAGCGCGTGTAAGTCACGGGTCACGAACACACATTTAAGCATCCAACCGACAGAAGGTATCAACCACATCCGAGAAACAAAAGCCTCAGGATCAACAAAAACAACACCTACGGATTTACTACAACGGACTTTACCCCAAAACACAAAATATAAATATAAATAAATAAATAACTAAAAATCTACGCCCTAACTATTTTATCACAGTTTACATATGTATATCACAGAGTTATTGCACGGACCACCTTCGGATGCAAATCCTTCGATCCTATTACAGGCGAAGATGCCACCCGGCGGTCACGACCAGTGTTCTCTGTGACCAGGAGCCATTGCCTCTACTCGGAGTCAAGTCTCCTGCCTGCTCAAAAAAAAAAAAAAATCCCCTAAGCCTGTCACTCTGCCTCGCAGCCCACCACTCCCGGTGCAGTTGCATGCAACCTGCTGTTGCCCTCCAAGTCACCGGAGCGGAGGCTATGCGAGGCAAATCACTAAACGCGAGACGTCGTCGTCTCGACGATTTATTTTTTATTTAGTTTGGGCGCCACTCTGTTATGGAACTGCATTTGGTCCTGGGACGGCGCCGGCTAGCTCCCGAATCCCCAGGGCGGAGTATCCCCAATATCCCTACAGTATCCACAACATAAACATCGATATACGCGCTCACTAACAACCAAAACAAACCAAAATGTAAACAATGCAAACAATTATAATTGACGGGAAAAATGTGGTGTTTTGGTGGCTATCGATGACTTAGCCAAGCACGCCCACCCAACCAAGGATGCCCCGGATGATTCGGCGGAGGCATCACCCATAATCTGCTGGTCGAAGTCACTCCTCGCGACTAGGACAGCTCCATCTCCCCCACAGCGACAACTCACTCGCACGTTTCGGTCTTCATGTACATTTAATATCCACAGTAAGTACTAAAGTTAACATAACTTGCTCTCCTAGTAATTAATTCATCTTTCCTTAGCCTTTACGACCAAACTTGGCCACCGTCTACAAATTTAAGCGGTCAAAGCGGAAGATTACCTTCCTTTGGCAAAGGCTACAGGCGCCGCGGAAATAATGTTCCACCAGACATGTATTGGTGGAACTCGCAGTGGAACGAGGCGCAAAAAACAAAAAGGCACACACTAGGGATGTGTCAGGTCACCTAATCCTGTGGAGCTCCTAGGGAAAAGAAGGGACAGGCCAAACGGTAAGTATTACGCGCTGTAAACAATCCCGCCGAAAACTAATAATCGCGACCCTTTTTTTACAGGCAACAACGAGGACAAGAATTGAGGTTTTCGGGTCTAAGTCCGGATAAATTTACAGGTCAACAGGTAAGTACATAAATTTAGTAATGTGCACAGTTAAATTAACATTAATAATTTCAGCCACTTCTGGGCTAGGCGCCGGGCTAAATAAGCCCCGACTGCAGCGTACTCTGCCGGAGGCCAGCACAAATAAGGGCCTGGAACACCACTAGGAACGGTGGTTAAGGAAGGGACAGATGGCTGTGCCTCTCGACGCGGCGCGAATTGGCAGCCAGACAACCCCAAGGTGAATTAACAGCTCGGAACGGACTCACCGGACGTCACCAGGCTAGTTCTGCTGGTCTGCTTCGTATCGCTGGGTCGAACGAAGGTGCGTATGGATATGGATGCCAATATCCGAATTAAATATTCCAAATTAATTTGTCCAATTTAATCCTCCAATTTAAATGTCCAATTTGAATTTCCTATTTAATTAGTCCAATTAAGTCTTCCAATTTGAATATCCCGGATTTGAACATCCAATTTAAATAGTCCAATTAAGTCTTCCAATTTGAACTTTCAATTTAAACATCCAATTTAAATATCCCGGGGCCCTTCGTATTGGGACCCCGGTTGCCTTTTTATTATATTTCGGCACAAACACAATTTTAACATTTTTGTTCTGTCTGCTGGGACAATATGGCTGCAACTATATAAAAATTTGCCTATCATGCCTATATCTCGCCATATTCCCTTCGCCTCTCTCGAAATTGGGTCATTGGACATATCAAGGCCATCCTAGCCATACCCAGAGCGAACCGGGCTAGTTTAAATAGCTAGATAGCCAAGACATCAGCAGAAGGGGGCGCCACTCCAGTAGGGGTTGCCACCCTCCTACTTTATCGACAGCCCTACCAAAAACAAATACCTTCTTCTTAATTCCTCAAGCCGATTCCAACTTGAAATGCAACATATATACATATTTTGTCGCAATTACTTTTCTACACGATAATAAATTAAAAAAATGGAGCCGATACTGGAACCGAAACCGATTTGTAATATTTTTTAGGAACCGGAACCGAAAATGGAATTGTTTTGCGATTTTTCTTAGGAACCGAAATTGGAACCGGAACCGCTAACAGATTTTTATAGGAACCGAAACCGGAATCGGAACCGGTATTCCAATCGGTTTCAGTCCCTGGAGACAAATCTCCTCAATTTCTTTCTTGATTTCGCCGAAAGAGCATTTCGCAAAAATTCGGTAAAGAGTTAACCTTCCACAGGAACAATAGTTCGGAACTCGAAAACCGAGTTCAATTGCGGAGAAAAATACTCGGTTAATTTCTCCACTAGAGGTGTAAAAATGTCATTATAGTATTGGCTTCCTTGTCGAACGGAACAAGTGCACCGGGTAAGTTGTACACCACTGCCTGCAACTGCGGTCCACCCAGGTGCAGCAACTTATTTCGCTTTTTGTAAACATAAGTCTGACTCTATGTAGATGATAAAAGAGAGCAGCCATGTCTCCCACTTATTTCTTCACAAAGCCTTGTCAAATGCTTGAAATAGAAAAGGTTTTAGATCCGCCATTTTGGTAGATTACTGAAACTCGAAAAAAAATAACAATCAACTTTTTTTCAGCTCCAATAATAACAATTCGTTGTTATTATCATTTGCTTCATGTTCACCTCCACCAGATCCTAAATATATATCTTTATTAGCAAGGTGCCCGCAGCTTTGCTTGCTTGGTGGATAATTTTGAATGTAGATATGTCTGTATATATTGCGGATAGCTCTCCACATCTGTATATTCCTTATTCGCCATTATCTTAAAGCTGGAGTTCTTCTTTAAAAGTAATAGAGTATTAACTATATAATTTAATGTAATTGAGGTTTTCCTTCTTTACACTTTCAGTTTTTAACTGAAACTGAAATGTTTTTATTTATTTTATATAATTTGTTGGAATTATTATTCCTACTTTAGGCTAATGAAACTTTTTTAGAATTGACCTAGAGCTTCAGTAAAAGCACCATATGAATCCTTAAAGTATCAGGATTCCCTCGATAAATTTTTATATTGCTAATTGACTTAGATCAGTGATTTTTTGCCGTTAGGAAAAAATGAGGAAGATTCTTAGATTTTCAAAAATCGATAAAAAATAGTAAACATTAAAATATCCAATATTAAATTAAATAGAATCTTTATTATGTAGAGGACTAAATTTTTGCCAAAAATCGCATCGGTTGATTAACGCGTTTGGCGTCCAGATTTTTTTTATAGAAATTGGGAGTTTTTTGCCACTGGAAGAAAATGGGGGCATGTTTGTGGCCAAAATAAATCTTAGCAAATCAGTTTAGTGTTATAAGAATTGAATGGTATAAAATTTTAATAGAGTCATTTAATTAGTTTAGGCTGTGCGTTGATTCTTAGTTTTCAATGAACAGTTTTATATATATAGATATATAGATAACTCTCTCTCATTTTACCACCACCTATTTCTTCTTTTTTCTTTTTGTGGTATGTTTCTTCTCTTAAAATCTGCACGAATTTAATCCGCACACTGGCTTTACCCACCTATTTTTCGAGGCGTGATCGAAACGTTTTCCGTTTCCATTTTCTTTTCTTTTCATACACCTGCACATCGCATGTACATTTCGCATATACATGAGCGTTGTGCGTGCAGGAATATATACCATGCAGGAATATATACAATGCATTTTCTCCTTATTCTTCTCCAGCTGTCGTTTACTTTATATTAATAATAGTAATAATAGTAATAACACGTGCTTTTCGGTTCAATATATTTTTTTGAACAGTCGTTGACTGCTCGCTTTCGTTGCTTATCTTCAACTCCTTCTTGAACTCAACATCCACCTCGCGTCGTGGTGAATTTATGGTTTCCGTGTTGGGCTCGAATTCCGATCAGCTGACACAGGTTCCCACAGTGAGGATCCGAACTAATAAAAGAGCAGCAGTGAGAGCTTCACCGTCATTGGGACTGTCCGTGAGTACAGCAATTGGACGCGACTTCAAGCTAGCTTTCAATTCAATGGCAAGCATTATCTTCGTAGCGTTGTTCAGCCAGCATCAACTTTTAAGTCAAATCGATTTTATAGATTTGACAGCTCCCTCCCACAATCCACCAAACAGCGGAGCGCGGGGAGGTATGAATTTAATTTCTGAGGCAGCGCTGCAGCCGATTGTATCCAAGTTTTAAATACTTTGGTGGTCGAACAACTGCTTCTTAAATTCGATGAACTTAATATGTACTACCTTTGGCTAGGACAGAAAATTAGCGATGTACGTGTTATGAAGCATCTTACAGATTATTTTGTAGAAAGTGAAAAAAGTCCGAGATAAATCATTACTGGAATCAGTAACCAAAAATAGTCAGATGAAAGCTTTAGTAGTCGATGCTTATATTGGCAACAAAGAACACATTTCACACATTTCGTTGATTTCTCGTGCATTTTTTATATAAATTCTGCAGATGATGATGAATCCATTTGAATATTCGTACGAAAAAGATTGATCCTTTAAAACCTTGGTGATAGAATCTTATCTGTTTTCAGTTGAGTTATTTCCAGGGACTGAAGAGAACCGGTACCGGTACCGGTACCGAAACCGGAACCGTTTCTTTTTTACGGAACCGGAATCGGAACGAAACCGAAATTTTAATTTTCGATGGAACCGAAATTGGAACCGGAACCGATTATTTGGCATACTGTGGAACCGAAACCGGAACCGAAACCGATATTCTTTTTTCATCATAGTACAGTTCTAACAGTGCTCGCAATAGGGCAATTGACGAACCAATCAGTTTGCTTTTCGCAAATTACGTGATAAGCTCGACATCAAGTTCTCAGAAACTCAGTTTAGTGTGCAACGCTCTTGGACGCAATAGGAGTGTTTCACGTGATGGGGCGTACACTACAAAACAAAGCTCATGAGCATTATTCGTATAATGCGGTCCACAATATATCAACATGCAAAATATGCCAAATTTCCATCAGAGTAAGTTTCAAAAAAATTTAAATTCTAGTATGAAGTAAATTCAAGATCGATCACAACTAATTTCACGAAACTCTATCGAATGTTGTCGATGCAATAATGCGCATTACGAAAACAGAAGTGAGATAACGACAAGTGAGATAATTTGTTTTGTTTGTACTATGTAAAGTCATTCAAATGCGAAGAAAACATTTTGATCGATTGGAATAAAGTTTGTGTGTCAAATTAATGCAGCACCACGTTATTATATTGCATTATTTTTGTCTTGAAGGAGAAGCATGGGAGCAACTTACAAAAACATCTTAAAAGTGTGCACAGCTTTGAACCGAGCTACTTTTGCCAGAAAGGACATAAAGATAACGCTAAAAATAACGTCAAGCAACCACAATTGAAGGAACTTGGTTCAATCACTATTCAAATGACCTAAGAGGAGTTAACGAAAGCTTGTGTAGAACTGGCAACCATTGGTGGGCGACCTTTTAGTATGTTCGACGATTCTGGATTCAAGCGAATCGTTGCTCCGATTCAACAAGCTCTGGAGGAGAAATGCAAAGAAAGAATAAGAATATCTTCCTCATCAGTGAAAACGTTAGTAACCAAAGAAGCGGATTCAATAAGAAGAAAAATATCAGATGAAGTCCGCAACAGATTAGTACTACTGAAAGTTGATGCTGCAACACGACTGGATAGATCGTTTCTCGGAATTAATATACAGTTCATCGATAAAGAACAAATCGTTCTTCGGACATTGGGACTGAAAGAGCACAAACAAAGTCACACAGGTATACATAATATTATTATTTCACACAATTTTTTTCCAATGTTTTATTGGTCATACATTTTTGTTATTGTGAAACTTTGATTTCTAGGATCTTACCTCAAATTCGTTATTGAACAAGTTTGCGCTCAATTCGGGATTCGATGGGAACAAATTTATACTGTTACGACAGACAATGGCGCAAATATGATAAAAGCAATACAGTTATTGGCAGAAGAGGGAGAGGTGGTTACGGATTTGCAGTCACATGAAGAGGACGCCACTACTACGGATTCGAACGAATTTGCGGATTCGAACGAATTTGCGTCAGAGGAATACGAAAATGCTACTGAAGTAGAAATTATAGAAGAAATCGAGAATGATGTGCAGGATAACGATGGTATTCTTACTGGTGAGAAACAATCAATGAAGTTTTTTGTTTTTATTTGGCAAAGATAAACAAACCGGCACAAAGAAACAAACAAAGAATTGAAAAGACATTCATAATTTTTTCATCGTCTTACTTAGAAAATTTTATTTAAATTTTACTTTCAAAAATTACACTTTCTCATAATTTTAATAAAATTTGTAGGTTTGAGGTGCGCTGCTCACACTCTTCAGCTCTCCATTGGTGATACTTTGCAAAAGGACAGGAATACTTCCAAGCTCATTGCGAAAATCAGGGAAATTGCCAAAAAGTTGAGAACTCCAAATATTTTTCATTTCCTCAAAAAACAGAATTTGAACAAGCCGAAACTTGATGTCGCTACCCGCTGGTCATCGACAGTTGAGATGATAGAAAGTGTTTTGCAGACGAAAGACTTTTGCACTGAATTGCGTGACACAAACTTTTGCGACATTCCGTCTTTAACGGATAAAGAGTGGGACCAACTAGAAGGAATTTTTGCCGCGTTAGAACCGTTAAGAATTTGTACAAAACGTTTGCAATCGGAACAAATGATTCTCAGCGATTTTTACGCTATTTGGTGCGAAACTAAAACAAGAACGACGAAAATTGGTACTGAGTTTTCAAAATCACTCGTCCAAAATATGCTGAAGAGAGAAGAAAAACTACTTGAGCACGAAGTGGTGTTAGCAGCTATTTTCATAGATCCGCGTTACAAAGTTGTTCTGAACGATTCACAAGTTCAGCAGGCAATACCTTATATGATCCGTGTTCATAATAAAAAAGTAGATCTGAAGTGCGACATGAAATTTCGGCTGAACATGTAGCTGGAGCAGATCTCATTCAAGACACTGATTTGAATCCAGGGTCAAACGCGACCGACTCATACGAGGATGATTTCGAAATTTTTCTCCAAATGAAGGAACGAGAACGAAATTCATTAACGAAAAGTTGTAGCACGCCTCAAAATTCCAAACTCCTTTCGATTCTTCGCAATTATGATATGAATCAATCCCGACTGCCTCGAGACAGTAATGTTCTTCAATTTTGGGCAGAAAAGAGAACGTTCGAACCGGAATTGAGCGAATTATTCTTTCATCCTTGAGATATAACGTAAAAGACAAACTTTTGGAAGATCAGTTATTGGTTAGAATGAATAAAATTTTCATCGAAAAAGAAAAGAGCTCAAACAAGCGACCCTCAACTATGCAATTCAAACAAGAATCAAAGAGAAGAAAAATTGATGATTGATTTTTCGAGATGCAAAACATGTGTTGCCTTGTGGCGTTGTGGATCTGTGACTTTTTGATATGTAATTGAAACATGAATAAATGCGAATGATTATATATACATATGTTGTCGCAATTACTTTTCTACACGATTATACATAAAAAAAATCGGGGACTGAAGAGAACCGGTACCGAAACCGGAACCGGAACCGTTTCCTTTTTACGGAACCGGAATCGGAACGAAACCGAAATTTTAATTTTCGATGGAACCGAAATTGGAAACGGTACCGCTAACAGATTTTTATAGGAACCGAAACCGGAATCGGAACCGGTATTCCAATCGGTTTCAGTCCCTGGTTATTTCCTTTTGAAACTACGATGAATGTGCGATATTATAAAGAGAAAAGTGTGTGACAAGCCCTCGGAGGTAAACAATCTTTGGCAGAAAGATCTCGGCAAGGTTTCTGCATTAAGATACAACAAGAAAGGACCAGTGAACACGTCGAAACGATATAAATTTGCTAATGATTCAATGATGTTTTGAGTTCATTTCAATACCGTGTGTTTTCGCTCTTCTAATAATGCTCCTCTAAAATTAATATTCAACGAAGATCTCGGCAAGGTTTCTGCATTAAGATACAACAAGAAAGGACCAGTGAACCAGATAGTTTTATGAAATTTCTCTGAAGCGCTTTTACGAGATACAATGTCGGCTAAAAATCTTTCTTACAGCATTTTGAGCTATAGTTTGTATATATGAAAGACTAATAGCCACCAAAAACTTTGAGTTTTGAAATATTCATTTTGAGCCAGTGTAACACAATTTCGGAATCGGTTTAAAATATATTGAACTTTCCTTTAGTAATAATTTCGATACTTTCATTGTTTGCGTTTGCAGCTTAAGATAACTATCTTGTCAACTACATACATATTTTCTAAAATAAATGTTGTTCTGAGCGTCTTGCTGTGGCTGCAACGCCAGATGGACTTGGTTGCAGATGGTCTTAGGTGTAATGTTGCATGGCACATACGGCATTGAGAATTTGATGGGCATTTTGCAACCAAATGCCATTTGTGCAAAACATTTAAGAACAGTGAATTTGGTTTGGCTAACATTGTTTGGCTAACATTAAAATTTTTAAGTGATACGTAGCTAGTGAGATTGAAATCGAGGCTGATAATTTTTATAATTAGTTATATAATTTCTTTTTTTTATGTGGTTAACCCAATCCTACGAGTGATTCACATCTTTCTAAAAATTTGCAATGCGCACTCAGCAATGGCCAATCATTCCATACTGATATTGTTTCGGTATCTACCTTGATCAGCACCATGTGGATTAAAATAGCAAGGCCTAATTTTAACCTCCGATCCCAATGATAATAACGAACAACAAAGGCAACTAGTTGGAATTGCCTACTGGCGAACGACGACTTAATGATGATATTTCCTATTGGAGTAAGCAGCTGCAGTTGTCTTCTCACAAATGTTTCATTAATGTTACAAGATATTGCCGAGTGCAACTGTCCTGTCACGGTCTACAATGTTTAAGCTATGTCGTTTAGTAGAGTTTTCTTAGCTTTGATTATTTAACCAAACCCAGATCTACTCTTAATAATAAATTAATTTTTCCAATTAAGTGAAAAGTTTCCAAAGATAATTTACAAATTAGTTTAGAGTTCCACCGTGACCTTGTAAATATAGTTGTTTTTACTTTTTGCAGATCCAAGAAAAGGGAGCTTTCGCCTAAAATCTAACAAATAAGTTTGACTAGGACTTGGCATAAGCTTAATATGTTATCTGAAAAAACTTTTCCAATTTGCTTTCAGTGGTTGTTAGATTAATTATAAAACTGACTTGGATATTTTGAAACATAGACCTTACAACGAGTCCACAAACACACATATAAAAGAAAAACTCTATGAAGGGGAAATGATATAAACGGCCCAGCCTCGTTAGTGCTTGAATAAAGTTCAGACAAATCAAAGCCGGCTTTAAAAGTATTTAGGCTATGAAAGTTTAACAGACTTATCTGATTTCTCAATAAGCTCTGTTCCTTCCTCATGGATAATGGCAACAAAAGACTAGTCTAGGAATAGTAAAAAGAGTTTTTGAGGTGGTTTACTTGGTGATAGCGCAATGTCAATAACGCATATAACTTATCTCTATCTGAAAATTTTTAAAAAATAGACAGGATAACGCATAAATTGGAAACTCGGGTGTGGTGGATTATTTAAGTTTTTGAAAAACTGATGTTTGTGCTAATTGTAACTCTGAGATATTTTATGCTTTGAATAAGATTACAGTATTCTTCCCTCGAATAAAAACCACTCCCATAATCATGGACTTGGTGGTTTTTTTCGTAAAGGCTGGGATCATGACCCTTAATATTTCTGTTCTGCCTGCCAGCAAGCACAAGACGTCGGCAGAGTAGTTTTTGCTGTGTCGAATGCATGTTTATAGTCTCGAAAAGGAAGATGTTGCTGAAAGTGTACACTGTAACCCTGTTTCACCTCTGAAAACGAAAATGTCTCGATTAAGAAAGTGATGGAATGTCGATATGAATATAATGAAGCTGAAACACAAGATTAAACGAAATAGTGAGGGGAAGGTAATGTGTGCCGCCCGACTACAGGATTTTCGAGACACGTTCCACTGACGAAGGAAAATGAAGAAGCAAAAAAATCCTTAATGTTAAATGAAACTAGTAGACGACTCTTGGAGTCCACGTAACGCACCTTTTTGTATTCTTTTGAAGAAGCTCCAGATCGCTGGTTCCAAAACACCTAACGTAACCAACAATAAAGTAAGAATTAAGCAATTCACAAGAACATATATCGGCCAGAGGGACAAGAAGAAATGAACATGAATCCACAAAAGAATGGGAATGGTGTAACTCCGTTCGTTTTTGGTATTATGTTTAAAAATGCTAAAAATGTAAGTCTGTTGGGACAGTAATACTCAGTTTTCCAAATAAAAATGAACAAAAATTATACAACGAACACAATATCACCGCTTCAGCTTACAACCTATTTGTATTTTTCTTCTCATTTAAGTTCTTTTAACTTGTCTTGTGACCTTTTTTAAATCAATGCTCTTTCGAATATAAGCTTTGATTTAGAACCAGAAGTCTCAAGTTATGTTATGCTAACAGTTAAACTAACTTAAACTAATCTTATATCCCTAATAATAGAGATTATTAAAACGAGTTTTGACCTTAGACTAAGCTTAACCATGTCAGATTTTAAATGGGTAATACTTCGGCCAAAGTTATTGGATGGTTACTCGTAACCAAAAAATTGTATGGTTTTTGGGATCGTATGGTTTATTTGTCTACTTAACTATAGCATTGTCGCCACTTCACTGGTACTGCTGCTGCTCCTGGAGTCAGATAGCGTCGGCTCCACTGAGATTTTGGATATTATGCGAACCTTCCCACCGGAGCCAGCATGGTCTATCGCCTAAAGGGTAAAACTAGGTTCTGCCTTCTCTCCCGGCATTCCTCGAGACTTTAATAACAGTGTAACGACCTGATTCTTTTGTTTCTCGCTTGCTACGTAAATGAACGGCTAGCTCAGATAGGTTGTGAGTTCGTTCTTTATATTGTGTGAATACCCGTGACCAAAGAAGAACGCAAGAAAAAAATGGTATTTTCCTGGTTTATTATTTCTCTTATTATACTATAGGCTTCTCAGCTGCATCGTTCCTTGCTGGCTGCTTTTGCGTCGCATCTAGCTGCTGCTGTGTCGCTTCTGGCTTGATGCTTCGGGTGTCTGAGATCGGGATAGCTCCACCGAGATCCTGGCTTTTATGTGAACCTCCCTACCGGGGCAGCACGTCATGTTCCCAAGAGGGTAGAACCTAGCACCCTTAGATCTTAGCGCTAAAGCCTCAGCCTCGTCGTCGTTCGGCGCCTCGACTTTACGATCTTGTCCCTTGGCCACTTGACTTCATTTGCTTACTGGTTTCGCGTGCACGTAATCGCTTTGATTTCCACTCTCGTACTAATGAGGTGAGTGGCGGTTGCCCCGTCTGTTTATAGACTGTGGTCCAGTATTTCCCTCCTCCAGCTCGGATCCAATTTACGATGCGACCTCTATGTTACGGTCGCAAGTTCGCCTTTTAACCGTTCAACCTCGTATCCCTTGCCGCGTAAGGGTCCAAGGTTCACCTTTTATCCTGGATGCTCTTGTCTGTGCTGTTTTTGCTAACCCTGCATCGGAATTTGTGAGGGGTTAAGACTCCCCACAATTCTAAAACTCTTAATTTAACCAAATGGGCGGCACGTTTGACATGAAATCTCTCAACAATTTATAGTCAAAATGTAAAATTATTTTTAAAATTTATCCTTTCTAAAGCAAAAAGACGATCCAGCTGATTTAGACATTAGCCTGCGTTCCAATTGAAGAAAATTAAGTATTGTTTTTTCTAGAGAATTTCAAGATAATTTGGAGATTTTGCCAATGGCAGACGGACCTGCGAACCCTCAAAATTTAAAATAGCCGTCCTATGAGGAAGTTATTTTTCTTCTTTGATTGTGCCTTCTATATTTGACTATCTTAAAATGCATAAATTTACTAAACGTATCTTGCAGGGACGCCGATACGCTGTTACTCGATTTTGTTGTGCCTAAAATATGGATCCCATCAGGAATGAAATGAATTTTGAATGGATAATGTCGAAGTCCGTATAAGCTCACAATCGCGATCGGATGAATGCAGATATTATGTTCTTTAATTGAGATAACATATCTCCGTTTCCAAAAACTTCACAATGCTGTTATCAAAAAGGAATGTTCAAGATTTTGGATAGGTTTCTGTGACGAATTAGATATCCGACCCAGAATTGAATATTGCCCACAGAAAAAGGTATAATCCAAATTTGTATTTAACTAAAATGACCGCATTCAGAATTTCAGTTCCTCATCTAAACATATTTGAATTCGAACAGCGAAATAGATAAGCAGAACAACTGTATGAACAGAACAACACATCTTGCATGCTTGGTTGAGCTACACCTTAAGCAACTTCGTTTAGTAACTGCAAACGCCCTCTTCTTACGTGTAGATTTCTCTGAGCGCTTTTCGTAAAGCTTCAATACAACGGCGCCATAAAGTGCCATCCTAAAAACTAAAAATTCAGCAGGGTGCAATTATTATTAATATGAAGGTAAACGTCGCTAAAAGTTTTAGTTATAGGCCAATATACTGATTAGCTATGTCACTAAGGTAATTAAATTAAAGACTAGCCATAAATATTGGCCAGCCAATCAATAGTCAGGCCTAGTCAGTAACGCCACTAACAAGCATATTAAGCTGTTAAATATATGCAAAAACAGGGCATCGTTTTGAATCACGGAGACTCCGAAAGTAATCTGTCTTGGCCAATAAACCAAGAATCCACTTTGAAGCAAATCATCATTTTTGCGAATCTATTAAATAAGACGGAATTACGGATCCCATAGATTTATCCAGCACTAGGAACAAAAATAAACACTAGGTAAAACGTAATAAGAAATATAGTTCGAAGTAAATGAGTGGCACCTAGAATTGAATTCAG
Organism: Drosophila fuyamai; assembly: GCA_018153365.1. Taxonomy (NCBI): domain Eukaryota; kingdom Metazoa; phylum Arthropoda; class Insecta; order Diptera; family Drosophilidae; genus Drosophila; species Drosophila fuyamai. The sequence goes on from JAECXW010000540.1 coordinate 915,006, forward strand.
GGGGAACTTTTAAGAAACAATTATGAGACCTATAGAGCTGGACCCAGTGTGAGCTGTTTTAGTGAACTTGTGGTTTATCATACAAGAGGTTAGATTCGGAACCATGAACATAAATGGCGCTGAAGAACCACGAACGACAACACAGGTGCGTTTGTCAATATTATTAAAAACGTGTTAAACTATCATTGAAGACGTGTTAAAAGAAATTAATTATCGGGATTACACCCCGCAAGGAAGCTCCTGCAGAAACTTAAGTGTCTTTCTCTTGCTCTTCGTCGTTGGGTGACATTGGAACGGCGCGCACTGAGAACCAGACCAGTTTTTATGGTACAGGGGCACGTCTAACAGACCAGCACCCTCGAAATTCACCCGCAGGGCATATATTAATAGGTTATACAGGAAAACACGCACCAAGTTTTGCAAAGGCAAAGTAAACACTATAACTTCTGGTAGAATGCTACCAGAACCCGCATGCACACATGCCACACAATAATCATCAAATAAGTTAGGAATTTCTGTCTCATTATCCAATTTTTCGAAAACTTCTGTATCCGATTTTTTTTTAAACAACTTATTAAAAATAGTTTTGTTGCAAGGATTCTCGGCAAACTAAAATATAATCTCAGACAAGCTGTAAAAACGAACTGTGTCTAACAAGCGTACTTTTTTACATGACACGATAGCAGCTTTCCTTTCGACAACAACAATATATATCAAAAAATTATAAAAAAATAAAACAAAAAAATGGAATCTGATGTTTTTGTTATTTTAATTCAAATTTCCTACAAAATACCTATGTGTAAAATGTTGTTGTATTTGTTATTTTCCATGGCTTAGGATGGGTATAATTATACCCGTTACTCGTAGAGTAAAAGGGTATATTGTATTCGTGCAAAAGTATGTAACAGGTAGAAGGAAGCGTTTCCGACCCTATAATTATATATTCTTGTTCAGGATCACTAGCCGAGTCGATCTAGCCATGTCCGTCTGTCCGTCTGTCTGTCTGTCTGTCTGTCCGTATGAACGCTGAGATCTCGGAAACTATAAAAGCTAGAAGATTGGCATTTTGATTCAACGCAGCGCAAGTTTGTTTCAAAATGGTGCCACGCCTCCTCTGACGCCCACAAGCCACAAGCTGTGGCCTCAGTTTTGATGCTATTTTGAAAATTTTAATTGATATGTATTTGTTTCGTCAATACCTATCGATTGGCCAAATAAAAGTTTGCCACGCCCACTCTAACGCCCAAAAATCCATTAAACGATTAAGCCTGGCTAGCGCCTACATTTCCGCCTTTCATGGCGTATACAATAGCGCCATCTAACGGATGACTTTGGAACAGCTGGCCAAGGTGCTCAACAGAGTCAACGTTAATTCTCGATAAGGATTTCTATTTAAGGAAAATGCGATGGCTTTCATTTGTCAATACCGAACTATATCCCAAGAACTATGCAAATCAAATCAAGTTAGCCAAATTGGAGGTGTTCCCTGGGTGCCGATTTCAACATAAAAATCGGGAGCTAATTCGAGCGGCGAAAAACATACAAGAAGGCATATTTATATTAAGTTGTTTAGCTGAGTAACGGGTATCTAATAGTCAAGGCACTCGACTATAGCGTTCTCTCTTGTTTTTTATACTAAGTAATGGCTTACCATTTAGACGCCTGGATGGGGAAACTCTGCTGCGAGGGACATCGTCTTGTGGTGCAGAATACGAGCTCCTTGAATCGTGCATATTACTTTGAAAAAATATATACATATATTTAAATTTATTTTTTGGTATGTTTTTTACTCATACATACTTACAGGAATGTTGCTCAGACTTTATATTATTATATTTAGGTACACCATTAGAAATAGAAACCTATATTTTTGATAAAAATAAAGAATAACTTTATAAATCATATATATTTTTAAGATAAACAAATTAAAATAAAATAAAGACGGAATAATTAATACCTAATATCAAATAACTTGTAAATTACACAGTGATTGCTTACAGTTAAAGTGGGCTTGCCTAAGCTTGCACTTCAATTTATCACTATAATCTGTAAGTTCAGTAGTATACGGATAGACAAAGGTACATGGCTAGATCGACTCGGCTATTAGTCATAATTAATTAATTAGTTTATTTGATAAAGTTTTTTATAGTTAGAATTCTAATGGTAAACTGATTTTACAAAATGCATTGTTCTTATAACTATGAAACGAAAGTGGACTTTGATTAGAGAATTTTTCTTGGTCAAAACTTGGCATAATAAAATGGTTTCTAGGCTGCATCTTTTGTTTTATTAATTTGGATTGGTCAAAGCTTATATACTAACGAATGGGTTCTCAGGCTGGACCCTTTATTTAAAAGTTTGAATATTGTTTACGTCTGCCGTCGTAGATAGTCGTGTGAAATGTTTATAATTCGGGTGCCGCCGATCGATGGCTTGGGAAAGATTTAAGGGGTTTGAATGTTAATGTCGGATTGATTTAAAGAACTGCGATAGTTGACAGTTGAAATAATGGGTATCCCGGGATATATAGGTTGTGTGTTGGGTTTGGTGTCCAGAGTATTTGCTTATACGTCACTCGCCCCTACTTTAAATGATTCAACATACTTGTTGAATTTGACAAAATTTTTTTTTTTGGTTAGGCGGCTACAGGGTAATATTATGTATGTATTAAAATTGTGAAAACAGTCCATTTTTAAATTGATTCTTCTTTTTGTTTTTATACCCGTTACTCGTAGAGTAAAAGGGTATATTGTATTCGTGCAAAAGTATGTAACAGCTAGAAGGAAGCGTTTCCGACCCTATAAAGTATATATATTCTTGTTCAGGATCACTAGCCGAGTCGATCTAGCCATGTCCGTCTGTCCGTCTGTCCGTCCGTATGAACGCTGAGATCTCGGAAACTATAAAAGCTAGAAGATTGGCATTTTGCATGCAGATTCTAGGAGTTCCTACGCAGCGCAAGTTTGTTTCAAAAAGGTGCCACGCCCCCTTTAACGCCCACAATCGCTTATATACGATTTTAAAAATTTAAATATTTCGGAAAAGTAAAAATGCAGTTTTATTGTGTTTATCAATACCTATCGAAATGTAGAAGAAATTTTTCAAATCGGACCATTCATTAAAAAGTTATGCGTGATCAAAGTTTCTATCTTCATCTCCCTCGCACTCCTTTTACCTGAGTAACGGGTATCTGATAGTCGGGGCACCCGACTATAGCGTTCTCTCTTGTTAATTTTTGCAAAGCTATAATTGGTGTTCACTAAGAAATGGGGGAATTTTATTATACCCGTTACTCGTAGAGTAAAAGGGTATATTGTATTCGTGCAAAAGTATGTAACAGGTAGAAGAAAGCGTTTCCGACCCTATAAAGTATATATATTCTTGTTCAGGATCACTACCCGAGTCGATCTAGCCATGTCCGTCTGTCCGTCTGTCTGTCCGTCTGTCTGTCTGTCCGTCTGTCTGTCTGTCCGTATGAACGCTGAGATCTCGGAAACTATAAAAGCTAGAAGATTGGCATTTTGCATGTAGATTTTAGGAGTTCCTACGCAGCGCAAGTTTGTTTCAAAATGGTGCCACGCCCCCTCTGACGCCCACAATTCACAAGCTGTGGGCACAGTTTTGATGCTATTACGAAAATTTTAATTGATATGTATTTGTTTCGTCAATACCTATCGATTGGCCTAATAAAAGTTTGCCACGCCCACTCTAACGCCCAAAAACCCATTAAACGCTTAAGCCTGGCTAGCGCCTACATTTCCGCCTTTCATAGCTCCATCTAACGGATGACTTTGGAACAGCTAGCCAAGGTGCTCATCAGAGTCAACGTTAATTCTCGATAAGGACTTCTATTAAAGGAAATTGCGATGGTTTTTATTTGTCAATACCGAACTATATCCCAAGAACTATGCAAATCAAATCAAGTTAGCCAAATTGGAAGTCTGAGTCAAACAATGGCGTATGTGTGTATGTATGTAAGCATTGCACTCAAAAAACATGAACATAAACACAGCTGTTGGTGCAGGACAAAAGCTGCCTGCGCTAAAGCAGCGCTGGTGATGGTGCTCGTGCTGTAAAGAGCTCTAAGAGATCGCCGAATTCAAATTGATAATTTGAACTGAGTAACGGGTATTTAATAGTCGAGGAACTCGACTTTAGCGTTCTCACTTGTTTTATATATAAAGTTACATTACGGCTGGATAAAATGATTTTATATTCTTTTATATTCTTTGAAGTTTTTGTTCAACATTTCGCTATCTTGTTTATTTTGTGTTTCAACTAAATGCTGGTTAACATCACTAATGTGCTTTGGTGCATTTTGGTCTTATATGGTCAGTAAGTGAATTTTTCAAATAAAACACTTTTATTTCGTCATTTACAAAACATTCAAAATTGTCATTTGTGTCAATTTGTCGGCCTATGTTAACTGGGTATTTTATAATTCTATATATTTGAATTTATTTAAATGAAGTTGGTATATGGGCTAAAAATAAGTGTCTTTAGATAGACTGCTTAAACCAAGCTGAATTTTTGATTGAAAATAATTTTTCTTGGTTTATGTTCTATAACTCTTCATGTTTAAATATTTTATGATTCAATATTTCTACTCTTGTTAATTGTAAAATGATTTATAAATCTTAAATGTATTCTTGAAATATTTTTAAGGAAAAAACAGGAAAGGAAACCTAACTTCGGGCGGAGCCGAAGTTAAAATACCCTTGCAGAATATTCTATAAATTATAGTCTCCAAAATTATTCATATGATGCATCCTTAGCACTCATAAAAATCCCAACTTCCTTACTACAAAAACAGATTCATTCAGATTCATTGGCCAACTTATATACTGCGTGCAAAGGAAAGAAGGGTGTGTGCAAAGTTTCATTTCGATATCTTTAAAACTGAGAGACTATTTCGCGTAGAAACAGACAGACGGACGGACAGACGGACATGCTTATATCAAGTCAGGAGGTGATCCTGATCAAGATCAAGATATATATACTTTATAAGGTCGTTGATGTGTCCTTCACTGCGTTGCACACTTTTGACCAAAATTATAATACCCTCCGCAAGGATATAATTATCGAACTCCTCATAGCCAAAAGGACGAAATTCAAGCCCAAGTACAAAAACTAATTAATAACAACATAGTGGAACCATCTGTATCTGCTTATAATGGCCCAGTCTTGTTGGTACCAAAGAAGTACATTTCGAATTCTGACAAGAAAAAATGGCGATTGGTAATTGACTATCTTCAGATTAATAAAAAACTATTGTGCGATAAATTCCCACTCCCTAGAATTGATGACACTTTGGATCAACTAGGTAGAGCAAAATATTTTTCATGCCTCGACTTAATGCCAGGTTTTTACCAAATCTAGCTTGAAACAAGTGAGAACGCTATAGTCGAGTGCCTCGACTATTAGATACCCGTTACTCAGTTCAAATTATCAATTTGAATTCGGCGATCTCTTAGAGCTCTTTACAGCACGAGCATCACCACCAGCGCTTCTTTAGCGCAGGCAGCTTTTGTCCTGCACCAACAGCTGTGTTTATGTTAATGTTTTTGAGTGCAATGCTTACATACATAGACACATACGCCATTGTTTGACTCAGACCACCAACTTGATTTGATTTGCATAGTTCTTGGGATATAGTTAGGTATTGACAAATGAAAACCATCGCAATTTCCTTTAATATAGATCCTTATCGAGAATTAACGTTGACTATGTCATCCGCTAGATGGCGCTATTGTGCCATGAAAGGCGGAAATGTAGGCGCTAGCCAGGCTTAAGCGTTTAATGGGTTTTTGGGCGTTAGAGTGGGCGTGGCAAACATTTATTAGGCCAATCGATAAAATTTCAATTAAAATTTTCATAATAGCATCAAAACTGTGGCCATAGCATGTGGCTTGTGGGCGTCAGAGGGGGCGTGGCACCATTTGGAAACAAACTTGCGCTGCGTAGGAACTCCTAAAATCTACATGCAAAATTTCAATCTTCTAGCTTTTATAGTTTCCGAGATCTCAGCGTTCATTCGGACAGACAGACAGACGGACAGACGGACATGGCAAGATCGACTCGGCTAGTGATTCTGAACAAGAATATATATACTTTATAGGGTCGGAAACGCTTCCTTCTACCTGTTACATACTTTTGCACGAATACAATATACCCTTTTACTCTACGAGTAACGGGTATAAAAAGCTCTAGAGACATAACGTCTTTTTTAACCAGCAATGGTTCGTATCGCTTCATGCGATTAACATTCGGTTTAAAAATAGCGCCAAACTCTTTTCAGAGAATGGCATTCTCTGGATTAGAAACTTCTCTAGCATTCCTTCACATGGATGACCTAATAGTCATTGGTTGTTCCGAAAAACATATGCTTAAAAACTTAACTGATGTTTTTGAGAAATGTAGGATATACAAACTTAAGTTACATCCTGAAAAATGCTAATTTTTCATGCATGAAGTACCTTTCCTAGGACACAAATGCACAGATAGAGGAATCTTGCCCGACGACAAAAAATACGACGTCATTAAAAATTACCCAGTCCCACATTGTGCGGACAGCGCTAGAAGATTCGTTGCATTCTGCAATTATTACAGACGCTTTATACAAAATTTCAACTATTCATGGCACATAACACGATTATATAAAAATAATGTAAAATTCGAATGGACAGCCGAACTGCCTTCGAACATCTAAAATCGGCACTAATAAGCCCTACTTAGTTACAATACCCAGATTTCAGCAAAGAATTTTGCATAATTACAGATGCAAGTAAGCAAGCGTATGGAGCAGTTTTAACTCAAAACAAATATGGACTCCAACTCCCAGTATTATACGCATCAAGACCATTTACAAAGGGTGAAAGTAACAAAAGCACAACAGAGCAAGAATTGGCAGTAATTCATTGGGCAATATCATAATTCAGACCATATATTTATGGCAGACATTTTACAGTCAAAACAGATCACAGACCACTCACATACTTGTTTTTTCAATGGCAAATCCTAATTCAAAACTGACACGCATGTGACTTGAATTAGAAGAATATAACTTATTAGTAGAGTATCTAAAGGGTAAAGATAATTACGTAGCAGATGCGTTATCAAGAATAACCATCGAAGAATTAAAAAACATTACCAGAAATATAAATAAAGTCACTACAAGATATCAAAGTAAACAGAAATCCTGCGCAGGAGAAAAACAAATATAATTGCCTAGGACATATATAGAAAAAGCTTCAAAGCCCAACGTATTGGAAGTCATTAATAATGACGAAGTACGCAAAGTAGTGACCTTGCAAGTAAAAAATATGACCTGTTTTTTCAAAAGTGGAAAAAAAAATTACTGCAGGATATAATGCTAGCGATTTATTTACCAATGGAATTCTTGACTTAGGTCTGTTCTTCCAAAGGCTTGAAATGCAAGCCGGTATAAATAAAATCAGCCAACAAAAAAGGGCACCGTGGAAAAATATCTTTAAACAAGTTTCAATTGATAATTTCAAGAAAATGGGCAACAAAATATTAAAATCATCGAGAGTAGCGCTACTCAACCCGGTGACCCTAATAGAAAATGAAAAAGAAGCAATACTGTGTACATTCCACATCGATCCAGTACAAGGAGGTCACACAGGGATTACCAAAACCTTGGCCAAGGTAAAAAGACATTACTTCTGGAAAGGTATTACTCGATACATTACAGAGTATATACGAAAATGTCAAACATGCCAGAAATTAAAAGTGACAACACATACAAAGACTCCTATGACAATCACAGATATTCCATGAATGCTTTCGACAGAGTGATAGAAGACACAATTGGCCCACTACCAAAATCAGATAATGGTAACGAATATGCAGTTACGCTTATATGCGATTTAACAAAACTATATAGTTGCCATTCCAATTGTCAATAAAAGTGCAAACACTGTTGCAAAGGCTATATTTGAAGATTTTATTCTAAAGTACGGTCCAATGAAGACCTTCATTTCAGACATGGGAACAGAATACAAATACAAATTCAATTATACGACCTATGTATATATCTGAAAATCAAAAATTTAACTTCAACAGCCCACCATCACCAGACAGTTGGAACAGTAGAGAGAAGTCATAGAACTTTCAACGAGTACATACGTTCATATATATCAGTTGTGTAAAACTGACTGGGACGTTTGGCTTCAATACTTCCCGGCAGCGCAGTTGCGCGGTCTTAGCTTTAAAATACTTTGTTAGAGATAAGTCGAATTAATTAAATAAAGACAACTCAAGCCTACACATTTAACAAATGTATAAATTTATTCCACTATCGAACACTACACAGGTCAATATGCCAGTATTAGCACTATTGTGCCATTTTATCCCGCGGATCCAGCCAACACGCAGAGATGTTCGTGACAGCGCAACCAGAATAAAGGGAAAAAATTTAGGGATCGCTACAAGTGGGATAATCTACGGACCAAATCTCAAATATTCAGCACATGGAGAAAAGAGCCGCAAGTCATTTTCTTTCCGTATTAAATAGAATTTAAATACGTAAACCGCGAGCGGGAGCACAATTAAGCTTTAGTCACCCTGATCTCAAATGGAAACGGAAACCATACAAATTTCTCATAAGCAAGGCGATTTTTGGGCTAAGAAATCGTAAGATTTGCTGAAGAAAGCGTAAGATTTGGTGAAGAAACCGTAAGATTTGGTGAAAAAACCTTTCATTCATTTCATTCCAGAGTAGTAGGCATTTGTGTGGAGTGGATTCTGATAAACGCAAAAATATTTATAAATAATAAATAATTGATCATATGGGACCGATGGAGATCACCAAGAAAATAGATGCATTTTCGAAATTTGTCTGGTAATATCCGACTCGCAGTACAGGAGTCGAAGAGGTGCCTAATTGCTTGGTCAGGCAAGCAGTAACCTTTTGTAATTCGTTCAGAATAGTATCAGGTAGGGGTGCAACAATTAGCAATTTTAGGGAAAGTATTCAAGCTCTACAGAAGAAAACAGTCGATCCTTTGGCTCGTAGAAATAGGACGAAAAGCTCGAAAACTTTAACGATTTTGTTAGGATCAGGCGTACGCAGTATGGTGTGGACCTAAATTTAAAATGAAAATATCACAGGTATGTTAGAACTCTTTTACTCCCTCTCAATCTATCCTGCTCTATTTTATAGCTGTAACTTACTCTCTAAGAACTTCTGTTAGACTTTTTCGTTTATTTCTCCAAATCTCTCTCTCTCTCTCTTGCATGCTTTACATTGCATTTGTTTATGCTTAAAGTTGTTGTGTCGCACAAGCCACGCTCAGTCGATATACGATTTATTCTCTCGTGCTCTCTTTATTCTATTTTATTCGTGATCTCGCGCTCTTATTTTTTTCGTGTTTTGTCCCTTTGTGGTTTTTGGATTTGATCCCCGTGCCAAATTTACTTTGAGGTATTTTTCATATTCTTATTTTTTATTTTCTTTAAACTTACAATGGCTCTTGTCTGTTCTAAGAAAAATTGTGCTGTTGCGTCTTCAGCTAAAGACCTTTTATTTTTTGCTGGCTCTGCGATTCGATGATGCACGTTAAATGTGCAGGATTTACTGGCAGAGTTAAAGATTTCATTGATCTTCATTCTGGTCTGAAATCATGTGGGTCCTGCAAGGAATTGGTAGTTGAGATGAGCGGCTTTATGAAGCAGAATCGAGACAGCCTATTGAATATCTCAGGAGCTTTTAAACAACTCAACTAGGTGTTCAATTCCGTCTGTGCCCTGTTTAATAATGAAAAATTATTAACCGAGTCGCCTAAACGTAAAAAAGCCAGTTTAACCGCCGTTAATATGATTGTGGAGTTCACCCCAAATCCGAACTTGGTAGCAGCAGATTCTGCTGACACAAGGGTAAATGAAACAACTGTGCCTATGGATACAGCTAGTTCGGGTGGTGTCCCTGTTCCCAGAATAAAATCAGTACTGCCTAAGTCAAAGAAATCGGTTCCGACCGTACCTATAGGTACAGCGGGCACCGTTCCTGGTTCTCAGCCCAGTGAGGGTCAGACTGCTGCTAGGGGGCGTAAGAAACTTTCAGTTGTTGCACAAAGGAAGCAATTATTTGTTTCTAGATTCACCCCAGATACCACATCTGAGGATGTTTTGGAATTTATACGTGAAAAATTTCCATGCGAGGATATTGCAGTTGAACAATTTCGATTTTCATAAGCTCGTAGGATATCGTCTTTTAAAATATTTGCTCCGCCTGATGTGTTTAATGTGTTACTTTCTGAAAGATTTTGGCTTAATGATGATTTAGTAATTAAAGAATTTGTTCCCAATAAACCGAGAACAAAAACAGGCCTTCCACTGTGCCAAAAAACTAATAAGTTTATCTTTGGCGTATCAAAATGTTAGGGGACTAAATATGAAGCTACAAAAGCTTTATGCTGACTCCTCTGCATTCACTGAAGATATTTTGGCTTTTACGGAAACTTGGCTAAAACCAGAGATATCTGACACTGAAGTTCTGTCAAATAACTTTAATACTTATAGGACCGATCGCCCCTCACGCAGGGGGGGCGGTGTACTGATTGACGTTACCTCTAGCCTAACATCTAAAAGAATTCTCACTTATATCCCAAACGAAATTGAATTTGTAAGTGTGAAAGTTTCCTTGCAATTTTTATCTATTTTTGTTACATGTTCTTATATTCCACCTGGCGCTGATCTAGTAATTTATGAGCACCACCTGTCAGCAACAAAATCCGTACTATCCCTTCTTTCTAACAGAGGCCTTTTGATTGTTTTGGGTGACTTAAATCTACCATATATTTCTTGGTCTCCTCCCACTGACTCACTTGTCGCTATATCTTTATCCGCCCATGATTTTATAGATGGCCTTTTAGAATTATCGTTACAGCTTTATACGAAATTCTTTAAACAGACAATTAGATCTTGTGTTTGTTTCAGACCCGTCTGAGGTCTCGGTATGTAGAATTGACGCTCTTGTTGTACCTGAAGACTGATATCATCCAACAATGGAATTTACAATTTGCCTCCCCTGCTCTGATACACTCTCTCCTTTAGTGTCCCCAACTAAAATGAGATGTTTTCGTAAATGTGACTATAATAAACTTAACGATATGATTTTTCATTATGATTGGACAGACTTGTACAATTGTACAGACATTGAAAGTGCCACTGAACTATTCTATATAGCCTTAAAAACTTTTTTTAATGAATGCGCTTCTGGTAGATTTCCTTCAAACCTAAACAGGCCTCCTTGGTTTACCAATGCGCTTCAAAGACTTAAAAACCTTAAATCAAATACTTATAAAAAGTATAAAAAATCGGGTAAACCATTAGATTTTTCGAAATATGTAGTGGCTCGATCGTATTTTAATGTTCTCAGCAGTCATTGCTATTCTTTGTATCTAAATCGATGTAAATTTGAATTTTCAAATGATCCAAAACAGTTTTTCAACTTTGTTAATGCCAAGCGTAAGTCATCGGCATTGCCCTCATCGGTAGGTCTAAACTCAACGGAGGCATCGACGGATTCTGAAATTGCTGATTTATTTGCTGAATTTTTCCAAACCACTTATAGTTCGATAGCTTGGTCAAATTCTAACTACCCTAATCCCTTAAATAGGGCAATTTGTATTTTTACCCCTTTAATTACTGAAAACTCTCTCTTAATAGATTTAGCAACAACAACGCCGACTGTGCCGACTGTGTGTGCTCAAGTTTTGTGCGTCAACCATTTGTAAGCCGATTATTAAACTTTTTAATTTGTCTATTTCATCATCAGTTTTTCCTAATATCTGGAAGGACTCTTTTATTATTCCACTTCATATAAAAGGGTGCGAAGGCTGATGCAAAGAATAATAGAGGTATTTCCAAATTGTCGGCAATTCCCAAAGCATTTGAACGTATTATCACTTCTCATTTGCAACATTTATGTTCCTCGCTCACCGTGTCAACCTTCTTGAATTGTCATCAATTGTAATAAATGGATTTCAGAAAAAAATACAGACTGACGTTATATATACAGATTTTAGTAAGTCCTTTGACTCCGTCAACCACTCTCTTCTTTTATTCAAATTATATCTGCTTGGGTTTCCTGGTAATCTATTAACTTGGATTTCAATCCGTTTCAGAATGCATGCAACCAGGGATTTCTAAGAATTCCGATTTGTCCGTAGTGGTTTCACAATTAGTGAATCCACCTATCTCTCAGAATATAGCATCTCCTCCACAAGGGACTACTGAGTCCAGACAACCGGCTCAAGTTGGTTTGGCAGAAGCAATGTCTGCTCCACCAAAATCCCTTTCAGTGGTTCCACTCAAAAAACAAATTTTCTTTCCCGGCTTTCCCCTGATCAAACATCTTCTGATGTATTGTCTTAGATACAAGACAAAACTAAAGCCGATTGTAATAGTGTAAAGGTGGAAAAGTTTAAGTTTTCTTATGCTAGAGACATTTCATCTTTCAAGATAACTGTCCCTAACGAGCTTTTTGAAGCCATATGCTCGGGCGACTTTTGGCCGGATAATATGGTTGTAAAAGAGTTCGAGGCTAAGATAAAGAAGAAGGGGCCCGTGGGAGTAAAACTTCCTAGTCGAAGCCAAACCAGTGTACCAATTTCAAAAAACTGACTTCTAACCTCCTACTTTCCTATCAGAATGCAAGAGGTTTGCGCAGCAAACTTACTAAATTGTATTCCGATAGCCTTTCCTTTGCATCTCATATTATTGTGTTCACAGAAACCTGGTTAAAGCCGGAGATCTTTAGCTCCGAAGTTTTTCCAGGTAAGTACACAATATATAGGTATGACCGTCCCTCTAGACGGGGAGGTGGAGTCTTAATTGGAGTTGATTCAAACCTCCCGTCTGAGCAGTTATTTTTTGATGAATTCAATACCATTGAATTTATTTGTGTTAAGTTATCGCTTCATGGTAACTTTATATACATAACTTGCTCATATATTCCGCCGTTGTCTGAACTTCCTGATTATTTAAATCACCTATCCGTCATTAAGTCCGTTGCAAATAAGCTTTCCGATAGGGATCAGTTGATAGTTCTAGGTGATTTTAATATACCTGGAGTTACTTGGTGCACTGAGGATGGATCGAATGTCTTACTACCTATAGCACAGCATGATTTTATTGATGGCCTGCTTGACATATCTCTATCTCAAGTAAACCATGTTCGAAATTCATTAGGTCGCCTACTTGATTTGTGTTTTGTATCAAATCCTGAAGGTGTGTTTCTGTCCAGAGTAGCACCACTCACGCAACCTGAAGATCCATATCACCCAACATTCGAACTTTCATTTGATACGGGTAGAGTTATAGAAGAAAAATCAGAAAAATCCAAACGAATACATTGTTTTCGCAAGGCAGACTTTCTGAGGCTAAATAATTTTATTTCTGGCTTTAATTGGTCTGAAATTTACCTATGCATTAATATGTCCGATGCAGTTAATGTTTTTTACACTGCAATAAACTCATTTTTTAATTCCTGTTTTCCGTGGTACTATCCGTCAACTTCCAATAAATCACCTTGGTTTAGCAAAGAGTTGACACACTTAAGAAATGTAAAGTCCAGACTTTTTAGGAAATATACAAATACCGGTTCTCAATCTGTTTTTACTAGATATTTAAGTGCTCGGTCAAGATTTACCGTGCTTAATGCTCAGTGTTATAACAGTTACTTAAACCGTTGTAAGGTCCAGTTCTCTCAGGACCCGAAACAGTTTTATAATTTTGTTAACACCAAGCGTAAATCTAATTCCTTTCCTTCCTCGCTATCGTTCGAAAACATGACGGCAACCACAGATCAAGCAATAGCCGATTTATTTGCCCAATTTTTTCAAACGACTTACTCTACTTTAGATTATTCATCACAGCCTTATTCTTATAACATATCCAAGTCAAACCTCATATTTTGTCCCACTTTAACAGAAAGCTCTCTTTTGGATCTTCTTCGTATTAAACCTGTTTATTCGCCAGGGCCCGATGGTATTCCTGGGTGCGTGCTTAGGTATTGCGCTAAGGCCCTGTGCAAACCTCTTCACAAGTTGTTTACCTTATCTATAGAAACCTCCCAATTCCCAAATATTTGGAAGGAATCATTTGTTATTCCTCTTTTCAAAAAAGGTAACAAGTTAGAAGCCAGTAACTACAGAGGTATATCTAAGTTGTCAGCTATTCCTAAGCTTTTTGAAAAAATTATTACTCCTCATTTGCAGCACCTTTGCAGATCAATCATTTCTCCGTGTCAACACGGATTTATTAAACGTAGATCCACAATCACAAACCTTCTAGAGCTCACTTCATTAGTGATAAATGGCTTCAATAGTAGTTTTCAAACAGACGTCATTTACACTGACTTTAGTAAAGCATTTGACTCTGTAAATCACTTACTTCTCATTCAAAAACTTTACCTTTTAGGTTTTCCAGTTGATCTGCTTAAATGGATTTCAAGTTATCTGAATGGCAGGTCACAAAGGGTCCTTTTTAAAAATTCAATTTCTGAAATTCTCCGTGTTACCTCCGGTGTCCCACAAGGGAGCCATCTGGGTCCGTTACTTTTTACATTATTTATTAATGATATTCCCTCACTTATAAGTCATTCTCGCGTACTTATGTACGCAGATGATGTTAAGTTGTGCCTGCAGTATAAGGACATTTCCTGCCATTTAGACTTGCAATCCGATCTAGATAATTTTCAAAACTGGTGCCGAGATAATTTACTAAATTTAAACGGTTCCAAGTGCAAGCTGGTGACTTTTTATCGGGCCAATCCGATATACGCGACCTACACGTTAAGTGGCAGCTCTTTGGATAGAATAACTCTTGTAAACGATCTTGGCGTTCTCTTGGACCCCAAACTAAAATTTTCTCATCACATTTCGTCCATGGTTAATAAAGCCAGAGGAGTGCTTGGATTTATTAAAAGGTGGTCAAAAGAATTCGATGATCCTTATTTGACTAAAACGTTATATATTTCGCTAGTCCGTCCGATTCTGGAGTATGGGTCTCCCGTCTGGAGTCCACAATACGGAATACATATTGGTCGTATTGAATCTGTACAAAAAAACTTCCTTCTTTTTGCTTTACGGCGCCTAAACTGGGATGCAAATCTTATCTTACCTTCTTATTCTAGTAGACTTCTTTTGATTAATTTACCATCCCTAGCCAACCGTAGAACGATGCTTGGTACTATCTTTATTTATCACCTTATACATGGTGATATTGACTGCCCCGACTTGTTAAGTCGGCTAAACTTTTCTGTGCCAAGTAGATTAACCAGAAATTATATTCCCCTAACTTAAAATCATTGTAGATCTAACTATGCCTTGCATGAGCCTTTCAGAGTATTATGTTCTGACTATAATATACTTTTTCCTGTAATATCAAATCTTGACTCTCTGCCGCTCCTAAAACGACTAATACTTGCTTCATTGGCACAAGATTGATCTAACTATTACTTTTTTCCCCGGACCTTTTAAAAAAAAAAAAAAAAAAAAAAAACACCGCCCCCTCTGAAGGACCGTCTTATTTGGACTGCTCGCCGATACTTCGCATCCTTCGTCTTCACGTCCGCCACTCGGACCTTGCCGTCAGCGCCTACGTGCACCGCCACGATCCGCCCGATTATCCACTTCTGCGACGGAAGATTGTCCTCGGCGACGACGACGAGAGCTCCCACGTCGACGTTTGGAACCTCCTGGTGCCACTTGTTTTTCGCCTGGAGGCTCGAGACGTACTCCCGGGACCAACGCTGCCAAAACCTGTGCCTGAGACACGAGACACTGCGCCATCGTCGTAAGCAGGTTGGGCTGACTTGGTCCGGGAGCGCTGCTGAGGGTGGAGCTAGGAGGGGCCCGCCGATGCTGATCGCTCCGAGGGGCCTGGAGTTGAGCACGGCCTCCATGCTGATGAGGAGAGTTCCGAGCTCCTCCGCG
Organism: Drosophila fuyamai; assembly: GCA_018153365.1. Classification (NCBI taxonomy): domain Eukaryota; kingdom Metazoa; phylum Arthropoda; class Insecta; order Diptera; family Drosophilidae; genus Drosophila; species Drosophila fuyamai. The sequence continues at coordinate 930,968 of JAECXW010000540.1, forward strand.
GTCAGAATGTCTTCGCCGACCGTCCGAAGGAACAGGTGCTTTGCAGACTTCACACCTGCCTCCCATAGTCCGCCGAAGTGAGGTGCTCTGGGCGGTATGAACGCAAACTCGCATCCTTTTCTTAACGCGAATGTTGCGATACAGCCCCCCTGCTCCTCCAGACGGGCCCGGAACTCTCTCATGTGGCGATCGGCTCCGACGAAGTTCGTCGCGTTATCGCACCACACCTTCTCCGGAATCCCGCGTCGACTCACGAACCTTTGGAATGCCAACAAAAACGCATCAGTGGTGAGGTCAGACACTAACTCTAAGTGGACCGCTTTGGATACGATACGTTGTGTTAAATGGGCCACAAAAATCAACACCACAGATATTAGAAGGGCGGAGTGCTCGAAGTCTGTCTGATGGCAAGTTCTACATGATTTGCGTCAAGAGTTGCGGCTTGCACCGAAAGCAACGAATGCAAGAACTAACTGTTCAGCCAGCATGACAATTTGTAACGTGCAGGTAGGACACGTAAGTTTTAACAAACTGTGAGCCTTTCGACAACAAAAACGGGAATTTGGCTTCGTACGGGATAGGAGCGTTCAATAATCGACCCCCAACTCGCAGCAATGTCGAGGAACACCAATCTATTTTTTTGGAGAAAAAATTCGTTGCTACCGGTTTATTTTCCGAATTTTACCTATGTCGTCACTGAACTCGTGAGATTGGATCACTTCCACTATTTTCTCGAACGCAAAATTCAGTTCTCTTGGTGTAATACATTTTTCAAAGGGCTGCGACACTTTTTTACCCCTTTGAATATACCGTAAGACCCACACGAAAACCCTTAGAAGCCTTATGTGCGACGAAAAGGATTCTATTTTCTGAAGCACATAAATGGGCGCCAATGTTGATTTGCGTTTGATTTTGCTGTTAATAAAGATACTTTTAAACCTTCAGCGGTATTAGTTCGAACATAGATGCACGCTCCATATGCTCACATGGAAGCGTCAGAGAAACCATGTATTTCTGCCGGGACTTTGGCGTCTGTATGAACGAATCGCGATACCTTGATCTTGGGCAGCTGCAACAGCGTTCCCTTAAAAGCTTCCCAAGATGTCTGCAGTTGCATCGGCAGCGACTCGTCCGAGTCTAAATTTCGAAGCCACAGATCCTGCAACAACATTTTTACCCTAGTCACTAGAGGACACAATAGGCCTAGCAGATCGAACAGTCGGGCAGTCACCGATAGCATGTTTCGTTTTGTCGCACGAAGATCCAGGAAAGAGTCATCCAACCGAAATTGAAAGTAATCTTTACGCGGCAACCAAACCACACCAAGGGTTTTAGTTACGCCTGAGTCTGCCGATTGCGGCATGACAGCGCTTTCAGATGCGGACAACTCTGGGCAATTAGAAAACCACTTTGCCAATTCAAATCCTGCCTCTTGCAATACCTGAGAAACTTTGTCTCGAAGGCTTAGCAGGTCCTCAACGCATCTGGCGCCAGTCAACAAATCGTCAACATAAAAGTCATTCTGAATGACCTTAGCGGCCTTTGGACACGAACCCTGCGCGATCTCTCCAAGCCGCATTGAACACCGAATCGCCAGATAGGGTGCTGGCGAAGTTCCATAAGTCACGGTGTTTAGCTTGAAGATTTTTCAACCATTACTTGACGTCAACCATTACTTGACGATACATATTTTTTACGTCTGCTGCAAGCGCAAACTTGTGCAGTCTGAACCGAAGAAGGGTCGAATACAGCTCCTCTTGAATGGTGGGGCCAACCATCAAGATGTCATTCAACGCGACCTGCGTCGATGTACGGCTCGAGGCGTCGAATACCACTCTCAACTTTGTCGAGGTGCTTTGAGGTCGCAGCACGCATTGGTGCGGAATGAAATAGTGCGAACTGTCTGGAATTTTATTGTCAGTGGAAGACATGTGGCCCATGGCTTCATATTCTTCCATGAATTCCAGATACATCTTTTTTAAAGAAGGATCTTTGGATAATCTTCATTCAAGCGACAAAAATCTACGTTTCGCAACTTCATATGATGAACCAAGAGTGTTTGGGTCAGATTTGAACGGCAAACGAACCGAAAATCTTCCGGACGACAATCTTTGAGTTGCTGCTCAGGAGTATGGACCTTGGCCTTGGGCGGCAAGTCCTCCACAGACCAAAATTTCTGCAGGTTTGTGTCTCTTGACTCCAACACTTCCTCCTGGCAGCTGAGATGTACCAACTTTTCAGCATTTCTTATTTTTTCTGAGGCACATCTCCTTGACACTATCCAGCCGAGAACTGTTTTCTGCAAAATGGGAAACTCAGGCCCTTGCTTTATCTGGCCGACTGACAATAGTTCAAAGAACGAGTCTGCGCCTATAAGCATGTCTTTTTTTGGGGCTTGAAGAAGAATGGATCTGCCAATTGAATATTTTCAGGCAACCTCCAGACGCTGGTGTTCACCGTTTGATCCGGATGATAACCAGAAATATTTTTTAGTATGTAAAATTCGGACGACAATTGACTGCTACCCACTCGCGACTTGACTATCGTGTGTATTTTCTTGGTTGCTTGAGCATTAGTTCCACCAATGCCCCGCAAGCTCAAACACACGTCCTCTCTCTTAATCTGAAGTCTCTGAGCGAGCTCGTCGGTCACAAAATTTACTTGTGAACCAGAATCGAGCAACGCTCGAGCCAAAACTAATTCGCCACTTTTTGTTTGGACGCTCACGATGGCTGTGGCAAGAATAACTCTATCCGATGCAGTCGCATGCAAAACATGCGAAGTGGATGGAGTATTCTGCAAGAGCGTGGGCTGAGGAGGAGGTGGCAACGCGAGATTTGATGGCGAATAAATGTGCAGCAATGTGTGGTGTGAGGACTTACACACCCTGCATCTCTTCGATTTGCATCTTTTTACCGTGTGGCCCTTACGAAGGCAGTTAATGCACAAGGGAGCCTTTTTTGCGAAATCGGGATCGGCCGACTATATCCCAACTTCCTAACTTAACAAACACCAAAGTTATGGCATTTCCGATCAATCAGTTATACGGCAGCTATAGGATATAGGAAAGAAGGGTGTGTGCAAAGTTTCAATTCGATATCTTTAAAACTGAGAGACTAGTTCGCGTAGAAAAAAGCCAAATACTCAAATCGACAAACGAGTACGCTGGCGTAAAAACTTCAATCTTTCCAGTGGGACCAAAATTTCGAGAGTTCATCAGATTTAAGTGTGCTACGGTCGTACTGATAATCAGTTAGGTTTGTTGACAAGCAGTTAAAATTCAAATATCGTATTTGCGGGAAAGAGCCTTTAAAAGATATTATCAAATACCTTGGCAAGACAAGTATGCCGCTATACAAAGAAATAAAAAAAACAATTGCTTGCAATTAAACAGTTGCTTATTTTAATTTACTGATAATTATTTGCTAATTTAATGTTCATAGCTGCACTTTTATTGTGTTTTTTCGTAAGTTTTTGACATATAAAACATTTTGCTCTGACAAGAGGCTTCCCAGAAGTATTAATGTTATTTTGTCCTCACATGTAAACTCCTGCAATCGACTTTTGCGGGTTTTTTCGATTTTTCCCTCCATTTTTTAATATGTTCAGTAAGAAGCGCACGCCCAAAAGATTAAATTTTTTAATCTTTGCGCTAGGGTTCACATAAAGTTCATTTCCGCAGACTGGCAACGCTATGGAATTTTCTGGTACTTTTTTCGTCGATCAGGAGACCGACGTGAAAAAAAGGCCCGACGAAAAGTGAACGCCAGCTGTTTGCCTCTCGCTCTCTCCCATGACTGGCGTACGGTTTTCTAACTGCTAACGGCAAACGATTACGCTAGCGTAAAAACCTTAATCTTTGCAGTGTGACCAAAAGTTTGAGAGTTCATCAGATTTAAGCGTGCTACGGTCGTACTGTCAATCAGCTGGGTTTGTTGACAAGCAGTTAAAATTCAAATATCGTATTTGCGGGAAAGAGCCTTTAAAAGATATTATCGAATACCTTGGCAAGACAAGTCTGCCGCTGTACAAAGAAATTAAAAAACAATTCAATTTACATTTAATAGTTGCTTATATTAATTTACTAATAATTATTTGCTAATTTAAAGTTCATAGCTGCACTTTTATTGTGTTTTTCGTAAATTTTTGACATATGAAACATTTTGCTCTGACAGGAGGCACCCCAGAAGTATTAATGTTATTTTGTCCTCACATGTTAACTCCTGCAATCGACTTTTGCGGGTTTTTTGATTTTTTCCCTACATTTTTTAATATGTTCAGTGAGAAGCGCACGCCGAAAGATTAAATTTTTTAATCTTTGCGCTAGCGTTCACCCAAAGTTCATTTCCGCAGACTGGCAACGCTATGGAATTTTCTGGTATTTTTTTCGTCGAACAGGAGACCGACGTGAAAAAAAGGCCCGACGAAAAGTGAACGCCAGCTGTTTGCCTCTCGCTCTCTCTCATGACTGGCGTACGGTTTTCGTCGATCAGGATACTAGGCTTTAGGAACCGAAATTGGAACCGGAACCGCTAACAGATTTTTATAGGAACCGAAACCGGAATCGGAACCGGTATTCCAATCCCTGATTATAACCTATTTTAAATTAAAAATTTATAAATGATGTTATGTATAACATGGTAATGAATTGCAATACTTTAAATTTAACGAACTGGTCATATGATGATTCTTAAAAAAATATTATGAATGTATTTTTTCTATGTCGTAATAAATTTTGAGTCATTGTAATAACAAAGAAATCTTAATAAATAGTAGTTCAACAACAGCGAAGACAATTAAATGTACCAAAAATATTTATAAAGGCCCGAAAAGGGTTTTCTGCAGGATGTTTATCGGCTGTATTTTTTATAACGATCTGATAAAGGACCTCCATGGTTCAAAGTTTTAAACTTGTATTAATCTTTTCTGTTGTAGATGACCACGATCTCTTCGTCCATATAGGTCAATCTCATCTGCATGCATTTTTTTGGCGCATGAACTCTCTGATGCCAACCGACAGAATGGGGCTCCCAGTGATTCTGAGCAACTTTTAATGGAGCTGGAAAAATGGTTACCTATAACATGCTAATTTTATTTAATGTTAATTGGCAAGGGTTATCGAAAACATTTAATTCTGTAATTCCATCATTAGCAATCTGTTTCTAGCAAGTATTCTCTCATATAAATAAACAGTGGATTGGACTTCTTATTTTTCAGCCGATTTCAAAATTTGATTGACGGTAGAGGTTAGTTGGTTAATCTGATTTGGAATTTTGGTAATTATTTCATTTTGTCTATTGTTAGACTTAACTGCATCTCGATAAATCTGATTTTTTTCCCTGCCACGAGCTTTAGTACGAATCCTAGAAACTCTAAGCTTCTAGCTACTCTGGGATGAACGCTCAACGATTCTAACAAGTCCTGGAAGTGAGCATAATCTACCCTTAAAAGTTTCTTCATATGGGATAGCGCCATGTCGCAAATATTGTTTGTTTCCTCCACTACGCGCACATATTCTGAGAGGTCTAACGAATGCGAACTTCTCTCGCACTAGGATTCGATCATTAATGATGAGAAATGTTTTTCCTGCGAAAAATCAGTAATGAGAGTCGACGCCAAATATAGGAAGAGAAATAGTATAATTCCGAACGTTACAATTTTTTTTTTACAAAGAGGTCTTCTACCATCAATGAAAATAACTTAAAACGAAAAACTAGAAAATTCTTAGCTTTCAAATAAGTATGTCAAGTGACTTGGAATTTCCGTAAAAAATATAATGTTAACATAAATGACATTATTAGTATTTATTTATATAAATTAATATAGTATTAATATAGTATAGTATTATAGTATTTATTGTATAAAATTGTCCTTGTGGAGCACTAAGGGAAGGCTCTTAATAGGGACAGAGTGTGAGTTTATTCCTAGCCTTCTGTTGGATCTAATCATTAATTTTTCTGTGCTCGACAGTCAGGATTTCATTCTTTACTACTGCTGCAATTATATCTGTTTCCTGGGAACGATAGTGCTTGCGAGTTATTTTAGCCATGATTCTTTGTACGAGATGCTTATTGTATTTACCGCGTATAGATAGGGTCGTAACTTGGCTAATGCCGAAATTCTCTTAATTTGTGGCGAAGTTAACTTTCCTGTCCTTCAATGTCCTCAAAATAATTATGATTGGACGTCCTTCTTTGGATAAAACCTCGTCTCTGCCATAGGCATTAAATATTCCTAGATCTGTTTCTACTCACACTTCCATTTTCCCCTTTTCTGATGTCGGAAATGGGCCTAGCTATACATGCAAAGTCTTTAATAACACTTCTATATCAGAAAGATAGACCTTGGAATGACCTGACTTTAAATACATTTTTGAGCTTAGGGAATTCTTTGATTGCCTCGACTTTTTCTGGATCTGTTGTTACACCATGGTATTGCATGTGAAAGTAATGAATAAATCTGGACGACCGTAATAACGGACATATTCCATTGCATCTTGATCATATTCATGCAAGTTATCCAACCCAAGTACCCAGGCTCTTTACCCAATTTGTAAACAATTTCTAGCTGGGAACTTATTACTCAGCTTTCCCACTAAATCCAGAGTTCTTATTTATCTTCCCCACTCCAATCAGAATTCATTAATTCATTACCAATTGCGCCTCGGTCCTTCTACTGTAAACAATTCCGCCGCGGGCCTTCTTCCCAAATGTAAACATTAGCATCCGGTCAACATCCAGCGAGGCCCAAAATTGCAGAGTAATCTGTTTAATCGATTTATATACAATTCATTCCGACTCTCTTGAGTCCATCTCTTATCCAATTCTTAACGAGTCCCTAGATTCTCTTAAACCGAGGTTTGCTTATCAGATAATCAGCCCTTGATCAGGCAGTCCATTTTGGGATCCGTATAGATCGGTTGACAAATAGAGTATTGTGAGCAGTGTAAATTAATAAGTTCGATACTAAAAAAGTTGTGTAAACTAGTGAAGAAGAGTAAAAAATAAAATATTTTTTAACAAAATCGCTAAACGGTAATTTAACTAGCACTCAACGTGGGGCAGTGCTATTTAAAAAATTCCTGAATTGAATTTTAAAACAAAACAGTTTTCAGGAATTCGCGCCGCTCAAAAACCTAACCCATGACATAATAAATAGTGTTTGTATCGTAAAAATAGCTAATGGAGGAAATAAATATACGCAATAATCCTTCATTGTTTGCAACAACACGTTAATTAGTAATCGTAACAAAAAAAAACAAGTGAGAACGCTATAGTCGAGTGCCTCGACTATTAGATACCCGTTACTCATTTCAAATTATCAATTTGAATTCGGCGATCTCTTAGAGCTGGCAGCTTTACAGCACGAGCATCAGCACCAGCGCTGATTTAGCGCAGGCAGCTTTTGTCCTGCACCAACAGCTGTGTTTATGTTTATGTTTTTCAGTGCAATGCTTACATATGTACATACACAGATACGCCATTGTTTGACTCAGACCTCCAATTTGGCTAACTTGATTTGATTTGCATAGTTCTTGGTATAGTTCGGAATTGACAAATGAAAACCATCGCAATTTCCTTTAATAGAAATCCTTATCGAGAATTAACGTTGACTCTGTTGAGCACCTTGGCCAGCTGTTCCAAAGTCATCCGTTAAATGGCGCTATTTTATTGCGCCATCTACCACAAGACATTGGTACCACGGGCCATGAAAGGCGGAAATGTAGGCGCTAGCCAGGCTTAAGCGTTTAATGGGTTTTCGGGCGTTAGAGTGGGCGTGGCAAACTTTCATTAGGCCAATCGATAGGTATTGACGAAACAAATACATATCAATTAAAATGTTCATAATAGCATGAAAACTATTCTTTGAAATAAAATTACAGGCTTTGCAAATGATGCCTTAACTCATAATGGAACAGTATAGAATTTTGATGCCGTAATGGCAAGACTAGATTTACATATTTTCGAGCAGGACTTATGTGAAATAAGTCAGGGTAAACTTTCGATTATGGAATTTTATAATTTGGTTAATAAAAAATTAACTCTTTTAATTAATAAAACCATTATGACACATGGGAGGAATAAGACAATTACAACTGAACTTAATAAAAAACATAGAGAGACAACACTACGGCTGTTCATAACAGGCCTCAACGGCCGTATTTTAGATGTAATATTTTTAATGAATCCACCAAATTTACCGAACGCAATGGTAATAGTACATGAACTTGAGAGCAACAATTTAAGGGCCCAATGCGCGAACAATTTTATAACATCACAACGAAAGACTAATGAGTCAAACTTATGGGATTACCCTACATAATACGGAATGATAGAAAGCTAAATAAAAAACTTAAAGTTTTAATTGGCACAGGGGCTATATCAGAACGGGGATTTATAAAAATAAAAACAAATTTCCTATATATAAAGGAGTATCTACAGTTAATACTCAATAATTAAATATTATTACATAGTAACGGTATTTGATACGCGTTACACATTCTATGAAATATATGGGTTAAATTCAGATTTTCTAATAGGTTAGAACCTATTGAAAACGAGGACGGAAGCTAACTTTGGAAAGCCGAAGTTTTAATACCCTTGCCGACTTTGCCTAAGTTGCTAAAATTGAGAAAGTAGCGAAAGGAATAAGGTATACATTAATAAACTAGATTTGCATAATTTCATGTCAATAGCTTTAATACTATAAAAATGTCATATAAAAATAGAAAAAAAAGAAATATGTTTACTGCGGAAACGTCTCCTTCACTGTGTTACAAACTTCTGACCAAAATTATAATACCCAAATTATAACACCGAAAAAGGGGCAAAGAAGAAAAATTTATATATGATTACGACAGCCATCAACTTTCATTATCTGAAGAAAAAACCATTCTTCCATTAAAGGAATTTATTATAAAAAAATTCTTTGATGAAAAGGCCCAAATCAGAACTGACTCTGAAGAAGCAAATCAAAGCATAACAGGAGTCTCGATCATGCTTTCGTGGAGAGCAGACGTGTTTTTGCATTACTACGAAATTCTTTGTGCAGAGCCTATGGACAAGTCCACTTTCGTGGTAAAACTTACTGTTTTTGTGAGCTCAGTGGATGCAGTCGCGGTGTCAGTGATCTTTCATTCCGTTGGTTGTGCCTTTTCGCGAAAACAAGTGAAGTAGGAACTGATTGACAGACATTTGCAGCTTGTTGTAGTTGCAAATCACCCCTCTCAGATCATCTGAGATCATCAGATCAATTATATTTTTTATTTATAAAAAATAAAAAACAAATTCAAATTTTTCCTCGACTGGGGCTCGAACCGGGTTTTAGCTGGCGGTGGGGCGAGCGCCTTCCTCACTGGGCTACAACCGCCTCTTTGGAGCCTAAACAAAAGGGCGTAGTCTACTGGAAGTCGGTAAAGCAGTGTCAAGCAGTCAATAACTACTAATATGTCTAAACCAGACTTTAACATCGCAGCAACAGTGGCTGAGGCTCAAAGACAAATGACGGAAGCATTAAATTCCTCATTAAACGAATTTAGCTCTCTCTATGCTTCCACCTCTTCCAAAGCTCAACGACCTCAAGACCTTTCTTCCGATAAAACTATTGCAGACGACGAGGACTGTTGGACCCCACGTCCCAGCAATAACAAACGCCGTTTAGACTCAAAGTCTCCCGATGCTAATAGAAAAATTCAAAGGAATTCTAAAAGCCCAAAACCAACTGGATCTGTTAATCGGTTCTCGGAACTGTCAGACATGGACACTGAAAATGACTTTCCCCTCGCTTCTCTTGTTGTCAGCCCCAACAACTCCGATGGAGCCAATATTAACAACACAAGCAACATCAACGACAACGACAACCACGAGAACAACATCAGTAGCAGCAGCAATGGCAACAACAACACCACCAGCACTAGTAACAGCGGCAATCGTAATGCGAACCAGCTCACAGGCAACAAGGAAACCTCAAGGAATCAGAAACCACCCCCAATTGTAATCAAAAATTGCGAAAGCCTAAACGGACTTATCAGATCCACTGATAAGGTCGTCCACCCAACAAAATACTTCATAAAATACCACCCAGATAACTCAGACTCCGATGCGTACAGAGCCATTACTAAATCGCTCACCATAAAAAAGGTGCCATTTCATACCTGGCAGCTTAAAGAGGAAAGATCCTTCCGCATAGTCATCCGAGGTGTACATCACTCCATCCCGGATGAGGACATAAAGGAAAGTCTGACTTCGCTTGGACACAATGTGCGCTTTATTAACAGGCCTAGGAGCCGTTTTGACAAATCAAAGCTTGTCAACCTTGTTTTTGTCGAGTTAGAACCAGCCGCGAACAACAAAGAAGTTCATGAGCTTAAGATGCTCTGTCGTCAACGAGTTCAAGTTGAACTTCCTCACAAAAAGGACTATATCGTACAGTGTTTTCGATGCCAGTCCTTTAATCACACAAAAAAAAATAGTCATAAGGAATTTAATTGTGTCCGATGCGATTGAGGAATGCGAACGAGAAATTCACCCCGTTAAATGCGTAAACTGTGGAGGTAGTCACACAGCTAGTTACAAGGGCTGTATTGTTTACAAGCAAACAATAAGTCGTCGTAGAGGTGCTACAACCCATCGTAGCCTCCCACAACAACCAGCCGTTGTACGACCAACTGAGAAAAGAGGTGTTGCGGCATCGATTTCATACGCGAATGCCGCTAGGGGATCTGTACAACAACAAACCCAACAGGCTAGCCGACAGCAGTGGACAAACGATCAGCAGCATCAAAAGTTCCCTCCGCTAGGAAGTAGAAACCGGAAACTCCATCAGCAAAGCCAATATAACGGACTCAATCAATATCAGCAGCATCCAACGCAAGAAACTTCAAGCCGACTTGAAAATCCAGCAACCAAACAACAGCAGGACCAACAACAACAGTCAACGCAACAGCACCGAAATGTCAAAAATGATCGTCAATGGCAGCGACAAGAGCAAATGTTTATGCGATCCGATGAAAAGATGTCAGTCCTCGTGACTCTCATTACAGGCCTTATAACAAAAATGGCGCCAGGAACTGCACAAGCGATCTCTGGCCTTCTCCCAGCTCATCCAACCCAACTATGAGTCAAATTGGGCTCAAAATCGGTGTATGGAACGCCGACGGGCTGGCCAACAAGGCGCTGGAGCTAGAGCTCTTCGTGCGGAAACATCACATTGACATCATGTTGGTCAGCGAAACACATTTCTCCTCTCGGTCATATTACAAGATACAGGGGTATGACATTCACCAATCTAATCATCCGGCAGATCGCCATCGTGGAGGCTCTGCTATTATTATAAAGTCCTGTCTCCAATACCACCAGTTCGCAACAATGGAACATTAAAGTGCTCAATGGGTCCCAGTTAAAGTCAAAACGGACCACGGTGAAATTGTCATTGCGTCTATTTATTGCCCACCTAACTTTCTGCGTACCGCCGTTGACTTCAGAGTACTATTTGAGGAAGTTGGACCCAATTTCCTAATTGCTGGAGACTGGAATGCACACCATCGACTTTGGGGCTCTCGAAACTGCACAGCCAGCGGAAGAGCATTGGCTGACTGTATTTATAGTACTAATATCCAGGTCCTTGCAACCGGAGGGCCCAAGCATTACCCGTACAGTCAACGTACACCATCAGCAATCCACTTTGCCATATATGGAGGTATTCGCTCTGAGCTTGTCACCATATCAGAAAGCTTGGAACTAAGTTCTGACCACATCCCCTTGGTGATTGAACTAAGAACAGCTGCTCACAAGCTTTCCCGGAAAATACACATCCTTCCTCAAAACGCAAGCGTTTCGCAGTTCCAGGCAGCGGTTAATCAGCTTGTTAACCTCAACATGGTCCTAAACACCCCTGAAGATATTGACGACGCGACTGAGCTTTTTGTCCAAAATATCCACATCGCTGCTGACTCCTCAACCTGTAGGCAAGGTTCAACAAACCCATCGGATCCAACTCATGCCCTTTTAAAACCTGAGGTTCTGGATCTGGTGAGGTTGAAAAGAGCCTTGCGCCGCAGATTCATGCGGTCGAGAGATCGCGCCGAGGACGATCTCAAAAAGTTGTTGCACAAAACAAAAAATGACTATTTCGCTGATCTGTTACGTAATGCTGATCCTACAAAACCATATGGATTTAGCATCTGGAAAGCAGATAGAGTTATAAAAAGGCAGCCCCCTCGCAGCGTACTGACAACACTTGGTGCAGATCGGACTCCGAAATTGTTCTGGCTTTTGCTGACGAACTGGAAAATCGCTTTCAGCCATTTAAATTTTCGAAACGATATGACGTTGAAAACACACTGCAATTTCTCAATGCTGCCTCCCCAGAAGCAGAGCCTATTCGTCACATAAGTCCGGAAGAAGTTTGTTACCAAGTAAAGAAGCTGCACCTCAGTAAAGCCCAAGGATTTTACAGCAGGGTTGTCAAGGCTCTTCCAAAAAAGGGTATACTGTTTTTAGTTCTCCTGTTCAACTCCATGTTACGTGTCCAACACTTTCCCACACAATGGAAGTGTGCTGTGATATCGATGATACCGAAGCCAGGTAAGCCGGAGAACCTTGTTGTGTCCTACCGACCAATAAGCTTGCTGCCCACATTCTCTAAAATATTCTAGAGAATATTTCTTAGCAGAATGATAGCAGTAAGAAGGGTTCAGGATGCAATTCCAGACCACCAGTTCGGCTTCAGGAATCACCATGGAACCCCGGAGCAAGTGCACCGAGTTACTCAACATATTTTGGATGCCTTCGAAAATAGACAGTACAGCTCTGCTATCTTCTTGGACGTAAAGGAAGCTTTCGATAGAGTGTGGCACGATGGCTTGCTATTTAAGCTGAAGACTCTCTTGCCAACTGCGCAGCATCTCCTCCTTAAAACATATCTGCTGGATAGAAGCTTTATGGTTGAAGTGAGAGGCGAAAGATCATCTATCCGATGCTTACGAGCTGACGTACCACAAGGTAGTGTTTTGGGTCCTGTGCTGTACACCCTTTACACCTCTGACTTGCCAAATCCCAGAGTCCCGGGTACCCTCCTGGCAACGTATGCTGACGACACAGCCTTTATCGCAAACTTTCCGTGTTCAATCGAGGCGTTCTGAACTTCTTGGACCTGTACAGCGAGTGGACGAATAGAGGAGGAATATAAGTATTAACGGAAATAAATCGCAACATTGCAACTTCTCCTTAAGGCATCAAACCCTCCCTAGGGTTAAATTCCAAGACACGCTTATCCCACAATCCCCTCAGGCGCAGTATCTTGGATTGATCCTCGACAAGCGGCTCACATCGAGGCAACACACCGCCAAAATAGCAGCAACATGCCGTAGTAAGCTTAGGAAGCTTAATTGGATGCTTAGAGCAGCGTGTCATCTGAGCCTCAGAAATAAAATTCTGATCTACAAGGCAATTGTAGTCCCTTCCATGACATATTGCATGCAAATATGGGGTACGGCATCCGACTCAAACATCATGCGGGTACAAAGGCTGCAAAACCGAGCACTGCGAACCATTGTAAATGCGCCGTGGTATGTGAGAAATGAGGACATAACAAGAGACCTTCACATCCACACTGTGAGGGAACAAATAAATCATCACTCAAGTCGCTACAATGCACGCATTCGAGCCCACTCGAACCACCTAGCTGCTTCATTGGCAACCCCGATGCTCAGAAGAAGGCTAAAGAGAAGGCATCAAGCAGACCTATGGATAGGAGGGCGGCAAAGAACGAGAGTCCTTACCCAATAAATAAAATATTATAGTGATCGTCACCAAAATCTCCTGTTAATCTTTTAAAGTCAAAAACATTTTGATATTTATCGCTGCTGTTATGTTTTCCCATGTTATGATTGTTACTCTCTCTAGTCAATACGTTTTATAGCCATTTAATTAGCTGATTATCGTATAAATAAAATATATGTTATATTAAAAAAAAAAAACCGAATTTTTCACACGAATGCAAAAAGTTGAAAGATGGGCCAAAACACAATTTATGACACGCCACAGATTAACTTTCAACTTTTAGCACTCTATACCTGGTGTGACGATACACATCCGTCGGCAACTTCCCTCTTCGAATTCATATGACTTCCTTCGTATGCAGCAATTGGCGACAAGCAGCGGCAACAACAACTTCTGGTTCAGTTCACTGCAGAGGTCAAAATTGTCCAGCGGCAGCAACGACGAATTAGTAGGCAGGAACTGGCGACAAGCAGCGGCAACAACAACTTCACTATATTAAAAGCCGGCACGATTTATTTGTTTTTAATTTTGTTTGCTTCACCACAAAAAATAACACTCGAGTTCCACTGCAAATCACGTCGGGGGCACCATAAAAAAACTTTAATACTGTTTTGTATTGATAAACGCGAACTTATGATTGCAGGGAAAATTTATATTTTGGCGACGAAGCGACGATAGGGAGTTTGCTTGATGACATTTAACAACTGACTTTAATTTCAATATAAATCGCTTAAGCCTAACTTAACGAAGGGGGCGAGAGGCGGGGCGAATTCGCGAGAGCGATTAAATATTTATTGCGCTCCCGCTCCCGCCATACACTATTCAACAAATATTAAAAAAAAAACGCAAAGTGCGCGATCAGAAACGTTATGACTTTTTATGGGGGTACTCCTACGTTTATCAGTTACTCCCTTGACAATACGCCACTCGACCATATATTCGGACGTTGATGCACTAAGATCAGCGCAAACAAGTGGCCCTTACGACACCAAGCAGTGCTTGTTACGCGCGGAGCCTTATAGGCGTAAAAACGAGATCGCGAGAAGTTAAAAAGCACAATGTAGAAGCGGACAGACTAAGATTAGAAATACGTACGAGACTAAATACTAATACTAATTTTGTGCTAAGTAAGATAAAATTAATGCTTTTAAGCTTGGCAAAGAGTCGGTAGTAGAAATAATGTGGTATAGTCTATTATAGTCGTTACACAGTACTCTAAACGGTTCATGCATATCAAAGTTAGATCTACAAATATTTAATGTAAGAGGAACATAGTTCCTGGTAATTCTATTAGGCACGGAGAAGCTTATGCGACCCAGTAACTCGGGACTCTCCACATCCCCGTGAATAAGTTTATAGATAAAAGTTGTGCCAAGCATCGTTCTACGGTTTACTAATGATGGTAGATTAATTAGGAGGAGTCTACTAGAGTAGGATGGTAAAATAAGGCTTGCATTCCAGTTAAGGCCCCGTAGAGCAAATAATAAAAAGTTCTTTTGCACAGACTCTATCCGGTCTATATGTACACCATACTGAGGACTCCAAACTGCTGAACAGTACTCAAGGATTGGACGGACTAGTGAAATGAACAGAGTCTTTGTAACATAGGGATCATCGAATTCCTTTGACCACCTTTTTATAAATCCAAGTACTCCCCTGGCTTTATTTACTATAGAAGTAATATGGTCACAAAACATAAGTTTTGGGTCAAGGAGGACGCCAAGGTCATCAACTTGCGTAATTCTAGACAACGCACAACCACCCAGCGTATACGTTGCGTATTGTGGGTTCACCCGAAAAAATGTCATTACTTTGCACTTAGCGCTATTTAAATCCAAAAGATTTTCACAACACCATGTTTGAAAAGCATTTAGGTCAGATTGTAAGTCGGAACTGCTAGAAATTTCGTTATATTGCAGGCATAACTTAACGTCATCTGCGTACATAAGGACACGCGACTTTGTCAAGACTAGAGGGAGATCGTTTATAAATAAAGTAAAAAGAAGTGGGCCAAGGTGGCTTCCTTGTGGGACCCCTGAAGTAACTCGGATCAAATCCGAGATCGAGTTTTTAAAAAGCACTCGTTGAGTCCTACCACTCAGATAACTTGAGATCCATGTTAGAAGATCACATGGAAACCCTAATAAGTCTAGCTTTAATACAAGAAGCGAGTGATTTACTGAATCAAACGCTTTACTAAAATCAGTGTAAACTACATCAGTCTGCATGTTCTTTCTAAAGCCATTTATTACAAAAGACGTTAGCTCCAAGAGGTTTGTCGTCGTAGATCTTCGCCTTATAAATCCATGTTGACATGGAGATATAATCGATCTACAAAGATGCTGCAAATGGGGTGTAATAGTATTTTCGAAAAGCTTTGGGATGGCGGATAATTTGGATATGCCTCTGTAATTACTTGTATTGCATTTATTTCCTTTCTTATGAAGGGGAATGACAAATGACTCCTTCCAAATAAGTGGGAAATGAGATGTTTTTAAAGACAAAGTAAACAATTTGTACAGAGGTCTACACAGAGTTTCAGCACAGTATTTAAGCACGCAGCCTGGAACTCCGTCCGGACCCGGTGAATAGACTGGCTTAACTTTATGGAGATCCAAAAGAAGGGAGCTTTCGCTTAATCTCGGACAAAAAATCAAGTTTGACTTGGGTATGGCATTTGAATAAGACGGATTTGGACGGGATGAAACAGAATATGTTGTCTGGAAGAACTGGGCAAATAGATAGGCAATTTCCTGATCAGAGTTTGCCGTAGAGTTTTCAAATGATAGTGATGAAGGGTAACAGGCTGATTTACGCTTAGTGTTAACAAAATTATAAAACTTTTTTGGATCTTGTGAAAATTGGACCCTACAACGAGTCAAATAGCTTTTATAACACCGGGCGTTAAGCACGATAAAATTTGACCGTGCCCTTAGGTACCGAGAGAAGGCAGATTGTGAACCGCACATTTTAAATTTATTGAAAAGTCTGGACTTTATATTTTTTAGGTGTGACAACTCTTTATTAAACCACGGAGGTTTATTTGAAATTGACGGATAGTATAACGGAACACACAGATAAAAGAAGGAATTCAATGCATTATAAAAGATATTAACGGCCTTAGCCACGTCAGTGCATGAATAAAATTCGGACCAGTCATAGCCGGATATAAAAGTATTTAAAAGATGAAAGTTTGCCTTACGAAAGCAGCGGATTCGTTTAACCGTCTTTTCGGATTTTTTATTCAGCTCTGTTCTTACGTCTACAGTCAGTTCTAGAGTTGGATGATAGGGATCTTCCGGTTGTGTAAGTGTTCCCGTTCTTGATAGGCAAACGCCTTCTGAATTTGAAACAAAACACAAGTCCAGTAAATGCCCTAATGAGTTCTTAACATGGTTCACTTGGGATAGCGCAAGCAAGCCGTCAATAAAGTCATGCTGCGCTAAAGGAAGCAACATATTAGAGTTTTCGTCAGGGGACCATGTCGCACTAGGTATATTAAAATCACCCAATACTATTAACTGGTCTTGATTTGACAGTTTTTTGAAAATTGACTGAATACAGGAAAGGTGATTTGCGTAAATAGGGAACTCAGATGATGGTGGGATATATGAACAAGTAATGTATACAAAACTACCGGGAAACGATAATTTTATACCTAGGAATTCGATGTCATAAAATTCGTCGAAAGTTAGTAATTCAGAGGAAAAGGTGGAGTCGACAGCAATCAGGACTCCACCTCCCCGTCTGGACTGACGATCAAGCCTATAAATAGTGTACTTACCCGGGAGAATTTCGGAGCTAAGAATATCCGTCCTTAACCAGGTCTCTGTACAAACCATAATATTATATGGGAAAGAAAAACTACATATCCGAATACAATTTAGTCAGCTTACTAAGTAAGCCTCTTGTATTCTGATAGCAAAGAAGAAAAGAGGAGGCTAGTTTTTTGGGACAGAAGAGGATGTGGAGGGGGCTGGGGATGGTTCTTTACTGGTATTTTCCATTTCCACTGAACTATTCTTTTTTCTCTTAGCTTCGTACTCTTTTACAAATATGCCCTCGGGCCAGAAACTGGTGGAACACACAGATGCAAAAAGAGCACAAGGAATACCAATCTTAAATGATGATACTTTCCTAGCATAAGAAAATTTAAATTGTTCGACCTTCAAATCATCAACTTGGACTTTGTTACGGATATAAGCCGTAATATCCAGTGATGAGAGGTCTGGGGCGAGCCGTGAAACAAATACATGTTTTAGCTGGGGCACCCGAACACAAGTAACCGTTTTTGGTACAACACATGCAACCCTTTTTGGTACTACAGAATTTGTACCTGTACTACCAGTGATCCGGACGTTAAGTCTACATGAGGTGTTGGGGCCACTACTGTATTTTGATCGGACAGAGCGGAAGTACATAGCGGAGCCACATCGATTCCGGCGACTTCGGATACCGAATCACTTTTTGCCCCCGATCTTAGTACCATTTGAGTGGCGCCTAAGATTGGCAGCTGAGCTGGAATCGAATCGCGGGCAGTAGGTTGCACGGCACCTGCCATAGAATGCCCACCGACCGCGACTTTTTTGCGCTTTGGGGAATCGGGCTCAGCTAGCATGCGACTAGTGAGCTGCGATTCAAGCGCCACGAGCAGGTCCGTATTTTTACGGCAGTTCCGGATTAATTCCGTAACACTGCTTTTCGTGAGCCGCCTAATAGTTATTGCCTGGTTCTCATATACAATGCATTCATCGCAGTAGTAGCGAGGGCCACTCCTCTTATCGATGGCATCACGAACCAGGCCAGAATAACCAAGACACTTTGCGTGATAAATTTTATCACATGTATGGCAGGGAATACTTTGCTGTCCAGCCGAGATAACTTTCTTACAATTTTTTAATGAACAGAAAGCCATTTTCGCTGACCACGGACCACTGTGCACTATAGCGGACAAAAAAATCGAAAGCGCTCAAGAACTTTTTAATGAGAGATAGATCAGAGCGACAGAGCGGGAGCGAAACACCGAATAACTTTGATGTTAGGGACCACGAAACGAAATAGAAAACGAAAAGAGAGAGAGAGCGGGAATATTAACCGATTAACTCCGGTATAAAACACCTCAGAGAGAGTGCGTTGGAGTGCGTGCCGTTCCAACAGCGCTCAACGACGAAGAGAAAGACTGAAAAGAGGGGCAATGGAAAACAATAACAACAAACCAGCACCGAATTAAATTATGATAAAAATGTTTATTAAACACAAGTTAATCACGATGCACTCGCGAAGCGAACGGAAAGTTGTTAGAAAACACTTAAAGGTGTAGAAACGTTAAAGAGATTTAAGTAAACCCCGGTGGTTTCAATAAGAAAAATGAAAATTCGGAGCGCAAAACAAAAACACGACCGTTCTCTGTGAAGACGCACTATATATATTCAGTTAACGATTTAGGTGTTCTTCTTCTGGACCCTAAACATAAATTTGACTGCCACATAATGTCCACTGTTAACAAAGCCATGAGTGTTCTTGGGTTTATAAAGCGTTGGTCAAAAGAATTTGATGACCCTTATGCGACCAAATTATTATTTACCTCCCTTGTCCGTCCTATTTTGGAATATTGTTCGTCGGTTTAGAGTCCACAATATCAAGTGCACGTTGACCGTAATTGGGGCACCAATGCACCACATATGTTTAAGAGCTAAATATTCATATCTGCATCCATATTGAGTAAAAGAAAGTAGCTTTAATTATTGAGAATAACCAAATATTCATTTAAATGTAATTCATTTATGACTTTGCTAATTAAGAATAGTAAAAACGAAACTAACTGGCATAACTAACCAAATTTTTAAGTTGACATCAGAGATATCAACAAATTGCACATTCAATAGAAAGATTCCGAGATAGGCAAACTAAAATAATAATATTGTTGCTCACATACGGTTATACACTAAAATACACGCAAAGAAATTTTTCTATTAATTGGGCAATAAGCTCTTTGCTCTTTCTTTCACATAAAAACACAACTCGCGGAAAATTTTCTTGATACGACCAAATTGAAAGTTTCCTCGTTAATTTCTTCTTTTGCGCACTTGCTACACTCTTTTCTCTCTGTCTATCTATCTATCTTGCGATCTCCCGCTCTTATGTTTCCTAACATCGCGTGGCATAAACCTGTAAAAAAAACAATTTGAATGGTATATTTTTACTACACTATCAAAAACCAGGCCAAATAGATTTTCGCCAAAAAAACGTCTTTTGAGTATTCTGGCAGCAATAACTGTAAAGAGCACTTAAATTGGATAATAGATCGACTTTCTGCTTAGCTTTTTGTTTAGAAGATAGCTAGAGCTTTGGTGAGACCATCAAATGAATCGTTAAAGCGTAAGAAACAACTTTGCCGAAGAAATTTTTGATACTCAGTATAGAAGTGCCATTTTTCGACGTTTGAAGAGATTTTTGCCAAAACTGTTATATTAGAATGCGTTTTAAAACAAGAGAGAATATATATATATAGTCGAGTGCCTCGACTATTAGATACCCGTTACTCAGCTGAATCGGTACCCAGGGAACACCTCCATTTTGGCTAACTTGATTTGATTTGCATAGTTCTTGGGATATAGTTCGGTATTGACAAATGAAAACCATCGCAATTTCCTTTAATAGAAATCCTTATCGAAAATTAACGTTGACTCTGTTGAGCACCTTGGCCAGCTGTTCCAAAGTCATCCGTAAGATGGCGCTATTGTATTGCGGAAATGTAGGCGCTACTTTTATTAGGCCAATCGATAGGTATTGACGAAACAAATACATATCAATTAAAATTTTCATAATAGCATCAAAACTGTGGCCACAGCTTGTGGCTTGTGAGCGTCAGATGGGGACAGACGGGCAGACGGACAGACAGACAGACGGATATGGCTAGATTGCCTCGGCTAGTGATCCTGAACAAGAATATATATACTTTATAGGGTCGGAAACGCTTCCTTCTACCTGTTACATACTTTTGCACGAATACAATATACTCTTTTACTCTACGAGTAACGGGTATAAATGGTAAAAAGCATTAAATCTAAGCGGTCAAATTTTTTAAACATTTATAATGTCTTAAACTAAATCACGGATTCGATTGGTTAAACGGTTTAGCGTCCAGAATTTTGGAAAGGAAAATTGACCTTTTTTCCAATTGGAAGCGATTGGGGCCACTTGGGGAGCCCCAATAAGTCTTAGCAAATCAGTTTAAGGTTATTAGAATGTAATACAAATGCATATTAATATTGTTAACCAGTGGTTTTGGCTCTGCGTGCGTTCCCAGTTTTCTTACTGATATCTTTATATATAGAGATAACAATTTTCTCCGTTTCTGCCCAATTTACGGCAACACTACATGGTAAGTTGCTTGAAGCTTGGGCGAGAACAACCACCATCAAGCTGCTGTGAAGCAGTTAGTTTTGTAAAATATTGATGGAACTTAAATATAGTATTAGCTTAAGCACTTTTTCGGATTCATTAACAGTAATTTGCCAAAATGTAACAGAAAGGTCGCTTTAAATAAAATCATGCAAGCAAGCAATGGCTTGCATCCTCGTTAAAAATTGAGTATTTTAAAAATGATATTTCACGCGAAAAGCCTGGTCGCAAAAGCTTGACGTATTTTGGGGCAGGACCAAGGTTAAAGCGAAAATTAGCATCTGAACTGGACAATTAATCAGAAAATGCAATGCCACTGTTGATGCATGCGCCTTCTGTATCGGCAAAATAAATGAAAACGGTCGACTCTTCGCTTTCCTTGCAAAAAACATTGAAAAACGTAAACATAGCTGGCAAAGCGAACCAATTTAATGATATTCCACGCGCAAAGCTTGGGCGCAAGCGCTTGAAGTATAGTAAGGCAGGACCAAGATTTAAGAGAAAATAAGCATCTAAACTGGCCAATAAAACAGAACATTCAATAACACTGTTGGTGCCTGCGGCTTCTGTATCGGCAAAGAAAATAAAAACGGTCGACACTTCCCTTTTACTGCAAAAATCATTAAAAGCTGGCATAAGAACTAAGATGAGCAGAATAAGATCCCGAAAAGAAGACATGAAAAGGCTTTAGTGTTTTTAATAGAAAATAATCTTATAAAACAACAATAAATTAATATAATGATTTGAACAATGATTACGTAATTATTTCAAAGGTATTTTTTTATTTAAAGAATTTATTCAAAAATTTATTTCACCCCAATTATTCCGGTAATAAGTACCGAATGCAACCCTATAATTAAGTCGATATAAATATTCTACCATTCGCATATCGAAAAACATCTTCTTGTTGTGATGGTATATGATTCTATTTAAAAAGTTTGCCTGTAACATGTGCAGGGCTGCCAGTTTAGCTATTAATTGCTAGATCTAGCATTTTTTAAAAAAATTGCAACTTTTTTTCGATTTGCTATTAGCAACAAATTTAGCAACTTAAAATTTATTTTTTTTAGCAATTTTAGCAACTTTATTACAAAACTAGACATTTTTTATTTTTCTTCATAATTTATAACCTTTTTTATACCTTTTCCAATTTACTGAACCATTTACTATGAAAAATGGTTCACAAAGATTTCGTAACTAGTTTTTAATTCAGTGGTTCAATCATATGCGTTTGATCACTTTTGTGCTGTTTTGTGTCGGTTAAGATGCCTAAAATTTATAAACAACATTGTCGGGATGCCTGGCGACGAGTTTAAGGGAAGTATTCGGATTCAAGTGAAGTTGACTAATTGGATAGTATTATAGGAATTCTGTAATTAAGTTATATATACTATGATAATATTATGAAATTATTTTCCTTTTAATTTTAATTTTCTTTTGTATTTTTAGTTTCATATTTTTATTTTTAATGTTGGTTTTCATTAAATATAAATATATATCATATTATCATATTCATTAAGACAAAGAAAACTAGTTATTTATTTGTATTTTAAATTTCTATCTATCCTTAAATATATCCATAATTAGCTTAAGAGATAAATGTTTTTGATATATCATTTTTTTGGGCTATTTTCAAAGAAATTTTAGCAAATTCTAGCAACGTTTTTTTTCAAAATCTAACAATTCTTGGCAGCACTGAATATGTGTGCCCAGCTGTTTCCCAAACAGAAACAAAACTATGTCCTTCATGAATGCTTCAAAGGTATGTACGATATATTAAATCTATGCAATTAATTTTCTAATGCCTGTGCATTAACAGTGTTGTAAAAATGTAAAAAACAAAGTATTAGCGAAATAATGTTACTTCAAACACTTGCTTTGCATTTTGGTGGTCATATTAGAGATATTAAGATACTTTTATTTTGCGACAAGCAGCGGCAACAACAACTTCACTATATTAAAAGCCGGCGCGATTTATTTGTTTTTAATTTTGTTTGCTTCACCACAAAAAAATAACACTCGAGTTCCACTGCAAATCACGTCGGGGGCACCATGAAAAAACTTTAATACTGTTTTGTATTGATAAACGCGAACTTATGATTGCAGGGAAAATTTATATTTTGGCGACGAAGCGACGATAGGGAGTTTGCTTGATGAGATTTAACAACTGACTTTAATTTCAATATAAAACGCTTAAGCCTAATTTAACGAAGGTGGCGAGAGGCGGGGCGAATTCGCGAGAGCGATTAAATCTTTATTGCGCTCCCGCCCCCGCCATACACTATTCAACAAATATTAAAAAAAAAACGCAACGTGCGCGATCAGAAACGTTATGACTTTTTATGGGGGTACTCCTACGTTTATCAGTTACTCCCTTGACAATACGCCACTCGACCATATATATTCAGTTAACGATTTAGGTGTTCTTCTTCTGGACCCTAAACATAAATTTGACTGCCACATAATGTCCACTGTTAACAAAGCCATGAGTGTTCTTGGGTTTATAAAGCGTTGGTCAAAAGAATTTGATGACCCTTATGCGACCAAATTATTATTTACCTCCCTTGTCCGTCCTATTTTGGAATATTGTTCGTCGGTTTGGAGTCCACAATATCAAGTGCACGTTGACCGTAATTGGGGCACCAATGCACCACATATGTTTAAGAGCTAAATATTCATATCTGCATCCATATTGAGTAAAAGAAAGTAGCTTTAATTATTGAGAATAACCAAATATTCATTTAAATGTAATTCATTTATGACTTTGCTAATTAAGAATAGAAAAAAACGAAACTAACTGGCATAACTAACCAAATTTTTAAGTTGACATCAGAGATATCAACAAATTTGCACATTCAATAGAAAAATTCCGAGATAGGCAAACTAAAATAATAATATTGTTGCTCACATACGGTTATACACCAAAATACACGCAAAGAAAAATTGGGCAATAAGCTCTTTGCTCTTTCTTTCACATAAAAACACAACTCGCGGAAAATTTTCTTGATACGACCAAATTGAAAGTTTCCTCGTTAATTTCTTCTTTTGCGCACTTGCTACACTCTTTTCTCTCTGTCTATCTATCTATCTTGCGATCTCCCGCTCTTATGTTTCCTAACATCGCGTGGCATAAACCTGTAAAAAAAACAATTTGAATGGTATATTTTTACTACACTATCAAAAACCAGGCCAAATAGATTTTCGCCAAAAAAACGTCTTTTGAGTATTCTGGCAGCAATAACTGTAAAGAGCACTTAAATTGGATAATAGATCGACTTTCTGCTTAGCTTTTTGTTTAGAAGATAGCTAGAGCTTTGGTGAGACCATCAAATGAATCGTTAAAGCGTAAGAAACAACTTTGCCGAAGAAATTTTTGATACTCAGTATAGAAGTGCCATTTTTCGACGTTTGAAGAGATTTTTGCCAAAACTGTTATATTAGAATGCGTTTTAAAACAAGAGAGAATATATATATATATAGTCGAGTGCCTCGACTATTAGATACCCGTTACTCAGCTGAATCGGTACCCAGGGAACACCTCCATTTTGGCTAACTTGATTTGATTTGCATAGGTCTTGGGATATAGTTCGGTATTGACAAATGAAAACCATCGCAATTTCCTTTAATAGAAATCCTTATCGAAAATTAACGTTGACTCTGTTGAGCACCTTGGCCAGCTGTTCCAAAGTCATCCGTAAGATGGCGCTATTGTATTGCGGAAATGTAGGCGCTACTTTTATTAGGCCAATCGATAGGTATTGACGAAACTAATACATATCAATTAAAATTTTCATAATAGCATCAAAACTGTGGCCACAGCTTGTGGCTTGTGAGCGTCAGATGGGGCGTGGAACCATTTTGAAACAAACTTGCGCTGCGTAGAAGCTCCTAAAATCTACATGCAAAATGCCAATCTTCTAGCTTTTATAGTTTCCGAGATCTCAGCGTTCATACGGACAGACAGACAGACAGACGGACAGACAGACAGACGGATATGTCTAGATTGCCTCGGTTAGTGATCCTAACAAGAATATATATACTTTATAGGGTCGGAAACGCTTCCTTATACCTGTTAAATACTTTTGCACGAATACAATATACTCTTTTACTCTACGAGTAACGGGTATAAATAGTAAAAAGCATTAAATCTAAGTGGTCAAATTTTTTAAACATTTATAATGTCTTAAACTAAATCACGGATTCGATTGGTTAAACGGTTTAGCGTCCAGAAATTTTGAAAGGAAAATTGACCTTTTTTCCAATTGGAAGCGATTGGGGCCACTTGGGAAGCCCCAATAAGTCTTAGCAAATCAGTTTAAAGTTATTAGAATGTAATACAAATGCATATTAATATTGTTAACCAGTGGTTTTGGCTCTGCGTGCGTTCCCAGTTTTCTTACTGATAGCTTTATATATAGAGATAACAATTTTCTCCGTTTCTGCCCAATTTACGGCAACACTACATGGTAAGTTGCTTGAAGCTTGGGCGAGAACAACCACCATCAAGCTGCTGTGAAGCAGTTAGTTTTGTAAAATATTGATGGAACTTAAATTTAGTATTAGCTTAAGCACTTTTTCGGATTCATTAACAGTAATTTGCCAAAATGTAACAGAAAGGTCGCTTTAAATAAAATCATGCAAGCAAGCAATGGCTTGCATCCTCGTTAAAAATTGAGTATTTTAAAAATGATATTTCACGCGAAAAGCCTGGTCGCAAAAGCTTGACGTATTTTGGGGCAGGACCAAGGTTAAAGCGAAAATTAGCATCTGAACTGGACAATTAATCAGAAAATGCAATGCCACTGTTGATGCATGCGCCTTCTGTATCGGCAAAATAAATGAAAACGGTCGACTCTTCGCTTTCCTTGCAAAAAACATTGAAAAACGTAAACATAGCTGGCAAAGCGAACGTATAGTAAGGCAGGACCAAGATTTAAGAGAAAATAAGCATCTAAACTGGCCAATAAAACAGAACATTCAATAACACTGTTGGTGCCTGCGGCTTCTGTATCGGCAAAAAAAATAAAAACGGTCGACACTTCCCTTTTACTGCAAAAATCATTAAAAGCTGGCATAAGAACTAAGATGAGCAGAATAAGATCCCGAAAAGAAGACATGAAAAGGCTTTAGTGTTTTTAATAGAAAATAATCTTATAAAACAACAATAAATTAATATAATGATTTGAACAATGATTACGTAATTATTTCAACGGTATTTTTTTATTTAAAGAATTTATTCAAAAATTTATTTCGCCCCAATTATTCCGGTAATAAGTACCGAATGCAACCCTATAATTAAGTCGATATAAATATTCTACCATTCGCATATCGAAAAACATCTTCTTGTTGTGATGGTATATGATTCTATATAAAAAGTTTGCCTGTAACATGTGCAGGGCTGCCAGTTTAGCTATTAATTGCTAGATCTAGCATTTTTAAAAAAAAATTGCAACTTTTTTTCGATTTGCTATTAGCAACAAATTTAGCAACTTAAAATTTTTTTTTTTTAGCAATTTTAGCAACTTTATTACAAAACTGGACTTTTTTTTATTTTTCTTCATAATTTTTAACCTTTTTTATACCTTTTCCAATTTACTGAACCATTTACTATGAAAAATGGTTCACAAAGATTTCGTAACTAGTTTTTAATTCAGTGGTTCAATCATATGCGTTTGATCACTTTTGTGCTGTTTTGTGTCGGTTAAGATGCCTAAAATTTATAAACAACATTGTCGGGATGCCTGGCGACGAGTTTAAGGGAAGTATTCGGATTCAAGTGAAGTTGACTAATTGGATAGTATTATAGGAATTCTGTAATTAAGTTATATATAATATGATAATATTATGAAATTATGTTCCTTTTAATTTTAATTTTCTTTTGTATTTTTAGTTTCATATTTTTATTTTTAATGTTGGTTTTCATTAAATATAAATATATATCATATTATCATATTCATTAAGACAAAGAAAACTAGTTATTTATTTGTATTTTAAATTTCTATCTATCCTTAAATATATCCATAATTAGCTTAAGAGATAAATGTTTTTGATATATCATTATTTTGGGCTATTTTCAAAGAAATTTTAGCAAATTCTAGCAACGTTTTTTTTCAAAATCTAACAATTCTTGGCAGCACTGAATATGTGTGCCCAGCTGTTTCCCAAACAGAAACAAAACTATGTCCTTCATGAATGCTTCAAAGGTATGTACGATATATTAAATCTATGCAATTAATTTTCTAATGCCTGTGCATTAACAGTGTTGTAAAAATGTAAAAAACAAAGTATTAGCGAAATAATGTTACTTCAAACACTTGCTTTGCATTTTGGTGGTCATATTAGAGATATTAAGATACTTTTATTTTGCGACAAGCAGCGGCAACAACAACTTCACTATATTAAAAGCCGGCGCGATTTATTTGTTTTTAATTTTGTTTGCTTCACCACAAAAAATAACACTCGAGTTCCACTGCAAATCACGTCGGGGGCACCATGAAAAAACTTTAATACTGTTTTGTATTGATAAACGCGAACTTATGATTGCAGGGAAAATTTATATTTTGGCGACGAAGCGACGATAGGGAGTTTGCTTGATGAGATTTAACAACTGACTTTAATTTCAATATAAAACGCTTAAGCCTAACTTAACGAAGGTGGCGAGAGGCGGGGCGAATTCGCGAGAGCGATTAAATCTTTATTGCGCTCCCGCTCCCGCCATACACTATTCAACAAATATTAAAAAAAAAACGCAACGTGCGCGATCAGAAACGTTATCACTTTTTATGGGGGTACTCCTACGTTTATCAGTTACTCCCTTGACAATACGCCACTCGACCATATATATTCAGTTAACGATTTAGGTGTTCTTCTTCTGGACCCTAAACATAAATTTGACTGCCACATAATGTCCACTGTTAACAAAGCCATGAGTGTTCTTGGGTTTATAAAGCGTTGGTCAAAAGAATTTGATGACCCTTATGCGACCAAATTATTATTTACCTCCCTTGTCCGTCCTATTTTGGAATATTGTTCGTCGGTTTGGAGTCCACAATATCAAGTGCACGTTGACCGTAATTGGGGCACCAATGCACCACATATGTTTAAGAGCTAAATATTCATATCTGCATCCATATTGAGTAAAAGAAAGTAGCTTTAATTATTGAGAATAACCAAATATTCATTTAAATGTAATTCATTTATGACTTTGCTAATTAAGAATAGAAAAAAACGAAACTAACTGGCATAACTAACCAAATTTTTAAGTTGACATCAGAGATATCAACAAATTTGCACATTCAATAGAAAAATTCCGAGATAGGCAAACTAAAATAATAATATTGTTGCTCACATACGGTTATACACCAAAATACACGCAAAGAAAAATTGGGCAATAAGCTCTTTGCTCTTTCTTTCACATAAAAACACAAATCGCGGAAAATTTTCTTGATACGACCAAATTGAAAGTTTCCTCGTTAATTTCTTCTTTTGCGCACTTGCTACACTCTTTTCTCTCTGTCTATCTATCTATCTTGCGATCTCCCGCTCTTATGTTTCCTAACATCGCGTGGCATAAACCTGTAAAAAAAACAATTTGAATGGTATATTTTTACTACACTATCAAAAACCAGGCCAAATAGATTTTCGCCAAAAAAACGTCTTTTGAGTATTCTGGCAGCAATAACTGTAAAGAGCACTTAAATTGGATAATAGATCGACTTTCTGCTTAGCTTTTTGTTTAGAAGATAGCTAGAGCTTTGGTGAGACCATCAAATGAATCGTTAAAGCGTAAGAAACAACTTTGCCGAAGAAATTTTTGATACTCAGTATAGAAGTGCCATTTTTCGACGTTTGAAGAGATTTTTGCCAAAACTGTTATATTAGAATGCGTTTTAAAACAAGAGAGAATATATATATATAGTCGAGTGCCTCGACTATTAGATACCCGTTACTCAGCTGAATCGGTACCCAGGGAACACCTCCATTTTGGCTAACTTGATTTGATTTGCATAGGTCTTGGGATATAGTTCGGTATTGACAAATGAAAACCATCGCAATTTCCTTTAATAGAAATCCTTATCGAAAATTAACGTTGACTCTGTTGAGCACCTTGGCCAGCTGTTCCAAAGTCATCCGTAAGATGGCGCTATTGTATTGCGGAAATGTAGGCGCTACTTTTATTAGGCCAATCGATAGGTATTGACGAAACTAATACATATCAATTAAAATTTTCATAATAGCATCAAAACTGTGGCCACAGCTTGTGGCTTGTGAGCGTCAGATGGGGCGTGGAACCATTTTGAAACAAACTTGCGCTGCGTAGAAGCTCCTAAAATCTACATGCAAAATGCCAATCTTCTAGCTTTTATAGTTTCCGAGATCTCAGCGTTCATACGGACAGACAGACAGACAGACGGGCAGACGGACAGACAGACAGACGGATATGGCTAGATTGCCTCGGTTAGTGATCCTAACAAGAATATATATACTTTATAGGGTCGGAAACGCTTCCTTCTACCTGTTACATACTTTTGCACGAATACAATATACTCTTTTACTCTACGAGTAACGGGTATAAATAGTAAAAAGCATTAAATCTAAGAGGTCAAATTTTTTAAACATTTATAATGTCTTAAACTAAATCACGGATTCGATTGGTTAAACGGTTTAGCGTCCAGAAATTTTGAAAGGAAAATTGACCTTTTTTCCAATTGGAAGCGATTGGGGCCACTTGGGAAGCCCCAATAAGTCTTAGCAAATCAGTTTAAAGTTATTAGAATGTAATACAAATGCATATTAATATTGTTAACCAGTGGTTTTGGCTCTGCGTGCGTTCCCAGTTTTCTTACTGATAGCTTTATATATAGAGATAACAATTTTCTCCGTTTCTGCCCAATTTACGGCAACACTACATGGTAAGTTGCTTGAAGCTTGGGCGAGAACAACCACCATCAAGCTGCTGTGAAGCAGTTAGTTTTGTAAAATATTGATGGAACTTAAATATAGTATTAGCTTAAGCACTTTTTCGGATTCATTAACAGTAATTTGCCAAAATGTAACAGAAAGGTCGCTTTAAATAAAATCATGCAAGCAAGCAATGGCTTGCATCCTCGTTAAAAATGGAGTATTTTAAAAATGATATTTCACGCGAAAAGCCTGGTCGCAAAAGCTTGACGTATTTTGGGGCAGGACCAAGGTTAAAGCGAAAATTAGCATCTGAACTGGACAATTAATCAGAAAATGCAATGCCACTGTTGATGCATGCGCCTTCTGTATCGGCAAAATAAATGAAAACGGTCGACTCTTCGCTTTCCTTGCAAAAAACATTGAAAAACGTAAACATAGCTGGCAAAGCGAACGTATAGTAAGGCAGGACCAAGATTTAAGAGAAAATAAGCATCTAAACTGGCCAATAAAACAGAACATTCAATAACACTGTTGGTGCCTGCGGCTTCTGTATCGGCAAAGAAAATAAAAACGGTCGACACTTCCCTTTTACTGCAAAAATCATTAAAAGCTGGCATAAGAACTAAGATGAGCAGAATAAGATCCCGAAAAGAAGACATGAAAAGGCTTTAGTGTTTTTAATAGAAAATAATCTTATAAAACAACAATAAATTAATATAATGATTTGAACAATGATTACGTAATTATTTCAAAGGTATTTTTTTATTTAAAGAATTTATTCAAAAATTTATTTCACCCCAATTATTCCGGTAATAAGTACCGAATGCAACCCTATAATTAAGTCGATATAAATATTCTACCATTCGCATATCGAAAAACATCTTCTTGTTGTGATGGTATATGATTCTATTTAAAAAGTTTGCCTGTAACATGTGCAGGGCTGCCAGTTTAGCTATTAATTGCTAGATCTAGCATTTTTAAAAAAAAATTGCAACTTTTTTTCGATTTGCTATTAGCAACAAATTTAGCAACTTAAAATTTTTTTTTTTTAGCAATTTTAGCAACTTTATTACAAAACTAGACATTTTTTATTTTTCTTCATAATTTATAACCTTTTTTATACCTTTTCCAATTTACTGAACCATTTACTATGAAAAATGGTTCACAAAGATTTCGTAACTAGTTTTTAATTCAGTGGTTCAATCATATGCGTTTGATCACTTTTGTGCTGTTTTGTGTCGGTTAAGATGCCTAAAATTTATAAACAACATTGTCGGGATGCCTGGCGACGAGTTTAAGGGAAGTATTCGGATTCAAGTGAAGTTGACTAATTGGATAGTATTATAGGAATTCTGTAATTAAGTTATATATACTATGATAATATTATGAAATTATTTTCCTTTTAATTTTAATTTTCTTTTGTATTTTTAGTTTCATATTTTTATTTTTAATGTTGGTTTTCATTAAATATAAATATATATCATATTATCATATTCATTAAGACAAAGAAAACTAGTTATTTAATTGTATTTTAAATTTCTATCTATCCTTAAATATATCCATAATTAGCTTAAGAGATAAATGTTTTTGATATATCATTTTTTTGGGCTATTTTCAAAGAAATTTTAGCAAATTCTAGCAACGTTTTTTTTCAAAATCTAACAATTCTTGGCAGCACTGAATATGTGTGCCCAGCTGTTTCCCAAACAGAAACAAAACTATGTCCTTCATGAATGCTTCAAAGGTATGTACGATATATTAAATCTATGCAATTAATTTTCTAATGCCTGTGCATTAACAGTGTTGTAAAAATGTAAAAAACAAAGTATTAGCGAAATAATGTTACTTCAAACACTTGCTTTGCATTTTGGTGGTCATATTAGAGATATTAAGATACTTTTATTTTGCAGATGAAGAAAGAAGCAACCCAAAGCCTGCGCCACAAAAGGCGAAGGAAAATATTTTATCCTTATCTCAAAAATCATCAGTATTAGCGCAGGCAAATAATAGAACAATGTGTACCGAAATCTAAAAAGAGTTTTCCAAAACTAAGCGAAAAATGGAAAATGAAACCAGAATCCTTAATTTTTTTTTTTTGGAAATGCTTTGCTATTTATTTATTGAAACTTCTGGTACTGAGTAATGCGGCCCTGAGAAATATTTCTGGGTTGGAAGGTCGTCGCGTTGAAGGTGGTTTCTGCTGGAAACCCGAGACAAACCTCTTAAAAGATGTTTTGGGTGCATGAAGAGTTTTTGTTTGTAGGTCGCCTTTTGTTTGTCAATTTTATCTTTTACAGCAAGAATGCCGAGCTCACTGTGGATGTTTTGGTTGCGAATATACCACGGTGCTCCAGTGATAGTCCTCAGGATTTTCGATTGTGCGCGCTCTATGATGTCAATGTTGCTTTTGCACGCGTATACCCATATCTGGGAGCCATATGTCCGGATAGGTTTGAGAGCAAAGTTGTAGAGCAGAACCTTGTAGTCCAGACGCAGGGGCGATCCTTAAGTCTATGCAACAAATTTCAGAAGCTCAACATAAATATAGGCAGATTATAACGAGGAAGTTTTAATACTATTGCAGACATATAGAAATAAAAAAAGTGATATTTTCACAGCTTTTATCAATTATTCCTGTGGAAGCTACAAGATATAAACGTCCGGTCGGCAAACGCTTCTACCCTGATCAAGGTATGCAGAAAAAAAAAGATTTGGAAATATGCTTGCTAATATCTTTCAAACTGTGCGAAATATCATCAATTCTTGCACGTTATATCCGATTGTTCTTATGGGAGCTGTAGGATATAGACATCCATTGGGGGGCGTTTCAAACTTGATCTGCGTACACATGTTTTAGGACGACTTTGAAAGTTGCAGATCGCTAGCTTTTAAACTGAGCTTGAGACAGACAGACAGACGGACGGACAGACGGACATGGCTATATCGACTCCCCTATTGATCCTGATCAAGAATAAATAGACTTAATGTGGTCGGAAACGTCTCCTTCACTGCGTGACAACTTTCTCACCAAAATTATAATACCCTCTGCAAGGGTATAAAAACAAAACTGAGTAACCTATTTGATGAAATTCCAGATGCTCGAAGTTTCTGTAACCAAAGATCTACAGACGGCAGACCCGCGATTGAAGACGATCAACTGCTGCTCCATAAAACCATATCCATGTTTGGAAGTGCAGCTGATGAAAGGAGCCGCACTAACCTCATCGAGCTCAGATAGATTATCACAAGCAGCATGTAGATGGGCAATTCTCTACAGCATCCATCAAATATCTGAAAAGCATTCCCTCGTTTCTCACAGGACGACAAGGCAAGGGTGCCAATCGGGTTGACTGCTGCAAACAAGCAAGCACCTTTGCTCATGCATTTTGAGTAAAAAATCAAGCTGATCACGATTGGGTGGTTGCCCCAAGGCATAAGCTAATTCCATCAGTTTATGCTGGGGTAATTACAAGTCCTGAAAAAAATGGGAGACCCGAAAGCTGTAGGTTATTTTGGCCCACATTTATAAGCATTAGGAGCTCGCCATGCACCGCAGAAACTCATTTCAACGATTTTGACAGTATTCTTAATCCGATGAAGGCCGAGTCAAACCTGAGGTTGTAATAACTTCCCATGGAAAATCCCAGGTATGGGAAGGTTATTTCTTACGCACTGAAATATTTTAAAGTGTGAAATTTGGAGGCAATTTAGTTTCTACATATGCTCCAGGTAAAATTTTTATCTAAGTCTAAACTGAATAGTATTATAAATTCAATTTATATTTCAGTAAGATTTGCGTTTAACCGAGTCAAAAGAAGAATGGCCCCATTAAGCCGGGAGTTGTCTCGGTTGATTTTTCCGCACGATAAATATGGAATACATATGGACAACCAAGGCAGAACAACAGACCTCGACACGGTGGAACACAATTTTGAATGCGCCTGGAGAACATTGGCAGAAGTCCGGGGAAACATGGTCAATACTTTCTGCAAATCGTTAAATGACGCTGTGGAGAATTTAAAAGTGAATTAGTTCAAATTCTACCAGATAGATTTTTTCCCCTCCGGTACTTGTTATTCACGGCGTCACAGAAATAATTGTTTCCGAAAACAAGGAGAAGAGACATTTTCTGGACATGCAACGCAGAGCTCTCGTGACATTAATGAATAACAAAAAAGGAAAGCAAAGTTTCAATTCCGTATCTTTAAAACTGAGAGACTAGTTCGGATGATTACATGTTGGCAGATTAAATATATATTTAATAACTCTATATTTAGGAAGATTTCCCATCATTTGTTGAGCTGTATTTTGTCTGTACCTCGCAGACTTGACACAATGTCTCAAATACCGTTTTAAAGAATTCTTTAACCGAAAAATTAATTATTTACCTTATATAAAGATTTGCATTAAGTTTATTCCTCCTCTCCAAGTTTATTTTTAAGCATTTTTTATCAACAGGTTCATTAAATGACATTTATCTGATATTATTCTTATCCATAAAAGGTTTCAATGACAATATTTTGTTATTTGTCTTAAATTGGATTAATTTTTATACCCTTGCAGAGGGTATTATAATTTTGGTAAAAAGTGTGCAACGCAGTGAAGAATACATCTCCGACCCTATAAAGTATATATTATTGACCAGGATCACCTCCTGGGTTGATATAAGCATGTCCGTCTGTCCATCTGACTGTCCGTCTGTCTGTTTCTACGCGAACTAGTCACTCAGTTTTAAAGCTATCAAATTGAAACTTTGCACACACCCTTCTTTCCTTTGCACGCAGTGAAGAAGTCGGAACGGCCGGGATCGACCAACTATATCCTTTAGCTGCCACATAACTGATTGATCGGAAATGCCATAACTTTGGTGTTTTTAAAGTTATGAAGTTACCAAAGCTTTCCCCATAGGCTTGCTTCCTTTGCCTAACCTGGTCTGGTAGCTTCGCCATGTATCCTAGAGGAAGAAAGTAGTTTTGGAAGCTGTAGATGAAGTCTTCCCAGGTCTCCCTTAGCGTTGAACCACTTCAAGGCTTTACCTTTCAGGAGCTCCGGCATTGCTCGTGAGATCTGGTATATGTCGAGACCGTAAGTCACGACTGACCACTTTACATGCTCCAAAAATTCCAAGGGCTTGTTGTTTCCGTCGTAGCGGAAATTCCACCCCCGGACCTGCTTGGCGATGTCCGGTTCCTCAGCCGTCTGGTCGACCAAGTCTCCCAGAGTCTTCCTCATCGACTCGACTGAGCCCTTAAGTTCTACTCCCAGAACTTGACTCGGATCTTTTGTTTCCTTGGTCAGGACAATCACTTTTGGGCGCCAGATGTAACTACCTGATTCTTTATTTCGTCCTCGCTACGTAAACGTGCGACTAGCTCAGAAAAGTTGTGAGTTCGTTCCACCAAATTTATTATTTATTAAGTGACTGCCCGTGACCAAAGGATAACGCCAGAAAAGATTAGGTTGGTGCTGGTTTTTTAATTCTCAAAATATAGCATTGTTGCTACGGTTTTGCTGCCTGTTGTCGTTGTCTTCTGCTGCGTCTCTCCTCGCTGCTGCTGCGTTGCTTCGGCTTGCTGCTCCGGGTGACTGAGATCAGGACTGCTCCACCGAGACCTCGGATGTTATGCGAAATTCCCTACCGGCAAGGTGTTTCGCCTAGCAGGTGAAACGATGTTTCGCCCTATCGCCTAGGTACCTATGTCGCCTGGCTCCCGGAGCTTAGTCAGGACTTTGTAAGATGTATCGCCTAGCAGGTAGATCTGAGTTCTCCCTTATCGCCTAGCCACCTTTATCACCTCACAGCGCGCAAAGACTCCCCAAGTTCGATTTCACCACGCCCTACCACCGTTGGATCTAAGCGTTGTAGCGGGTCCAAGGTCCGCCAATTTACCGTATGTCCTCGTTGCCCTTGCCGGTCGTGGGTCCAAGGACCATCGCGGTACCGTAAATTCACGGAGAGTTTTCCCTTGCCATATGAGCGTCCAAGGTCCGTACATTTCCCGTTTGACCTGGATGCCCTTCATTTCTCCGGCATTCTCGACTCCTTCGCTGTTGCTAAGCCGATCTTCTGCATCGGGATTTGTGGGAAGTAAGACTCCTCACAAGTTCTTTGCAAAAGATATTAAAAATCTATTGAAGGAAATGTGTTGAAAACTTTTTTTTGGCAGATAAGAGTATAGGATATTATGGATTATAAACGCTTGTCGGTCAGGCAGAAAGATGGTTAAGAGCTGGGATCATTGCTATAATTACAAGCCAAGATTAATGGAAAAAATATGATCGGACTACGAACCAAACCATTCTCCATTTCCGGAGTGGAGGAACCGTACGGCTCCTTACATATATAAGTATTAGTTCATAAGTTTAGTATTAATTATAGGTTAAGATTAGGCACGAACACCCACACACGATAGTCAAGCGGAATACCCACCGTTAGCACCCACACAAAGCGCGAGAACTCGCTATGAAAAACTGGCACGCGCCAACTGCAGCCATACGAGTGAGGGAGATGACAATAGGATCGCGACACACGCGGGAATTCGCATACCAGCGAAATCAACCTCCGAAAACTGGCACGCGTCAGGGGCCCGCTCAAGTGCGAGCGAGAGGAAGATAGGATAATGGAAGTTTCAAGAAAACGGCGCCAAGACAAGAAGCTGGACACAAACTGGGAGTCAGTGATTTGCGAGCGGTCGAATGACGCGGACGAACAAAAAGTGAATAGAGGCAGCGGTAGTTTTGACGCTGGCCCAGGCGAGTGGCGGCAAAGCCTAACGAGGAGCACAGCAGCAACAACAAGAACAGGAGAAACCAGTCGATTTACGCTGGCCAAGTGACGACAGGAGCAGCAACAACAGCATAGATAAACCAGCAGGTCGAGGACAAGAACGGTACACCTTGTCACCCGGCCCAGAAACAGCGGCGAGAAGATCTGCGCCGCAAGATAAGGAAACACACACATCCGACGCCACGTGTGTGTGCAGGAGTGAGATGGGTGAGTGAGATGCAAGACCCGCACCAAGGGTCCACGAAAACTTTCAAGCCGGACATCAACCACGTGTTTGGAAGGTTTACCGATCTCGATGCAGTGTTACAAGGTTTGAATAAAACCTAAATTGTTGACTTGAAATTTATAATTTAATGTTGCATGTCTATTTTGCCCAGGGGCGGACAAGCCGACCGGAAAATACCTTCATTTTAGGCTGACCCCAAAATAAGTCTCGTGTCCGGGGTTGCTTACCACTTGCCGGCTCCCCTGCCGCACCAGTGACTGCTGGAGGTACAGTGGGGACTCCGACAAGTTTGGCCAAAAGCACACGTGTGACCCCCCTCGGCGAATGCCAAGGGAGATCAGGCGTGCCGGCTAGATCGTAACCCAGGCCACAGCACAAAATTTCGGGCTAGTGCGACATAAAGGAGGCCCTTTCCGGTTACTTGTGGCGCTTGCCACGAGTCAGACCCAATAGGCGTACCTGAAGAGTGACCCGCGGGGCCTTACTTTACCTAATTGTATCCAAATAAACATATTTCTCAGTCTTATTAATCGATTAAATGGATTGGATAACTTCCACCTAGCGTCCGCCTTCCAGTTATCTCTAATCCATGTAGCATCCTTTATAAATTTTCTGTAAAGGGGATCCTGGCCAGACTGAGTCGCAGCCCAGCCTAAGTAACTACTTTACACCCTAAATCTCTGCCTCTTTTAGTTTCCGATATCTCAGCGTCCATAAGGATAGACTAGATCGACTCAAAAAAAATATACTATAAGTAACAGTTATAAACCTTAAACTGAGAATCCAGCTCAGTCGACCCAGAGAGCAACAAAACAAAAATAAATCGTGTCTAGAAGATGAATGAAGAACCATAAAAATATTCATAAAACAAAGGTGAAAACAAAATAGAAAGAACACTGTACCAACCGAAAAGCACCAAGGGCCTGCCAGTGGTAATAAAGGGAATCGAACCTGACGTTACCAGTACCGAAAAGTCAGGTGCCCTAAAAAAAAAACAATAAAAGAAAAAAATCCAACATAAACAAAAAGCCGCAACTACTCTTTAAGATCAAGCTTGAGTTAGACAGCAAATCCTTACAAGCTGCAATATCTACTACACTGTAGATTAACAGTGAAGGAGGGGCATAAACGTAATGGTAAGAAGCAATGCACTAACTGCCAAGAGTATGGATACACTAGGACAATTCAGTACACTGCTCTGCCAAAAAGAAAACCCAAATATGAAAAATTGTGGAAACTTCGAAGGAAATCATACGGCAAACTATAGGGGCGACAAGCGACAGAAAATTAAAATTTACGGAACGCATACACTGCATCGCAAATCTCTTCTTCGTTAAAGCTGCGAGATCCTCATTCGGTTCCCCAATTACCTCCAACGGCATATCCTATGCTGATACTCCACGATCTGGGATGGAAAATCCACTCTTTTTTTGTTTTTTTTTTTTATACTTTATTCTTATTTATTGGATCTTATCTATTACTTAAGAGACTAACAGTAAGTTTTCAAATCTTAATCTATGTTACGTTAATTTATGTTATTAAAAAGAGATTTGAAATCGTTCCGCTGTAGACGTGAATGATAGCGTAGCCGGTTGAGTTGTCTGGCTAGCAGGTTTGGGTGATTAAGCAAATCTGGCTTCATATTTAATTTTTGGAAAAAATTTCTTCTTTTACGGGATTTATATCCAGGTCTCTCTGAATATTTGCGTTGCGGATGTACCAGGGGGCTCCAGTTATTGTTCGTAGGGTCTTTGATTGTACTCTTTGAATAATTTCTATATTACTGCTGCTTGCGTTTCCCCAGAGCTCGGAGCCGTAGGTCCAGATCGGGTTTAAGCACGAGTTATACAGTAGTACTTTATAATCAAGTGGAAGGGGAGAGCGGTAGTTCATGAGCCAGTGAAGGCTGCTGGCCTTTAGTTTTAAATGGGTCTTCTTTGCTTCTATATGCTTTCTCCAGTTAAGCCTCCTGTCTAAGTGTATGACGAGATAGGTGACTTCGTCTGCTTGTGGAACCGGCTTGTTGTTTAGCGCCAGTGGTGGGCATTTCGACAAGTTTAGTGTAAATGTAATGTGCTTACACTTTTGCTCGTTGACTTTAATACGCCAGTCTGCGAGCCATTTTTCTACAGCTACCAGGTGTTCTTCTAAACGTGCGACTAGCTCAGAAAAGTTGTGAGTTCGTTCCACCAAATTTATTATTTATTAAGTGACTGCCCGTGACCAAAGGATAACGTCAGAAAAGATTAGGTTGGTGCTGGTTTTTAAATTCTCAAAATATAGCCTTGTTGCTACGGTTTTGCTGCCCGTTGTCGCTGTCTTCTGCTGCATCCCTCCTCGCTGCTGCTGCGTTGCTTCGTCTTGCTGCTCCGGGTGACTGAGATCATGACGGCTCCACCGAGACCTCGGATGTTATGCGAAATTCCCTACCGGCAAGGTGTTTCGCCTAGCTACCAATGTCGCCTGGCTCCCGGAGCTTAGCCAGGACTTTGTCATAAGATGTATCGCCTAGCAGGTAGATCTGAGTTCTCCCTTATCGCCTAGCCACCTTTATCGCCTGACAGCGCGCAAAGACTCCCCAAGTTCGATTTCACCACGCCCTACCACCGTTGGATCTAAGCGTTGTAGCGGGTCCAAGGTCCGCCAATTTACCGTATGTCCTCGTTGCCCTTGCCGGTCGTGGGTCCAAGGACCATCGCGGTACCGTAAATTCACGGAGAGTTTACCCTTGCCATATGAGCGTCCAAGGTCCGTACATTTCCCGTTTGACCTGGATGCCCTTCATTTCTCCGGCATTCTCGACTCCTTCGCTGTTGCTAAGCCGATCTTCTGCATCGGGATTTGTGGGAAGTAAGACTCCTCACAAGTTCTTTGCAAAAGATATTAAAAATCTATTAAAGGAAATGTGTTGAAAACTTTTTTTTGGCAGATAAGAGTATAGGATATTATGGATTATGAACGCTTGTCGGTCAGGCAGAAAGATGGTTAAGAGCTGGGATCATTGCTATAATTACAAGCCAAGATTAATGGAAACAAGAGAGAACGCTATAGTCGGGTGCCCCGACTATCAGATACCCGTTACTCTGGTAAAGGGAGTGCGAGGGAGATGGAGATAGAAACTTTGATCACGCATAACTTTTTAACGAATGGTCCGATTTGAAAAATTTCTTCTACATTTCGATAGGTATTGATAAACACAATAAAACTGCATTTTTACTTTTCCGAAATATTTAAATTTTTAAAATCGTATATAAGCGATTGTGGGCGTTAAAGGGGGCGTGGCACCTTTTTGAAACAAACTTGCGCTGCGCAGGAACTCCTAGAATCTGCATGCAAAATGCCAATCTTCTAGCTTTTATAGTTTCCGAGATCTCAGCGTTCATACGGACAGACAGACAGACAGACGGACAGACAGACGGACATGGCTATATCGAC
This sequence comes from Drosophila fuyamai, assembly GCA_018153365.1. NCBI lineage: Eukaryota > Metazoa > Arthropoda > Insecta > Diptera > Drosophilidae > Drosophila > Drosophila fuyamai. The sequence goes on from JAECXW010000540.1 coordinate 971,505, forward strand.
TCGGCTAGTGACCCTGATCAAGAATATATATACTTTATAGGGTCGGAAACGCTTCCTTCTACCTGTTACATACTTTTGCACGAATACAATATACCCTTTTACTCTACGAGTAACGGGTATAAAAATATGATCGGACTACGAACCAAACCATTCTCCATTTCCGGAGTGGAGGAACCGTACGGCTCCTTACATATATAAGTATTAGTTCATAAGTTTAGTATTAATTATAGGTTAAGATTAGGCACGAACACCCACACACGATAGTCAAGCGGAATACCCACCGTTAGCACCCACACAAAGCGCGAGAACTCGCTATGAAAAACTGGCACGCGCCAACTGCAGCCATACGAGTGAGGGAGATGACAATAGGATCGCGACACACGCGGGAATTCGCATACCAGCGAAATCAACCTCCGAAAACTGGCACGCGTCAGGGGCCCGCTCAAGTGCGAGCGAGAGGAAGATAGGATAATGGAAGTTTCAAGAAAACGGCGCCAAGACAAGAAGCTGGACACAAACTGGGAGTCAGTGATTTGCGAGCGGTCGAATGACGCGGACGAACAAAAAGTGAATAGAGGCAGCGGTAGTTTTGACGCTGGCCCAAGCGAGTGGCGGCAAAGCCTAACGAGGAGCACAGCAGCAACAACAAGAACAGGAGAAACCAGTCGATTTACGCTGGCCAAGTGACGACAGGAGCAGCAACAACAGCATAGATAAACCAGCAGGTCGAGGACAAGAACGGTACACCTTGTCACCCGGCCCAGAAACAGCGGCGAGAAGATCTGCGCCGCAAGATAAGGAAACACACACATCCGACGCCACGTGTGTGTGCAGGAGTGAGATGGGTGAGTGAGATGCAAGACCCGCACCAAGGGTCCACGAAAACTTTCAAGCCGGACATCAACCACGTGTTTGGAAGGTTTACCGATCTCGATGCAGTGTTACAAGGTTTGAATAAAACCTAAATTGTTGACTTGAAATTTATAATTTAATGTTGCATGTCTATTTTGCCCAGGGGCGGACAAGCCGACCGGAAAATACCTTCATTTTAGGCTGACCCCAAAATAAGTCTCGTGTCCGGGGTTGCTTACCACTTGCCGGCTCCCCTGCCGCACCAGTGACTGCTGGAGGTACAGTGGGGACTCCGACAAGTTTGGCCAAAAGCACACGTGTGACCCCCTCGGCAAATGCCAAGGGAGATCAGGCGTGCCGGCTAGATCGTAACCCAGGCCACAGCACAAAATTTCGGGCTAGTGCGACATAAAGGAGGCCCTTTCCGGTTACTTGTGGCGCTTGCCACGAGTCAGACCCAATAGGCGTACCTGAAGAGTGACCCGCGGGGCCTTACTTTACCTAATTGTATCCAAATAAACATATTTCTCAGTCTTATTAATCGATTAAATGGATTGGATAACTTCCACCTAGCGTCCGCCTTCCAGTTATCTCTAATCCATGTAGCATCCTTTATAAATTTTCTGTAAAGGGGATCCTGGCCAGACTGAGTCGCAGCCCAGCCTAAGTAACTACTTTACACCCTAAATCTCTGCCTCTTTTAGTTTCCGATATCTCAGCGTCCATAAGGATAGACTAGATCGACTCAAAAAAAATATACTATAAGTAACAGTTATAAACCTTAAACTGAGAATCCAGCTCAGTCGACCCAGAGAGCAACAAAACAAAAATAAATCGTGTCTAGAAGATGAATGAAGAACCATAAAAATATTCATAAAACAAAGGTGAAAACAAAATAGAAAGAACACTGTACCAACCGAAAAGCACCAAGGGCCTGCCAGTGGTAATAAAGGGAATCGAACCTGACGTTACCAGTACCGAAAAGTCAGGTGCCCTAAAAAAAAACAATAAAAGAAAAAAATCCAACATAAACAAAAAGCCGCAACTACTCTTTAAGATCAAGCTTGAGTTAGACAGCAAATCCTTACAAGCTGCAATATCTACTACACTGTAGATTAACAGTGAAGGAGGGGCATAAACGTAATGGTAAGAAGCAATGCACTAACTGCCAAGAGTATGGATACACTAGGACAATTCAGTACACTGCTCTGCCAAAAAGAAAACCCAAATATGAAAAATTGTGGAAACTTCGAAGGAAATAATACGGCAAACTATAGGGGCGACAAGCGACAGAAAATTAAAATTTACGGAACGCATACACTGCATCGCAAATCTCTTCTTCGTTAAAGCTACGAGATCCTCATTCGGTTCCCCAATTACCTCCAACGGCATATCCTATGCTGATACTCCACGATCTGGGATGGAAAATCCACTCTTTTTTTGTTTTTTTTTTTTATACTTTATTCTTATTTATTGGATCTTATCTATTACTTAAGAGACTAACAGTAAGTTTTCAAATCTTAATCTATGTTACGTTAATTTATGTTATTAAAAAGAGATTTGAAATCGTTCCGCTGTAGACGTGAATGATAGCGTAGCCGGTTGAGTTGTCTGGCTAGCAGGTTTGGGTGATTAAGCAAATCTGGCTTCATATTTAATTTTTTGGAAAAAATTTCTTCTTTTACGGGATTTATATCCAGGTCTCTCTGAATATTTGCGTTGCGGATGTACCAGGGGGCTCCAGTTATTGTTCGTAGGGTCTTTGATTGTACTCTTTGAATAATTTCTATATTACTGCTGCTTGCGTTTCCCCAGAGCTCGGAGCCGTAGGTCCAGATCGGGTTTAAGCACGAGTTATACAGTAGTACTTTATATTCAAGTGGAAGGGGAGAGCGGTAGTTCATGAGCCAGTGAAGGCTGCTGGCCTTTAGTTTTAAATGGGTCTTCTTTGCTTCTATATGCTTTCTCCAGTTAAGCCTCCTGTCTAAGTGTATGACGAGATAGGTGACTTCGTCTGCTTGTGGAACCGGCTTGTTGTTTAGCGCCAGTAGTGGGCATTTCGACAAGTTTAGTGTAAATGTAATGTGCTTACACTTTTGCTCGTTGACTTTAATACGCCAGTCTGCGAGCCATTTTTCTACAGCTACCAGGTGTTCTTCTAAACGTGCGACTAGCTCAGAAAAGTTGTGAGTTCGTTCCACCAAATTTATTATTTATTAAGTGACTGCCCGTGACCAAAGGATAACGTCAGAAAAGATTAGGTTGGTGCTGGTTTTTAAATTCTCAAAATATAGCCTTGTTGCTACGGTTTTGCTGCCCGTTGTCGCTGTCTTCTGCTGCATCCCTCCTCGCTGCTGCTGCGTTGCTTCGTCTTGCTGCTCCGGGTGACTGAGATCATGACGGCTCCACCGAGACCTCGGATGTTATGCGAAATTCCCTACCGGCAAGGTGTTTCGCCTAGCTACCAATGTCGCCTGGCTCCCGGAGCTTAGCCAGGACTTTGTCATAAGATGTATCGCCTAGCAGGTAGATCTGAGTTCTCCCTTATCGCCTAGCCACCTTTATCGCCTGACAGCGCGCAAAGACTCCCCAAGTTCGATTTCACCACGCCCTACCACCGTTGGATCTAAGCGTTGTAGCGGGTCCAAGGTCCGCCAATTTACCGTATGTCCTCGTTGCCCTTGCCGGTCGTGGGTCCAAGGACCATCGCGGTACCGTAAATTCACGGAGAGTTTACCCTTGCCATATGAGCGTCCAAGGTCCGTACATTTCCCGTTTGACCTGGATGCCCTTCATTTCTCCGGCATTCTCGACTCCTTCGCTGTTGCTAAGCCGATCTTCTGCATCGGGATTTGTGGGAAGTAAGACTCCTCACAAGTTCTTTGCAAAAGATATTAAAAATCTATTAAAGGAAATGTGTTGAAAACTTTTTTTTGGCAGATAAGAGTATAGGATATTATGGATTATGAACGCTTGTCGGTCAGGCAGAAAGATGGTTAAGAGCTGGGATCATTGCTATAATTACAAGCCAAGATTAATGGAAAAAATATGATCGGACTACGAACCAAACCATTCTCCATTTCCGGAGTGGAGGAACCGTACGGCTCCTTACATATATAAGTATTAGTTCATAAGTTTAGTATTAATTATAGGTTAAGATTAGGCACGAACACCCACACACGATAGTCAAGCGGAATACCCACCGTTAGCACCCACACAAAGCGCGAGAACTCGCTATGAAAAACTGGCATGCGCCAACTGCAGCCATACGAGTGAGGGAGATGACAATAGGATCGCGACACACGCGGGAATTCGCATACCAGCGAAATCAACCTCCGACGCTGGCACGCGTCAGGGGCCCGCTCAAGTGCGAGCGAGAGGAAGATAGGATCATGGAAGTTTCAAGAAAACGGCGCCAAGACAAGAAGATGGACACAAACTGGGAGTCAGTGATTTGCGAGCGGTCGAATGACGCGGACGAACAAAAAGTGAATAGAGGCAGCGGTAGTTTTGACGCTGGCCCAGGCGAGTGGCGGCAAAGCCTAACGAGGAACACAGCAGCAACAACAAGAACAGGAGAAACCAGTCGATTTACGCTGGCCAAGTGACGACAGGAGCAGCAACAACAGCATAGATAAACCAGCAGGTCGAGGACAAGAACGGTACACCTTGTCACCCGGCCCAGAAACAGCGGCGAGAAGATCTGCGCCGCAAGATAAGGAAACACACACATCCGACGCCACGTGTGTGTGCAGGAGTGAGATGGGTGAGTGAGATGCAAGACCCGCACCAAGGGTCCACGAAAACTTTCAAGCCGGACATCAACCAAGTGTTTGGAAGGTTTACCGATCTCGATGCGGTGTTACAAGGTTTGAATAAAACCTAAATTGTTGACTTGAAATTTATAATTAATGTTGCATGTCTATTTTGCCCAGGGGCGGACAAGCCGACCGGAAAATACCTTCATTTTAGGCTGACCCCAAAATAAGTCTCGTGTCCGGGGTTGCTTACCACTTGCCGGCTCCCCTGCCGCACCAGTGACTGCTGGAGGTACAGTGGGGACTCCGACAAGTAAGGGAGATCAGGCGTGCCGGCTAGATCGTAACCCAGGCCACAGCACAAAATTTCGGGCTAGTGCGACATAAAGGACCCCCTTTCCGGTTACTTGTGGCGCTTGCCACGAGTCAGACCCAATAGGCGTACCTGAAGAGTGACCCGCGGGGCCTTACTTTACCTAATTGTATCCAAATAAACATATTTCTCAGTCTTATTAATCGATTAAATGGATTGGATAACATCCACCTAGCGTCCGCCTTCCAGTTATCTCTAATCCATGTAGCATCCTTTATAAATTTTCTGTAAAGGGGATCCTGGCCAGACTGAGTCGCAGCCCAGCCTAAGTAACTACTTTACACCCTAAATCTCTGCCTCTTTTAGTTTCCGATATCTCAGCGTCCATAAGGATAGACTAGATCGACTCAAAAAAAATATACTATAAGTAACAGTTATAAACCTTAAACTGAGAATCCAGCTCAGTCGACCCAGAGAGCAACAAAACAAAAATAAATCGTGTCTAGAAAATGAATGAAGAACCATAAAAATATTCATAAAACAAAGGTGAAAACAAAATAGAAAGAACACTGTACCAACCGTAAAGCACCAAGGGCCTGCCAGTGGTAATAAAGGGAATCGAACCTGACGTTACCAGTACCGAAAAGTCAGGTGCCCTAAAAAAAAACAATAACAGAAAAAATTCCAACATAAACAAAAAGCCGCAACTACTCTTTAAGATCAAGCTTGAGTTAGACAGCAAATCCTTACAAGCTGCAATATCTACTACACTGTAGATTAACAGTGAAGGAGGGGCATAAACGTAATGGTAAGAAGCAATGCACTAACTGCCAAGAGTATGGATACACTAGGACAATTCAGTACACTGCTCTGCCAAAAAGAAAACCCAAATATGAAAAATTGTGGAAACTTCGAAGGAAATCATACGGCAAACTATAGGGGCGACAAGCGACAGAAAATTAAAATTTACGGAACGCATACACTGCATCGCAAATCTCTTCTTCGTTAAAGCTGCGAGATCCTCATTCGGTTCCCCAATTACCTCCAACGGCATATCCTATGCTGATACTCCACGATCTGGGATGGAAAATCCACTCTTTTTTAGTTTTTTTTTTTTATACTTTATTCTTATTTATTGGGTCTTATCTATTACTTAAGAGACTAACAGTAAGTTTTCAAATCTTAATCTATGTTACGTTAATTTATGTTATTAAAAAGGGATGGGAAATCGTTCCGCTGTAGACGTGAATGATAGCGTAGCCGGTTGAGTTGTCTGGCTAGCAGGTTTGGGTGATTAAGCAAATCTGGCTTCATATTTAATTTTTTGGAAAAAATTTCTTCTTTTACGGGATTTATATCCAGGTCTCTCTGAATATTTGCGTTGCGGATGTACCAGGGGGCTCCAGTTATTGTTCGTAGGGTCTTTGATTGTACTCTTTGAATAATTTCTATATTACTGCTGCTTGCGTTTCCCCAGAGCTCGGAGCCGTAGGTCCAGATCGGGTTTAAGCACGAGTTATACAGTAGTACTTTATATTCGAGTGGAAGGGGAGAGCGGTAGTTCATGAGCCAGTGAAGGCTGCTGGCCTTTAGTTTTAAATGGGTCTTCTTTGCTTCTATATGCTTTCTCCAGTTAAGCCTCCTGTCTAAGTGTATGACGAGATAGGTGACTTCGTCTGCTTGTGGAACCGGCTTGTTATTTAGCGCCAGTGGTGGGCATTTCGACAAGTTTAGTGTAAATGTAATGTGCTTACACTTTTGCTCGTTGACTTTAATACGCCAGTTTGCGAGCCATTTTTCTACAGCTACCAGTTGTTCTTTTAAAAGGGCTGTTGCTGTTTTTGGGCATTTCGAGCGGCTGATAATGGCAGTGTCGTCAGCGAAGGTTGGTCCAAGCATACTTCCTTGGGGTACTTCAGCTTCGATGTTACGGATTGTTGAAGTAAGGTTTTACATCTCACGGTGAAAACTCTGTTCCTGAGGTATGACTCAAGCAACTTGTGGGTGTTTTCTGGTAGGAGGGTTTTAATTTTGTATACCAGACCGTCGATCCAGACGCGATCAAATGCTTGTGATACGTCCAGAAATAAGGCACTGCAATATTGCTTGTGTTCGAAAGCGGTTTACCTGTTCGATAGTTCCATGCTTTTCCCTAAATCCGAATAGGTGCAGAGGGTTCGTTCTGTTGTTTTGAAGATGTGTTACTAGATGAACAAGAAGCAGTTTTTCAAATAGCTTTGATAGACATGGGAGCAGACTGATGGGCCGGTACGAGGAAGGCTAAGATTTATCTTTTCCTGGCTTCGGGATCATTGTAATGACAGACTTTTTTCATTGGTTAGGAAAGTAGCCCCATTTCAATATTGAGTTAAATATAAATGCGATGCATCTGACTGCGCATGCAGGTAATTCAATTACTGGGGAGGACGGCGACGCTGGCGAGACATTCGGTAGAGTGAATTGGTTGGTTGGGGGGTGAGGCTTGAATCCACACCAGCATCATCAAAAAAGCTTTCAGCATGTCCAAGGACAGCTAAATGGCAAAATAGAAACTTTACCATGCAACAAAGCATGATGTAAATAATGTCATTCATTATTTATGGATACACTTGTTAAAACCAGAACACGGTGATATAGTTGCTCGTAGCACAACCGTCTTAATAATAAAGCATTATCTACAAATATTAATGTGGAATGTCAATGGTATCTCACAGCAGAAACTTTAATTAACACGATTCCTGAACGAAAATCATATAGACGTTATGCTGCTGGTAGATGCGCACCTCACAAGCAAATACAACTTTCAAATAATATACATTTTACCGCACAGATCATCCGAATAGAAAAGAAAACGGCGGAAGTGGAGTCAGAGAACGCATTAAACACTGCCTTCACCAATGGTTTGCAAGAACCACATGCAGGCCAAATTTATAAAAATGAAATCAAGTAACACAAACCTTTAAATTGCTGTCGTCTACTGCGCGCCTCGCATTAAAATCTCGGAAGGACATCAACTTTGAATTTGATTCCCCTGGAAGCCCCACATACAGCTCCCAGATCTCCCATCATAATTTAATAAGTGCCAAAGCACTTTCTGACCTATTTAGACCACTCGCCTGTGCTAATAACACTTCTTCAAACCCCAGAAATAATCGAACGCCCCCTTACGCAGACGCCGCACAGAACTAACTGGCTTAAATACAAAAACAATGTGTCCATATAGAACTCGCCCCTTAACTTAATATGGAATCGGACATCGACTGCCCTGTAAGACGTATTCGTCGCAGCAAACAAAATCTCCACACCACAAGAAAAGGCAGTACAAGCAAAACAAGTACTATAAACCCAATCAGCATAATAAACAACTGGTGCGGGAAAAGAGGCGTATGTGACGTGCTTGGCAGACCAGCAGATCGCCATTTTAAAAGCAACGCCTTAATAAAGCTTTATCGGCATTGCTCTCCATCAACAGGCAGAAAATGCACAGCTGCGGTAAATCAAAAAACATTCCTTCAGCAAAATACTGTCACAAATTAGTTTGTCCTGCCACCAATTCAGCTCGAAACTGCATCTTTCCCAACCTCGTTTCGGCGGAACGAAATCGAAAAATGCATTGGGAAACTACAACCAAAAAACGCTCCCGGTGCTGACTTACTAATCCCAAAAATGCTAATCGACCTTCCAAGCTGTGCTATGCAGGTCATTTGTACACTCTTCAATGATCATTTATCTCGGCTACAGATCCCCCAAACCTCGGCGTCCACCTCGACAGCTGACTTACGTGGCGTAGAAGAAGCTGCACAAAAAACTAAAAGCCAGAGGACTCCACTGGATCCACGCTCGATCACCTCTATGCCTGGACTACAAGATCTTGCTTTACAACTCAACTGTTAAACCTATCTGGACATATTGCTTTCAGCGGTGGGGGAGCACGAGCAGCAACAACATAGTCATTATACAGCGCGCACAATCAAAAATCCTGAGAACTATTACTGGGGACTATGTCTACAACGACCACATCCACAGGGACCTTGGCATCCTCGCAGTTGAAATTGAGAAACAAAAGGTGGCTTACAAAGAAATCTATCTGGGCACCCGAATTCAGTAGAGCCCCCTGCGATGCAACGACCAACCAACCCAGCAATAGTCAGCAGGGCCGTCTAACTCTGTGCCAGTCAATAATGACTGTTAGTTACGTTAATATTATAAGATTTGATACACTTATTATTAGTGTCGTAAGAAGAAAATACAAGTAAAATAATAATAAAATAAATACAACTTTTTTTTTCAAACGACGAAATTCCAACAGTTTTTTAAAATCCTTCGAATACAAAGCTTAATACCACAATACAGAAATAAAAACTTAAACTGTTTGCAAAAGACCGTTGTGACGATTGCGGCAATGAATATTAGTTATATTTAATTAAATATATTTATAATCAAATTTATTCGTTATTTGACAGAAACAAGAAAGAAAAGTTATCTTCCTGCGGAGCCGGAGTTGATATACCCTAGCAGAATATTCTGTAAATTATATTATCCAAAATTATTCATATGATGCATTCTTAATACTCATAAAAATCCAACTTCCTAACTTTTAAAAACACCAAAGTTATGGCATTTTCAATCGTTCAGTTATATGGCAGCTATAGGATATAGTCGGCCGATCCCTATAAAATTTTGTAGGTCGGATTGATTGGCCAAATATAAAACTCATAGAAAATCCCAATCAGTTATATGGCGGCTATAGGACATAGTCTTCCGATCCTTATGAAATTTGGATTGATTGACCAAATATAAAACCCATAGAAAATTCCAACTTACTAACTTAACAAACACCAAAGTTATGGCATTTCCGATCAATCAGTTATATGGCGGCTATAGGATATAGTCGGCCGATCCTTATGAATTTGGTAGGTCGGATTGATTGGCCAAAAATAAAACCCATAGAAAATCCCATAAATTTTACCAAAAATTCTCACTTCTACAAATGGTATAACCAAAGACCAATATAAACTCTAAGATGCGTAACGGCCATACATTGGTTTTGCACTATGCAGCTTGTTTTTTGGTGGCGACGAAAATTCCGCTCTCTCCGCTCGCACAAAGTTGAGAGCGTAAAAATCTAAAAATAGAATTGCACGAATAAGGAAGTGCGTATGTGTGCGTAGTTGTTGAAGAAGACGATTTTGCGGCCAGAAATCATTTCGGGACTAAGAAACTAATTGTGTGTCAAAAAAACTTCTACGATTGAACAGGATGTTTATTTAAATTGAATTTATGTATATATGGCAATGAAGCTTGATGTACGATTTTTTATATACCTTAAAAACAAATATCGGCATGTTTAATTCATAGTTTCGTTTTACATATTTAAATTAAAGCTAAAAACATAACTTTTAATACAAAACATATAAAACTGCTTGATTAAATTTAAAAATATTTCAATAAAGTTTAATATATTTGAATATACTATGATTGTTAAACAAAAACAATTACAGTCCATTTGCAATGCTTAAATAGTAAAACTTTAATAAGTTTGTTTAGGAGATCTAGTTAGCGCGCTTTTTTTCACCCAAAAGCGCGCGTTTTACAAATCAAATTAAAAGGCACAAAATCATTAAAGCAAATTTAATTTTCATAAGAAATACTAAAATTGGTTAATTTTTATAAAATGTATATATAATATTTAAGTATGTATTTGTATAATAACTATTTTAATTAGTTGTATATTTAATATATTAACTATTTTAATTATTAAATAGTATATTTAACATATTAACTATTATTATTTTTATTATTATTTAGTATATTTAATAAATAAAATAGTTAATATACAAATACATAAATATATAAATATTTATAATTTATTTTTACGGGTAGGTTTAATTTTCAAAATTTAGCTACCTTAGGAGTATATTTAAATATAATACAAGTATATTTTAGGTAAGTTATCCATTTTTAGTATTTTGTACACAAAATAAAATTAGCTTTAATGATTTTGGGCCTTTTAAATTTGATTTGAAAAGCGCGCGCCTATGTTTGGAAAGAAAAGCGCGCAAACCTTTTTTGTCTCCCCTTTTGGTTTCTCTTTTTTTCTAAATAACTAAAATAGTTAATATACAAATACTTAAATAAATTTAATTTATATTATGATAATAATGTTATTATAATAAGTATAATATAAAAGGACCACATATTTTTAAATCTATATATTTTAAAGACAATAAATATAAAAATATTCATCCTGTTCAATCGCAAAATTTCTGAGGCCCTTTAAAATCGTTCACACGTCGCACGCTGAATACCCTAATGACAATTATTTCAAAGTGAAGTCATGTATGAAATAAATTATGTATTTTTATATACTTAGATATATATGGTCATTACTAAAAAATATTCTACATTCGTATAATTATCATATAAAGGCAATATAAAATAAGTATTTATAATAATGTTACAATTTTAAAATAAAGAGTATATTTCGACAGCGCGTTGCAGCGAAATTCTTCACTTGTGAATACATGTGCACACATACATTCGTCGGCTGTCGCAGTATGCGTGCAAAGAGCGGCTGGCTTTTGAGCGCTCTCACGCTGGCTTTTGGGCAGAGAGCGAAAAGCCAGTTGAAAAGCCAGCACAAAAAATTCGTGTGCAAAAAAATCGTATGGCGTTACGCATCTTAGAGTTTATATTGGTCTTTGGTATAACATCTTTGTCTTTGTTAAGGATTGCATCTAAACTAACCGTCAATCTTAGCGATTATCTTTAATTTTTTTTTTAAATTACGCAATCGTAAAGAGTTTTGCTTAGGTCTGTTCCTAACATCAATTCCAATTTCTCTGGTTGAAGATTTTGTGACGGACTCTAATACAATTTCTTAATCGAACATGATATGGTATTATAGGTTATAATTATACCCGTTACTTGTAGAGTAAAAGGGTATATTATATTCGTGCAAAAGTATGTAACAGGTAGAAGGAAGCGTTTCCGACCCTATAAAGTATATATATTCTTGTTCAGGATCACTAGCCGAGTCGATCTAGCCATGTCCGTCTGTCCGTCTGTCCGTCCGTATGAACGCTGAGATCTCGGAAACTATAAAAGCTAGAAGATTGGCATTTTGCATGCAGATTCTATGAGTTCCTACGCAGCGCAAGTTTGTTTCAAAAAGGTGCCACGTCCCCTTTAACGCCCACAATCACTTATATACGATTTTAAAAATTTAAATATTTCGGAAAAGTAAAAATGCAGTTTTATTGTGTTTATCAATACCTATCGAAATGTAGAAGAAATTTTTCAAATCGGACCATTCGTTAAAAAGTTATCCGTGATCAAAGTTTCTATCTCCATCTCCCTCGCACTCCTTTTACCTGAGTAACGGGTATCTGATAGTCGGGGCACCCGAATATAGCGTTCTCTCTTGTTTTCCTTTTACGTCATTCTGTCCTATATTTATATTTTTAATATACTTTGGCGATGGATGAGTTAAGTAATCCAAATTAATCAGTTTTTTGGATTGGAACGTTATATGGTGTTGTCATATCCATTCGACCTTCTGTTTTTCTGACATAACTCGCAATTTGGTCGTTTCACATTTTCTGTGACAATTGACAATCTATGAATTTATGTCCATATTTTCTAAAATTCCAGCACAGTATTTTGATATCATCTTTATCTCCTTTTATTTCACAAATTTCATTTTCCATTAAATAATTGTTCATACTTCGATCGTCTATACATATTTCATTTACCTTTTAATATTATAATTATTGTTAAATTCTTCACTAAAAGTTTCTCTTCGTGTTACAAGATTTCTTAAGTAACCTAACGAATTTATTTCCAAATAGAAAAGCTCTTTTTGCAGAAAAGGTCTTAGGTTACGTTTAAGTATTGAAACTAATTGACTTTCGCTTATTGGATATTCTATCCCTTAATAATTCTCTAACGTCGTGATTTGACAATGGATCGTGAAAATAAAAACTAAGCAAGCTGCAGAGACTTTTCCATACTACTTTGTCGACCGTACGCCTATACCTCCAGAACCATTCACTCGCTCTCTCACTAAAAAGTATGTGGATGTGTTCGCACAAATTTTCAAATTTACCGTCCAAACAATCATTTGTCAAGGCAGTCACCATATAAATAAATTTTCCAACAAGCATTCCATTCCTAGAACCACTGTAATTTAAAACCACTTATAACATGTACTACTTTTCCAATATCTGCACTGATGCTATTACTTCTGCTCATTCTTTCTTGATTAATTTGGCCTTGAGAACCATTTGGAACGAAAGGAGGGCTGCTCCATTTAATCCTACAGGAGTTATACTACTCCACTCTGGTTCAATATTAGCTGCAGTTTCAATTGATCTTCGATTGATCTGATCTGTTGTCATTCTCGAAATTTGTCGTGAAAGTTAAATTCATTTGGTCAAGTTGTGAATTAACTCCACGTTCTATCTGATTTACTATTCTTTGCTCTACTGAATTTGAATCCCTATTATCCTCAGTAATATAATAATTTTTTATATTATGGTTACAAACCGTGCATAAACGAGAACTATCAAGCCAATTCAATATACACAATCTGTGAAAAGTATGCGTACATTTAGTAATTAATCTCATATCTAATTGCGTCATTGGCTAAGAACATATTTCACAACTATGTGACGACCCAGCGTCACAAATAATAAAAGAACATTCCAAAAACGACACACAATGATCTTTTATTCTCCCTGCGCTACACCACATTCAAAACACGCGCCAAAATCGCGCACTTTCAAAACGATAAACTGGTCACACTAATATATCGATAGTCGACTACCATAGCTATATTCGTATAACGAGTTATCGATTCGGGATTCTCGACATCGTCCACTCTGGGCACACTCAACGGGGCCTATATAAGCAGAGGCAAGACCCCAGATGAGTCACTTGCGTTCCGACGATCTTCGGGGAAACATCAGCAACAAGGTAAGTGTTCTGGTAGATAGTCTTGGTAGTAGTAGTGGATCCGTAAGAACTCGGTTTTTAAATCGGTTCTACGACCTGGTGAGGATCACTGGCGTCCCGGTGTGGTTTCCTAGAAATCAGCCCAGACCCAGCCGTGATTACTGGGGCGGCCCGGTTTTCGTAATACAGGCCCACCTCAGTGAGTTCTCCCAGACGTCACGTTTCCGGCTCCCGACCCGGAAACGAAACGGATGTAGAAACGGCAGAACGAAACTAACGATGCCCGAATCCCGCTAGACATCGAAGTAGATCTCTCCCAACAACCCAGAATACTACGAACCCGACGTACGCACGACGAAGCGACTTCTCGACCCATCCGCAGCGCCGACACTCACAGCAAGCAGTTCATCACTCGGAAATGCCATAACTTTAGTGTTTGTAAAGTTAGCAAGTTGGGATTTTCTATGGTTTTTATATTTGGCCAGTCAAATTACCAAATTTCATAAGGATCGGCCGACTATATTCTATAGCAGCCATATAACTGAACGATTGGAATTGCTATAACTTTGGTGTTTTTAAAGTTAGGAAGTTGGGATTTTCTGTGGGTTTTATATTTGGCCAATTAATCCGACCTACCAAATTTCATAAGGATCGGCTGACTATATCCTATAGCCGCCATAGAACTGATTGATCGGAAACTTTGGTGGTTGTTAAGTTAGGAAGTTGGGATTTTCTATGGGTTTTATATTTGGCCAATTAATCGGACCTACCAAATTTCTTAAGGATCGGCTGACTATATCCTATAGCCGCCATATAACTGATTGATCGGAAATGCCATAACTTTAGTGTTTGTAAATTTAGAAAGTTGGATTTTCTATGGGTTTTATATTTGGCCAGTCAATCAGACCTACCAAATTTCATAAGGATCGGCCGACAATATTCTATAGCTGCCATATAACTGAACGATTGAAATTGCCATAACTTTGGTGTTTTTAAAGTTAGGAGGTTGGGATTTTCTGTGGGTTTTATATTTGGCCAATCAATCCGACCTACCAAATTTCATAAGGATCGGCTGACTATATCCTATAGCCGCCATAGAACTGATTGATCGGAAACTTTGGTGGTTGTTAAGTTAGGAAGTTGGGATTTTATATGGGTTTTATATTTGGCCAATTAATCGGACCTACCAAATTTCTTAAGGATCGGCTGACTATATCCTATAGCCGCCATATAACTGATTGATCGGAAACTTTGGTGGTTGTTAAGTTAGGAAGTTGGGATTTTCTATGGGTTTTATATTTGGCCAATTAATCCGACCTACCAAATATCATAAGGATCGGCGACTATATCCTATAGCCGCCATATAACTGATTGATTGGAAATGCCATAACTGTGGTGTTTGTTAAGTTAGTAAGTTGGGATTTTCTATGGGTTTTATATTTGGTCAATCAATCCGACCTTCCAAATTGCATATGGATCGGCCGACTATATCCTATAGCTGTTATATAACGGATTAATCGGAAATTATATAACTTTAGTGTTTGTAAAGTTAGAATGTTGGGATTTTCTATGGGTTATATATTTTTGGCCAATCGATGAGACCTACCAAATTTCATAAGGATCGGCCGACTATATCCTATAGCCGCCATATAACTGATTGATCGGAAATGCCATAGCTGTGGTGTTTGTTATGTTAGGAAGTTGGGATTTTCTATGGGTTTTATTTTTTGCCAATCAATCCGACCTACCAAATTTCATAAGGATCGGCCGAATATATCCTATAGCTGTCATATAACTGATTAAGGGGTCATATACCTTTTTTTTCGAAAAAAAGAGGAAAGTTTGTTTTTTATTGTAAGTTTTTTTGTATATTCAGTTTGTTGACAATGTTTGTGCAAAAATTTGTGAAAAAATATTGAATAGTATTATGGGGTGACTGTTTCCCTCAAACACCTTTTTGGAAAAGCCTTGCGGTGCTGATTCCCTATGACGAACAGGTCAACTGAAACCGTAAAACTAAAAAAATTGCATTAGTTTAGAGTAATTCCGTGTATCTGAACGATCGTTTTTATATTTTGATGTTTTGTGCATACGGGGACGTTTTTTGCAAAAAATAAAGTTTTTGGTCGCTAGTTTCTACCAAAAGATCTTTTTGGGCGAAATAAAAATTTGTCCATGAAAAATCGATCGTTCAAGTACACACAAAATTAATCACGAACAATAAAAAAAAATTGAAGAAAATCGGTTCAGTAGTTTTTCGTATAACTGCAAATTTTTTTCAAAAAACTCCATTTCAAGATATTCGCGTTTAAAGTTACAAGTTTAAGTTTTGGCGGAAAGGAGGGGAGCGCGGCTAGGAGCGCTGAAACTTTCTTTCTACTACTCAAATCTTTATAAAAATTTGAGGTAATTTTCTCATATTCTTCAAGATAAAGCAATAAAAAAAATTTCCATTTTTTTAAAAATGAAAACGGTATATAACCTCTTAAGAATACTATGCTGCCTCAAGCAAACGAAATAAAGTACCTTGACGTACATCTTAACAAACGACTCACTTGGCGCAGACACATTAAAGCCAAGGGAACACACCTAAAGCTGGTAGCCTGCACTGGCATATAAACTCCCGCTCTCTTCATAGTCTGGACTACAAGATACTGCCACTAACCATACAACATATAGACTGGACATTTCATACAACTAATATGGACACTCAAAAAACTTTGCGAGAGGCACCACAGCTGGTAGCGGCAGGCCCCGAACACTTCGTGTGCCTTCGGGTTTTTTTCGCTCTCATTCTTATTCTCATTTTTACGCTCGCGCGCTCATTGCACGAGTTCGGTCGTTCAGTCGCAGAGACGCGCATTTTGAAAAAGGTTGCGCCTGAGCTTGAATATGCGTGTTCATGCATTCATGTATGCGTGTTCATGCATTCTCATACAAAGGTGCATGTGTGCGTTTATTTCAAGTCGATGCGGCAAGAATATTTTGTCTTTTGCTACTTTTCAAACTTGATACCCTAACAATATGGGCGTATTCACTATTGGGTTAATAATTATAATAAGAATATTATATGTTATAATAATTTTTTAATATTTCCGCATATATTTCATTTTGGTTTGCAAATTCAAATCAGTGGTAGCAGAAAAATGTTTTGCATATTGTATGTATTCCAATTAATATAAATCAATCTAATGAGATAGGAACAGGGCACATCGCAGTCGATGTCTGCGCTTAGTAGTTGAGAAAACTTGAAACCAAATCAGCTTTGGTTGTTGTTCTGCGAGCGGATGTTGCCTGCATACCCTACCGACGATTGAATTTTAGGAGAACAGCGTTTTCACCGCTCGAAAAAAACATTGCATACGAAAATTATCCATTTTATAATGCTATGCTACCAATAACAAAATTGGAAAAATAAACTTTTATATTGTTTTAGTTTTCGAATAAAATTTAAATATATAAAAATCATTAAAAGCTTACTTTTGATTTCAAATAGTAACATACATTTAAGAAAATCACTTTGAATATTTTTTGGCTGTACTTTATAGTGATTAAACAATTTGTTATTTCCCAAGTTTAAATTATACAATTGCAAATTTAAATATTATTTGATTAAAAAATTCAAATTTGTATATTGGTTCCATTTACCTTTTACAAAAATAAAAAGTATTTTAGAAGTTTAACCTAAATTCATTTTTTTAGTTGGGAAAAAGTTTGAAAACTTTAAAACGCTGTTCTCCTAAAATTCAATCATCGGTAGGGTATGCAGGCAACATCCGCTCGCAGGACAACAACCAAAGCTGATTTGGTTTGAGGTTTTCTCAACCACTAAGCGCAGACACCGACTGCGATGTGCCCTGTTCCTATCTCATTAGATTGATTTATATTAATTGGAATACATACATATGTATGTGCAAAAATTTTTCTGCTACCACTGATATATACGGAAATTTTTGAGTTTCTCCGGCTCGAGGTCAACAATTGAAAATGTTTTAAATAAAAGTTTTTTAATTTTTATTTTTTCCAATATATTTCAGTTGCACTTCGGCAACCGTCTTCAGGGCAACTATAATCAACATAAAAATACATAAAATAACATAAATTTAGACAATAAAAAACGAAGCTTTAAAAAATTATTACACCTACATAATTTTACACGTCTGCACCGTCGGACGTGGAGATTAATACTAGTTGTTATTAAATAAGTATCTGTAAATGTGAGCGCAATTTTCAACGTCTGTTTTGTAGTTTTGTAGCATAAGACTGTTACGCATTTCGTTCCTTTTAATCATCGTTATAGATGTTTTAGATTTAACCACTTTGCACAACAAAAAAAATTAAAATTACAAATTGTAAGGATGCTAATCACGGGCCAGGAAACATACAAAGTCGTACCAAAGACCAATATAAACTCTAAGATGCGTAACGCCATAAGATTTTTTTGCACACGAATTTTTTGTGCTGGCTTTTCAACTGGCTTTTCGCTCTCTGCCCAAAAGCAAGCGAGAGAGCGCTCTAGAGCCAGCCTATCTCTTGCACGCATACTGCGACAGCTGACGACTGTATGTGTGCATATGTTTTCGCTGCAGCGCGCTGTCGAAATATACTCTTTATTTTTAAAGTCTAATATTATTAAAAATACTTATTTTGTATTGCCTTAATATGATAATTATTCGAATGTAGAATATTTTTTAGTAATGGCCATATATATCTAAGTATATAAAAATACATAATTTATTTTATACATGACTTCACTTTGGAATAATTGTCATTAGGGTATTCAGCGTGCGACGTGTGAACGATTTTTAGAGGCCTCAATTTTGCGATTGAACAGGATGAATATTTTTCTATTTATTGTCTTTTAAATATATAGATTTAAAAATATGTGGTCTTTTTATATTATTTAACGGATTAATCGGAAATTATATAACTTTAGTGTTTGTAAAGTTAGAATGTTGGGATTTTCTATGGGTTATATATTTTTGGCCAATCGATGAGACCTACCAAATTTCATAAGGATCGGCCGACTATATCCTATAGCAGCCATATAACTGATTGATCGGAAATGCCATAGCTGTGGTGTTTGTTATGTTAGGAAGTTGGGATTTTCTATGGGTTTTATTTTTTGCCAATCAATCCGACCTACCAAATTTCATAAGGATCGGCCGAATATATCCTATAGCTGTCATATAACTGATTAAGGGGTCATATACCTTTTTTTCGAAAAAAGAGGAAAGTTTGTTTTTTATTGTAAGTTTTTTTGTATATTCAGTTTGTTGACAATGTTTGTGCAAAAATTTGTGAAAAAATATTGAATAGTATTATGGGGTGACTGTTTCCCTCAAACACCTTTTTGGAAAAGCCTTGCGGTGCTGATTCCCTATGACGAACAGGTCAACTGAAACCGTAAAACTAAAAAAATTGCATTAGTTTAGAGTAATTCCGTGTATCTGAACGATCGTTTTTATATTTTGATGTTTTGTGCATACGGGGACGTTTTTTGCAAAAAATAAAGTTTTTGGTCGCTAGTTTCTACCAAAAGATCTTTTTGGGCGAAATAAAAATTTGTCCATGAAAAATCGATCGTTCAAGTACACACAAAATTAATCACGAACAATAAAAAAAATTGAAGAAAATCGGTTCAGTAGTTTTTCGTATAACTGCAAATTTTTTCAAAAAACTCCATTTCAAGATATTCGCGTTTAAAGTTACAAGTTTAAGTTTGGGCGGAAAGGAGGGGGAGCGCGGCTAGGAGCGCTGAAACTTTCTTTCTACTACTCAAATCTTTATAAAAATTTGAGGTAATTTTCTCATATTCTTCAAGATAAAGCAATAAAAAAAATTTCCATTTTTTTAAAAATGAAAACGGTATATAACCTCTTAAGAATACTATGCTGCCTCAAGCAAACGAAATAAAGTACCTTGACGTACATCTTAACAAACGACTCACTTGGCGCAGACACATTAAAGCCAAGGGAACACACCTAAAGCTGGTAGCCTGCACTGGCATATAAACTCCCGCTCTCTTCATAGTCTGGACTACAAGATACTGCCACTAACCATACAACATATAGACTGGACATTTCATACAACTAATATGGACACTCAAAAAACTTTGCGAGAGGCCCCACAGCTGGTAGCGGCAGGCCCCGAACACTTCGTGTGCCTTCGCCGGTTTTTTCGCTCTCATTCTTATTCTCATTTTTACGCTCGCGCGCTCATTGCACGAGTTCGGTCGTTCAGTCGCAGAGACGCGCATTTTGAAAAAGGTTGCGCCTGTGCTTGAATATGCGTGTTCATGCATTCATGTATGCGTGTTCATGCATTCTCATACAAAGGTGCATGTGTGCGTTTATTTCAAGTCGATGCGGCAAGAATATTTTGTCTTTTGCTACTTTTCAAACTTGATACCCTAACAATATGGGCGTATTCACTATTGGGTTAATAATTATAATAAGAATATTATATGTTATAATAATTTTTTAATATTTCCGCATATATTTCATTTTGGTTTGCAAATTCAAATCAGTGGTAGCAGAAAAATGTTTTGCATATTGTATGTATTCCAATTAATATAAATCAATCTAATGAGATAGGAACAGGGCACATCGCAGTCGATGTCTGCGCTTAGTAGTTGAGAAAACTTGAAACCAAATCAGCTTTGGTTGTTGTTCTGCGAGCGGATGTTGCCTGCATACCCTACCGACGATTGAATTTTAGGAGAACAGCGTTTTCACCGCTCGAAAAAAACATTGCATACGAAAATTATCCATTTTATAATGCTATGCTACCAATAACAAAATTGGAAAAATAAACTTTTATATTGTTTTAGTTTTCGAATGAAATTTAAATATATAAAAATCATTAAAAGCTTACTTTTGATTTCAAATAGTAACATACATTTAAGAAAATAACTTTGAATATTTTTTGGCTGTACTTTATAGTGATTAAACAATTTGTTATTTCCCAAGTTTAAATTATACAATTGCAAATTTAAATATTATTTGATTAAAAAATTCAAATTTGTATATTGGTTCCATTTACCTTTTACAAAAATAAAAAGTATTTTAGAAGTTTAACCTAAATTCATTTTTTTAGTTGGGAAAAAGTTTGAAAACTTTAAAACGCTGTTCTCCTAAAATTCAATCATCGGTAGGGTATGCAGGCAACATCCGCTCGCAGGACAACAACCAAAGCTGATTTGGTTTGAGGTTTTCTCAACCACTAAGCGCAGACACCGACTGCGATGTGCCCTGTTCCTATCTCATTAGATTGATTTATATTAATTGGAATACATACATATGTATGTGCAAAAAATTTTTCTGCTACCACTGATATATACGGAAATTTTTGAGTTTCTCCGGCTCGAGGTCAACAATTGAAAATGTTTTAAATAAAAGTTTTTTAATTTTTATTTTTTCCAATATATTTCAGTTGCACTTCGGCAACCGTCTTCAGGGCAACTATAATCAACATAAAAATACATAAAATAACATAAATTTAGACAATAAAAAACGAAGCTTTAAAAAATTATTACACCTACATAATTTTACACGTCTGCACCGTCGGACGTGGAGATTAATACTAGTTGTTATTAAATAAGTATCTGTAAATGTGAGCGCAATTTTCAACGTCTGTTTTGTAGTTTTGTAGCATAAGACTGTTACGCATTTCGTTCCTTTTAATCATCGTTATAGATGTTTTAGATTTAACCACTTTGCACAACAAAAAAAATTAAAATTACAAATTGTAAGGATGCTAATCACGGGCCAGGAAACATACAAAGTCGTACCAAAGACCAATATAAACTCTAAGATGCGTAACGCCATAAGATTTTTTTGCAGGGTATTCAGCGTGCGACGTGTGAACGATTTTTAGAGGCCTCAATTTTGCGATTGAACAGGATGAATATTTTTCTATTTATTGTCTTTTAAATATATAGATTTAAAAATATGTGGTCTTTTTATATTATTTAACGGATTAATCGGAAATTATATAACTTTAGTGTTTGTAAAGTTAGAATGTTGGGATTTTCTATGGGTTATATATTTTTGGCCAATCGATGAGACCTACCAAATTTCATAAGGATCGGCCGACTATATCCTATAGCAGCCATATAACTGATTGATCGGAAATGCCATAGCTGTGGTGTTTGTTATGTTAGGAAGTTGGGATTTTCTATGGGTTTTATTTTTTGCCAATCAATCCGACCTACCAAATTTCATAAGGATCGGCCGAATATATCCTATAGCTGTCATATAACTGATTAAGGGGTCATATACCTTTTTTTTTCGAAAAAAAGAGGAAAGTTTGTTTTTTATTGTAAGTTTTTTTGTATATTCAGTTTGTTGACAATGTTTGTGCAAAAATTTGTGAAAAAATATTGAATAGTATTATGGGGTGACTGTTTCCCTCAAACACCTTTTTGGAAAAGCCTTGCGGTGCTGATTCCCTATGACGAACAGGTCAACTGAAACCGTAAAACTAAAAAAATTGCATTAGTTTAGAGTAATTCCGTGTATCTGAACGATCGTTTTTATATTTTGATGTTTTGTGCATACGGGGACGTTTTTTGCAAAAAATAAAGTTTTTGGTCGCTAGTTTCTACCAAAAGATCTTTTTGGGCGAAATAAAAATTTGTCCATGAAAAATCGATCGTTCAAGTACACACAAAATTAATCACGAACAATAAAAAAAAATTGAAGAAAATCGGTTCAGTAGTTTTTCGTATAACTGCAAATTTTTTTCAAAAAACTCCATTTCAAGATATTCGCGTTTAAAGTTACAAGTTTAAGTTTGGGCGGAAAGGAGGGGAGCGCGGCTAGGAGCGCTGAAACTTTCTTTCTACTACTCAAATCTTTATAAAAATTTGAGGTAATTTTCTCATATTCTTCAAGATAAAGCAATAAAAAAATTTCCATTTTTTTAAAAATGAAAACGGTATATAACCTCTTAAGAATACTATGCTGCCTCAAGCAAACGAAATAAAGTACCTTGACGTACATCTTAACAAACGACTCACTTGGCGCAGACACATTAAAGCCAAGGGAACACACCTAAAGCTGGTAGCCTGCACTGGCATATAAACTCCCGCTCTCTTCATAGTCTGGACTACAAGATACTGCCACTAACCATACAACATATAGACTGGACATTTCATACAACTAATATGGACACTCAAAAAACTTTGCGAGAGGCCCCACAGCTGGTAGCGGCAGGCCCCGAACACTTCGTGTGCCTTCGGGTTTTTTTCGCTCTCATTCTTATTCTCATTTTTACGCTCGCGCGCTCATTGCACGAGTTCGGTCGTTCAGTCGCAGAGACGCGCATTTTGAAAAAGGTTGCGCCTGAGCTTGAATATGCGTGTTCATGCATTCATGTATGCGTGTTCATGCATTCTCATACAAAGGTGCATGTGTGCGTTTATTTCAAGTCGATGCGGCAAGAATATTTTGTCTTTTGCTACTTTTCAAACTTGATACCCTAACAATATGGGCGTATTCACTATTGGGTTAATAATTATAATAAGAATATTATATGTTATAATAATTTTTTAATATTTCCGCATATATTTCATTTTGGTTTGCAAATTCAAATCAGTGGTAGCAGAAAAATGTTTTGCATATTGTATGTATTCCAATTAATATAAATCAATCTAATGAGATAGGAACAGGGCACATCGCAGTCGATGTCTGCGCTTAGTAGTTGAGAAAACTTGAAACCAAATCAGCTTTGGTTGTTGTTCTGCGAGCGGATGTTGCCTGCATACCCTACCGACGATTGAATTTTAGGAGAACAGCGTTTTCACCGCTCGAAAAAAACATTGCATACGAAAATTATCCATTTTATAATGCTATGCTACCAATAACAAAATTGGAAAAATAAACTTTTATATTGTTTTAGTTTTCGAATAAAATTTAAATATATAAAAATCATTAAAAGCTTACTTTTGATTTCAAATAGTAACATACATTTAAGAAAATCACTTTGAATATTTTTTGGCTGTACTTTATAGTGATTAAACAATTTGTTATTTCCCAAGTTTAAATTATACAATTGCAAATTTAAATATTATTTGATTAAAAAATTCAAATTTGTATATTGGTTCCATTTACCTTTTACAAAAATAAAAAGTATTTTAGAAGTTTAACCTAAATTCATTTTTTTAGTTGGGAAAAAGTTTGAAAACTTTAAAACGCTGTTCTCCTAAAATTCAATCATCGGTAGGGTATGCAGGCAACATCCGCTCGCAGGACAACAACCAAAGCTGATTTGGTTTGAGGTTTTCTCAACCACTAAGCGCAGACACCGACTGCGATGTGCCCTGTTCCTATCTCATTAGATTGATTTATATTAATTGGAATACATACATATGTATATGCAAAAAATTTTTCTGCTACCACTGATATATACGGAAATTTTTGAGTTTCTCCGGCTCGAGGTCAACAATTGAAAATGTTTTAAATAAAAGTTTTTTAATTTTTATTTTTTCCAATATATTTCAGTTGCACTTCGGCAACCGTCTTCAGGGCAACTATAATCAACATAAAAATACATAAAATAACATAAATTTAGACAATAAAAAACGAAGCTTTAAAAAATTATTACACCTACATAATTTTACACGTCTGCACCGTCGGACGTGGAGATTAATACTAGTTGTTATTAAATAAGTATCTGTAAATGTGAGCGCAATTTTCAACGTCTGTTTTGTAGTTTTGTAGCATAAGACTGTTACGCATTTCGTTCCTTTTAATCATCGTTATAGATGTTTTAGATTTAACCACTTTGCACAACAAAAAAAATTAAAATTACAAATTGTAAGGATGCTAATCACGGGCCAGGAAACATACAAAGTCGTACCAAAGACCAATATAAACTCTAAGAAGCGTAACGCCATAAGATTTTTTTGCACACGAATTTTTTGTGCTGGCTTTTCAACGGGCTTTTCGCTCTCTGCCCAAAAGCAAGCGAGAGAGCGCTCTAGAGCCAGCCTATCTCTTGCACGCATACTGCGACAGCTGACGACTGTATGTGTGCATATGTTTTCGCTGCAGCGCGCTGTCGAAATATACTCTTTATTTTTAAAGTCTAATATTATTAAAAATACTTATTTTGTATTGCCTTAATATGATAATTATTCGAATGTAGAATATTTTTTAGTAATGGCCATATATATCTAAGTATATAAAAATACATAATTTATTTTATACATGACTTCACTTTGGAATAATTGTCATTAGGGTATTCAGCGTGCGACGTGTGAACGATTTTTAGAGGCCTCAATTTTGCGATTGAACAGGATGAATATTTTTCTATTTATTGTCTTTTAAATATATAGATTTAAAAATATGTGGTCTTTTTATATTATTTAACGGATTAATCGGAAATTATATAACTTTAGTGTTTGTAAAGTTAGAATGTTGGGATTTTCTATGGGTTATATATTTTTGGCCAATCGATGAGACCTACCAAATTTCATAAGGATCGGCCGACTATATCCTATAGCAGCCATATAACTGATTGATCGGAAATGCCATAGCTGTGGTGTTTGTTATGTTAGGAAGTTGGGATTTTCTATGGGTTTTATTTTTTGCCAATCAATCCGACCTACCAAATTTCATAAGGATCGGCCGAATATATCCTATAGCTGTCATATAACTGATTAAGGGGTCATATACCTTTTTTTTCGAAAAAAAGAGGAAAGTTTGTTTTTTATTGTAAGTTTTTTTGTATATTCAGTTTGTTGACAATGTTTGTGCAAAAATTTGTGAAAAAATATTGAATAGTATTATGGGGTGACTGTTTCCCTCAAACACCTTTTTGGAAAAGCCTTGCGGTGCTGATTCCCTATGACGAACAGGTCAACTGAAACCGTAAAACTAAAAAAATTGCATTAGTTTAGAGTAATTCCGTGTATCTGAACGATCGTTTTTATATTTTGATGTTTTGTGCATACGGGGACGTTTTTTGCAAAAAATAAAGTTTTTGGTCGCTAGTTTCTACCAAAAGATCTTTTTGGGCGAAATAAAAATTTGTCCATGAAAAATCGATCGTTCAAGTACACACAAAATTAATCACGAACAATAAAAAAAAATTGAAGAAAATCGGTTCAGTAGTTTTTCGTATAACTGCAAATTTTTTTCAAAAAACTCCATTTCAAGATATTCGCGTTTAAAGTTACAAGTTTAAGTTTGGGTGGAAAGGAGGGGAGCGCGGCTAGGAGCGCTGAAACTTTCTTTCTACTACTCAAATCTTTATAAAAATTTGAGGTAATTTTCTCATATTCTTCAAGATAAAGCAATAAAAAAAATTTCCATTTTTTTAAAAATGAAAACGGTATATAACCTCTTAAGAATACTATGCTGCCTCAAGCAAACGAAATAAAGTACCTTGACGTACATCTTAACAAACGACTCACTTGGCGCAGACACATTAAAGCCAAGGGAACACACCTAAAGCTGGTAGCCTGCACTGGCATATAAACTCCCGCTCTCTTCATAGTCTGGACTACAAGATACTGCCACTAACCATACAACATATAGACTGGACATTTCATACAACTAATATGGACACTCAAAAAACTTTGCGAGAGGCCCCACAGCTGGTAGCGGCAGGCCCCGAACACTTCGTGTGCCTTCGGGTTTTTTTCGCTCTCATTCTTATTCTCATTTTTACGCTCGCGCGCTCATTGCACGAGTTCGGTCGTTCAGTCGCAGAGACGCGCATTTTGAAAAAGGTTGCGCCTGTGCTTGAATATGCGTGTTCATGCATTCATGTATGCGTGTTCATGCATTCTCATACAAAGGTGCATGTGTGCGTTTATTTCAAGTCGATGCGGCAAGAATATTTTGTCTTTTGCTACTTTTCAAACTTGATACCCTAACAATATGGGCGTATTCACTATTGGGTTAATAATTATAATAAGAATATTATATGTTATAATAATTTTTTAATATTTCCGCATATATTTCATTTTGGTTTGCAAATTCAAATCAGTGGTAGCAGAAAAATGTTTTGCATATTGTATGTATTCCAATTAATATAAATCAATCTAATGAGATAGGAACAGGGCACATCGCAGTCGATGTCTGCGCTTAGTAGTTGAGAAAACTTGAAACCAAATCAGCTTTGGTTGTTGTTCTGCGAGCGGATGTTGCCTGCATACCCTACCGACGATTGAATTTTAGGAGAACAGCGTTTTCACCGCTCGAAAAAAACATTGCATACGAAAATTATCCATTTTATAATGCTATGCTACCAATAACAAAATTGGAAAAATAAACTTTTATATTGTTTTAGTTTTCGAATGAAATTTAAATATATAAAAATCATTAAAAGCTTACTTTTGATTTCAAATAGTAACATACATTTAAGAAAATCACTTTGAATATTTTTTGGCTGTACTTTATAGTGATTAAACAATTTGTTATTTCCCAAGTTTAAATTATACAATTGCAAATTTAAATATTATTTGATTAAAAAATTCAAATTTGTATATTGGTTCCATTTACCTTTTACAAAAATAAAAAGTATTTTAGAAGTTTAACCTAAATTCATTTTTTTAGTTGGGAAAAAGTTTGAAAACTTTAAAACGCTGTTCTCCTAAAATTCAATCATCGGTAGGGTATGCAGGCAACATCCGCTCGCAGGACAACAACCAAAGCTGATTTGGTTTGAGGTTTTCTCAACCACTAAGCGCAGACACCGACTGCGATGTGCCCTGTTCCTATCTCATTAGATTGATTTATATTAATTGGAATACATACATATGTATGTGCAAAAATTTTTCTGCTACCACTGATATATACGGAAATTTTTGAGTTTCTCCGGCTCGAGGTCAACAATTGAAAATGTTTTAAATAAAAGTTTTTTAATTTTTATTTTTTCCAATATATTTCAGTTGCACTTCGGCAACCGTCTTCAGGGCAACTATAATCAACATAAAAACACATAAAATAACATAAATTTAGACAATAAAAAACGAAGCTTTAAAAAATTATTACACCTACATAATTTTACACGTCTGCACCGTCGGACGTGGAGATTAATACTAGTTGTTATTAAATAAGTATCTGTAAATGTGAGCGCAATTTTCAACGTCTGTTTTGTAGTTTTGTAGCATAAGACTGTTACGCATTTCGTTCCTTTTAATCATCGTTATAGATGTTTTAGATTTAACCACTTTGCACAACAAAAAAAATTAAAATTACAAATTGTAAGGATGCTAATCACGGGCCAGGAAACATACAAAGTCGTACCAAAGACCAATATAAACTCTAAGATGCGTAACGCCATAAGATTTTTTTGCACACGAATTTTTTGTGCTGGCTTTTCAACTGGCTTTTCGCTCTCTGCCCAAAAGCAAGCGAGAGAGCGCTCTAGAGCCAGCCTATCTCTTGCACGCATACTGCGACAGCTGACGACTGTATGTGTGCATATGTTTTCGCTGCAGCGCGCTGTCGAAATATACTCTTTATTTTTAAAGTCTAATATTATTAAAAATACTTATTTTGTATTGCCTTAATATGATAATTATTCGAATGTAGAATATTTTTTAGTAATGGCCATATATATCTAAGTATATAAAAATACATAATTTATTTTATACATGACTTCACTTTGGAATAATTGTCATTAGGGTATTCAGCGTGCGACGTGTGAACGATTTTTAGAGGCCTCAATTTTGCGATTGAACAGGATGAATATTTTTCTATTTATTGTCTTTTAAATATATAGATTTAAAAATATGTGGTCTTTTTATATTATTTAAAAGGCCCAAAATCATTAAAACTAATTTTATTTTATATACGAAATACTAAAAATGAATAACTTACCTAAAATATACTTGTATTATATTTAAATATACTCCTAAGTTAGCTAAATTTTGAAAATTAAACCATCCCCGTAAAAATAAATCATAATTATTTATAAATGTATTTGTATATTAACTATTTTATTTATTAAATATACTAAATAATAATAAAAATAATAATAGTTAACATGTTAAATATTCTATTAAATTAATTAAAAATTTTTTATAATGAATATACTATTTAATAATTAAAATACTTAATATATTAAATATACACAAAACATTTAAAACTGCTTGATTAAATAAGAAACGAAATATCCTTTAAATATATTTAATTCAATCATAGTATATTCAAATCTATTAAAACTTTATTGAAATATTTTTAAATTTAATTAAACAGTTTTATATGTTTTGTAATAAAAGTTATGTTTTTAGCTTTAATTTAAATATGTAAAACGAAACTATGAATTAAATATGCCGATATTCGTTTTTAATGTATATACAAAAATTGTACATCAAGCTTCATTGCCATATATACATAAATGCAATTTAAATAAACATACTGTTCAATCGTAGACGTTTTTTTGACACACAATTAGTTTCGTAGTCCCGAAATTATTTCTGGCCAAAAATCGTCTTCTTAAACAAGTACGCACACATACGCACTTCCTTATTCGTGCAATTCTATTTTTAGATTTTTACGCTCTCAACTTTGTGCGAGCGGAGAGAGCGGAATTTTAGTCGCCACCAAAAAAAAAGCTGCATATTGCAAAACTAATGTATGGCCGTTACGCATCTTAGAGTTTATATTGGTCTTTGGCTCGACCCTCCTTGGAGGAGGTTATCGGCACCCGATGAGAAATTCCTCGTGGTCTCCAGATCGGACAATGAAACATTTACAGAAACCTCACCATTTCTAATCAAAAAGTCAATCGACTCTACCGTAAGTGGAGAAGTCTCAGAATGCAAAAAAATAAGAGAAGGAAACCTATTGATTAAAACAAAGAACCCAATCCAAACTGAAAAAATTTGCAAACTCGCCACAATGCCTGGCAACATACCAAATCAAGTTTCAGAACATCGATCGCTGAACTCTTGCAAATGAGTGATATACTGCAACGATTTAAGTGATATCGAAGAGGTAGAAATATTGGAAATCTTAAAACAACAAAATGTCATAGAAGTAAAAAAAATTATGAAAAAAACAATATTAGGAATCCCCACCGAAACTGAACTTATTATACTTACCTACTCGTTACTCAACCTACCGGAAAACGTCAACATTGGATATGAAAAAATCAAAATTCGACCATGTACCCCACAACCAATACGTAGCAACAATAGCATGCGTATCGGCCACATTACAAAGTTCTGCAAAAGATCAGGATCAATTGCTTAGAAAAAAAATACCCTAACAGCAATCATCTCGCAAGGGATAGAAAGTATCCAGTCTTTATAACCCACCAAGAAGTACAAGCAATAAAAGTCTTACAAAAAGTAGACTACCGAAAAGCCTGGTCCATCTACAAGGAAAGACATCATCACGATGAATCGTTGTATTCATCAGTTGCAAAGTCTAGCCAAAGTCAAACACATCAACAACAGGAAACAACACAAAGTCCAATTAAACCCAAACCAGCAACAAACTTGGAGAAACCATCAACAAGCAACCACGGAAAATTATCACTTACGAAGACGAAGATGGGATGTCTACCAGCTCCATCAGTTCGGAACAAAATGCCAACGATAAGTCTAACACATGCCAAATCTACCCAAAAAACCTTTCCAAAAGAAAAAAAAGAGTCTTAAAAAAAATCCAATGAGAACCCAAAAACCTCAATCCTAACTAGATCTAAAATTAAGAATTTAATAAACACAGAAGGAATTCATAGTCTAAATTAAGAAAACCGCTAACCTAGCCCCATAAACTCATTCAAACCCTTAAAAATGTCTCTTAATGTACTACAATGAAACATAAACGGCTATAGTAACAACTATAACGAACTCCTAATTTTAATAAGACAACACAATCCAAAAATAATTTCTATTCAAGAAACCCATAAAACACCTTCCCAACACATCCTATCCCAATCAACTTTGAATTATACCACACAGCATCCATCGCAGCTAAAGGCGGAGTCGCCTTATTAATTCATAAAACACTGCAAAACAGACAAATCACTACATGACATATATTCGAGACCATTGCTCTCGAAGTCCAATCAGCAAAGAAATTCAATATATTCGCAACATACATTCCTCTTAACCAAAAATTCACACATAATGAATTGAATACAATGTTCCCAAGCGCTAACACACCATCTGTTATCACAGGCGACTTTAACAGTTGGAATAGAATGTGGGGATCACCCAAGAATAATAAAAGAGGAAACATTTTAGGAAAATTTATACTCAACAGCAACTATATAGTTCTAAATAATAGCAAACCCACACACTTCTCCACACATAGCTCATATACACACTTTGATTTAGCCCTCTGCTCTCCACCTTTATGTGGAGTGAATTCCACATTTAATATTAGCGACACATTGCAAGGAAGTGACCACTTCCCCATTATCACACAAATGTTCCCCTTACAGAATAAAAAAGCAAATAGATATATACCTAGATTTGTCATAAACTTAGCAAATTGGGACCAATATGAATTACTTACAGACAACTTCAACATTTTTTTTCCTGTAGCACAAAATACTAACAAAGAAGCCAGTAATATAAATAAAATAATTTTACAAAGTGAATATAGAAGCATCCCCCAAACTAAGCCCTCTAAGCAACACCACAACGTACCCTGGTGGAACAAAAGCTTAGAATCCTTAAAAAAACAAAAAAAACATAGCCTGGAGAAAATTTAACCAAAATATGAACAACGAAAACCTAGTACACTTTAAACGAACTAACGTGCTATACAGAAGGGAAATTCGAACAAGTAAAAGAGAAAGTATACAAACATTAACATCCAATATCAACCCAAACAAGAAATGTCAAACAATCTGGAACAAAATTCGCACATTTTGTGGCTTACATAAGTCAACTACCATTCATTGTATAAAATACCAAAACTCAAATGAACCCTTAACAGATCAACAGGATATAGCGAAAGCTTTTTCCAATCATTGGTCTTCACAATCCGAAGACAACAATTTCTCAACCCTTTTCCTTCAAGCCAAAAACGATATTGTAAACAACAGGCAACGAGAGCTACCGCACAAAACAGCAGAATTTATGGAACACAATATAAATTTTATAGAATTCTCTGCAGCCTTGAATAGCCTTAAAGGAAACACGCCAGGTTACGATAAAATCAATTACGCAATGATAAAACACACTTCAAAACCCGTACAAAATAGAATAATAGCACTCTTCAATAACATCTTAAAAACACATATTCCCCAAATGTACAAAGTCAGCACCATTATACCAATCCACAAGCCTGGAAAAGACAAAACATTGATTGAATCCTACCGCCCCATATCGCTAATCCCTGTATATCAAAAGTATAAGATAAAATTATTTCCGACTATGGTGTTTTGTTACAACAAACAAACAGCTTAATAGTCACCAACTTGGCTTTAGAAAAGGAAAATCAGTTTCTGACTGTCTAATTTACGTAGACGCTTTGATCAGCAGAGCCCTCTTCGAGAAACGACAAGTATCAATAATATCATTAAATTGTGAGAAGGCATTTGAAAATAATAAGCCAATTGCATACTTGGGGTGGCGGTGAAACCATCCTAAACTATGTAAGCAATTTTATGACAAACCGGAAAATTCGAGTAAGAACGAACCAGATACACTTAGACATTCAAAACCTTTATAACGGTATTCCGCAAGGATCCCCATTATCGGTCATTTTGTTTCTAATAGCATTTAACAGCATATCGGACATCATAGAAAAACACAGAAACCTTAAATTCACTGCCTACGCAGATGATTTCAATATTCTTATTGACCTAAAAGAGAAAAACACAAAGATTCTATCTAGACACTCTTTTCACTGAAATAAACAACTGGTGCAAAAATAACCATCCTAAGTCTAACCATTAATTAAAAATACAGGTGGAACTACCACCTTAATAAACTAATAAAATCACTGCCCAAGCCGTTGAACATTATTAAATGCCTGTCAAACTACAAATATAACTGTCATCCATACACACTAGTCCAAATAGTTAAAAGTCTATGCATTTCAAAAATAGAATTTGCTCTACCAATATACGGGAACGCCCAAAGTCTACTTTAAGGCCAATTAAGACCTACATGAACGCAGCTCTGCGCTCAGCGTTGGAGTGGAGTAAAATGATCCTAATATTAGTCCACTCCAACCCACAACCTCTACCTCGAGGCGAATGTAAGCCCACTGGAAAACAAAATCCTATTTGCGAAAGCCAAACTTTTTAATACAATAGTACTCTCACATGACACCCCTCTTAATCTATTAGCGGAAAAAATTATAAATAAACACAATACAAAACACATAAACTCAGTGCTCCAAGACTGCATCAACATCTGCTCCAATCTTAACCTAACAGTTAAATTGGCTAAAAAACTACCTAAATCCAATCCACCATGGCACATAAATCCTGAGACAATAGACACCCACCTTAATAAAAACTAAAAATCAATAACCCCAAAGAAGTTTTTTTTTAAATAATTTTTGGAAACTAAAAACAAATTAAAAGAATATGCTCTTATATACACAGATGGATCTTTATCAAAAAAAATAATTGGCTATGCGGTAACAACAGAGAACTCAATCTTAAAACTAGGGGTACTTCCGGAATACTCGTCAGTGTATGTAGCCGAAGCTACAGCAATCCTTGAAGCGATCCAGATATCCCTAAAAGTCAGAGGGAAATATATTTCACTGATTCCCTATCGGTAGTTGAAGGCCCTTAATAGGATCACCAAATATAAATAAATCAGATACAAACAGATATTTAAAATCAACGCTCTTAAATTTTTCTTCACACCTGCTTAATAAAACCTCTCCTGGTATCAAACATTAAATGACGGCAAACTCAATATTGCCCACTACACAAAAAACATTTTTTTTACCAAGCTAACAAGAATTGAACAAACCAAACTTATACGGTTACGCCTTGGGCATACTAAGCTGACCCATGCAAATGATTCATTCAACCTCCAGCTAACCAATGCCAATTCTGCAACGAACTGAATACATCAATCAAACATATTTTAAACGAATGCACTTACTTTCAAAGAATTAGACCCTCAACCCCGAATTCCGATCTCATCCCTCTCTTAACCAATCCAAAACCGGAAAACCTACTTACCCTTCTTACTTTCCTAAAAAAGGCTAACTTACTTAATCGCCTGTAAGACATACCTATTATCAAAATATACATATTATATCTATTATTACTTTTTAAAATCAAATGTTAACCTTAAGATTGATATATTACTCGCTATGTTAATTGTAATTTAATTAAACGTTATATGCTAAACGTTCTAGATAATAAGACGAACAAGAGAGAACGCTATAGTCGAGTGCCTCGACTATTAGATACCCGTTACTCAAACAACTTAATATAAATATGCCTTCTTGTATATTTTTCGCCGCTCGAATTAGCTCCCGATTTTTATGTTAAAATCGGTACCCAGGGAACACCTCCAATTTGGCTAACTTGATTTGATTTGCATAGTTCTTGGGATATAGTTCGGTATTGACAAATGAAAACCATCGCAATTTCCTTTAATAGAAATCCTTATCGAGAATTAACGTTGACTCTGTTGAGCACCTTGGCCAGCTGTTCCAAAGTCATCCGTTAGATGGCGCTATTGTATACGCCATGAAAGGCGGAAATGTAGGCGATGGCCAGGCTTAAGCGTTTAATGGGTTTTTGGGCGTTAGAGTGGGCGTGGCAAACTTTTATTTGGCGAATCGATAGGTATTGACGAAACATATACACATAAAAAAAATTTTCATAATAGCATCAAAACTGTGGCCACAGCTTGTGGCTTGTGGGCGTCAGAGGGGGCGTGGGACCATTTTGAAACAAACTTGCGCTGCGTAGGAACTCCTAAAATCTACATGCAAAATGCCAATCTTCTAGCTTTTATAGTTTCCGAGATCTCAGCGTTCATACGGACAGACAGACGGACATGGCTAGATCATCTCGGCTAGTGATCCTGAACAAGAATATATATACTTTATAGGGTCGGAAACGCTTCCTTCTACCTGTTACATACTTTTGCACGAATACAATATACCCTTTTACTCTACGAGTAACGGGTATAAAAATGTATGAAACGTTAATCAGCCGAAAGCCACAGCAGCTATGGCTGTCTTTTTTTATGGTGGCTTAATTTTGGAATATAAGCCTACCCTGTACAAATAAATAAATTGACAAACGATTTGTCAATGCAGTTTTAATCATGGACGGCAAAGGAAAGTAAATTAAAGACTCCGAAAGGAAAATAATCTTAAAATTGCATTTCGAAGGGAAGAGCTTGAGAGATATTGGCGGAATCTTAAGTCGCGCACACTCCTCAGTGCAGAGAGTCATAAACAATTATATTTCGACCGGCTCTACACTTCCCAAATTCCGAGAAGGCCGCCCAAGCCGTTTAACAAAAAGGGAAAAAAGGAAAGTTATATGTATTTCTCGTTCAAAACAATCCGAAATTGACTTCCCGAGAAGTGCAAGAGGTGGAAACTCGGATTTCTAAAACGGTTTCGTATTCTACTATCCGAAGGATTATAAAAAAATCCGGATACATAAGCTGCGTGGCCAAAAAGAAAACAAATCGATAGAAACGAATCCAATTTGCAAACGACCTAATTTCCAAGCCTCCAGAGTTCTGGAGGATAAAAGCAAGTTTTGCTTATTTGGAATTAAAGGCAAAAAATTAATCTAGCGCAAGAGCGGAGAAGCCCTAGATAAACAGAATTTGCTTCCCACTGTAAAACATGAAGGAGGGGGAATTACGATATGGGGTTGTATGGCAGCTAACGGCCAGGGAAATCTGCGTTTCATCGATGGTATTATGGACCATAAGATGTATATCCAACTTTTGAAGGATAACTTGGCCCAAAGCGCAACCAAGTTGGGGCTACAGAACAATTTTATCTTTCAACAAGATAACGATCCCAAGCATACAGCTCACAATGTCAAGCTCTAGTTGCTGTACAACGTTAAAAATCAGCTTTAAACACCTCCACAGTCTCTACACTTGAACCCTATTGAGTACCTGTGGGATTTATTGGAGCGCAAAATCAGGCACCACACAATTACATCGAAGGCAATGTTTAAAACCATATTGGAACAGGAATGGTACCCAAATAGCCGAAGCTGAGACTGAGAAGTTGGTTAATTCTATGCCAAAGCGTCTCGCCGAAGTTTTGAAGCGGAAAGGTCATCCAACCTCATACTAAATTGTGTAAAAACGGCCAATAAATGCAACAATCTCCAACTGTACGCAAACTTTTGAACGCATGTTATTTTAAATGGTTTTGGGGAAATACAAATTATAAGAGAACCAAAGAAGATACAAATTTTCTAAAGTATAGAATGTGAAGATAATTGTTGGGACTATCCGTAAGAAAAATCATAATTTTTTTTATATCACGTCTAGCCCTAGATTTTTCCTGTCAAAGTGACAAATTAAAAATTGTTTGCCCTGTACGCAGAGATATGACGCCGAGTGTATACCCCGACGTCTACTAGCAGTTACTTCTCCAAAAGAAGGTCCAAACAAATATTAGCGAGCTAGGAGTTAATTTAATTTGACTGCACAATTATGGTATATTTAAACTTTTTTGGTTCACTGTACTCTTTACATATTAATACTCCATTAATTGTGTAAACAAATATTTAAACATTTTCAAGGTTACCTTTTTGGGTTAGTACGTACGTATGTAGACACACAAAAGTCCTTCTTAAATTTCTTTAACAGCCATATACAACAGGGAACTAACTTATTTCTTTAATCAACTTAAAAAAATTTGACGTTTAATAGGTAAAAATAGTTATTTACATGTATAGAATCATATGATCACGTACCCATGTTCAAGTGAATGTTTAGATTATCAGCTGCTTTGCATATCCATTTCAGCAACGCTGAACTTGGACTCAATATAGCGTCGTTCAGGTCGCGATGAAAACGGGATGACTAGTAAAGAAACAGAGAATAATTTTTAAAAGGGCATAATATGCATTTTACACTTGGTTTTTGCATTTTAGCCAAAGAGTTTATTTAAAACTCTGAACTTTGCTATAAGTCAAATGCTGCTTCCCACAGAGATCCATCAACCATCCGTTGGACGGAAGGTCCATAAGGTTTTGCCGTTCCGAAAATTCTCAGTTAGTTCCCCATCCGAATTTGACGGACATTTTATGCTATAGTTAGGCGATGTTTTATTGGTGCAACTCTGAGTTCTTTTTCTTGACAGTGAAAATTGAAACATTCACTACGAAAATTTAAAAAATAATGGCGGGTAAATTTTCAAAAATGAAGGCGCCATATCAAAAAATGCGGTTTACACTTGTAATAATTAATTAACTACTGAACCATCCGTGTGGAAGCAATAAGAGTTGCTCCACTCTTTCCTAGGCGCATACCGCACTCACAACCTGGAGCACCTTGGAGAACGAGAGAACAAAAAACAAACATTTATATACAATGAACTTGATTTGTTACCATTTAGACAATCTTGGGCAAAAGTGGTTCATATTTTTTCAGCAGGCTGGTAAAAATCTGCAGAACTATTAGTTCAATTTGGTTGCCCGCGTAGATCACTTGCAGTCTCTTACCAAGTATCATTTATTACGGTGTTGTGCTCATTTTAAACGTTCTGCTAAATGCAACGGGTTAAAATGATGAGCCACAGCTGTTCAGATCAGCTGACATCGGATGGTGGATGGTGGATGTGGGAATCGGAGTTTCACATTTGTCAAAAATCCCAACCGTTTCAAACGGATGGACTCTATGGGAGGAGGGCAAATCTCTGGATATTTTTTATTCTTTGTTTTGATTTGTATACGAAACATATAAAACTTAGTAAAATTAATTGTAAGCAAACAAAAATAACCTTATATCTTTGTTAATGGCCACTGTGGAAATTTAAAATTATATAATGTAATACATATATATGTAACAGAAGTGTCTTTATCAAGCTATGTGTACTTCAAGACCACGTTTTTATACCATTTTAGTAATATTTATGCCGACACGAAATCCCTACACCTTTAAAAAATGTAATCTTTCCAAATTGAAATTTAAATATATTAAAAATCATTAGAAGTTTACTTTTTGATTTTAAATAGTAATATACATACATTTAAGAAAATCACTTCGAATATTTTCTGTCTGTACTTTAATGTCATTAAACAACTTATTATTTTCCAAGATTAAAATTATACAATTTTATTAATTTAAATATTATTTTGTTCTATTTATATTTTACAAAAATAAAAAGTATTTTAGAAGTTTAACCTTAATTCTTTTTATTTAAGTTGTGAAAAATAATAGTAGTGCCCGCAGAGGTTTTCTAGAAACCGCAAAAAAAACTTTTGAAACGTTTTTACAAAATGTTTTTAATTTTCATTAAAACTTAACTAATGGTAGGTAATTATAATACAACACAATGATAATTCATAAGATTTTAGAGAAAAAAATAAAAATGTGGAATATTACATAAATAAATTATATATTAAATATTGCAAAAATTAACAATTCATCAGAGCCAAAAAAAAACGTTTAAAGATTGAATGATTAAACGTATATAATAGAACAATATTTAAAGATTTTTTTAGTATTTAGTTGCATATCATTTGTTTGCAATAACGAACTCACAGCGCTTATGCATGGAATCAACTACATTTTGGCATCTCTTCACAGAAATGGAGCCCCAAGTCCTTTGAACAGCTTCCGAAAGTTGAATTTTATTGTTAGGTCTTATTTCCGAGACTGCTCTCATCACGTCACACCATAAATTTTCTATTGGATTAAGATCGGGTGACTGTGCAGGCCACTCCATGACACTAACTTGATTGGCAGCGAACCACTCTTTGGCGATATTACTCGTATGTTTGGGATCGTTGTCCTTTTGGAACGTCCAAACAAGTGGCTTGGCCTCGGAATTATGTGGTTGGCCGTCTAATAAACTGCCGAGTGAAACGGCCTCCAAACAAAACTATGTTAGACTCATCCGACCATAAAATATTCCGACCATAAATATATTGAAATGCCGTCTTGCTAACTTTAAACGTTTCGCGACATGTTTCTTTGTGAATGACGGCACTTTTCTTGGGCTTCTTGAAATGAGGTTATTATCTCTGAGTCATCTTCTTATGGTTTGTGACGCTCCAGAGCGCACAATATAAGTAAATATATAAAATAAGCTTAGGTTAAGAGAGATAAAAAGCATGAAGCGACAACATAGTACATAGGGAATAGGATTAATATAATAATAAGATTAGTTTAAGAGAATAAAAAACCTGAAACGAATTCAAATTCAAATAAGAAGGCGGGCGCGCTAATAGAAATAGCTGGGCACACTGATCCACGATCACCGGGTCACACTGACCCAAGATTACCTGGTCACACTGACCAATGATCAGCTGGTCACACGCGCTAAGCCGTATGACCAGGGATTTTGACGTGGTGCGGGCACACTTATTCACGCCAACGGGTATAAAAAGGGCAACCCCCTTCAATTTCACCGAACCCCGCTCGTGTCATACTCTGGGAACCGGGTCAAACTCTTACAGCAACCACTCCTGACATAAATAAATGTTGGAACGACCTCCTGGACGCCGTTGAACTACCCCAGCATAGCAGGTACATTACAGGTTTCTAAACTTGCATTTAAGTTACAAGTTTTTTTAGGGATGCAGCAGACGGAAAAGGTTCGATTTTCAACTGTCTTTCTAAGCGATCCACTGACTTTTTGTCCAATATCTTGGGTCGACCAGGCGTTTCATTTGCTCGCTAATATATTTTAGCATTTCTAACCATTGTAGAAGACCAGCCAAAAATATTTTGCACTTCGACATAAGTTTTCTCAGCAGAAATCAATTTTTTAATCAGATCTCGGCAGTACAGTGTTTGCCACGCCCCATGTAGTCAGGACTGAATGTTAAGGAAAAATCTAAAAATGCTTGGGACTGTTAAATAACTCCCAAAACTATTATTAACCACCACAAAACACTTTTTAAATTAAGTAAACTAAATTATTCTTGCTAATTTCTCTGGCACTACTATTATTTTGACTGAGTCAAACACGTGAATCTTTGCAAATA
This sequence comes from Drosophila fuyamai, assembly GCA_018153365.1. NCBI lineage: Eukaryota > Metazoa > Arthropoda > Insecta > Diptera > Drosophilidae > Drosophila > Drosophila fuyamai. The sequence continues at coordinate 1,011,483 of JAECXW010000540.1, forward strand.
AAGGCGAAAAGAATAAAAATAGAGATGAGAGTCGAAAATAACTACACATTATTATAGAGCAGTTAATTACAGTTACTAATGTGAAAAAATGCTTTGGATTTTTGAAGAAATGGAGAATATATTGAGAAATAACTGATTGCTTGACCGGCACTACTATTATTTTGACTGCAACTGTATATGTGTATATATTTATCGATAACTAATTCGTGCGGCAACTTTTAAGAACAAAAATACATAAAAATAAAAAGAGGATAATTAAATAACAACATTAAACAAAATTACACTGCGAGCCTTAAAAAATAAATTAACCAAAGGTCATTAAACATAACATTAAAACAAGTGTCCTAAAAAATGTAATAAAAACAAAAGCCAAACAGCTGTTTTGTTTCTGCCCGCACCCCTAAAATTCAATCGTCGGTATGGTATGCAGGCACCATCCGCTCGCAGAACAACAACCAAAGCTGATTAGGTTTGAAGTTTTCTCAACCACTAAGTGCAGACACCGACTGCGATGTGCCCTGTTCCTATCTCATTACATTGATTTATATTAATTGGAATACATACATATATGCAAAACATTTTTCTGCTACCACTGATTTGAATTTGTAAACCAAAATAAAATGTATGCTGAAATATTAAAAAATTATTATAACATATAATATTCTTATTTTAATCATTAACATATTACTGAATACGCTCATATTGCTATGGTATCAAGTCTGAAAAGTAGCAAAAGACAAAATATTCTTGCCGCACCGAATTGAAATAAACGCACACATGCACCCCTGTATGAGAATGCATGAACACGCATACATATAAAGACTTATTCAAGCGCAGGCGCAACCTTCTTCAAAATGCGCGACTCTGCGACTGAACGACCAAACTCGTGCAATGAGCGCGCGAGCAAAAATGAGAATAAGAATTAGGGCGAAAAAACCCAAAGCTACAGGAAGTGTCCGGGGCCTGCCGCTACCAGCTGTGAGGCCTCCCGAGAAATAATTTGTATGTCCATTTTGAGGAATAACTTACATTCTTTTAATAAGCTTCCCCAGCTCCTTCAAACGATTAGTGTGGTATACTTGAAATAGGGGTATTGTTATAGAAAGAAGGAGAGAAAGTTATTATACCCTCGCAGAGGGTATTATAATTTTGGTCAAAAGTGTGCAACGCAGTGAAGGAGTCATCTCCGACCCTATAAAGTGTAACAGGCCAAGTATAATATATATAAGCTGGCCACATTATTAGAGCAGTGGCTATCTCTTTCAAGAGAGGTGCTATCCCTCTCTCTCAAGAGAATGCCAGAGAGAGCTGCCTGCGTGCAGCGAAGCTCACTCTCGATCGAATCAGAAAGTAACGACGACGTGTGTGAGAAATAAATAAATTAAAATAAAGAGACAAACTATTCCCGATACAATCTCAGAAGTGGGATTCATAAAAAACTTTTTTTTATCAACTGAGAACGCCTATAATAATAAATAAAAATATGGATATAAACATATCGGAAGTGACAGTTATCCAAGTAAAAAAGTGGTTGGAGCTTCTAAATCTGTCGACGAAGGGCACCAAATCGGAACTTTTTGCTCGGCTTTGCAGCGTTCCGGAAGAAATTCGCGGAAGGGCGCCCGAGAACCTTGTGGAGCAAGCTGAATTGGAAAATGTTGACGAGAAGCGCAGTGAGCTGGAAGTGGACGCTGAGACTTTGGAAAATTTGCGAGCCGAAATTTCGAGGGCTCAGAAAATTCTAGAAAACTTAAAATACCAGATCAACAGCGCTGGTGGCAACCGAAATAACGGAGGCAGAGGAGGCGAAAATGCGTTTCAACAGAACGAGCAACGGCGAAACAGCGGAGGCGGCGGAGACGAAATTGCGTTTCAGCAAGACGGCGGCGGCAGAGACAACGGCGGCAGAGACGGCGGCGACAGAGGCAATGGCGGCAGAGGCAGAGACGACGGCAGCGCCGTTTATGACGAAATGGCATCGTCTGGTGGTGGGTTTTCGTCATCAGGATTTAACATGGCCAAGGAAATGTTGATGGACTTCACCGGTAAAGTGCCTGTTCGATCCTGGATCGCTCAATGGGGCAATATATCGGCTCTATATAGCCTTTCAGACTTGCAACAACGTATCTTGCTGATCAGCAAGTTAAAAGGCAGTGCCTTGCAGTGGTTGCATGCGGATGAAGGACGTTTCGCCAAGCCGACGAATGAGCTGCTTGAACAACTGCAGCTAGCTTTCGGGGGCGTCGAATCGAAGGCTGCATTAAGGCTCAAGTTTGAGGCGCGTATCTGGATGCCAACCGAAAAATTTGCTTTTTACTTTGATGAAAAGTGTCGACTTGCTCGAGAGGTCAGCATGGAGGTGGATGAGCTTTTGGACGGACTTGTGGAGGGCATTCCAGCCCTAGGCTTGCGTACACAGGCCAAGCTTCAATGTTTTGATAGCCCGGAGCGTATGCTTCGTGCTTTTGCGGACATCATGCTGCCGAAAAGGGCAACAACAACTAAAGGGGCAACACCAAGGACGGATCCAGGAAACAGCGAGACACGTTGTTTCAACTGCAACGCAAAAGGGCACTGGAAGAGGGAATGCACCAAGCCGATAAGACCGCCAGGATCATGCTATGGTTGTGGCGCAAAAGATCACCGCTTGGTTGAATGTCCCCAAAACAAGAAGAAGGTCGAGAATAAATATGTAAGATTATTTAAAATTTTTAGTATTGAAAATCCTAACCAGCCCATTGTTACAGAATGCCTAATAGATTCGGGAAGCCCGGTGTCATTAATAAAACGTTCATACTTACCAGTAAACATTAAATTAAAACCTCAAGAAGAGGAATACTTTGGCCTAAACAAAAGGTTATTAAGGAGTTATGGTAGAATATTATGTTTTATATTTAAAAATGAAATAAAGATTTGGTTTAACTTAATTGTAGTGGCTGACGAATCTATGGGATGTAACATTGTGCTGGGTAGAGATTTTATGGATGCTTGCGATTTAAAAATTGATTTAGATGCGCTGAAAATGGTTACTGTAGAGTGTATTGAAACCGAAGTCGAGAAGAAAGCGGAAGATAAAGTACTTTCTAATAATTGTATGGAAATTAGGAAATTTGAAACCGATTCGGAGGGCGAAGAAAGTTTAGGTAAAAATTTAGGCGAGAAAAGTTTAGGTACACATTTAGGTGGAAAAAGTTTAGATAAAAACAGTTTAGGTAAAAATTTAGGCGGGAACAATTTAGGTACAGGTTTAGGGGAGAAGAGTTTTGACATATGTTTAGGCGATGATGATTTAGGTGAGAAGGATTTAGATAATGTATTGTATGAAGAAGCTTTAGGTTCAGGTAGTTTAGGAAAGAGCATAGAGGATAATTTTGAAAGTGAAATGTTAGAAATAAACATTTTAGAAGATGAGACTAAAGAAATGGCTTACAATATCGGGGATCAGGTTAGTTATAAGGATCAAATGAAGTTTATTGAATCATTAGAGGAAAATTATATTAAAGTATTGCGACCTGAAAGTCCTAGAGTTAAATGTGAGTTGAATATTATTTTAGAGAACACAAAACCATTTAGTTGTGCACCTAGAAGACTGTCTTATAATGAAAAAGAGGCATTACAGAAATTGTTAGATGAATACTTAGAAAAAGGAATTATTCAGAGTAGTAAATCGGAATACGCATCTCCGATCGTTTTAGTGAAGAAAAAGACTGGGGAGTTTAGGTTGTGCATTGATTTCAGACGGTTGAATAAAATTATGGCTAAAGATAATTATCCTATCCCCTTAATTGACGATTTGTTAGATAAATTGGTGGGAAAATCGGTTTTTACAAAATTAGATTTAAAGAATGGGTACTTCCACGTTTTCGTGAACAAAGAGTCAGTGAAGTACACATCTTTTACAACGCCGCTAGGGCAATTTGAGTTTTTGCGAATGCCAATGGGTTTAAAGACGGCTCCCCAGGTATTTCAAAGATTTGTAAATGATATTTTTTCTGATATGATTCGTGATAATAAGGTGATAATATATATGGATGACATTTTAATTGCAAGCCAGAGTATTGAAGAACATTTAGGAATATTAGTAGAAGTATTTAGGAGATTAGTGGAGAATAAATTAGAACTAAGAATGAATAAATGCAAGTTTCTTCAAAATAAGGTAAAATATTTAGGTTTTCTAATTTCAAATGAAGGAATAAAAGCTGATGAGAGGGGATTAGAAGCTATAAAGAGCTTTCCTATGCCAAATAAAGTGCAAGCTGTACAAAGTTTCTTAGGTCTTTGTTCTTACTTTCGCCGCTTTATAAAGGACTTTTCAATATTGGCGAAACCATTATATGATTTACTGAGGAAAGATAGGACGTTTGAATTTGGAAATGAAGAGTTGGCTTGTTTCACACTGTTGAAAGATAAATTAGTTGCAGCCCCGGTGTTAGCTTTATATGATTACAAGGATGAAATTGAGCTCCACTGCGATGCGAGTGCGTTAGGGTTTGGGGCTGTACTGTTTCAGAGAAAGGAAGACAAGAAGTTGCATCCGATTTTTTATTTTTCGAAAAGATCAACATCGACTGAAGCTAAATACCATAGCTTTGAATTAGAGACGTTAGCCATTATTTATGCACTTAGAAGGTTTAGGATATATTTACAAGGGAAACGGTTCAAGATTGTTACAGATTGTAATTCTCTAACATTAACGTTGAATAAGATAGATTTAAACCCACGAATTGCAAGGTGGGCTTTAGAATTACAAGAATTCGATTATGAATTAAAACACAGGGCAGGAAAACAAATGCAGCATGTTGATGCACTTAGCAGATGTAATAATGTAATGATAATAGAGGCAAATACTTTTGAGAATAATTTGGTAATTTGTCAGTCAAGAGATAGTAAGGTACAAGAAATTAGGGAAATTTTAGAAAACGGAGAGCATAAGTGGTTTGAAATGAGGAACGGGGTTATATATAGAAAGAATAATAATAACAAGTTACTGTTTTATGTACCAAATAGAATGGAGGAACACGTGATGTATAAATATCATGACGAATTAGGTCACATTGGAAGGGATAAGATGTTAGATGCGATTAGTAAAAGTTATTGGTTCCCGGGCATGAAACAAAAGGTTTGTGATCACATTCAGAACTGTTTGAAGTGTATAGCTTTCTCTCCTAAATTAGGCAAAGGAGAGGGAGCGCTGCACAGTATCCTCAAAGGGAATAGACCATTTGATGTTATTCATATTGATCACTATGGGCCAGTAGATAATAGTAGAGTAAAAAAGCATATCTTAGTGGTAATAGATGCATTCACGAAGTTTGTTAGGCTTTATACAACAAAAACAACGAATACAAAAGAAGTTATGAGTGCTTTAACAGACTACTTTCGGTCATACAGCAGACCAAAGTGTATTATTTCGGATCGTGGGAGTTGTTTTACGTCAACGGATTTTACAAACTTTACCGAGGAAAGAAACATAAAGCACATTAAAATTGCTACAGGGTCACCACAGGCTAATGGGCAAGTTGAGCGAGTAAATAGGAGTTTGGGACCGATGATTGCAAAACTATCGGAACCAGAGAGAGGATTACATTGGGATGTAATTATTGAAAAAGTGGAGTACTCGTTAAACAATACACTTCATAGCAGCATCAAACAGCTTCCTAGTGAAACCTTTTTTGGAATAGCTCAGAGAGGAGAAAATAGTGATGAATTAAACGAAAAATTAGGAGAGGAAGAAAAGATTGAAGATAATAGACAAAATTTAGAACAGATTAGGCAGAACGCGGAAGAAAACCAAATAAAATCTCAAACAAAAAACGAAGCCTATTACAATGCGAAAAGGAAGATTAATACAGAATATAGAGAAGGAGATTATGTCATGGTAAAGAATTTTGATAGTACTGCAGGGGTTTCGAGAAAGCTTATACCGAAGCACAAAGGACCATACATTATTGGAAAAGTTTTAAGAAATGACAGATTTTTATTAAAGGACATCGACGGGTTTCAGTTATCTCGGAATCCATACCAAGGTGTTTGGAGCGCAAGTAATATTAGGCATTGGATAAAAGATGAAAATAAATCTTAATCAATTAAATATAATAAAAATACTAATAATAAGACTAAAATTGTAAGAAAAAATTGTACAAAATTGTTAACTACTTCTAAGACTTAGCTTAAGATATGTTGTAACGCCGAGATAGTGGGCTATCTCAAAGCCAGGATGGCCGAGTTGTAACAGGCCAAGTATAATATATATAAGCTGGCCACATTATTAGAGCAGTGGCTATCTCTTTCAAGAGAGGTGCTATCCCTCTCTCTCAAGAGAATGTCAGAGAGAGCTGCCTGCGTGCAGCGAAGCTCACTCTCGATCGAACCAGAAAGTAACGACGACGTGTGTGAGAAATAAATAAATTAAAATAAAGAGACAAACTATTCCTGATACAAAAGTATATATATTCTTGATCAGGATCACCTCCTAAGGTTGATATAAGCATGCCCGTCTGTCCGTCCGTCCGTCCGTCAGTCTGTCCGTCTTTCCGTCTGTCCGTCTGTCTGTCCGTCTGTCTGTTTCTACGCGAACTAGTCTCTCAGTTTTAAGATATCGAATTAAAACTTTGCACACACCCTTCTTTCCTTTGCCCGCAGTATATATGTCAGAACAGCCGGGACCGGCCGACTATATCCTATAGCTGTCATATAACTGATTGATCCGAATTACTTTGGTGTGGTGAACGATTTTCGACGCCAGAAGATGCTGTTGAAGCGTTCAAAAACCATGTTTTGGAGGTGTCTCAATCGGAGTGGACAAAGTGCTTCGACAATTGGTTTGAGCGCATGCAAAAGTGTATAAGTCTTGCTGGAGAATATTTTGAAGAACAATAAAACCATTTTTAATCATAAATATTCGCATTTTCATTATTAGGCCAGAAATATATATAGAAACCCTCGGTATACACACTACAGAAATGTACTTTTTATGAAATATAAGGATCAAACTTTTTAAGAAATATTAAAATATCGATTCCCAATCTGTTTTTGATAGATATTAATATACTCGGCTCGGATTCACCGTGCTTAATACTCAGTGGTATAATAAATACTAAAACCGTATTTACGTCCAGTTCTCGGCACACCTGAAACAGTTTTTTAACTTCTTTAAGACCAATTGTAAATCTAATTCCTTTCTCGCTGTGGTACAAAAACATGACGGCAACCACAGATCAGGTAATAGCCGTTTTCTTTTCCCAATCTTTCTAAATGTTTTTTCTTACACTTAGGTGAGTGCTTAGGTATTGCTCTAAGGCCCTGTGCAAATCTCTTCACAAGTTGTTTACCTTATCTCTAGAAACTTCCAAATTTTCAAATATTTGGAAGGAATCTTTTGACTCTGTAAATCACTTACTTTTTGTTCAAAAACTTGAACTTCGGTCTCCCATAAGGGAGCCATCTGGTCCGCTAATTTTGACATTATTTATTTATTAACGATCTTCCCTCAATTATGAGTCATTCTCGCAAATTTATGTACGCAGATGATGTTAAGTTATGCCTGCAGTATAAGAACATTTCCTTTTTATACCCTTGCAGAGGATATTATAAATTTGGTCAAAAGTGTGCAACGCAGTGAAGGAGACATCTCCGACCCTATAAAGTGTATATATTCTTGATCAGGATCACCTCCTGAGTTGATATAAGCATGTCCGTCTGTCTGTCCGTCTGTCTGTCCGTCTGTCTGTCCGTCTGTCTGTCCGTCTGTCTGTCCGTCTGTCTGTCTGTCCGTCTGTCCGTCTGTCCGTCTGTCTGTCCGTCTGTCTGTCCGTCTGTCTGTCCGTCTGTCTGTCCGTCTGTCTGTCCGTCTTTCTGTCCGTCTGTCTGTCCGTCTGTCTGTCCGTCTGTCTGTCCGTCTGTCTGTCCGTCTGTCTGTCCGTCTGTCTGTCCGTCTGTCTGTCCGTCTGTCTGTCCGTCTGTCTGTCTGTCTGTCCGTCTGTCCGTCTGTCCGTCTGTCCGTCTGTCAGTCCATCTGTCTGTCCGTCTGTCTGTCCGTCTGTCTGTCCGTCTGTCTGTCCGTCTGTCTGTCCGTTTGTCTGTCGGTCTGTCTGTTTCTACGCGAACTAGTCTCTCAGTTTTATAGATATCGAATTAAAACTTTGCACACACCCTTCTTTCCTTTGCACGCAGTATATAAGTTGGAACGGCCGGGATCGGCCTACTATATCCTATAGCTGTCATATAACTGATTGATCGGAATTACTTTGGTGTTTGTAAAGTTAGGAAGCTGGGATCTTCTATGGGTTTTATATTTGGTCAATCAATCCGACCTACTAAATTTCATAAGGATCGGCCGACTATATCCTATAGCCGCCATATAACTGATTGATCGGAAATGCCAAAACTTTGGTGTTTGTTAAGTTAGGAAGTTGTGATTTTTTATGGGTTTTATTTTTGGCTAATCATTTGGATCTACGGATATAAGCATGTCCGTCTGTCCGACAGTCTGTTTCTACGCGAACTAGTCTCTCAGTTTTAAGATATCGAATTGAAACTTTTCACACACCCTTCTTTCCTTTGCACGCAGTATATAAGTTGGAACGGCCGGGATCGGCCTACTATATCCTATAGCTGTCATATAACTGATTGATCGGAATTACTTTGGTGTTTGTAAAGTTAGGAAGCTGGGATCTTCTATGGGTTTTACTTGTATATTTGGTCAATCAATCCGACCTACTAAATTTCATAAGGATCGGCCGACTATATCCCATAGCCGCCATATAACTGATTGATCGGAAATGCCAAAACTTTGGTGTTTGTTAAGTTAGGAAGTTGTGATTTTTAATGGGTTTTATTTTTGGCTAATCATTTGGATCTACGGATATAAGCATGTCCGTCTGTCCGACAGTCTGTTTCTACGGGAACTAGTCTCTCAGTTTTAAGATATCGAATTGAAACTTTGCACACACCCTTCATTCCTCTGCACGCAGTATATAAGTCGGAACGGCCGGGATCGGCCGACTATATCCTATAGCTGTCATATAACTGATTGATCGGAATTACTTTGGTGTTTGTAAAGTTAGGAAGTTGTGATTTTCTATGGCTTTTATATTTGGCCAATCAATCCGAACTACCAGATTTCATAAGGAGCGGCCGACTATATCCTATAGCCGCCATATAACTGATTGATCGGAAATGCCAAAACTTTGATGTTTGATAAGTTAGGGAGTTGGGATTTTCTATGGGTTTTATTTTTGGCCAATCATTTGGGTCTACCAAATTTTATAAGGATCGGCCGACTATATCCTATAGCTGCCATATAACTGAACGATTGGAAATGCCATAACTTTGGTGTTTTTAAAGTTAGGAAGTTGTGATTTTTTATGAGTGTTAAGAATGCATCATATGAATAATTTTGGAGAATTTACAGAATTTACAGAATATTCTGTCTTCTTCTATTCCTGTCTTGTTATCAGATCAATCCGATATACGCGACTTACGTGGCCCGATAAGTACTTAGCCTCCAAAAGAAAAACGAAAATTTTGGAAAATAAGGCGATTTATTTTTAAACATAATCGCCTTTTAGCTCGATACACTTGACCCAGCGATGCTCGCACTTCTTTAACCCGTCTGAAAAATACGATTTCTCGATGTCTGAAAAATAGGCCTTTGTGGCGGCGACGACCTCCTCATTCGGCGCAAATTTCTGTCCAGCGAGTGAATTTTTCAAGTTTGGTAACAAAAAAAAAGTCACACAGGGCCATTTCTGGAGAATATGGTGGATGAGGTGGCAGTTCGTAGCCCAATTCGACCAATTTGGCCTTGGCGAGGGCGGAAGTGTGAACCGTTGCGTTGTTATGATGGAAAAGCACTTTTTTCTTTGCCAAATGGGGCCGTATTTTCTGCAATTCGGCGGCGAATCGGCCCAATAATTTGTCGTAGTTCAGCCCTGTGACCGTTTTGCCCTTCTCCAGGTAGTCGTTGTAGATCACACCTTGTGAGTCCCAAAAACAGTAGCCATCACCTTTCCGGTCAATGGGACAGTATTCGCCTTCTTCGGAGCAGGTTCGCCGGGTGAAGTCCATTGTTTCGACTGTTCATTGGTCCCTGGTGTGTACGAGTGGGTTCATGTTTCGTCGACGGTCACGAAATGACGCAGAAACTCCTTCGGATTGCGCTTAAACAGCGTCAAATTCTGATCTGAAGTGGTCTCACGGTTGCGTTTGTTGTTCGGAGTGAGCAAACGTGGCACCCATCGCGCCGACAGCTTCCTCATGCACAAAATTTCTGGCAGGATATGACCTAGGCGGTCTTTTGACATGCCTACTGTCTCAGCTATCTCGTCTGGTCTGCCAATATGAGATCGTGGATTTTTGTGACGTTATCCTCCGTGGTAGCCGTTTTCGGGGCACCTGGGCGTGGCTCATCAAAAACCGCCCTGCGACCACGTTGAAACTCGTTAAACCTATTTTTGACGGTCGCCATCGAAGGAGAACCGTACACAGCATCGCTGCGCGATTTCCCTTCCAAAAACAACAATCGACTCACAGACCGATATTGCATTTTCTCCATTTTTCTAAAATACGGGGACACGTCTGATTCCATCCGCAGTCAAAACAAAAGTACGACTCCGATTCGGCTGAAATTTTCGGTGCCTCCCTTGTTCCGTTCTTCGCGGCGGACCGAACCGGTAATGGTGCTCTATTTGTCCTCTGCACTCTCTCTCCGGTAAGGACACTCTGACGAGCTTTAGTGTGCGTTACCCTGTAGCGGTAACCACAGCTTTTAACCCTCCCTGTCCCGCTCTCGCGCTGCTTAACTGTGTGTGTATTTTGCGGCTTTGATTGGCTGATATGTACGGTTTTCTCCTTGCCGGTGTTTACGTGCCGAACCTTACATATAACATTCAAGTCAAAATGTATAATTCATATTTTGGTGCCTTGGACATGGCATAAACATGGAGAAGGCGGCGCAGGATCAGGCACGTCACTACAATCTCCAAGGACGCCCATGGATACCACGTATGGGGGACAGAGTCTGGGCCAAGGAGCACCCATGGGCGTCCTTGGAGATTGTAGTGACGTGCCTGATCCTGCGCCGCCTTCTCCATGTTTATGATTAAGGCACACAGGAATCAATAAAGGCGTTTTGCTGCGGCTCTGTAGCGCTGACCTTTCACAAAAAAAAACGAACATTTTATATTATACTAGCAAGGTGCCCGCAGCTTCGCTTGCGGTGGAAAATCCGAATATCCTACTTTTCTTATGTAATAGGTTTGCAGTAGAACTATGTAATTTTGCATTTTAGATGTTACTCCTATAGCTGCCATATAACTGAACGATTGGAAATGCCATAACTTTGGTGTTTTTAAAGTTAGGAAGTTGTGATTTTTTATGAGTGTTAAGAATGCATCATATGAATAATTTTGGAGAATATAATTTACAGAATATTCTGTCTTCTTCTATTCCTGTCTTGTTATCAGATCAATCCGATATACGCGACTTACGTGGCCCGATAAGTACTTAGCCTCCAAAAGAAAAACGAAAATTTTGGAAAATAAGGCGATTTATTTTTAAACATAATCGCCTTTTAGCTCGATACACTTGACCCAGCGATGCTCGCACTTCTTTAACCCGTCTGAAAAATACGATTTCTCGATGTCTGAAAAATAGGCCTTTGTGGCGGCGACGACCTCCTCATTCGGCGCAAATTTCTGTCCAGCGAGTGAATTTTTCAAGTTTGGTAACAAAAAAAAAGTCACACAGGGCCATTTCTGGAGAATATGGTGGATGAGGTGGCAGTTCGTAGCCCAATTCGACCAATTTGGCCTTGGCGAGGGCGGAAGTGTGAACCGTTGCGTTGTTATGATGGAAAAGCACTTTTTCTTTGCCAAATGGGGCCGTATTTTCTGCAATTCGGCGGCGAATCGGCCCAATAATTTGTCGTAGTTCAGCCCTGTGACCGTTTTGCCCTTCTCCAGGTAGTCGTTGTAGATCACACCTTGTGAGTCCCAAAAACAGTAGCCATCACCTTTCCGGTCAATGGGACAGTATTCGCCTTCTTCGGAGCAGGTTCGCCGGGTGAAGTCCATTGTTTCGACTGTTCATTGGTCCCTGGTGTGTACGAGTGGGTTCATGTTTCGTCGACGGTCACGAAATGACGCAGAAACTCCTTCGGATTGCGCTTAAACAGCGTCAAATTCTGATCTGAAGTGGTCTCACGGTTGCGTTTGTTGTTCGGAGTGAGCAAACGTGGCACCCATCGCGCCGACAGCTTCCTCATGCACAAAATTTCTGGCAGGATATGACCTAGGCGGTCTTTTGACATGCCTACTGTCTCAGCTATCTCGTCTGGTCTGCCAATATGAGATCGTGGATTTTTGTGACGTTATCCTCCGTGGTAGCCGTTTTCGGGGCACCTGGGCGTGGCTCATCAAAAACCGCCCTGCGACCACGTTGAAACTCGTTAAACCTATTTTTGACGGTCGCCATCGAAGGAGAACCGTACACAGCATCGCTGCGCGATTTCCCTTCCAAAAACAACAATCGACTCACAGACCGATATTGCATTTTCTCCATTTTTCTAAAATACGGGGACACGTCTGATTCCATCCGCAGTCAAAACAAAAGTACGACTCCGATTCGGCTGAAATTTTCGGTGCCTCCCTTGTTCCGTTCTTCGCGGCGGACCGAACCGGTAATGGTGCTCTATTTGTCCTCTGCACTCTCTCTCCGGTAAGGACACTCTGACGAGCTTTAGTGTGCGTTACCCTGTAGCGGTAACCACAGCTTTTAACCCTCCCTGTCCCGCTCTCGCGCTGCTTAACTGTGTGTGTATTTTGCGGCTTTGATTGGCTGATATGTACGGTTTTCTCCTTGCCGGTGTTTACGTGCCGAACCTTACATATAACATTCAAGTCAAAATGTATAATTCATATTTTGGTGCCTTGGACATGGCATAAACATGGAGAAGGCGGCGCAGGATCAGGCACGTCACTACAATCTCCAAGGACGCCCATGGGTGCTCCTTGGCCCAGACTCTGTCCCCCATACGTGGTATCCATGGGCGTCCTTGGAGATTGTAGTGACGTGCCTGATCCTGCGCCGCCTTCTCCATGTTTATGATTAAGGCACACAGGAATCAATAAAGGCGTTTTGCTGCGGCTCTGTAGCGCTGACCTTTCACAAAAAAAAACGAACATTTTATATTATACTAGCAAGGTGCCCGCAGCTTCGCTTGCGGTGGAAAATCCGAATATCCTACTTTTCTTATGTAATAGGTTTGCAGTAGAACTATGTAATTTTGCATTTTAGATGTTACTTTAAACATATTTTTAGTTTTAGCTGAAACTTTAGTAAGCCCTCATTAAAAATATTATTACTCACATACACCAAAATACTCGGTTTTGCAAAGAAATTTTCCTATTAATTCGGCAAAGCCTACTCTTTGCCCAATTAATAGGAAAATAATCACATAAAAACACAACTCGCGGCAAATTTTCTTGATACGACTCTGATCAAATTCAAAGTTTCCCCGATAACTTCTGCTTTTGCGCACTTGCTACACTCTTTCCTCTCTCTATCTACTGCGATCTCCAGTTCTTATGTTTCCTAACAGCGCGTGGCAAAACACTGTAAAAACAATTTGAATGGTATATTATTACTACACTTTCAAAAACCAGGCCAATAGATTGCCAAAAAAACGTATTCTGGCAGCAATAACTGTAAAGAGCACTTAAATTCAATAAAAGATCGGCTTTGTGTTTACTTTCTTTGTTTAGAAGATAGCTAGAGCTTTGGTGAAACCATCAAATGAATCGTTAAAGCTTAATAAAAAACTTTACCGAAGGAATTTTTGATACTCAGTTTAAAAGTGCCATTTTTCGACGTTTTCGATTTTTGCCTAAATTGTTTTTTTAGAATGTGTTTTAAAAATAGTAAAAAGCCTTAAATATAAGCCGTCAAATTTTTTGAACATTTTTAATGTCTTAAACTATATTTGGCGAAAACACGGATTCGATTGGTTAAACGGTTTAGCGTCCAGAATTTTTTAAAGGAAAATTGACCCTTTTTCCAATCGGAAGCGATTGGCTCTACTTGGGGAGCCCCAATAAATCTTAGCAAATCAGTTTAAAGTTATTAGAATGTAATAAATATATATATTAATATTGTTAACCAGTGGTTTTGGCTGTGCGTTGATTCCCAGTTTTCTTACTGATAGCTTTATATACTTGTATGTACATATGTATAACGATGATGACTGCCCCCTGCCCTTTTCACAAAGCCCAGCGGCTTGAACGCTTTGACGGGGTTTAGGTTTATTTTTGTGTGTTGCTGGTATAATTTAATTTTAATTTATTGTTAATTTATTGTTAAGTTTAATTTAGTTTTAAGTTTTTAATTTTAAGTTTTAAAAAGAAATCAAAATCAGCTCCCGCTCAATTATTGCAGTACACAGAGTCAGAAAGAGAGAGAGAGAGAGAGAGACAGGGCGAGAGAATTCATTCGGTGTTCAATGCTTGTGTATAATTTTTATTCCTACTTTAGGCTAATGTAACTTTTTTAGAATTGACCTAGAGTGTAGAGCTGGGGCGTCGGGGGTGTTCGTCGTTTGGAGGCAGCTTCGTCGGACGTTGCGGCTGTTGCACGTAGCCGGGCAAGCTGTGGAATAGAAGGCGAAAAAAAAACACTCGACGATCGCGGTGCGCAAGAAAAAGAACAAATGAAAACTCGTGGGACTTTTCGTGGTATAGCGCGGACCGGCCGGGGGATGTATTTCACTAATGAGACAATGAAAGACTAACTTAAGCCTAATTGAGCGCTGCGTTTCAAAGCGCAGTGGAGAGATTCCGGGAGCGGGAAGGCGGGAGAGCCTGGAATCGCAAGCATCCAGTGCGGGAGAGCGGGAGAGCGGGAGAGCCTGGAGTCGCGAGCATCCAGTGCGGGCGAGTAGGCACTCAGCACGAGGGAGGCGCGGGCAGTTTAAAAGAGGGGAGAGCGGCGTAAACATTCCGCCCCCCTTGCAATCGCTAGCGTTGCAAAAGAAAAAGACACCACTCCTGTCGTCTAGGATTGACTGCAGGCGCCGGACAGGATCCACCCGAATGCCGTCCTCTGGGCCACTGGGAGTCCCTCGTCGACCAACTGGAAGCCCGGTCGGATGACCTTGGCGAAGACATCCGCACCCAGGACTACAGAGATGGTTGCTGGCAAGTAGAACCGTTTGTCGGCCAAGGGGAGGACCCCGTATCTGCCGACCACGGTGTCCGAGAGCTCTCGGATGGTTGTGCGGATGCGGACGTTCGGCTCCACTTTCAAGGCCACGTCGACCATGATGCGTCGATGCAGCTCGTCGGCGTACACGGGTCGATGAGGGCGGCCGTGTCGAAGGTCTTCAGCCCGGTCTCCAAAGTAACCATGGCCGTCGGCAGGACATTGACGCTGTGCCGTTGAAGGATGGACGCAAGTGACGGAGCCAGTGCCGAGGAGGCTGAACGCAGCGAAGAGGCAAGCGCTCTGCGAGTTGGCGGATCTTGCCGGCGCGAGCGCTGCTGAGAAGCGGCGGATGCCGAGCGCCTTGCCGGGGCTAGCGCTTGGCGAGTTGGCGGATTCTGCCGGCGCGAACGCTGTTGAGTAGCCGACGGCAGGGGACGCTCGTGCATATGGAGGAGCGTGTGGTGCTTCCCGTTACACGTTTTACATTTGTCGCCACTGCGACAAGACAATTTGCGAGACAATTTGAGCAGTACTTTTTAATAAGCACTGCCCGAAGCCGCTTCTCTGCGCTCAGCTTTAGGAACCTCTGGCACTTCCGAAGCGGATGGATTCCCCGGCAGACTCGGCATCGGTAGGAATGTATACCTCGAGTACGTCTGCTTTCCAATGCCTGAGCGCTGCGTGGACGAGGAACCATGATGTGATCTGGTAGTGAGTAATGGATAAAAAAAAGATGAATTGAATCTGCTTAGATGGCGAGGATTGTTGGGGAATTATGTGGAGGATGTTGGTTGAGGAAGACGGTTGGAGTGTTCTCCTGGCAGAAGAATCACCTTGGTCACGGGACGCTTGATAATCCTGCGTGCCGTGAGAATGCTGACGACACGGACATTGCCGTCAGCCCCCGGAAAGACAGAGTCGATTCTGCCAAGGCGCCACTCATTCGAGGGCAGATTGTGCTTCTTGACGACTACCATGTCGCTCTTTGAGATACTCGTCTTTCCATCGAGCTTGGAATTGTTGATGGAGCGCCTTTAAGTGTTGCCACCGATTCACAATGGACTTGGAGTCCCCTTTTAATTCGGGTTCCACTATGGACAGAAGAGGTCCGCCGACTAGAAAATGCCCTGGTGTCAACGCTAAGAGATCAGTGGGATCTTCCGACATAGGAGATAGCGGTCTGGAGTTTAGACAAGCTTCAATTTTCGCTAGGAGGGTTGAAAGTTCTTCAAAAGTGTACTTTCGAGTAGCGGTGGACTTGTAAAACAAGGTTTTGAAGCTTTTGACGCCCGCTTCCCACAGGCCTCCCATATGGGGTGCCCCCGGAGGAATGAATTGCCAGTTGAGCTACTGATGACTATACGCATCAGTCACAGACTCTTTTACGGCTTGTAGAAAATCTCGGGAGAGCACGGTGGCAGCGCCGACAAAGGTTTTGCCATTGTCGGACTGCACATGACGGGGACAACCTCTTCTGGATACGAACCGAGCGAACGCGGCGAGAAATTTCTCGGTCGTCAGATCGGATGTAGGCTCTAGATGGATGGCCTTTGTAGAGAAACACACGAAAACCAACACATACCCTTTTGTAATTAGGCAAGCTCTGCCTGAGTAATTTTTTATGTCGAAAGGGCCAGCGTAGTCCATCCCTGTGTAGGTGAATGGCCGGGAAAAAGAGACTCGCTCTTTCGGAAAACTTCCCATCATCTGAACTTGCAATCGCTTCTTATGGATAACGCAGACCTTGCAGGAGTTAATAACGGCCTTTACCAAGTTCTTTATTTTCGGAACCCAGTATCTTGACCGGGTGAGACGTACGACTAACTGGTTACCTCCGTGCAACGTTATGAGATGCGTAAAGTTTACCAGTAGTCGAGAGAGTGCACATTCGTACGGGAGGATTATAGGATGACGTTCATCATATCGCAAATTTTCGGAGGCCTTTATTCGGCCGCACGCCCTTATAAGCCCTTTCTCATCTAGAAAGGGGTTCAAGGAGAGGATGGAACTGGTCGCGGACACAGGACGCTTTTGACCCAAGCAGCGATATTCATTAGCAAAATATCTACGCTGAGTGCTAATGACCATGAGCCGTTCAGCGGCGACAAGTTCTTGGGCTTCTAGATGGACTTCCGGAATCGGCGACTGTTTCCTACATCGCTGGACAAAACGGTGGACATACGCAAGGACCCGTAAAGCTCTATTTAACTTGGAAAAGCGATCAGGATGTCTTCTGTCGGAATGGACGCAACATGGGCTTTGACAGGACGCCTTTCCACTTCGGTCACCTGTAAGACGGTGCTTTGGGCAGGCCACTTATCTTGTGGCTTTTGCAACCAAGTGGGCCCATGCCACCAAAGGGAGTTGTCGACCAGTTCTTGTAATGGCACGCCCCGACTGGCCAAGTCAGCTGGATTGTGTTCGGATTGAACATGCGACCAATTGGCTGCCTCTGTGGACTGGGTGATCTTTGTTACCCGATTGGCAACGAACGTTGTCCACTGGCATGCTGGTTTGGCTAGCCATGCAAGCACAATCGTGGAATGGGTCCAACAATGGAGTTTCGAGGACAGCATCGGCATATGGGGGAGGATGGATTCGGCCATCTCGGATAGCAATAGAGCTCCACACAGCTCTAGTCTGGGAAGCGACACAGTTTTTACTGGCGCCACGCGCGTCTTGGCCCCATCTCGACGCGCACATAGATCGCAGCACCGTACGCCTTTTGAGAGGCATCACAGAATCCGTGATGATCCACTCGGAATTCTGGGCGGAAGGAAACCCATCTGGGAATTCGGACTTGATCTAGGACTGAGTAGCTTTGAAGGAAATCACGCCACTTTTGGCACAGTTCAACTGGAAGTTCATCGTCCCACCCTAGATCATGCAGCCAGATCTCCTGCATGAAAATCTTGGCACAGACCACGAAAGGAGCGAGCCAGCCTGCTGGATGAAACAGCTTCGCAATTTGGGAGAGTACATGCCGTTTTGTGAGTGTAGCTTCGGTGGATAGGTCGGGGAGGGCGAAGAAAAACTCATCGGATGTTGCATTCCAACGGACTCCGAGAGTTTTCGCCGTGCTTTCCGTATCTATTTCGAGGAAATCGGCATTTAAAAGATGATCGGTTCCGATATGAGCCAGAACTTCTTTGTGGTTGGAGGTCCATTTCCTCAATGGAAAACCAGCCGAATCGAGGGCACTCTGCAACTCGCGAATGGTGAGGCGAGCCTCTTCTGCCGAGTCAGCTCCCGAAAGGACATCATCGACATACATGCAACCACGAATAACTTTATTCGCCCTCGGATGGGTTAGTTGCACGTCGGTCGCCAGCTGTTGCAGTACCCGAATTGCCAGGAACGGTGCACAATTGACCCCAAACGTAACAGTTTTTAGCTCAAAATCTCGAATGTATCCTTCCCTATCGCGGAATAAGATACGTTGAAACGCTGTCTGCTTCGGATCTACCCAGATCTGCCGGTACATTTTCTCAATGTCAGCACTATACACAAATCGGAAATATCGCCCTTCAGGATCTGGATGGTTAGATCGGACTGTAGGACCGGGCCAGCATGAAGGATATAATTTAAGCTGACTCCATTGTCTGAAGGGCTGGAGGCGTTGAATACCACACGAAGTTTGGTGGTCGTACTCTCCGTTTTTAACATTGCGTGGTGGGGCAGGTAGTAACATGCTGAATCGTGGGTAGGAAGGACTTCTCTCATGTGATTGAGGTCGAGATATTCTTGAATAACTGAGTCGTACTTGGATTTTAACGTACTGCCCCTTTTTAGCCGCTGCTCGTTTCTTAAGAATTGAGCCAGCGCCTGGGATCTGGAATGTCCTAGGGAGCAATTAATGTTCTCAGGATCTCGAAAAGGAAGACTCACGACATACCTGCCGGTCTCGTCTTTTGTGGTGGTCCGAAGGAAATTGCCCTCACAAATCACGTCGGATTCTTTTGCCACTTTTACTGGCAGATCCTCCACCTCCCAGAATTTGGTGAGGAGTTTATCGAGAGACGCTTCATACGTGTGTGCAACTTGCTTGGAAAAGGATGATATTTGATCATGCCTCGGAGCGGGTACTGGTCCTGTTAGAATCCAGCCGAAAATGGTCTCTTGACCGAGAAACGAGCCACAGATGTTTGCTCGGGTACCGCTTAGTAAAATGGATGGAAGTATATCGGCCCCGATTAGAATATCTATTTGTGCGCTCTCATAAAACTTTGGATCCGCTAGCGGAAGTTCGGGAAGGTCTCGCAGGAAATGTTGCGGAAGCGGACATGAAGGAAGATTTCCGGCTATTTGTGTTTAACTGCAAACTAGGCCGGGTCGGAGAACGGATCATGAATTGACAGATCTTTTTGGTCTCGGCGGATACCGTTGGAACGGCAGTTTAATCAGGTTGAAAAGGCGCTCAGTGATGAAGGTCGCCTCAGATCCGGAGTCTATTAAGGCCCGCGCTTGGAAATTGGAACCTCGATGGCATGTATTAATTATAGCGGTGCCTAGGAGGACTGACCTAGTGCCTGCCGCAAAATAATTCTGAAGCGTTGACTGCGTGCCACTGGCAGCCGAGGGACCGAGCGTATTTGGTCTGGATCTGGGCGTTGGCGTTGGATTTGCGCGCGCTGGGGATGGGCTGCCTCGGTGTAGGAGAGTGTGATGGCGGCCGCGGCACGTGAAGCAGTTATGTGCGCTTTCGCAGTCGCGCAACTGATGTGTCCGCGCAAAGCAGTTTAAACACAGCTGTTTTCTTTTTATATATGCGATGCGTTGGTCGACCGTCATCTGGAGAAATTTGGCGCATGTGCGTACAGGATGGTTCTCTCTATTACAGAGATCGCACCCTCTAGGTTGCCTAGGTGCTACCCTTGTCTCATATGAATTTATTCTTCGAGACGCCGAGTTGGAAGTGGATGCCCTGGGCTGAGTCTGACTATAACCTGATGGTCGAACATCATCTATGGCTTCTAGTGTCCTGTGACGCTCCGTTAGGAAAACGTTCAGCTCGTGCCACGTAGGGATCTCGGCTTTGTTATGAAGGGACTGCTCCCATAGGGAAAGCGTAAGCTTTGGGAGTTTGGACGAGCACATATACACCAAGAGGCAATCCCAAGTTTCGACCTGAATACCGGACATTTCTAGTGCAGTAAGGCAACCCTGGATGGTACTTTGAAGTTCTTTCAAAGCTGACCCAGACTCCTGTGTGACGGACGGTACATTAAAAAGTATCTTTAATTGACTGTTTACTAACAATCCCTTGTTTTCGAAACGCTCAGTGAGGTTATCCCACGCTGATCGAAAGCCATCATTAGTAAGGGGTGAATTTGAAACTATATTGTGAGCGTCGCCACTCGTTTTAGCATTAAGGTGAAATAATTTTTCGACAGGAGTGAGTCTGGGATTGTTGATATAAATTGCCGTGAATAGATCCCTAAAGGTTGGCCAACGAAGATAGTCGCCGGTAAAATCCTCGGTATCGCATGGCGGAAGCCGGCAGCCTGACGGAATGTATGTCTGAGAAGGATCAGCTGGCGTTGGGGAAGGTTGCGGAAGTTGCGGAGTTTGAGCTATCATATCTGCTATCTGGGCGCCGCACCTTTCGTACGCGCTGTAGTAATAACCGTACTTAGCCTTGAGGACTGGCAAGCGGTACAGGCATCATATTCTTTTTTGATGCGGACCCATACCTCTCGGATTTCGTCTCGGCGAATATTGAGGTCGGATAACGTGAATATTTATCCGCGATTCCAATTCGGACAGTCGACCCGAGACTTCAATAAATTGGCTCATGCGAGGTCGGCAGCCGTTGCAACCATTTTTGTGCTGGCTCGCGTGGTTCTTTCGATGAAAGAAGGAGCCTTTTTGGGAGGTGGCGTCTTGACCTTTTTAGGTGTGGGCGTCCTTACCGTGATTTTTGGTATTTCCGGTGATGGAACAGGGGATAGTTTGTTGGAACTTTCCCTGGACATACCAAACTAGGCTGCTGTTAGGATGGAATGTGCGCGTTGATATTTCGGAAAAAAAATCAGGGAAACAATTACGGACCCACTTATGGACCGCTGGAAATAGGGTAACGCCTAGCACAAAAAAATAGTCGATATGCGTGGCTGAATTATTGTTAAAATATTCCCCAAGCTTTTGGTGGAACGATGGAGCAAGAATGGAAAAAAATACCAAAAAATACCACAAAATAAAAATACTGAAAAATACTGTATTTGATGAGGTATTTGTCGTTTAGTATTTTATAGGGGGTGGTTGGCCGAATTAGGATGGGATTGGATGTCCCCGGCAGTGATTGGAGTTTATTGGTTTTGTTTTTCTTTATTTTAAAAAAATATTCGGAGACAAAAAAATACCTTGCAGTGGTATGCGGGTGGTATTTTTTCCAATTTTTCTTTTTTATCCCCAAAGAAAAAAATGTAGTTTCGGCTTTAGGAATTTATTTAATATATATTTATTGGATGGCCGACGGAAATACTTGAGCTTTTGGTATTGGGGTGTAGTTATGTAGAAAAATATGTATAAATGTATGTATGTATGTATATATATATGGAATATTTAATATGTAATATATGTAATATGGATGTAATATATGAGTTAAAAGATTGATTATAATTATACCCGTTACTCGTAGAGTAAAAGGGTATATTGTATTCGTGCAAAAGTATGTAACAGGTAGAAGGAAGCGTTTCCGACCCTATAAAGTATATATATTCTTGTTCAGGATCACTAGCCGAGTCGATCTAGCCATGTCCGTCTGTCCGTCTGTCCGTCTGTCCGTCTGTCTGTCCGTCTGTCTGTCTGTCTGTCTGTCCGTATGAACGCTGAGATCTCGGAAACTATAAAAGCTAGAAGATTGGCATTTGGCCTATGATTTTGTTCCAATACTGCGCCTATTGCGTAGCTTGAAGCATCGGTAGTCAACTGGAATTATTTTCCGAAATCTGGATATGAAAGGGTTACATCCCTGGAGACGAGGGTATTTTTAAGTTTTTCGAACGCTGTAATCGCATCTTTGCAGTTTTGCTTGACTTGGTCTTAGATATACGGCCTTCTTCGCCTCTTAGGAGAATGGTTAAGGGCTTTGCATAATCCTTTATAAACCGCCTATAATAACCTGTCATGCCCAGGAAAGAACGAAGATCTTTTAATGTTTTCGGGACCGGAAATTTTGTAATCGCTTTTATTTTTTCTGTATTTGTTTTAACTCCATTTTCTGATATTGTATAACCCAAAAAATCTACTTCGTTTTTGAAAAAATGGCATTTATCTATTTGGACTCTCATGTTTGCGTTTTGTAGGGTTGAAAATACCTTTTCGAGATTTTGACCGTGATCTACTTCATTTTTGCTAAAGATTATGATGTCGTCTACGTCTAGCAAATTTTCCCTATGTATTCTCTCAGAATGTCATCTAAAGCTCTTTGAAAAATGGATGGGGAACTTTTTAGACCGAACGGAAGTCTCGTAAATTCGTATTTTCCGCCGTTTACAGCGAATGCTGTTTTCTCTATGTCCGTGTCTCTCAATGGTATTTGGTGAAAACCACTCTTGAGGTCCAATACCGAAAAATACTTGTTGTCCCCAAGTTGTGCAATAATTTCGCCTATCTCAGGGATCGGATACCGATCTGAGATAGTAACTTCATTAAGTTTCCTATAATCGATTACTAATCTGTACTTTTTTTCTTCGGACTGACCGGACTTTTTCGGAACTACCCATACTGGTGCATTATATGGCGATCTTGAAGGTCTTATAATGCCATCTTTTAGCATCTCGTTTATTTGTTTTTCTACTTCCTGTTTTAAAGATATTGGGTATGGGTAATGTTTTCCATAAACTGGGGAATCGGACGAAGTTCTGATCTCACCTACTACTTTAGTTGTGTACGCTAGCTTTGTATCAGGATCTGCAAAGGGGATTTTGTGACTTTGTACGAGGAGATTTATAATTGATTTTTGAGACTCGGTCATATGGCTGATTTGCGGTCCAATGGTATTTACTGCTTGTGTTGCTAATTGGTGAATTTTAATTTTGCGTTTATTTCCGAGAATTAATGTATCGTTCTTCACATCTATAATGGCTCCTAGGCTTTTCATTGTGTCATTGCCCAGTATACCGTGAAAGGTTTTTAATGTTTCTAGCAAAAAAAAATTTCATGGGTGAATCTGAAATTTTAGGGAGCTTAAGTATTGCATGTTGTGTTATTTTAGTTGTACCTCCGACTGAGCTAACGGAAAAATTTGTCTCATTTTGTTTTGGGTTTGGTACTAATTGGTTTTGAATATAATTTTGGTTTGAGCCCGTGTCTATTAAAAATTTTAAGATTTTTCCGTTCCCCGTAGTTACTTTAAAGTAAGGTAATGAGGAACGATTTATTCTAAAAAATAAAGCTCGGACATATCTATGTATTCCTGCTGCTCAGTATCGTTTTGCCATTCATATTCTTCCTGAAGCTCGTTTACATTATTTTATTCTACCACCTGATAATATTCTTGCTCTGGGCTTGGTGTAGTTTCTTCTGAATTTTGTTGTGCGGTGCTTTCTGTCTCTGGCTGAATATGGAATTGCCGTGGCATTTTGTTATTGTTTGTAACGTTGGAAGCACTAAGAGGTCTTCTCCCTGCATAATCGTTATTTGCCGGCCTGTTCATGTAATTTATATGACGCGAGCGAACTGACTGATCGCCCACCATAGGTACCGGTTTCGGTTGGGGTCTTGGGGGAGGTTTTGGGGTGCTGTAGGGTGCTACTGCACCGGCCTGATTTGTATAGGGCTTATAAGGTTTAAATTGGTTAGGTTGGGTAATTGGGGTTGCTCCAGTTACTGGTACCCATTGCATTTGGTTCGGGTTATGATAGAGTTGTGGATGGAAGTTTTGTCTGACGGCTGCCATCTTATATGGCTGTTGGGGTTTTGGAGGTAGTAAAGGTGCTTTCCCTAAATATGAAATTTTCGGTGTTTGGCTATTCCTAGTGTTCTGATTCTCAAGTAGACTGCACAGATGTAGGGCGTGTCCTAAGTCATGTGGCTCTTTAATGGCCAGTAGTTGTGCTAAGTTGCCGTTGAGGCCTCTGACAAAGGTATCTAAGGCCTTTTCTCTGTACATGGCTGTCAGAGATTGCACAGTTTCTTGTGAGGCATCTAAGTTGCCAATTTGGTTTAGGATTAGTGATAGCTGTTGGTACACTGCTTGATAATAATCGACTATACTATCGCTACCTTGATTAAGAGCATAAAGCTGATATTCGAGAGTCTTTAGGTCACGTTTGTCAGCAAAATGCGCTGTTAGACATTTTGAGATAGCTGTCCAATCTAAGGGGGTATTATAGGATTCTAGTACTGCGTCGGCTTGTCCGATGATTTTGTTTCGGATTGCTAAAAGAATTCCATAATATTTTGGTCAGCCGATTCTCATTTCATAAATTTTTAACACCCTTTCTAAACTTTTTTTCCATGAAGAATATTCGCTTTTGTTTCCCGAAAAATCTCTAAGTGTCCGCACGATGTCGGGTAATTTGTCTAAGTCACTAAGATTGTGCGCTAATTCTTTTTTAATTGTTTGGTCTGTATACTTGGAAAAATCTTTATTGGGATTAAGTATTTCTTTAACTAGGCTGCTTAGGTTTGCCTCCAGGACAGTTTTAATTTTTTCCTCGATGTCTCTCTCGGTCATGATTCGCGTGGTTGATTGTGCGTTACTAACTGACGAAGGTGTGGCGAGATTAGCGAGTCTGTCTGCTAAATCTTGTTCAGTCATTTGGGATATATGAGCAATAAGAGGTTGAGCTTAACTTTAAATTTTGATTACTCAGAATTCGGAAGGTTATTAATTAAAGAAATATATTGTGGGTCTTTTATTATTGTGTAAATTTTTGCCTTTTTGTCTGTGGATTTTTTTCTTTAAGCTTATTTTAATATTTTTTTAATTTAAAAAATTTTTTCTTTTGATAGATTGCTTAAAACTATTCTTACAGTAATAACATATCTCGGCGTGCTCTCGTGACGACAGGATCGACAGATTCCGGTTTATCCCACGCTGCAGCGATCTCTCCTGAGTGTGGGTTTACTAGGGGGCCTCCTCTGTACCTTACTCACGTTCCCTCCGAACGGATACTAAAGGGATCACGGCGATAATTTTGGCCTGATTAGTCCACTAGGCACAAGTCCTTTTTTTTCAGGAGTGACGATATTGTGGCGATTTTTAAACGGCACTTTCGCACTTCCGGGTCTCGGATTTTTCTTTTCACTTCTCACGGATTAGGCGATGGTTCAAACGAAACGTCGGGATTTTTTTTACTTTCCCGAACTTCACGAGGCGCGGAACTTGTTATCCTTTCGCGGCTTTTAATCAGGTCCCTGTTCGGGCGCCAGTTAAAAGATTGATTATAATTTTATCTAAAAAAATCAAACTTTTCTTTATTGAGTTGGATTAAGAACTAACTTTTATTAAGCTAAACAATTATTCATTATGACTACGCGTCGTTCCATCGCTGCCGCCGTCTCTGCCGCTGTTGCTGCTTCTGCTACCGTTCTTTGTTATTATTGGTTGCTGCTATTCTTCGCTGTCGCTGTTGGCCAATTTTAATTGTCATTGGCCAATGCATTCAAGTTATAGTTTTTGTTGTATGCACTTGGCCAAGTTCGATCAACTTTGGAAATTGGCTATTCTGCATTCCCACGATCGCTGACCGAAAGGTGCAAGCTCAGCGCGCGTGGCTTAGCTCGTGTGAACTTATTGGGGGCATTTGTTGTGCAATCAATGCTTACTCTTACTTATGTCTGGGTCTTTATATAATTTTAGGTGTTAACTTATGTAATCAATATGGCGGAAAATTTTATTGTAAATTTTGCCGTCGGGTATGTGTTGTAGATTTTCGATTTATTGTGGACTGTATTTGGATTTTTAATAATGTAAGCAAATATTGTCACAGCGGATGTACAATAAAAAAATTAATATCAAAAATAAATAAAATTAATTTGAACTTAATTTTGAAATTAATTTATTTTTCACTGTACGCTTGACTTTTAATTTTCACACTTTAATTTGGATTTATATTTTTTATTTTCTTCTATTTGATATTGGATGTATATTTAGTGGATGTACGGCCAAATGCGAATATGAAACTTGTACATCAATATGCACACGAAAAGGAATTAGAAAATAGGCAATATGGCCGCACGTTAAAAGAGAACGAAGAAATAAAAGACGGAATTAGAATTGTAATTTACTAACTGCCGTCGTCGGATTAAATCGGAACTTGGATTTTAGACAAATAGTACAGAAAGTCAAACGAATTATGTTCTTCGAATGGCTGACTGTCGACCGGCAGTTAATAAAAACATAAATAAATTGGCACTTATCTGGCTCGAATGGACCAAAAAATGTAGAGCTGGGGCGTCGGGGGTGTTCGTCGTTTGGAGGCAGCTTCGTCGGACGTTGCGGCTGTTGCACGTAGCCGGGCAAGCTGTGGAATAGAAGGCGAAAAAAAACACTCGACGATCGCGGTGCGCAAGAAAAAGAACAAATGAAAACTCGTGGGACTTTTCGTGTATATAGCGTATAGCGCGGACCGGCCGGGCGATGTATTTCACTAATGAGACAATGAAAGACTAACTTAAGCCTAATTGAGCGCTGCGTTTCAAAGCGCAGTGGAGAGATTCCGGGAGCGGGAAGGCGGGAGAGCCTGCAATCGCAAGCGTTCAGTGCGGGAGAGCGGGAGAGCCTGGAGTCGCGAGCATCCAGTGCGGGTGAGTAGGCATTCGCTACGAGGGAAGCGCGGGCAGTTTAAAAGAGGGGAGAGCGGCGTAAACATAGAGCTTCAGTAAAACCACCATATGAACCAGTGGTTTTGGCTGTGTTGGTTCCCAGTTTTCTTACTGATAGCTTTATATATGGATAGCGATGATGACTGCCCCCCTGCCCTTTTCACAAAGCCCAGCGGCTAGAACGCTTTGACGGGGTTTAGGTTTATTTTTGTGTGTTGCTGGTATAATCTAATTTTAATTTATTGTTAATTTATTGCTAAGTTTAATTTAGTTTTCAGTTTTTAATTTTAAGTTTTAAAAAGAAATCAAAATCAGCCGCGCTCAATTATTGTAGTACACAGAGTCAGAGAGAGAGAGGGAGAGACAGTGCGAGAGAATGCATTCGGTGTTCAATGCTTGTGTATAATTTTTACTCCTACTTTAGGCTTAAGCTAACTTTTTTAGAATTGACCTAGAGCTTCAGTAAAACCACCATATGAATCCTTAAAGTATCAGGATTCCCTCGATAAATTTTCATATTGCTAATTGACTTATATCAGTGTTTTTTTGCCGTTAGGAAAAAATGAGGGAGATTCTTAGATTTTCAAAAATCGATATAAAATAGTAAACACTAAAATATCCAATATTAAATTAAATAGAATCTTTATTATGCAGAGTACTAAATTTTGGCCAAAAATTGCATCGATTGATTATCGCGTTTAGCGTCCAGATTTTTTTATAGAAATTGGGGGTTTTTTGCCACTGGAAGAAAATGGGGGCTGTTTGTAATAATAAATCTTAGCAAATCAGTTTAGTGCTATAAGAATTGAATGGTAACAAATTTTAATAGGGTCATTTAATTAGTTTAGGCTGTGCGTTGATTCTTAGTTTTTAATGAACAGTTTTATATATATAGATTTCACGAAAATGCTCCAAGTACACGTATGCAATTCTAAATGTAGATCTTCCCCTGTCACTATTTACAAGCATCAAACAAAAAAAAACGAGTTCGCTAGCGCAAAACTTGAATCTTTCCAGTCATACTGTCAATCAGCTGGGTTAACAAAGAGTTTAAATTCAAATATCGTATTTGCGGGAAAGAGCCTTTAAAAGATATTATCATCTACTTTGGCAAGACAAGTCTGCCGCTGTACAAAGAAATCAAAACACAAGAAAGTAAAGCTAACTTCGTGCGGAGCCGAAGTTGAAATACCCTTGCAAAATTATATATAAATAATATTCATATTATATTCATATTATTCATATGATGCATTCTTAACACTCATAAAAATCCCAACTTCCTAACTTTAAAAACACCAAAGTTATGGCATTTCCGATCAAACAGTTATATGGCAGCTATAGAATATAGTCGGCCGATCCTTATGAAATTTAATAGGTCGAATCGATTGGCCAAATATAAAACCCAAAGAAAATCCCAACCTTGTTTTTCAAGTCCACCGCTACTCGAAAGTACACTTTTGAAGCTTTTGACGCACGCTTCCTCAGGCCTCCCATATGGGGTGCACCCGGAGGAATGAATTGCCAGTTGAGCTGCTGATGACTATACGCATCAGTCACAGACTCTTTTACGGCTTGTAGAAAATCTCGGGAGAGCAGGGTGGCAGCGCCGACAAAGGTTTTCCCATTGTCGGACTGCACTTGACGGGGACAACCTCTTCTGGATACGAACCGAGCGAAAGCGGCGAGATATTTCTCGGTCGTCAGATCGGATGTAGGCTCTAGATGGATGGCTCTTGTAGAGAAACACACGAAAACCAACACATACCCTTTTGTAATTAGGCAAGCTCTCCCTGTGTAATTTTTTATGTCGAAAGGGCCAGCGTAGTCCATCCCTGTGTACGTGAATGGGCGGGAAAAAGAGACTCGCTCTTTCGGAAAACTTCCCATCATCTGAACTTGCAATCGCTTCTTATGGATAACGCAGACCTTGCAGGAGTTAATAACGGCCTTTACCAAGTTCTTTATTTTCGGAACCCAGTATCTTGACCGGGTGAGACGTACGACTAACTGGTTACCTCCGTGCAACGTTATGAGATGCGTAAAGTTTACCAGTAGTCGAGAGAGTGCACATTCGTACGGGAGGATTATAGGATGACGTTCATCATATCGCAAATTTTCGGAGGCCTTTATTCGGCCGCACGCCCTTATAAGCCCTTTCTCATCTAGAAAGGGGTTCATGGAGAGGATGGAACTGGTCGCGGACACAGGACGCTTTTGACCCAAGCAGCGATATTCATTAGCAAAATATCTACGCTGAGTGCTAATGACCATGAGCCGTTCAGCAGCGACAAGTTCTTGGGCTTCTAGATGGACTTCCGGAATCGGCGACTGTTTCCTCCATCGCTGGACAAAACGGTGGACATACGCAAGGACCCGTAAAGCTCTATTTAACTTGGAAAAGCGATCAAGGATGTCTTCTGTCGGAATGGACGCAACATGGGCTTTGACAGGACGCCTTTCCACTTCGGTCACCTGTAAGACGGTGCTTTGGGCAGGCCACTTATCTTGTGGCTTTTGCAACCAAGTGGGCCCATGCCACCAAAGGGAGTTGTCGACCAGTTCTTGTAATGGCACGCCCCGACTGGCCAAGTCAGCTGGATTGTGTTCGGATTGAACATGCGACCAATTGGCTGCCTCTGTGGACTGGGTGATCTTTGTTACCCGATTGGCAACGAACGTTGTCCACTGGCATGCAAGCACAATCGTGGTATCGGTCCAACAATAGAGTTTAGAGGACAGCATCGGCATATGAAGGAGGATGGATTCGGCCATCTCGGATAGCAATAGAGCTCCACACACCTCTAGTCTGGGAAGCGACACAGTTTTTACTGGCGCCACGCGCGTCTTGGACGTGAGAAGATGCACTAGCGTCGTGTGCCCCATCTCGACGCGCACATAGATCGCAGCACCGTACGCCTTTTGAGAGGCATCACAGAATCCGTGATGCTCCACTCGGAATTCTGGGCGGAAGGAAACCCATCTGGGAATTCGGACTTGATCTAGGACTGAGTAGCTTTGAAGGAAATCACGCCACTTTTGGCACAGTTTAACTGGAAGTTCATCGTCCCACCCTAGATCATGCAGCCAGATCTCCTGCATGAAAATCTTGGCACAGACCACGAAAGGAGCGAGCCAGCCTGCTGGATAAAACAGCTTCGCAATTTGGGAGAGTACATGCCGTTTTGTGAGTGTAGCTTCGGTGGATAGGTCGGGGAGGGCGAAGAAAAACTCATCGGATGTTGCTTTCCAACGGACTCCGAGAGTTTTCGCCGTGCTTTCCGTATCTATTTCGAGGAAATCGGCATTTAAAAGATGATCGGTTCCGATATGAGCCAGAACTTCTTTGTGGTTGGAGGTCCATTTCCTCAATGGAAAACCAGCCGAATCGAGGGCACTCTGCAACTCGCGAATGGTGAGGCGAGCCTCTTCTGCCGAGTCAGCTCCCGAAAGGACATCATCGACATACATGCAGCCACGAATAACTTTATTCGCCCTCGGATGGGTTAGTTGCACGTCGGTCGCCAGCTGTTGCAGTACCCGAATTGCCAGGAACGGTGCACAATTGACCCCAAACGTAACAGTTTTTAGCTCAAAATCTCGAATGTATCCTTCCCTATTGCGGAATAAGATACGTTGAAACGCTGTCTGCTTCGGATCTACCCAGATCTGCCGGTACATTTTCTCGATGTCAGCACTATACACAAATCGGAAATATCGCCCTTCAGGATCTGGATGGTTAGATCGGACTGTAGGACCGGGCCAGCATGAAGGATATCATTTAAGCTGACTCCATTGTCTGAAGGGCTGGAGGCGTTGAATACCACTCGAAGTTTGGTGGTCGTACTCTCCGGTTTTAACACTGCGTGGTGGGGCAGGTAGTAACATGGGTAGGAAGGACTTCTCTCATGTGATTGAGGTCGAGATATTCTTGAATAACTGAGTCGTACTTGGATTTTAACGTACTGGCGCAAAACTTGAATCTTTCCAGTCATACTGTCAATCAGCTGGGTTAACAAAGAGTTTAAATTCAAATATCGTATTTGCGGGAAAGAGCCTTTAAAAGATATTATCATCTACTTTGGCAAGACAAGTCTGCCGCTGTACAAAGAAATCAAAACACAAGAAAGGAAAGCTAACTTCGGGCGGAGCCGAAGTTGAAATACCCTTGCAGAATTATCTACAAATAATATTCATATTATATTCATATTATTCATATGATGCATTCTTAACACTCATAAAAATCTCAACTTCCTAACTTTAAAAACACCAAAGTTATGGTATTTCCGATCAATCAGTTATATGACAGCTATAGAATATAGTCGGCCGATCCTTATGAAATTTAATAGGTCGAATCGATTGGCCAAATATAAAACCCAAAGAAAATCCCAACTTCCTAACTTAACAAACACCAAAGTTATGGCATTTCCGATCAATCAGTTATACGGCAGCTATAGGATATAGGAAAGAAGGGTGTGTGCAAAGTTTCAATTCGATATCTTTAAAACTGAGAGACTAGTTCGCGTAGAAAAAAGCCAAGTACTCAGATCGACAAACGAGTATGCTGGCGTAAAAACTTCAATCTTTCCAGTGGGACCAAAATTTCGAGAGTTCATCAGATTTAAGTGTGCTACGGTCGTACTGATAATCAGTTAGGTTTGTTGGCAAGCAGTTAAAGTTCAAATATCGTATTTGCGAGAAAGAGCCTTTAAAAGATATTATCAACTACCTTGGCAAGACAAGTCTGCCGCTGTCTAAAGAAATCAAAAACAATACAATTTAAATAACCATTTTTATACCCTTGCAGAGGGTATTATAATTTTGGTCAAAAGTGTGCAACGCAGTGAAGGAGACATCTCCGACCCTACAAAGTATATATATTCTTGATCAGGATCACCTCCTGAGTTGATATAAGCAAGTCCGTCTGTCTGTCCGTCTGTCTGTCCGTCTGTCTGTCCGTCTGTCTGTCCGTCTGTCTGTCCGTCTGTCTGTCCGTCTGTCTGTCCGTCCGTCTGTCTGTCCGTCTGTCTGTCTGTTTCTACGCGAACTAGTCTCTCAGTTTAAAAGATATCAAATTGAAACTTAGCACACACCCTTATTTCCTTTGCACGCAGTATATAAGTCGCAGTATATAGACTATATCCTATAGCTGCCATATAACTGAACGATCGGAAATGCCATACCTTTAGTGTTTTTGAAGTTAGCAAGTTGGAATTTTCTATGGGTTTTATTTTTGGCCAAACAATCCAACCTACCAAATTATATAAGGATCGGCCGACTATATCCTATAGCTGCCATATAACTGAACGATTGGAAATGCCATAACTTTGGTGTTTCTAAAGTTAGGAAGTTGGGATTTTTTAAGCGTATCATGTTAATAATTCTGGAGAATATAATTTACAGAATGTTCTGCAAGGGTATATCAACTTCGGCTCCTCCCGAAGTTAGCTTTCCTTTCTTGTTTATTTATAAGGATTTCTCTTTTATTTCGTTCATGGTTAATAAAGCCAGAGGCAAGCTTGGTTTTATTAAGAGGTGGTCAAGGAATTCAATGATTATTATTTCGCTAGGACTTTGTTTATTTCACTAGTTCATCGGATTCTAAAGGATGGTACTCCGTTTGCGGTGCACATATTGATATTTGTATGTTAGCTTTAAGCCGCCTAAATTATTCTACTAGACTACCGTTTATTCATTAACCACCCTAGCCAACCGTAGAACGATGAACCAACGGTGTGCACCGTTCTCATACAAGGCTAAAGTTACATTTTTTAACAAATTAATTAGGAATCAATTTACGACTGTCCTTTTTCGGAAACATCTAGAATGCTACTAAAAGTTTATAGCTACAATAAACGTGATTGATATTTCCCCAAATATTAACAACAACTGTCTGTCTGGTTTTTAGTCCAGTGCAAAGAGAATTATATTTTCAGTTAACAGTGACGCAGTAAATGCGACTTATCTGACCTAATAGGGAATATATATTCTTTTAAATCTTTGAATCTTTAAAGTAAATCTAAGACTCGACTCTATGCCAACACGCATAAATGGATTCAGGTATTCAAAATGAACAAGAGAGAACGCTATAGTCGAGTGCCTCGACTATTAGATACCCGTTACTCAGCTAAACAACTTAATATAAATATGCCTTCTTGTATGTTTTTCGCCGCTCGAATTAGCTCCCGATTTTTATGTTAAAATCGGTACCCAGGGAACACCTCCAATTTGGCTAACTTGATTTGATTTGACGAAACGAATACATATAAAAAAAAAATTTCATAATAGCATCAAAACTGTGGCCACAGCTTGTGACTTGTGGGCGTCAGAGGGGGCGTGGCACCATTTTGAAACAAACTTGCGCTGCGTAGGAACTCCTAAAATCTACATGCAAAATGCCAATCTTCTAGCTTTTATAGTTTCCGAGATCTCAGCGTTCATACGGACAGACAGACAGACAGACGGACAGAAGGACATGGCTAGATCGACTCGGCTAGTGATCCTGAACAAGAATATATATACTTTATAGGGTCGGAAACGCTTCCTTCTACCTGTTACATACTTTTGCACGAACACTATATACCCTTTTACTCTACGAGTAACGGGTATAAAAAGCCAACCTTATCGAACCAACACGCAGCTAGAACCAGTGGGAATTATAGCATGATTTACTTTGCGCAGTTACAGGGGGATAAAGATTGAGTGAGGTTTTTATGTTGCCTTCTCTATCCAACTCAAAATGGTGGTATATAAACTTAACAAACACCAAAGTTATGGCATTTCCGATCAATCAGTTATATGACAGCTATAGGATTTAGTCCGCCGATCCTTATGAAATTTGGTAGGTCGGATTGATTGGCCAAATATAACCCCCATAGACCCTATAAAGTATATATATTCTTGATCAGGATCACCTCCTGAGTTGATATAAGCATGTCAGTCTGTCCGTCTGTCTGTTTCTACGCGAACTAGTCTCTTAGTTTTAAAGATATGGAATTGAAACTTTGCACACACCCTTGTACCCAGTATATAAGTCGGAACGGCCGGGATCGGCCGACTATATCCCAACTTCCTAACTTAACAAACACCAAAGTTATGGCATTTCCGATCAATCAGTTATACGGCAGCTATAGGATATAGGAAAGAAGGGTGTGTGCAAAGTTTCAATTCGATATCTTTAAAACTGAGAGACTAGTTCGCGTAGAAAAAAGCCAAGTAGTCAGATCGACAAACGAGTACGCTGGCGTAAAAACTTCAATCTTTCCAGTGGGACCAAAATTTCGAGAGTTCATCAGATTTAAGTGTGCTACGGTCGTACTGATAATCAGTTAGGTTTGTTGGCAAGCAGTTAAAGTTCATATATCGTATTTGCGAGAAAGAGCCTTTAAAAGATGTTATCAACTACCTTGGCAAGACAAGTCTGCCGCTGTCCAAAGAAATCAAAAACAATACAATTTAAATAACCATTTTTATACCCTTGCAGAGGGTATTATAATTTTGGTCAAAAGTGTGCAACGCAGTGAAGGAGACATCTCCGACCCTATAAAGTATATATATTCTTGATCAGGATCACCTCCTGAGTTGATATAAGCATGTCCGTCTGTCTGTCCGTCTGTCTGTCCGTCTGTCTGTCCGTCTGTCTGTCCGTCTGTCTGTCCGTCCGTCTGTCTGTCCGTCTGTCTGTTTCTACGCGAACTAGTCTCTCAGTTTAAAAGATATCAAATTGAAACTTAGCACACACCCTTATTTCCTTTGCACGCAGTATATAAGTCGCAGTATATAGACTATATCCTATAGCTGCCATATAACTGAACGATTGGAAATGCCATAACTTTGGTGTTTCTAAAGTTAGGAAGTTGGAATTTTCTATGGGTTTTATTTTTGGCCAAACAATCCAACCTACCAAATTATATAAGGATCGGCCGACTATATCCTATAGCTGCCATATAACTGAACGATTGGAAATGCCATAACTTTGGTGTTTCTAAAGTTAGGAAGTTGGGATTTTTTAAGCGTATCATGTTAATAATTCTGGAGAATATAATTTACAGAATGTTCTGCAAGGGTATATCAACTTCGGCTCCTCCCGAAGTTAGCTTTCCTTTCTTGTTTATTTATAAGGATTTCTCTTTTTATTTCGTTCATGGTTAATAAAGCCAGAGGCAAGCTTGGTTTTATTAAGAGGTGGTCAAGGAATTCAATGATTATTATTTCGCTAGGACTTTGTTTATTTCACTAGTTCATCGGATTCTAAAGGATGGTACTCCGTTTGCGGTGCACATATTGATATTTGTATGTTAGCTTTAAGCCGCCTAAATTATTCTACTAGACTACCGTTTATTCGTTAACCACCCTAGCCAACCGTAGAACGATGAACCAACGGTGTGCACCGTTCTCATACAAGGCTAAAGTTACATTTTTTAACAAATTAATTAGGAATCAATTTACGACTGTCCTTTTTTCGGAAACATCTAGAATGCTACTAAAAGTTTATAGCTACAACAAACGTGATTGATATTTCCCCAAATATTAACAACAACTGTCTGTCTAAAGATTAAACTATTAAACTAAGCCGATTAACTGGTTTTTAGTCCAGTGCAAAGAGAATTATATTTTCAGTTAACAGTGACGCAGTAAATGCGACTTATCTGACCTAATAGGGAATATATATTCTTTTAAATTGTTGAATCTTTAAAGTAAATCTAAGACTCGACTCTATGCCAACACGCATAAATGGATTCAGGTATTCAAAATGAATAGTCGAGTGCCTCGACTATTAGATACCCGTTACTCAGCTAAACAACTTAATATAAATATGCCTTCTTGTATGTTTTTCGCCGCTCGAATTATCTCCCGATTTTTATGTTAAAATCGGTACCCAGGGAACACCTCCAATTTGGCTAACTTGATTTGATTTGCATAGTTCTTGGGATATAGTTCGGTATTGACAAATGAAAGCCATCGAAATTTCCTTTAATAGAAATCCTTATCGAGAATTAACGTTGACTCTGTTGAGCACCTTGGCCAGCTGTTCCAAAGTCATCCGTTAGATGGCGCTATTGTGCCATGAAAGGCGGAAATGTAGGCGCTAGCCAGGCTTAAGTGTTTAATGGGTTTTTGGGCGCTAGAGTGGGCGTGGCAAACTTTTATTTGGCCAATCGATAGGTATTGACGAAACGAATACATATCAAAAAAAATTTCATAATAGCATTAAAACTGTGGCCACAGCTTGTGACTTGTGGGCGTCAGAGGGGGCGTGGCACCATTTTGAAACAAACTTGCGCTGCGTAGGAACTCCTAAAATCTACATGCAAAATGCCAGTCTTCTAGCTTTTATAGTTTCCAAAATCTCAGCGTTCATACGGACAGACAGACAGACAGACAGACAGACAGACGGACAGACAGACGGACAGACGGACATGGCTAGATCGAATCGGCTAGTGATCCTGAACAAGAATATACATACTTTATAGGGTCGGAAACGCTTCCTTCTACCTGTTACATACTTTTGCACGAACACAATATACCCTTTTACTCTACGAGTAACGGGTATAAAAAGCCAACCTTATCGAACCAACACGCAGCTAGAACCAGTGGGAATTATAGCATGATTTACTTTGCGCAGTTACAGGGGGATAAAGATTGAGTGAGGTTTTTATGTTGCCTTCTCTATCCAACTCAAAAAGGTGGTATATAAACTTAACAAACACCAAAGTTATGGCATTTCCGATCAATCAGTTATATGACAGCTATAGGATTTAGTCCGCCGATCCTTATGAAATTTGGTAGGTCGGATTGATTGGCCAAATATAACCCCCATAGACCCTATAAAGTATATATATTCTTGATCAGGATCACCTCCTGAGTTGATATAAGCATGTCAGTTAGGAAGTTGGGATTTTTATGAGAATTAAGAATACATCATATGAATAATTTTGGAGAATATTATTTACAGAATATTCTGCAAGGGTATATAAACTTCGGCTACGGCCGAAGCTAGCTTTCCTTTCTTGTTTTTTGTGATGAAACTAAAATAATGTTATATTTTTAAGCAGCAATGTTTGGAGAAAGGCAACCACAGTCATTATAAATACAACAAATTTCATACCAACAGTAAAGTTTGGCAAACTATATATATATATATATTTTAAAATGTCTTAACATATTTACAATGAAGAACTTGATTAATAGATCAGCAAGCATGTTGAACCCTAAGACTGTTTTTCTTTATCAATATGATATTTAAATGAAGCCCACTATTTTTAAATAAATAAATTTATCTTTTAAGAAAAGAAGCAAACTTCTGTAAGCCAAAGTATATAGCCTTGCAGTTATTACAAAACGATTACATTTCAATTTCTATACCCACTAAAAAACAATAAAGATATGTGGATTTTGGGCTGCACTTTGCCAGGTATATAATATTGTAGTCCAATTTTAATAGAACTAAAAGCGTAATACTGATTGATATAGAAAAAGATTCATTTATTATTTTTTTTTATTTTTTGGATGTATTAAAGAAAAATCCAATTTAAAAACTAAATTGGTGTACTACAATATAGGCGAAAACACGCTAAAACAAAATAAAACAAAACAAAAGTGATATGATTAAATCAAGTGCAAATTATTTTATAATAGTGCCACGCTAAAAGTTTAATGACCGACGAAACAAATAAAGAGCGCATAAGCTCGGTGTGTCGAAGAGACGGGTACTTCTTGTATATCTCTACGCGCGATAGCGAAGTGCAAAAAACGTCTACAAAGACCCATCCGGCTCTGCTGTCAGTCGAAACCCAAAACACATCACCAACATCCATTGGTAAAACTTCTGCAATCGCACCAAAAGTAACAGCAACAACTAAAGCAACAGCAGCAAAACCAACAACTTATACACCAACGGCTCTTACCGCGGAATCGACTGCGACTGCAACTCCAAACATAACGCCAACTAAAATTATGAAAAAACAAAACCAAGTAAATATTCAACAAGCGGGCCCGGCCATACAGACCGACATGGATCGCTACATCCAAACTAAGCTTAAGCTTAAGCTTGTTTTGCCCGCAAAACACCGCAATAAGTAATATGCCAAAAATAAACCGTGTCCAAAGGTACAACGAATTACCCGGGAGATCCAATAACAACAGATTTGCCCTCCTAGCTGAAACTCAACCAGAACTGGGTAAAGATAGCCAACCGAAACCAAAGCCCCCACCAATTTACTTTAGGGAGAAAAGCTCAAACGCCCTGGTCAATAAAACCACTTTTTAAAGGAGATCTGGAGCCAGACAGTAGAGTCATGAAGAAAAATGAAGTGCACCCCATCTATAACCTGCAATACCTATTTCACCGAAGAATGAAAGTTGAAGAACCACATTAAAGGAACGGCCCAGTTCAATGTACAAACTGTCAGGAGTATGGATACACCAGAACATACTGCATACTTTAATCAGTATGTGTAGTTTGAGACTTTCTCGATTCCGCCAATTGCCCGCCAACAAAGAAGACCCCCAAAACAATAAATGTGGAAACTGCGGAGGAAATCATACGGCAAACTACAGGGGCTATGTGGTCTACAAGGACTGGAAAGACCGCATGCGACGAGTGACAACAACGCGCCACCAAAACAATTAAAAACGCGTACAAAACGCGAAATCAAAAACAATACAATTTAAATATCCATTTTTATACCCTTGCAGAGGGTATTATAATTTTGGTCAAAAGTGTGCAACGCAGTGAAGGAGACATCTCCGACCCTTTAAAGTATATATATTCTTGATCAGGATCACCTCCTGAGTTGATATAAGCATGTCCGTCTGTCTGTCCGTCTGTCTGTTTCTACGCGAACTAGTCTCTCAGTTTTAAAGATAGGAAATACCATAACTTTTTCTATTTTTAAAGTTAGGAAGATGGGATTTTCTATGAGTTTTATATTTGGCCAATCAATCCGACCTACCAAATTATATAGGGATCGGCCGACTATATCCTATAGCTGCCATATAACTGAACTATTGAAAATGCCATAACTTTGGTGTTTTTAAAGTTAGGAAGTTGGGATTTTTATGAGTATTTAGATTGGAGAATATTATTTACAGAATATTCTGCATGGGTATATCAACTTCGGCTCCGCCCGAAGTTAGCTTTCCTTTCTTGTTTTATTTTCTGATTGTTATTTGTTAATTTCAAGTTCATAGCTGCACTAAGTTCTAACAGGCGATTTTTCGTGGATCTAGGCTTTACAAGCTGTGTTTTGTTAAAAGACTAGTACTCAGATCGACAAACGAGGACGCTGGCGTAAAAACGTTAATCTCTCCAGCGCTACGGTCGTATTTTCAATCAGTTGGGTTTTGATGACAAGCATTTAAAATTCAAATATCGTATTTGCGGGATAGAGCCTTTCAAATATCAACTACCTTGGCAAGACAAGTCTGCCGCTGTACGGAGGAATTTAAAAAATATATATACTATTTAATTTTAACAGTTGTTTTTTTAAATTTATAACTTAATAATTATTTGCTAATTTTTTTGTACATTTTTGACCTATGAAAAAGCTCTGAGAAGAGGCACCCCAGATAGTATTAATTTTATTCAGTCCTCACATGTAAGCTCCTGCAATCGACTTTTGCCGGTTCTTTGATTTTTTCTCTCCATTTTTCAATATGTTCAGTGAGAAGCGCACGTCAAAAGATAAAATTTTTTAATCTTTTCGCTACGGTTCACCCAAAGTTCATTTTCGCAGACTGGCAACGCTATGCATTTTGCTGGTATTTTTTCGTCGATCTGAGGACCGAGGTGAAAAAAATGGCCGACAAAAAGTAAACTCCAGCTGTTTACCTCTCAATCCCTCTCATGACTGGCGTACAGTTTCCGTCGATCTGAGTAGTAGGCTTAAAACAGCAAGGACGACGTTTCAGTGTAAAAGGGCTATACGGCCGGTGTATGCCGATTATAACTTTAGCTTCGTTCCATTTTAACTATATCAAAGTTAACAGTAAATAATTTTAAATACTTTGCTGTTTGCATATTAGAGGTCGCGATTTACACACTGAACTAAGTACGACCATCCTTAACTGATTCCTGATTCTCATTGAATTGATAATTAAAATATTATGAAGAATGTAAGTAATTAGGCTTCCGTTATGTGATTAAATAAAATGCACAGTTTAATTAAGCAGAGTTTATGTACAATGACGAATATACAATTGCTCGAAGCTTATTTCGTGCAGGCATAAAACAAAATTGTACTATGTATATTAAAATTACGAACAATTATTTTTTAAATCAATAAAAAAAACAATATTTCATATAAAAACTAAAAAACGGCGCCGAAGCTTATTTCGGTTATTACTATTTCTTAAGTTTAATACTCAGTTTGACCGCCCTTGTTTTTGTTGACGGCTATCAATCTATTTCCCATAGATTCGAACAATTTTTCGGTGTTGACCCGGGAGTTTTATGCCACTTCAAATTATCTCCAGGTCCAACATATTCCAAATAATATCAATCCATAACAACATTAAACAAAATTACACTACGAACCTTAAATAATAAATCAACCAAAGGTTATTAAACATAACATTCAAAATAAGTGTCCTAAAAAATGTTAACAAAACAAAAGAAAAACAGCCGTTCTTGTTTCTGTCCCCACCCCTAAAAGTCGGTAGGGTATGCAGGCACCATCCGATCGCAGAACAACAACCAAAGCTGATTTGGTTTGAAGTTTTCTCAACCACTAAGCGCAGACAACGACTGCGATGTGCCCTGTTCCTATCTCATTAGATTGATTTGTATTAATTGGAATACATGCATATATGCAAAACATTTTTCTGCTACCACTGATTTGAATTTGCAAACCAAAATGAAATATATGCGGAAATATTAAAAAATATATTATAACATATAATATTCTTATTTTAATTATTAACCCAATAGTGAATACGCCCATATTGTTAGGGTATCAAGTCTGAAAAGTAGCAAAAGACAAAATATTCTTGCCTCATCATGCACCTTTGTATGAGAATGCATGAACACGCATACATATAAAGACTAATTCAAGCGCAGGCGCAACCTTCTTCGAAATGCGCGTCTCTGCGACTGAACGACCGAACTCGTGCAATGAGCGCGCGAGCGCATGATACAATAACATATGTTATTGTATTATGCGCGAGCGTAAAAATGAGAATAAGAATGAGAGCGAAAAAACCCGACGGCACACGAAGTGTCCGGGGCCTGCCGTTACCAGCTGAGGGGCCTCCCGCAAAGTTTTTTGAGTGTCCATATTAGTTGTATGACCAGTCTATATGTTGTATGGTTAGTGCTAGAATGTAAATCGATCTAGTATTACCAAGTTATCTGGACTTAACAGAAAGTTCTCTTTTAGAATGTTTTAATACATTTTAGCATTCATGATGCCATCAATGAACACTAATATTCCGACACCTAATGCAGCCGTACACGTTCAAATCATTCGTAGTGTTAATTTTAAAATTCATAATAAACAAGAAAGGAAAGCTTCGGGCGGAGCCGAAGTTGAAATACCCTTGCAAAATATTCAGTAAATAATAATCTCGAAAATTATTCATATGATGCATTCTTAACACTTATAAAAATCCCAACATCCTAACTTTCTAACACCAAAGTTATTGTATTTTCAATCGTTCAGTTACTGGGCAGCTATAGGATATAGTCGGCCGATCCATATGAAATTTGGTAGGTCTGATTGATTGCCCAAAAATAAAACCGGTAGAAAATCCCAACTTCCTAACTTAACAAAACCAAAGTTCTGGCATTTCCGATCAATCGGTTATATGGCGGCTATGGGATATAGTCGGCCAATCCTTATGAAATTTGATAGGTCGAATTGTTTGGCCAAATATAAAACCCATAGAAAATCACATTTTCCTAACTTAACACCATGAAAGACAATAAACTAACGTTTCGTTAAAATAAGAATGACCTATATACATAAATAGGTGGTCGAACAAATTTTTGATTAAAGTTAGATTTGTATACCCTTGCAGAGGGTATTATGATTTTGGTCAAAAGTATGCAACGCATTGAAGGAGACATTTCCGACCCTATAAAGTCAGGATCATCTCCTGAGTTGATATAAGCATGTCCGTCAATCAATCCGACCTACCGAATTTTATAAGGATCGGCTGACTATATCCTATAGCCGCCATATAACTGATTGATCGGAAATGCCATAACTTTGGGGGTTGTTAAGTTAGGAAGTTGGGATTTTTATGAGTGTTAAGAATGCATCATATGAATAATCTTGAGAATATAATTTACAGAATATTTTGCAAGGGTATTTTAACTTCGGCTCCGCCCGAAGTTAGCTTTCCTTTCATGTTTCCTCAGAGATATGCGAGTGAGTGTATGCTGATACAGTGGCTCGCAGCTTATTTTGTGCAGTTAGTAAATGAAAGTTCAAGACGGTATTTTTCCTATACTCATTTTTAGGGTTGTTAGATTTTGAAAAAATATCGTATTGATGATATTTGCTGTTTAAAAATATTACTCTATGATATTAAAAAATAACGTTTAAAATATCGATATATCGAGTATTTTTGATATTTTTTAATCTTCAACTAATCTTAAACTAAATTTTAATAAAGGTTTCCTGTTGCTGTGAATTTGGGTCTTTTATAAGCCCAAGAATATGTATGTATAATCAAAAAACGTTATAATATTTGATTTCATCAACCATAAACTGCAAATAAGAGCAATTTGAGACACAATAGACTTTTTTTATTTAAAAAGTGAATAGAAATCATCGAACTTAAAAAAAACAAATATTATACCCACTCTCAAGCAACTCTTATTTACGTTCTTTATTTCAAAAATAATAACAAAATTATGAAAGATATGGTATAGTATAATAATTATACTATAATTAAATTTATTTAATATAATGAAAACAAATCTGTAATTAGTGATTTTAGAAATACTCGTTCTGGTACATGTTGGTCTGTCATATGACTACGGGTGTCACAAACGACACACTTTATGGCAGAAGCCAACCGTTCAGATGAAACAGAACCAGCAGGCGTGATCAGACAACTTAAGGCCACCTTCGCTAGCATTGGTACAGTTGATGTTTGCGAGATCCAAAATTCCAAAGGATTTGTTTCCCAACTACGGAATGGCGTTCACAATTAAAATTTTTTTTTCACTTTCTGGCTTAAAAGTGACCACACATAATATATAGAAAATATCATCTAAAAAAAAACAATATCGTCTATTTTTGCCCAAAATATATAATATATATTTTAAGAGGACAAATATCGATATATTGATATTTTGATATATTTCCGACATCCCTACTAATTTTAAAGCTAACATTTTGTGTGTCCTCCTTTCTGGTTCAAAACACCTCTAATACGATTTCCCATGGAGGAAACTAATTATACCCGTTACTCGTAGAGTAAAAGGGTATATTATATTCGTGCAAAAGTATGTAACAGGTAGAAGGAAGCGTTTCCGACCCCATGAAGTATATATATTTTTTTTCAGGATCACTAGCCTAGTCGATCTAGCCATGTCCGTATGAACGCTGAGATCTCGGAAACTATAAAAGCTAGAAGATTGGCATTTTGCATGTAGATTTTAGGAGTTCCTACGCAGCGCAAGTTTGTTTGAAAATGGTGCCACGCCCCCTCTGACGCCCACAAGTCACAAGCTGTGGCCACAGTTTTAATGCTATTATGAAATTTTTTTTTGATATGTATTCGTTTCGTCAATACCTATCGATTGGCCAAATAAAAGTTTGCCACGCCCACTCTAGCGCCCTAAAACCCATTAAACGCTTAAGCCTGGCTAGCGCCTACATTTCCGCCTTTCATGGCACAATAGCGCCATCTAACGGATGACTTTGGAACAGCTGGCCAAGGTGCTCAACAGAGTCAACGTTAATTCTCGATAAGGATTTCTATTAAAGGAAATTGCGATGGTTTTCATTTGGCAATACCGAACTATATCCCAAGAACTATGCAAATCAAATCAAGTTAGCCAAATTGGAGGTCAGAGTCA
Source organism: Drosophila fuyamai (assembly GCA_018153365.1). Lineage (NCBI taxonomy): Eukaryota > Metazoa > Arthropoda > Insecta > Diptera > Drosophilidae > Drosophila > Drosophila fuyamai. The sequence continues at coordinate 1,055,485 of JAECXW010000540.1, forward strand.
AACAATGGCGTATGTGTGTATGTATGTAAGCATTGCACTCAAAAACATAAACATAAACACAGCTGTTGAGCCAGCGCCTGGGATTTGGAATGTCCTAGGGAGCAATTAATGTTCTCAGGATCTCGAAAAGGAAGACTCACGACATATTTGCCGGTCTCGTCTTTTGTGGTGGTCCGAAGGAAATTGTCCTCACAAATCACGTCGGATTCTTTTGCCACTTTTACTGGCAGATCCTCCACCTCCCAGAATTTGGTGAGGAGTTTATCGAGAGACGCTTCATACGTGTGTGCAACTTGCGTGGAAAAGGATGATATTTGATCATGCCTCGGAGCGGGTACTGGTCCTGTTAGAATCCAGCCGAAAATGGTCTCTTGACCGAGAAGCGAGCCACAGATGTTTGCTCGGGTACCGCTTAGTAAAATGGATGGAAGTATATCGGCCCCGATTAGAATATCTATTTGTGCGCTCTCATAAAACTTTGGATCCGCTAGCGGAAGTTCGGGAAGGTCTCACAGGATATGTTGCGGAAGCGGACATGAAGGAGGATTTCCGGCTATTTGTGTTTAACTGCAAACTAGTCCGGGTCGGAGAACGGATCGTGAATTGACAGATATTTTTGGTCTCAGCGGAGACCGTTTGATTAAGTCCTGAGACCTGGGCTCGGATAACCTGGAACGGCAGTTTAATCAGGTTGAAAAGGCGCTCAGTGATGAAGGTCGTCTCAGATCCGGAGTCTATTAAGGCCCGCGCTTGGAAATTGGAACCTCGATGGCATGTATTAATTATAGCGGTGCCTAGGACTGACCTAGTGCCTGCCGCAAAATAATTCTGAAGCGTTGACTGCGTGCCACTGGCAGCCGAGGGACCGAGAGTATTTGGTCTGGATCTGGGCGTTGGCGTTGGATTTGCGCGCGCTGGGAATGGGCTGCCTCGGTGTAGGAGGGTGTGATGGCGGCCGTGGCACGTGAAGCAGTTATGTGCGCTTTCGCAGTCGCGCAACTGATGTGTCCGCGCAAAGCAGTTTAAACACAGCTGATTTCTTTTTATATATGCGATGCGTTGGTCGACCGTCATCTGGAGAAATTTGGCGCATGTGCGTACAGGATGGTTCTCTCTATTACAGAGATCGCACCCTCTAGGTTGCCTAGGTGCTACCCTTGTCTCATATGAATTTATTCTTCGAGACGCCGAGTTGGAAGTGGATGCCCTGGGCTGAGTCTGACTAGAACCTGATGGTCGAACATCATCTATGGCTTCTAGTGTCCTGTGACGCTCCGTTAGGAAAACGTTCAGCTCGTGCCACGTAGGGATCTCGGCTTTGTTATGAAGGGACTTCTCCCATAGGGAAAGCGTAAGCTTTGGGAGTTTGGACGAGCACATATACACCAAGAGGCAATCCCAAGTTTCGACCTGAATACCGGACATTTCTAGTGCAGTAAGGCAACCCTGGATGGTACTTTGAACTTCTTTCAAAGCTGACCCAGACTCCTGTGTGACGGACGGTACATTAAAAAGTATCTTTAATTGACTGTTTACTAACAATCCCTTGTTTTCGAAACGCTCAGTGAGGTTATCCCACGCTGATCGAAAGCCATCATTAGTAAGGGGTGAATTTGAAACTATATTGTGAGCGTCGCCACTCGTTTTAGCATTAAGGTGAAATAATTTTTCGACAGGAGTGAGTCTGGGATTGTTGATATAAATTGCCGTGAATAGATCCCTAAAGGTTGGCCAACGAAGATAGTCGCCGGTAAAAACCTCGGTATCGCATGGCGGAAGCCGGCAGCCTGACGGAATGTATGTCTGAGAAGGATCAGCTGGCGTTGGGGAAGGTTGCGGAAGTTGCGGAGTTTGAGCTATCATATCTGCTATCTGGGCGCCGCACCTTTCGTACGCGCTGTAGCAATAACCGTTCTTATCCTTGAGGACTGGCAAGCTGTCAGCTGCACCTTCTCCGGCTGCTACAAGGCATGCGGTACAGTCATCATATTCTTTTTTGATGCGGACCCATACCTCTCGGATTTCGTCTCGGCGAATATTGAGGACGGATAACGTAGGAGGGACCGCCAAGGGAATATTTATCCGCGATTCCAATTCGGACAGTCGACCCGAGACTTCAATAAATTGGCTCATAGCGAGGTCGGCAGCCGTTGCAACCATTTTTGTGCTGGCTAGCGTGGTTCTTTCGATGAAAGAAGGAGCCTTTTTGGGAGGTGGCATCTTGACCTTTTTAGGTGTGGGCGTCGTTACCGTGATTTTTGGTATTTCCGGTGATGGAACAGGGGATAGTTTGTTGGAACTTTCCCTGGACATACCAAACTAGGCTGCTGTTAGGATGGAATGTGCGCGCTGATATTTCGGACAAAAAATCAGAGAAACAATTACGGACCCACTTATGGACCGGTGGAAATAGGGTATCGACTAGCTCAAAAAATAGTCAATATGCGTGGCTGAATTATTGTTAAAATATTCCCCAAGCTTCTGGTGATGGAGCAAGAATGGAAAAAAAATACCAAAAATTACCACAAAATAAAAATACTAAAAAATACTGTATTTGATGAGGTATTTGTCGTTTAGTATTTTATAGGGGGTGGTTGGCCGAATTAGGATGGGATTGGATATCTCCGGCAGTGATTGGAGTTTATTGGTTTTGTTTTTCTTTATTTTAAAAAAATATTCGGAGACAAAAAAATACCTTGCAGTGTTATGCGGGTGGTATTTTTTCCAATTTTTCTTTTTATCCCCAAAGGAAAAAAATTTAGTATCGATATATATGTAGATTTACCAAGCTCAATAAATAAGAAAAAAATACTGGAATGGGCGTTTTTTTTTGAAAAAAATGTGAAACCGAAGAAACAAATTAATAAATCAATAAATTAATAAATTGATTCCACCAGTTCCGCGATGGCGACAGTATTTTATATTTCTCCCCTTTTTTTTCCTTTTTTGGAACTGGCAGTAATTTATTTATTTATTTGTTTAATTTTATTGGAGTTGAACTTGGAGTTTATTAATTTTTGTTGGAATTTATTTATGGGATGATTGAAAAACAACTACCCGAACTTTTGCGGGCTGTGTATCGGTGAAGCTGGAATGCGCGGGATTATCGAGCTTTTTGCAGTTCTGCAATTCGCGTGTATGTGTAGATGTATGGATGGATAGTGCCCAAAATATGTAAATAAGAAAAACACACTGAGACACAAAAGTTATTTCACGTCGGCTTTAGGAATTTATTTAATATATATTTATTGGATGGCCGACGGAAATACTTGAGCTTTTGGAATTGGGGTGCAGTTATGTAGAAAAATATGTATAAATGTATGTATGTATATATATATGGAATATGTAATATATGTAATATGGATGTAATATAAGTAATCAATATGGAACACTTAATTTTTGTTTCACTTTTTTGTGGAAAATTAATTTGAACTCAATTTTGAAATTAATTTATTTTTCACTGTACGCTTGACTTTTAATTTGCACACTTTAATTTGGATTTATATTTTTTATTTTCTTCGATTTGATATTGGATGTATATTTAGTGGATGTACGGCCAAATGCGAATATGAAACTTGTACATCAATATGCACACGAAAAGGAATTAGAAAATAGGCAATATGCGGCCATATTGTTAAAAGAGAACGAAGAAATAAAAGACGGAATTAGAATTGTAATTTACTAACTGCAGTCGTCGGATTAAATCGGAACTTGGATTTTAGACAAATAGTACAGAAAGTCAAACGAATTATGACTGTCGACCGGCAGTTAATAAAAACATTAATAAATTGGCACTTATCTGGCTCGAATGGACCAAAAAATGTAGAGCTGGGGCGTCGGGGGTGTTCGTCGTTTGGAGGCAGCTTCGTCGGACGTTGCGGCTGTTGCACGTAGCCGGGCAAGCTGTGGAATAGAAGGCGAAAAAAAAACACTCGACGATCGCGGTGCGCAAGAAAAAGAACAAATGAAAACTCGTGGGACTTTTCGTGTATATAGCGTATAGCGCGGACCGGCCGGGCGATGTATTTCACTAATGAGACAATGAAAGACTAACTTAAGCCTAATTGAGCGCTGCGTTTCAAAGCGCAGTGGAGAGATTCCGGGAGCGGGAAGGCGGGAGAGCCTGCAATCGCAAGCGTTCAGTGCGGGAGAGCGGGAGAGCCTGGAGTCGCGAGCATCCAGTGCGGGTGAGTAGGCATTCGCTACGAGGGAAGCGCGGGCAGTTTAAAAGAGGGGAGAGCGGCGTAAACATAGAGCTTCAGTAAAACCACCATATGAACCAGTGGTTTTGGCTGTGTTGGTTCCCAGTTTTCTTACTGATAGCTTTATATATGGATAGCGATGATGACTGCCCCCCTGCCCTTTTCACAAAGCCCAGCGGCTAGAACGCTTTGACGGGGTTTAGGTTTATTTTTGTGTGTTGCTGGTATAATCTAATTTTAATTTATTGTTAATTTATTGCTAAGTTTAATTTAGTTTTCAGTTTTTAATTTTAAGTTTTAAAAAGAAATCAAAATCAGCCGCCGCTCAATTATTGTAGTACACAGAGTCAGAGAGACAGAGAGAGAGACAGTGCGAGAGAATGCTTTCGGTGTTCAATGCTTGTGTATAATTATACCCGTTACTCGTAGAGTAAAAGGGTATATTGTATTCGTGCAAAAGTATGTAACAGGTAGAAGGAAGCGTTTCCGACCCTATAAAGTATATATATTCTTGATCAGGGTCACTAGCCGAGTCGATATAGCCATGTCCGTCTGTCCGTCTGTCTGTCTGTATGAACGCTGAGATCTCGGAAACTATAAAAGCTAGAAGATTAGCAGTTTGCATGCAGATTCTAGGAGTTCCTACGCAGCGCAAGTTTGTTTCAAAAAGGTGCCACGCCCCCTTTAACGCCCACAATCGCTTATATACGATTTTAAAAATTAAATATTTCGGAAAAGTAAAAATGCAGTTTTATTGTGTTTATCAATACCTATCGAAATGTAGAATCGGACCATTCGTTAAAAAGTTATGCGTGATCAAAGTTTCTATCTCCATCTCCCTCGCACTCCCTTTACCTGAGTAACGGGTATCTGATAGTGGGGGCACCCGACTATAGCGTTCTCTCTTGTTTTTACTCCTACTTTAGGCTAATGTAACTTTTTTAGAATTGACCTAGAGCTTCAGTAAAACCACCATATGAATCCTTAAAGTATCAGGATTCCCTCGATAAATTTTCATATTGCTAATTGACTTAGATCAGTGTTTGTTTGCAGTTAGGAAAAAATGAAGGAGATTCTTAGATTTTCAAAAATCGATAAAAAATAGTAAACACTAAAATATCCAATATTAAATTAAATAGAATCTTTATTATGCAGAGTACTAAATTTTGGCCAAAAATCGCATCGATTGATTATCGCGTTTAGCGTCCAGATTTTTTTATAGAAATTGGGAGTTTTTTGCCACTGGAAGAAAATGGGGGCTGTTTGTGGCCAAAATAAATCTTAGCAAATCAGTTTAGTGCTATAAGAATTGAATGGTAACAAATTTTAATAGGGTTGTTTAGGTCAGTGGCCCACTGCATTGGCGCTGGTCACTGAGCTCTCCGAGCTTTCGCTCTCGCCCCTCTTGCGCTCCCTCGCTCGCCTCTCACAACGTCCGCGCTCCAGAGTGCGAACTTCGGGTTTCGCATCCAAACTCCTCGGATGGCCGCTGCCGATCTCCCGCTCTCGCTTGAACGGAGTAAAGCGGGCGGGAGCGCGGTTTTAGTTTTAAGTTTTAATTAGTCTCATGTATAACGCTGAATAAACAACACGGAAATATACCACGACGCCCCCGACTTCTCATTTTCGTCTGCCCTTTGCGTTTGCGCCGTGGGAATTTTTGTGCTTCAAATTCGCTTCTGTTGTGGAAGGATCGCCCCCTACGAACATTTTGGTCCTTCGAGCCGGATAAGGATATCCATTCGACCAGCAGCTCCTGTGATTTCTTCCGCAAAAAAGATAAGTACGAGCATTTTCCGACTCCCTCTCGCTGCCGGTCTTTAGCAGTGGTTCGAACATTAAATTTCGTTCACACTGCAGTAAGATTTTTTTTCGTGTCAACTCCACGTCCGAGTTTTCCCGACACAACGGCAGTCGAGAGATTTAACATTCCTGCAATTCCAAAAAATTTTCTATCCGTCTCCGCTTTGTGTGCGCCATACTCCTTGCCGTTTTCCTTTCGTTCCCCGTTGTACATCAACTTGCCAACGGTCAAGGCATACACATACACGCGCGTGACAACTTGTGTACATAGTGCAGTGCAATTCTGCCTCCAAAAAAATACGACAAAAAGTGAAATTGTGTGGTGGAAAATAAAAAGGCATAACTAATATCAGCCACTCGGTGTGAAGTAATTTCGGGAGGTTCCCTGTTCGCCGTACAATCCGCCGCTGTCGAGATATTTTTTTTGCCTTGTGTTTTTTTTTCTCTCCACATAATTTTATTTGTTCCGTCACTTCAAATACAGTCCACTCTTCGACGCTCTACTGTACCGATATACACTTACACATAAACGCATGCCTGCCCCTACCTACATAGAACTATTTTCTGCCTCCACATACAGGAACATACACATATCCATAAACGCATGCATGCCCATATCTACATAAATATATTTTCTGCCTCCACATACAGGAACATAAAATAAAATAAATTCAAATCCACACGGGTGCGACCGTGATTGTTTTTTCTCCAAATTGCCGCAATTAATCGCCCCAACGGGATGTGTTATTATTGTTGCTGATTCTTTTCATCTGTTCCGTCATTTCAAATACAGTCCACTCTTCGACGCTCTACTGTACCGATACACACTTACACAAAACGCATGCATGCCCATATCTACATAGAATTATTTTCTGCCTCCACTTACAGGAACATACACATATCCATAAACGCATGCATGCCCATATCTACATAAATATATTTTCTGCCTCCACATTCAGGAACATAAAATAAAATAAATTCAAATCCACACGGGTGCGACCGTGATTGTTTTTTCGCCAAATTGCCGCATTAACCACCGCAGCGGCCGTGTTGTTATTGTTGCTGTTTTTTTTCTTCTCTCTCTCTACCGCGCCCTCACGCATGCACTGCTCTGCCGACCGGCGTAACCCAGTGAACGCTTCTCCCGAACCAAAGCCAAGGTTTTTTAATTCCACCATTCCGGCTCCGAAAAAAAATAAGTATTTATAATTATAATTATTATTTAAATATACAAATTATTAATTCATAATTATAATTACTATTTAATTATAAATATTATTTAATTATTTCCGGCAAAGTAATTAATTTATTTAATGGATTAATTAATTTATTTTTTTTATTGCGGTTTTCCGGATTTTTTTTTGCAATCAAAGATATTTTCCAAATCCAAAAAAAAAAAATAAATAAAAACCTTAATACAATAAAATTATTTGGCAACACTAACTAAGGGAAAAATTAGAATAAAAAAAAAACAGAAGTCAACAAAGGGAGTAACAAGATATTCAAATACATAAACAATCAATACAGTTTCATCGATTTCCAAATATTTTCTTCCGATTCTTCCCGTTGTTTATGGCACTGTGCTTTCTACTCCGCACAAATTAACAGTGTGACCGTTCTCTGGGGCTTTCTTTTCTTTTGCGTGCGTTCATTGGCAGCGACGACCAACTCGTTGGCGACTCAGATCGCGCCGAGAGCTTAACGGTGAATATCCTCACGTTCTAAACGAGACGCCCCTTGCTCAGGTCAGTCGACAAGAGCTGATCCGCAAAGTTCGAGTCCAAGAATGCCCACGGGAGACGACAAGAAACCGAGGTCGATCCCATCTATCCGTTTGGACAGGTCCCAATCCGCGTCTCCGCGGCCGTCTCAATTAACACCAAAGGCGGCCATAGCCATTCCAAGGGCAAAAAGCGACGAGTCCGTCGAGACTATCTCCGGTCCCCCGTCAAGGCTTTCTCGGTCGGTGTCCAAGATGGCTCAAACTGCGATAGACATCGCCCTCAAAAAGTTTATTGCCACAACAGACCGGGTTAGCCAATTTCAAGCGGATATTCATACTCCGAGCGCCGCTGAACCAGAACGACTTTCCCCTGGCATGTGCCAAGTCCATCGGGACCAAATCCGGGCCTTGTGGGAAAAGGTGGAGAAGAGCTATGAAAGTTGCTCCGATCTTCTTTCCGCGTCCACCGACAGTTCTGCCACCTCGACAGTGCTTGAATCCAAGTACAGTTACTGCTACTCCGTATATTCGAGATGTTTGGTCCAACTACAGGACATAATAGACAAGGCCGCCTCCCAGCCCATTCAGGCTGCTGTCAGTGTTCCAACACCGCCGTCTACGGGCTGTCGTTTGCCACCAGTCGACACCGAAGTTTTCGCTGGTGATTACCTGCGGTGGCCCACCTTCAGAGATCTTTTTACCGCGATATACATACACAACTCTCGTCTTACACCGGTGGAGAAGTTGTTCCACCTATTATCCAAAACAAGTGGCGATGCGCACGCCATTGTTTCCAAAGCCCCGCTGACCAACGAAGGGTTTATCTCCGCGTGGCGAAGCCTCACCGACCGCTTCGAAAATCGGCGGTTATTAGTCAATAGCCAGCTAAAAATCCTCTTCAACATCCAGGCAGTACCCCAAGAGTCCGGAGCCGCTCTGAAGGAGCTGCAAGGGACAATCCAAAGTTGCCTGACAGCCTTAGAGATGTCCTCTATTCAAGTCGAGACTTGGGATTGTCTCCTGGTTTACATGGTTTCCTTAAAGCTTCCCAAAATCACGCTTTCAATGTGGGAGCAATCCATTCACAACAAGGCTGAGATTCCAACATGGAATGAGTTAGACTCGTTCCTGACAGAGCGTCATCGCACTCTGGAGGCTATCGATGACATAAGGCCTAGCAGTTCGGGTCAGGTTCCGCCAAGGTCGACACCTGCGAGCGCCCCAGCGCGTAGGCTTAATTCTTACGAGGCCAGAGTGACTCCAGCCCCAAGAGGGTGCGATCTCTGCTCCAGAGAGAATCATCCTGTTCGCTTATGTCCGCGCTTCCTTGAGATGGATGTAAATGGTCGCTCCGACTACATTAAGAAAAAGCAGCTTTGTTTGAACTGTTTTGCACGAGGGCACTTGCAACGGGATTGCACTAGTGCCCATAGCTGCTTCACGTGCCACAGCCGTCATCACACCCTCCTGCACCGCGGTAATCCATTCGCGGCCGCTCCAAGTCCGTCTGCGCCATCCAGGTCTCGACCCGCGCCTACTACGAGAGGCACGAGCCCCACAGAGGATCATTCTGATGTGCAAGTGTGCTTCGCTTCCGGCTCAAGAGCCGTCTTACTAGGCACAGCCCTCATTAACATTTGCCATTTAGGGTGCAATTTCCAGGCGCGTGCCCTAATCGACTCTGGTTCCGAGGCAACCTTTATTACGGAGAGACTTTTCAACCTCGTCAAACTTCCATTCAAGACTATCCAGGCCCAAGTCTCTGGTCTTAATCAAACCGTTGCCGCTCAGTCCACGAAACTCTGTCATTTTTCTATTCGATGGCCTTCCAGACCCGGGCTGCATTTAGAAACTTCAGCTTACGTTCTTCCGCAGCTGGCCGGGAATCTGCCTTCGTATCCAGTCCCTCGAGATCTTCTTAAGGGAATTCCTGACATCCCCCTTGCAGATCCCAAGTTCTTCGAGAGCTCCCAAATCGATGTCTTGATAGGAGCCGATATTCTTCCGTCCATCCTCCTCGGCAACGCCAGGGCTAACATTTGCGGTTCACTTCTCGGCCAGGAAACCATTTTTGGATGGGTGTTGACAGGCCCCATATCTCCAGCGGCCCCCGCAATTTGTCCGCCTTCTCCACTCGAGTTACCTGCGGACTCGACGACTCGTTAGATCATCTCCTTGCCAAATTCTGGGAGGTGGAGGAAGTGCCCACACAGATAGTCCCCGAGTCTGATTCCGTCTGCGAACACAATTTTGTCCAGACTACAAGAAGGGACAATCGTGGCAAATACGTTGTGATGCTCCCCTTGCGCGATCCCGAGCATAATGGTTCCGAGCTCGCATCTTCACGATCCTTTGCTCTGGCTCAATTTCTGCGTAACGAGCAGCGCCTAAAAAGAGATCCTCCCCTGAAGGCCCGGTATGACTCTGTAATCCAAGAATACCTCGACTTAGGTCACATGGCCGAGGTCCCTTTGACGAGCAGTTCCGCCACGTACTACCTTCCACATCACGCCGTTCTTAAGCCCGAGAGCACAACCACTAAAGTGCGGGTGGTTTTCAACGCCTCTAGCCCTTCCGCAAACGGGACCAGTCTGAATGACATACTTTACGCGGGCCCGGTCTTACAATCCGACCTCACGATTCAAATCCTGAAGTGGCGGTACTTTAGGTTCGTTTTCAACGCCGACATCGAGAAGATGTATCGGCAAATTTGGGTAGACCCCCAGCATACTCCTTTGCAGCGCATTCTATTCCGCAATTCCGATGGGGAAATCCGCGACTACGAGTTGAAAACAGTCACCTTCGGGGTCAATTGTGCCCCGTTCCTAGCGATCCGTGTCCTGCAACAGCTCGCCGACGACGAAGAGTCGAGGTATCCGCAGGCGAGTCGGATTATCCGACAGTTCATGTACGTCGACGACGTACTCGCGGGGGCAGACTCCAAAACCGAAGCGCAAGCGGCTATCCGCGAGCTCCAGGAAGCCCTGGATTCAGCAGGATTCCCCCTTAGAAAATGGACATCCAATAGCAAGGCGATTTTGGCCAACATCCAGAGTGACCATCTCCTTCGCGCGGACTTCCTTGAAATCGACGCAGAGAGCACGGCTAAAACTCTCGGAGTGCGGTGGAAGGCGACGTCTGACGAGTTTTTCTTCATTCCGCCCGAATTGACCTTGTCTTCAACGTTCACAAAGCGTCATCCCAAATCCCAAATCGCCAAACTTCCCCCTTCATAGTCCGGGCAAAGATGTTCATGCAGGACATTTGGCTCCAAAATCTAGGATGGGACGAGGCCCTCCCTCGAGATTTTTGCCAAAGATGGGTTGACTTCCTGGAAAATTACTCCGCTCTTGATCAGATCCACATTCCCCGATGGGTCGCTTTCCGACCACATTGGAAAATTGAGCATCATGGGTTCTGCGACGCCTCGCAGAAGGCGTACGGCGCAGCCCTCTACGTCCGAGTTGAGGCTGGGTCCGCGGTAATGGTGAACTTGCTCACGGCAAAGACACGGGTGGCCCCGGTAAAAACGGTGTCACTCCCGCGGCTCGAGTTGTGCGGAGCCTTGTTATTGTCCGAAATGGCCAACGCCGTTCTTCCGAAGATGCCCGGGCAGGCGTCCGCCCTGCACTGTTGGACGGACTCTACGATTGTTCTCGCCTGGTTGCATAAGCCAGCGTGCCAATGGACAACGTTCGTGGCAAATCGTGTGACCAAGATTACCCAGCTTACCGAGGTGGAGAAATGGGCACACGTCCGCTCCGAGCATAACCCGGCAGATCTCGCTAGCCGGGGGTGGCGCTTCAAGACCTTGCGGACAGCCAGCTGTGGTGGCATGGTCCCGCCTGGCTGCAGTGGCCTCGCTGCGAGTGGCCCACTCAAGGCTATGAACCCCCTGCGACTGAACTCGAGAAGCGAGCAGTCAAGGTCCATGTTGCGAAGGCCCCCCTGAAGACATTCTGGAGCGTTTTTCCACACTCGACAAGGCGTTGCGAGTCCTCGCTTACGCTCATCGGTTCATCCAGCGTTCGCGAAAACTCATGTCCCCGTTTGAGGATCTCTTGACAGCTCCTGAAATTGCGTCGGCCGAGCGGCTCCTGATTTCCGTCACGCAACGCAGGCACTTTGCCCTTGAGATGGGCTGCTTAAGCCAGAAACGGCCAGTGCCAGCATCCAGCCTGGTCCAAAACCTGAACCCGTTCATTGATTCCCAAGGGCTCATGAGAGCATGCGGCCGAGTCACGGCTTCCGAACTTCTCCAGTATGATGAACGGCATCCTGTCATCCTTCCATACGACTGCCATCTGTCCCGACTCCTCGTCCATTTTACGCATCGTATAACGCTGCACGGTGGCAATCAGCTTATGATCCGTCTGATCCGTTCCAAATTCTGGATCCCGAGGGTAAGGAATTTGGTCAAGTCCGTCATATATTCATGCAAGGTCTGCATCATCCACAAAAAAAGGTTGCAAACGCAACTGATGGGAGACTTACCCAAAGAACGAACGTCCTTCTCGCGCCCTTTCACATATACCGGTGTGGACTATGCCGGTCCCTTTGACATCAAAAACTACACGGGACGAGCCTGTCTCATTACGAAAGGGTATGTGCTGGTGTTCGTGTGCTTCGCCACTTCCGACCTTACGACTGAGAAGTTTCTCGCCGCCTTCGCCCGTTTCGTGTCCCGAAGAGGATGCCCCCGTCAAGTTCAGTCGGACAATGGCAAGACCTTTGTGGGTGCGGCTGCCTTACTCTCCCGCGAGTTTCTCCAAGCTCTCAAGGAAGCTGTGACAGGTGCCTATAGTCACCAGCAGCTGCTCTGGCAATTCATTCCTCCGGGAGCACCCCACATGGGAGGTTTGTGGGAAGCAGGTGTTAAGAGCTTCAAGACCCTGTTCTACAAGTCTACGGCGACGCGAAAATACACATTCGAAGAGCTGTCCACGCTTCTAGCTAGGATCGAAGCATGCCTGAATTCGCGTCCGCTCGCGCCGATGTCCGAAGACCCCACTGACCTGTTGGCACTTACGCCTGGGCACTTTCTTGTTGGAGGACCCCTCCTCGCCATGGTCGAACCCGAGATAAAGGGGGACACCACATCTATTATAAACCGCTGGCAGCATCTGAAGGCTCTTCATCAACAATTTCGTCTGCGATGGAAAGAGGAGTACCTCAAGGAACTCCATAAGCGGAATAAGTGGCGAACCCCTACAAGAAATCTCCGTGCCGGGGACATGGTGGTAGTCAAGGAAGACAACCTTCCGTCCAATGAGTGGCGATTAGGCAGAATCGCCGCGGTGTTTCCAGGAGCCGATGGCCATGTTCGTGTGGTCGACATCCGCACTGCACGGGGACTCATTAAGCGTCCCATAGCGAAGGTCGTCCTTCTTCCAATGGAAGAGTCCGTCTGCCCGCAATAAACAGTCGACCCTTCACTCCGGTGGTTCAATTCATCACTTCGATTCGTAGCGTCAATTAATAGTTCCAACCCGTAGTTCCAATTCACAGTTCTTATCACTACTGATCCAAATTTTTTATTTTGTCCTATTCCGCCAACCAGATCTCACACGATGTCTCCACGTCCGCGCAGCGCCATCGCTTTGGAGCACAGACGAACTCGAGGTATGCAATCCTACCGTTGCCGAGTCTGTAGCGGGATCCATCCACTTCGGAAGTGTCGTCGGTTCCTCCGTCTGAGCGCCGAGAAGAGGCTCCGGGCTGTCCTTGCCAACCGGTACTGCCATCGCTGTTTGGCCCACGAGCACTCCGACGGAGCGTGTCGGCGAGGTGATCGCTTGAAAACTTGCGGCCAGGATCACCACACTCTGCTTCATCTCTCGGAACCACCGATGGCATCACGGCAGTCCCGCCCGGCAGCACGCCGGTCGCAGAGATCCGCTGCCACTCCGCAACACTCCTCAGCCGCTCCTCGGCCCTCGTCCACCACTCCACGGCATTCTACAGCCGCTCCTCGGCACTCGTCAGCCACTCCACGGCACTCATCTGACACTCTGCGGCAATTTTCTGCTACTCGGGGTGCCACGCAGCTTGCGGTCACCGCTCCGTCCTTAACGTCCCTCCTACAGCGGCACAGCGTCAACCTCCTACCGACGGCTTTGGTGCGTTTAGAGACCGGGAGTCGAGTCTTCGACACTGCGGCGCTCATCGACCCGTGTACGCCTATGAGTTGTATCGACGCTTCGCTAGCGTCGAGTTTCCGCTTGCCGACCACCAACGTGGGAGGCGAACAGATTTGTTCGGCAACCGTGGGGTCCAAAATCGACAGCACTGTCCGGCTCGACACAATTTTTAAAATAGAGCCTCACGTGCGCATCCGCACTCCAATCCGGGAACTGAGCGACTCGGTAAGGACCCACTTTCGGGACATTACGCTGGCTGATGAGCGGTTTTATCTCCCCGCGACGATCTCCATCATCCTGGGCGCGGATATGTATCCGAGTGTGATGCGGCCGGGCTTCCTGAAAATTCAGGATGGATTGCCAGTGGCCCAGAGCACCGTGTTTGGGTGGGTCGTGTCCGGAGCCTGTCACCAGCCGTGAGAAGAGCAACCAGGCTATGTTGCAACCCGAGTAGTTGCAAGGGGGGCGGAATGTTTAGGTCAGTGGCCCACTGCATTGGCGCTGGTCACTGAGCTCTCCGAGCTTTCGCTCTCGCCCCTCTTGCGCTCCCTCGCTCGCCTCTCACAACGTCCGCGCTCCAGAGTGCGAACTTCGGGTTTCGCATCCAAACTCCTCGGATGGCCGCTGCCGATCTCCCGCTCTCGCTTGAACGGAGTAAAGCGGGCGGGAGCGCGGTTTTAGTTTTAAGTTTTAATTAGTCTCATGTATAACGCTGAATAAACAACACGGAAATATACCACGACGCCCCCGACTTCTCATTTTCGTCTGCCCTTTGCGTTTGCGCCGTGGGAATTTTTGTGCTTCAAATTCGCTTCTGTTGTGGAAGGATCGCCCCCTACGAACAAGGGTCATTTAATTAGTTTAGGCTGTGCGTTGATTCTTAGTTTTTAATGAACAGTTTTATATATATAGATTTCACGAAAATGCTCCAAGTACACGTATGCAATTCTAAATGTAGATCTTCCCCTGTCACTATTTACAAGCATCAAACAAAAAAAAACGAGTTCGCTAGCGCAAAACTTGAATCTTTCCAGTCATACTGTCAATCAGCTGGGTTAACAAAGAGTTTAAATTCAAATATCGTATTTGCGGGAAAGAGCCTTTAAAAGATATTATCATCTACCTTGGCAAGACAAGTCTGCCGCTGTACAAAGAAATCAAAACACAAGTTTTATATATATAGATTTCACGAAAATGCTCCAAGTACACGTATGCAATTCTAAATGTAGATCTTCCCCTGTCACTATTTACAAGCATCAAACAAAAAAAAACGAGTTCGCTAGCGCAAAACTTGAATCTGGGTTAACAAAGAGTTTAAATTCAAATATCGTATTTGCGGGAAAGAGCCTTTAAAAGATATTATCATCTACCTTGGCAAGACAAGTCTGCCGCTGTACAAAGAAATCAAAACACAAGAAAGTAAAGCTAACTTCGGGCGGAGCCGAAGTTGAAATACCCTTGCAGAATTATCTATAAATAATATTCATATTATATTCATATTATTCATATGATGCATTCTTAACACTCATAAAAATCCCAACTTCCTAACTTTAAAAACACCAAAGTTATATGGCAGCTATAGAATTAGTCGGCCGATCCTTATGAAATGTAATAGGTCGAATCGATTGGCCAAATATAAAACCCAAAGAAAATCCCAAACTTGTTTTTCAAGTCCACCGCTACTCGAAAGTACACTTTTGAAGCTTTTGACGCACGCTTCCTCAGGCCTTAGGCCAGTTGAGCTGCTGATGACTATACGCATCAGTCACAGACTCTTTTACGGCTTGTAGAAAATCTCGGGAGAGCAGGGTGGCAGCGCCGACAAAGGTTTTCCCATTGTCGGACTGCACTTGACGGGGACAACCTCTTCTGGATACGAACCGAGCGAAAGCGGCGAGATATTTCTCGGTCGTCAGATCGGATGTAGACTCTAGATGGATGGACTTTGTAGAGAAACACACGAAAACCAACACATACCCTTTTGTAATTAGGCAAGCTCTCCCTGCCTAATTTTTTTTGTCGAAAGGGCCAGCGTAGTCCATCCCTGTGTACGTTAATGGGCGGGAAAAAGAGACTCGCTCTTTCGGAAAACTTCCCATCATCTGAACTTGCAATCGCTTCTTATGGATAACGCAGACCTTGCAGGAGTTAATAACGGCCTTTACCAAGTTCTTTATTTTCGGAACCCAGTATCTTGACCGGGTGAGACGTACGACTAACTGGTTACCTCCGTACAACTTAATGAGATGCTTAAAGTTTACCAGTAGTCGAGAGAGTGCACATTCGTACGGGAGGATTATAGGATGACGTTCATCATATCGCAAATTTTCGGAGGCCTTTATTCGGCCGCACGCCCTTATAAGCCCTTTCTCATCTAGAAAGGGGTTCAAGGAGAGGATGGAACTGGTCGCGGACACAGGACACAGCAAAATATCTACGCTGAGTGCTAATGACCATGAGCCGTTCAGCGGCGACAAGTTCTTGGGCTTCTAGATGGACTTCCGGAATCGGCGACTGTTTCCTACATCGCTGGACAAAACGGTGGACATACGCAAGGACCCGTAAAGCTCTATTTAACTTGGAAAAGCGATCAAGGATGTCTTCTGTCGGAATGGACGCAACATGGGCTTTGACAGGACGCCTTTCCACTTCGGTCACCTGTAAGACGGTGCTTTGGGCAGGCCACTTATCTTGTGGCTTTTGCAACCAAGTGGGCCCATGCCACCAAAGGGAGTTGTCGACCAGTTCTTGTAATGGCACGCCCCGACTGGCCAAGTCAGCTGGATTGTGTTCGGATTGAACATGCGACCAATTGGCTGCCTCTGTGGACTGGGTGATATTTGTTACCCGATTGGCAACGAACGTTGTCCACTGGCATGCAAGCACAATCGTGGAATCGGTCCAACAATAGAGTTTCGAGGACAGCATCGGCATATGGGGGAGGATGGATTGGGCCATCTCGGATAGCAATAGAGCTCCACACACCTCTAGTCTGGGAAGCGACACAGTTTTTACTGGCGCCACGTGCGTCTTGGCCGTGAGAAGATGCACTAGCGTCGTGTGCCCCATCTCGACGCGCACATAGATCGCAGCACCGAACGCCTTTTGAGAGGCATCACAGAATCCTTGATGCTCCACTCGGAATTCTGGGCGGAAGGAAACCCATCTGGGAATTCGGACTTGATCTAGGACTGAGTAGCTTTGAAGGCACAGTTCAACTGGAAGTTCATCGTCCCACCCTAGATCATGCAGCCAGATCTCCTGCATGAAAATCTTGGCACAGACCACGAAAGGAGCGAGCCAGCCTGCTGGATGAAACAGCTTCGCAATTTGGGAGAGTACATGCCGTTTTGTGAGTGTAGCTTCGGTGGATAGGTCGGGGAGGGCGAAGAAAAACTCATCGGATGTTGCATTCCAACGGACTCCGAGAGTTTTCGCCGTGCTTTCCGTATCTATTTCGAGGAAATCGGCATTTAAAAGATGATCGGTTCCGATATGAGCCAGAACTTCTTTGTGGTTGGAGGTCCATTTCCTCAATGGAAAACCAGACGAATCGAGGGCACTCTGCAACTCGCGAATGGTGAGGCGAGCCTCTTCTGCCGAGTCAGCTCCCGAAAGGACATCATCGACATACATGCAACAACGAATGACTTTATTCGCCCTCGGATGGGTTAGTTGCACGTCGGTCGCCAGCTGTTGCAGTACCCGAATTGCCAGGAACGGTGCACAATTGACCCCAAACGCAACAGTTTTTAGCTCAAAATCTCGAATGTATCCTTCCCTATCGCGGAATAAGATACGCTGAAACGCTGTCTGCTTCGGATCTATCCAGATCTGCCAGTACATTTTCTCGATGTCAGCACTATACACAAATCGGAAATATCACCCTTCTGGATCTGGATGGTTAGATCGGACTGTAGGACCGGGCCAGCATGAAGGATATCATTTAAGCTGACTTTATTGTCTGAAGGGCTGGAGGCGTTGAATACCACTCGAAGTTTGGTGGTCGTACTCTCCGGTTTTAACACTGCGTGGTGGGGCAGGTAGTAACATGGGTAGGAAGGACTTCTCTCATGTGATTGAGGTCGAGATATTCTTGAATAACTGAGTCGTACTTGGATTTTAACGTACTGCCCCTTTTTAGCCGCTGCTCGTTTCTTAAGAATTGAACCAGCGCCTGGGATCTGGAATATCCTAGGGAGCAATTAATGTTCTCAGGATCTCGAAAAGGAAGACTCACGACATACCTGCCGGTCTCGTCTTTTGTGGTGGTCCGAAGGAAATTGTCCTCACAAATCACGTCGGATTCTTTTGCCACTTTTACTGGCAGATCCTCCACCTCCCAGAATTTGGTGAGGAGTTTATCGAGAGACGCTTCATACGTGTGTGCAACTTGCGTGGAAAAGGATGATATTTGATCATGCCTCGGAGCGGGTACTGGTCCTGTTAGAATCCAGCCGAAAATGGTCTCTTGACCGAGAAGCGAGCCACAGATGTTTGCTCGGGTACCGCTTAGTAAAATGGATGGAAGTATATCGGCCCCGATTAGAATATCTATTTGTGCGCTCTCATAAAACTTTGGATCCGCTAGCGGAAGTTCGGGAAGGTCTCGCAGGATATGTTGCGGAAGCGGACATGAAGGAGGATTTCCGGCTATTTGTGTTTAACTGCAAACTAGTCCGGGTCGGAGAACGGATCGTGAATTGACAGATATTTTTGGTCTCAGCGGAGACCGTTTGATTAAGTCCTGAGACCTGGGCTCGGATAACCTGGAACGGCAGTTTAATCAGGTTGAAAAGGCGCTCAGTGATGAAGGTCGCCTCAGATCCGGAGTCTATTAAGGCCCGCGCTTGGAAATTGGAACCTCGATGGCATGTATTAATTATAGCGGTGCCTAGGAGGACTGACCTAGTGCCTGCCGCAAAATAATTCTGAAGCGTTGACTGCGTGCCACTGGCAGCCGAGGGACCGAGAGTATTTGGTCTGGATCTGGGCGTTGGCGTTGGATTTGCGCGCGCTGGGAATGAGCTGCCTCGGTGTAGGAGGGTGTGATGGCGGCCGCGGCACGTGAAGCAGTTATGTGCGCTTTCGCAGTCGCGCAACTGATGTGTCCGCGCAAAGCAGTTTAAACACAGCTGATTTCTTTTTATATATGCGATGCGTTGGTCGACCGTCATCTGGAGAAATTTGGCGCATGTGCGTACAGGATGGTTCTCTCTATTACAGAGATCGCACCCTCTAGGTTGCCTAGGTGCTACCCTTGTCTCATATGAATTTATTCTTCGAGACGCCGAGTTGGAAGTGGATGCCCTGGGCTGAGTCTGACTAGAACCTGATGGTCGAACATCATCTATGGCTTCTAGTGTCCTGTGACGCTCCGTTAGGAAAACGTTCAGCTCGTGCCACGTAGGGATCTCGGCTTTGTTATGAAGGGACTTCTCCCATAGGGAAAGCGTAAGCTTTGGGAGTTTGGACGAGCACATATACACCAAGAGGCAATCCCAAGTTTCGACCTGAATACCGGACATTTCTAGTGCAGTAAGGCAACCCTGGATGGTACTTTGAAGTTCTTTCAAAGCTGACCCAGACTCCTGTGTGACGGACGGTACATTAAAAAGTATCTTTAATTGACTGTTTACTAACAATCCCTTGTTTTCGAAACGCTCAGTGAGGTTATCCCACGCTGATCGATAGCCATCATTAGTAAGGGGTGAATTTGAAACTATATTGTGAGCGTCGCCACTCGTTTTAGCATTAAGGTGAAATAATTTTTCGACAGGAGTGAGTCTGGGATTGTTGATATAAATTGCCGTGAATAGATCCCTAAAGGTTGGCCAACGAAGATAGTCGCCGGTAAAATCCTCGGTATCGCATGGCGGAAGCCGGCAGCCTGACGGAATGTATGTCTGAGAAGGATCAGCTGGCGTTGGGGAAGGTTGCGGAAGTTGCGGAGTTTGAGCTATCATATCTGCTATCTGGGCGCCGCACCTTTCGTACGCGCTGTAGCAATAACCGTACTTATCCTTGAGGACTGGCAAGCTGTCAGCTGCACCTTCTCCGGCTGCTACAAGGCATGCGGTACAGTCATCATATTCTTTTTTGATGCGGACCCATACCTCTCGGATTTCGTCTCGGCGAATATTGAGGACGGATAACGTAGGAGGGACCGCCGAGGGAATATTTATCCGCGATTCCAATTCGGACAGTCGACCCGAGACTTCAATAAATTGGCTCATAGCGAGGTCGGCAGCCGTTGCAACCATTTTTGTGCTGGCTCGCGTGGTTCTTTCGATGAAAGAAGGAGCCTTTTTGGGAGGTGGCGTCTTGACCTTTTTAGGTGTGGGCGTCGTTACCGTGATTTTTGGTATTTCCGGTGATGGAACAGGGGATAGTTTGTTGGAACTTTCCCTGGACATACCAAACTAGGCTGCTGTTAGGATGGAATGTGCGCGCTGATATTTCGGACAAAAAATCAGAGAAACAATTACGGACCCACTTATGGACCGGTGGAAATAGGGTATCGACTAGCTCAAAAAATAGTCAATATGCGTGGCTGAATTATTGTTAAAATATTCCCCAAGCTTCTGGTGATGGAGCAAGAATGGAAAAAAAATACCAAAAATTACCACAAAATAAAAATACTAAAAAAATACTGTATTTGATGAGGTATTTGTCGTTTAGTATTTTATAGGGGGTGGTTGGCCGAATTAGGATGGGATTGGATATCTCCGGCAGTGATTGGAGTTTATTGGTTTTGTTTTTCTTTATTTTAAAAAAATATTCGGAGACAAAAAAATACCTTGCAGTGTTATGCGGGTGGTATTTTTTCCAATTTTTCTTTTTTATCCCCAAAGGAAAAAATTTAGTATCGATATATATGTAGATTTACCAAGCTCAATAAATAAGAAAAAAAATACTGGAATGGGCGTTTTTTTTTTGAAAAAAATGTGAAACCGAAGAAACAAATTAATAAATCAATAAATTAATAAATTGATTCCACCAGTTCCGCGATGGCGACAGTATTTTATATTTCTCCCCTTTTTTTTCCTTTTTTGGAACTGGCAGTAATTTATTTATTTATTTGTTTAATTTTATTGGAGTTGAACTTGGTGTTTATTAATTTTTGTTGGAATTTATTTATGGGATGATTGAAAAACAACTACCCGAACTTTTGCGGGCTGTGTATCGGTGAAGCTGGAATGCGCGGGATTATCGAGCTTTTTGCAGTTCTGCAATTCGCGTGTATGTGTAGATGTATGGATGGATAGTGCCCAAAATATGTAAATAAGAAAAACACACTGAGACACAAAAGTTATTTCACGTCGGCTTTAGGAATTTATTTAATATATATTTATTGGATGGCCGACGGAAATACTTGAGCTTTTGGAATTGGGGTGCAGTTATGTAGAAAAATATGTATAAATGTATGTATGTATGTATATATATATGGAATATGTAATATATGTAATATGGATGTAATATAAGTAATCAATATGGAACACTTAATTTTTGTTTCACTTTTTTGTGGAAAATTAATTTGAACTCAATTTTGAAATTAATTTATTTTTCACTGTACGCTTGACTTTTAATTTGCACACTTTAATTTGGATTTATATTTTTTATTTTCTTCGATTTGATATTGGATGTATATTTAGTGGATGTACGGAAAATGCACACGAAAAGGAATTAGAAAATAGGCAATATGGCCGCACGTTAAAAGAGAACGAAGAAATAAAAGACGGAATTAGAATTGTAATTTACTAACTGCCGTCGTCGGATTAAATCGGAACTTGGATTTTAGACAAATAGTACAGAAAGTCAAACGAATTATGACTGTCGACCGGCAGTTAATAAAAACATTAATAAATTGGCACTTATCTGGCTCGAATGGACCAAAAAATGTAGAGCTGGGGCGTCGGGGGTGTTCGTCGTTTGGAGGCAGCTTCGTCGGACGTTGCGGCTGTTGCACGTAGCCGGGCAAGCTGTGGAATAGAAGGCGAAAAAAAAACACTCGACGATCGCGGTGCGCAAGAAAAAGAACAAATGAAAACTCGTGGGACTTTTCGTGTATATAGCGTATAGCGCGGACCGGCCGGGCGATGTATTTCACTAATGAGACAATGAAAGACTAACTTAAGCCTAATTGAGCGCTGCGTTTCAAAGCGCAGTGGAGAGATTCCGGGAGCGGGAAGGCGGGAGAGCCTGCAATCGCAAGCGTTCAGTGCGGGAGAGCGGGAGAGCCTGGAGTCGCGAGCATCCAGTGCGGGTGAGTAGGCATTCGCTACGAGGGAAGCGCGGGCAGTTTAAAAGAGGGGAGAGCGGCGTAAACATAGAGCTTCAGTAAAACCACCATATGAACCAGGGGTTTTGGCTGTGTTGGTTCCCAGTTTTCTTACTGATAGCTTTATATATGGATAGCGATGATGACTGCCCCCCTGCCCTTTTCACAAAGCCCAGCGGCTAGAACGCTTTGACGGGGTTTAGGTTTATTTTTGTGTGTTGCTGGTATAATCTAATTTTAATTTATTGTTAATTTATTGCTAAGTTTAATTTAGTTTTCAGTTTTTAATTTTAAGTTTTAAAAATAAATCAAAATCAGCCTCGCTCAATTATTGTAGTACACAGAGTCAGAGAGAGAGAGAGAGAGAGACAGTGCGAGAGAATGCATTCGGTGTTCAATGCTTGTGTATAATTTTTACTCCTACTTTAGGCTTAAGCTAACTTTTTTAGAATTGACCTAGAGCTTCAGTAAAACCACCATATGAATCCTTAAAGTAACAGAATTCCCTCGATAAATTTTGATATTGCTAATTGACTTAGATCAGTGTTTTTTTGCCGTTAGGAAAAAATGAGGGAGATTCTTAGATTTTCAAAAATCGATATAAAATAGTAAACACTAAAATATCCAATATTAAATTAAATAGAATCTTTATTATGCAGAGTACTAAATTTTGGCCAAAAATCGCATCGATTGATTATCGCGTTTAGCGTCCAGATTTTTTTATAGAAATTGGGGGTTTTTTGCCACTGGAAGAAAATGGGGGCTGTTTGTGGCCAAAATAAATCTTAGCAAATCAGTTTAGTGCTATAAGAATTGAATGGTAACAAATTTTAATAGGGTCATTTAATTAGTTTAGGCTGTGCGTTGATTCTTAGTTTTCAATGAACAGTTTTATATATAAATTAATTTATTTAATTATTCCACGGGTCGTCCCTCGCAGTTGCAGCTTATCCAGGGGGGTGCGGGTGGCAAGGTTCGTCGCTGTGGTGGTTGGCCGGCTGGCCGTAGAATTCTCCAAGATGAATTACGAAGATTATGTTGGAAGGGTGACTGCCCTTCTTTACCTGCTGGCCTAGGGACTCAGACAGTTTTTCAATAATAAGAATTTAACGACGGTAGTCGGAGTAAGTTTGCATGAGCGACAGCTCTTTATTCATATAAAGTCAAATCTAAACTGAAACTTAAAGCTAACAAAAAAGAGACTCATAGCGGCCACTCCAATGGGTAGTCTTTGCCGGCTATGCACGAGCTTCCGGCCAGACGCTATGTCAGCAATTTGGCCGGAGCGAGCCTTTGGACGATCGGTCATTGCCGTCGCCCGGTTAACTTAGTTAACTACTCCCCCTCAGAATTAAGGCCGCCCTCGGCCGACCCTATTTGGGCAATCACCTGCCTTAGTTGGGCCGTGGATCTCCTGGCCTGGGTGACTCGCCGATAAGTGAGACCGACGCAGATCAACGCGCAGCAGATCGCTCCTGCGATTAGCATTATCTGGTGTGAACGATAGCCGTTGATATCTTCCCCGAATTGTTTAATATGTTCCAAGTTACGTTCACTCAAGCGGTGAAGGTATGGAAGGCTGAGAATGTTGTGCTCCAGAGTGATGTTCAGGGAAGGCGAGCTAGCCACTCCTGGTACCCTTTTCCGGGCCACGTCGTGATTGACGTATCGGGTTTCGTTAACCATGGCACTCTCAATGAAGGTGATGAGGTGAGTTCCTCGTAAGTGGACGTAAGTGCCGTTGTCCACCCTCACACGAGCTGGACGATCGTTTATGATGATAATGCCTTCATCTACGTGGGTGATGGGGTGCAAATCGCTATGCTGGATATCGCAGTGCGCAATACCCCCAGCGTGGAGTTCTTGGGCGCATGATCTTCTCAGCGCCAGTTGACAAAATGTGGCTCCAGGTGACACGGAGCAGTTTTTGACTGTGTGAATCTCTCCGTCGCAATCTGCTATGACCTTGTCCTCCAGCCTGAGTACTGTGTCATGGTGTGACACGGGAAAAACTGTGATCTTGACACATGCTGACTTAATTTTTGGAAATTTAATAATAAAATGTAAAATGTTAACGGATTGTAATATTTTGACAGACGCAACGGACAGTATATCTCTAATGGGGGTATCTGTGGGCTCCTCTATCCACACACTTTCCAGGTCTGCATGATCTAATATGCTGGGGCTAACTATATTGATTTTGGCAAGAGCTATTGCTAGCAATAAATTCTGCAGCTCCATCGCAATCATCCTATTCCGAGATAATAACATCTCGTATAGGTGTCCCGTATCAACTTGGGATTTTTTAGCCGACCTCAGAATTTGGTTGACAGTGGTGGTAATACTATTGATTTGTTCCTGTACTTTGTTGTTAATATTTATCTGTCTATTGTTTGCATTGATAAGTTGAAATTCAGTAAGTTTAATGTTTTCGAGGTCCTCCGCGTCTGGCGTTCCCGCCACTACTTTTAACGCCGCTCCCAAGAAGTCTAAACTCCTGGCTACCCTATGGTGGATGCTTAGTGATTCGAGAAGGTCACGCAGGTGACCGACATCTACGATCAAAAGCTTTTGCATGTGGGACTGGGGAAACATGTCAATCATGCCACCAGTTTCCTCCACCACGCGCCTATACTCTGAGAGATTCGCTGAGTGTCTCAAAAATGCGAATTCTTCCCATACTAAAATTCGTCCATCAATGATGGGAATGTATTTGGCTTGCGAGTAGTCCGTGACGTGCGCCGACGTCAGGGCAAAAAGGAATAGCAGAGGTATGGGTTTAAGCCTGTAATTTTGGATTTGTTGTAGTATTTTATAACATTTGGGTAGCCCACCACCAAACATATGAGATAAAGCGTAAATGAGTTATGAATACAAATAATGGTAATAAAACATGATAAGGACAAAAACTTATGCCAAGTGGCTAGAGATAAAAAATGGAAAAAAATGGTAAAAAATTATCAAGCGAATGACAACATGTTTGTGTCTCGCCTACCTAAGGTTGTCCTTGTGGACCACCCTCCCCTTAATGAGGACTGTGGTCCCCATGTCCGCTTCCACAGTTTTTTCTTCGCATAACGGTGAAAGCTTGTTGCCTAGTCTCCTGTTGGATTTCACTAGGACTTTGTCGCCGACATTGAACACTCGGTTTTGTCGGGAGGTATTTTCCCTGCTTCTTAGCTTATTTTGGGCAAGTCTTATCTTATCCTGTATTTCGCAATGCGGGTCACTTGCTTGTGTGACTACCACGTCGGCCGGTCTCCTATCGATGACCGAATGGATAGACTTGTTGTACTTAGACGTAGCCAGCAAGATCAACTCTACAGTGTCGCTAATGCCTTTGTCGATTTTAAGGCATCTGGCAAGCTCCACCAGAGTGCTGTGGAATCGCTCCACTTGTCCGTTCGAGACGCTGTGGAGTGGCGGTGCATTTGAAATGCTAACCCCGAAGTGATTTTCCAGCATGGCCCGAATAGTGTGCGAGTTCAATGAGGGTTCATTGTCGCAGTAAATGACTCTGGCTTTAGGGAAGACGTTAAGAAGTTGTAGTAAAGCCGGTTTGAGATCCTCTATTGTTCTAGAGGGAATTGGTTGGACCATTGCAAACTTTGAAAATTTGTCAATGCATGTGAGGAAGTATTTCTTATCAGTGGAGAAAATGTCTATGTGTAGCATTTCTCCCACATGCGACGGTACTGGCGTCTCGCCGAGTTCGTGTTTTTTAGGATGCCTGTCATATTTTGCTTTAGCGCAGGTCTTGCAGTTAGTGACGATTTCATTCGCTAACTTGGTCATTTTCGGGAAATAGTACTCCGAAAGTACCTGCTTGACATTCTCCTGTGCAGATCTGTGAGCCCTATTATGCTCAGCGGTGAGGATTTCTCGTCTCTCAGCGACTGCGAAAATATCTGTAATACGGTTTTTACAGTGCCAGAATTTGGTGGCTGGGAATTGCCGGACCAATTCATCCTGTATCATTGCTAGTGTATGCAGATCGCAATGAATGGCGTTTACGCCTTTGGGGACTATAACGTCCGCGAGCTCCTCAAGCAGTGACTCCTTGCATATGAAGTCAATGCTGTGCCGTCTCTTGTTTCCGAAGAGCACGAAGCTGCGTTTAGACGGAAAGCGTGCTTCCTCCAGAGTTATCTGGTTCTGAAAGCAATTCAATGGCTTATCCGTGGTTTCGATGGTGTGTGTGAGCGACACTTCACTGTGAATAGTGGCCGCACACGAATAAGCTTCTTCCGCCTCCACAACGTTAAGTTGCTGTCTGGAGAGGGCATCCGCAACGAGATTCTCTTTGCCGGGCTTATAAAACATTTTGGCGCCGGACTCGTCGATGCGAGCTTTCCATCGTTTGATTTTCGCATTCGGATTGGATTCCGATACTGCGAATGTCAATGGCTGGTGGTCAGTATAGATATTTATATCTTTTACTGCATATAAGTAATGGCGCAATTTTGCCAGTGCCCAGACTATGGCTAACAGTTCACGCTCGTTAGTAGCGTAGTTAACTTCTCGGTCTTTTAGGGTCCTAGATATCATGGTGATGGGTCTTCCCTCTTGGGATAGTACCGCGCCAATGCCAAATGCCGAGGCATCCGTCGTTAGATCGAATGCCTTCTTGTAATCAGGGTAGCTGAGGATGACATCCTCTGAAGCCAGAATGTTACGCAACTTTTGGAAAGCAAGCCGTTGCTGTTCGCTAAATTGCACCTGAATATTTTTGGATCTGTGCCTACTGACACTTCCATGCTCCCCTTTCAGGATATCGGAGATGGGCCTAGCTACTGATGCAAAATCTTTAATGAAGCATCGGTAATAACTGGCCAGGCCAAGGAACGATCTCACCTCGAATATATTTTTGGGTTCGGGGAATTCCTGAATGGCCTTAATTTTTTCTGGGTCAGTTGTGGCACCGTTGCTGGTGACAATAAAGCCCAAAAAGTTAACGCTTTTCTTAAAAAAACGCGATTTCTGCGTTGATACCCTCATGTTGGCGTCGTGCAGGCTTTTAAGAACCCAATCCACGTGCCGTATGTGGGCGTTTTCGTCTTCTGAGAAGACGATGACATCATCAACATAGACATAGCAAAATTTGCCAATCTGCTCCCGCAGTATGTCGTCGATGGTTCTTTGGAAGATGCTGGCAGCATTCTTCAAACCAAACGGTAGCCGGCGAAACTCGTACTTTCCTCCGTTAACGGAAAAGGAAGTTTTTTCACGGTCACGCTCTGCCAGAGTGATCTGGTGGTAGCCAGACTTCAAATCGAGTGTTGTGAAGTATTTGGCTTTGCCTAAATTCCCTAGTATCATAGAGATATTTGGCATAGGATAGCGATCAGGTATCGTCCTCTCGTTCAATTTGCGAAAGTCCAATACGAGCCGCATTTTGCGGTTGCCCGCTTCGTCAGTGCCCTTTTTGTCTACTACCCATATTGGGTTGTTGTAGGGGGACTTTGACTTTTGTATTATGCCGTTTTTTAGCAACTCTTGGATTTCGTTATTGACAAAATCAGCTGCCCCCATTGGGTATGGGTAAAGCTTGGCATAAATGGGCTCCTCACTAACCGTCCTGATGGTAGCTACCACCGACGTGTTGTAAGGTAGAGCCTCATTGGCGTTTGCAAAGGCTTTTTTTCGTTCGCCGAGCATTTTTATAAAGGCCTCTCTAGCTAGAGGCGGGGCGTCCGAGCAGTCAATGTTGGTAAAATTGACGTCGGGGCACGATTGGAATTCTATCTGCTCTACTTCGGAGCCCCATTTGAGGTGACCGGAAGCTAGACAAAGCGATGCCCCTGCCTGTTTTAACAGGTCAAGGCCAATTATGGCATCGAAGGAGGACAAATCTGGTAATATGAAGAACGTGGCCTTCAAGTTGAATAGGGAGACAAAGCACTTCCTAGTGATGGTAGTGACGCCATGGATAGAATGTATCGTAAATGGCGATTCTACAGGGCGGATCCCTTTCAATCCTTCGTATGGACGGATGAAATTTTTTGATGCGCCCGTATCTATCAAAAGCTTCATTTCTACTCCCGCTACTCTTCGTCTGATGACGGGTAGCAGGGATTTTCCCCTAAAAAATTAATAACGTCTGAATCATATTCATGAATGGCGTCATCATTGATTTCCCGGACCGCGCCTGAGGCTGCGGCGGTGTATTTGCCCTCGGTTTCGCCCTCGCTCTGCGCAATATTGTTAACTCTCTGCCTCTTGTGCGGGCCAGATCGATCGGACACGGCCGGTTTCCTGTTTTGGTAGGCCGGCGCTTGAGATGGCTTGAGCATCCTCGACAGCGAAGGGTCGATGTCCATGGGCTCGGGAGTATTCTCATGAGGCCTATCACCGCGTGAAGCAGAGTGGACCTGAACTTTGTGCTGCTTTGTGAAATACGGATTCTTGCTAGCACCTGTTTGCGAATTGTTTTGAGGAGTGGCCTGTTGGCGCTCCTGCGTCCTTGGATATTGTTTTTTTCTTTATCCTCCTGGCTTCTTGCAAACGAAGCCGCAAAGGAATACCTCTCATGGTTTGCCTCCACTTCTTGGGCCAAAGCAAGCGCTGTTGGCATGTCCTTCGGCTTTGCCGAGAAGAGGACATCTGTGAGGCTGCGTTTTAATCCCGAGATGAATACTCGAAGGGCATCATCCCGGAATTTTTCGCATAGGACCCTTGCCGCCGAGGCGTCGTGCGACATGGTGGCTTTGTTTGTGAGGAGGGTCAATTTTTTCTCGACCTCATCATAATATTGTAGCAGAGAGAGATTTCCCTGCCTGAGGGTGCCCATCTCTTGTTCTATGACATGCATCGGTCGCTTGTCACTGTATGTGAAATCGAGGCGATTTATAATTGCATCAAAATTCAATACAGTGCCAAACGAAGATAGCACGGCATCAGCAGGGCCCCTAATTTTGCTCCTAATAATAATTACCGCCTGGTAATGGCGAGAGCTATTTTCATAATTTCTAAATATATAATACGCAGCTACTGCCGCTTGCCGCCAAGAGACATATGTCTCTTATGCCCCCGTAAATTCGGGAAGGCATTTAACGGCGTCTAAGGGCTCGTTGCATTCAACATTGCCTGAGATATTTATTGGTTCATAAACTTTAATTTGGGGGGTTTCCATCTGGGCGGGTGATATCCGCGCCTCGGCCACCTGCCTAGCTAAGTTCTCTATAGTTTGTCGCAGTTCATTCTCCCTGCGCTGGTCCTCGCCGGCCTTTTCTATTAGGGCGTTGGCGATAGCCGCCTGGATGACAGCCTGGAGCTGATCCGCGTTTATGGACATGTTTGTATTGGGAGCGGCACTGGTAGCCGCCTGCCTCGGTGTAGAAGTAATTAGAAGTCTCTCAGAGTCTGACTCTGAGTCGCTATTTTGTTTGGTATCCCTATAATTTAGGAATGACATGGACAGCAATGTTAAATTCCATCTACCAAGAGTTGCATGCCTAAGCAGCTTTACATAAACAAAATTGTATAGCAAAGGGGCCGTGGCAGCTGGGCTGCCGCTATGGTAAACAAAGAAGCGAAGCTAACAGAGCCGAAATGTGAATGCGCGGTGTCGGGTTCGCATACCGGCGCGGAGCGGGGAAGCAGTAAAAAACAAAAAAAACCCCAAGATTGTTGCAAAGCTAATACAGAGAACTTTAAGTATAGGCAAAAAACACAACGACACAAAAGGGCTAAATTAAATGCCCACAATTGGATGTGACAGCTCTGTCGCCAATAAAATTATTTAAATAAATTAACAATTTATTTATTTCCCAGCGGCGCTCTTGCGCCGAGGCTGAGATATTTAATACTATATTTATATTTTATGTGTCTGATATATTTATATTTTTTTAGCAATTAAAAATGCAAACAACACACAGAAGCAAATATAATAATAACGCATATAATTTTGCAATTTAAAATTCCACAATGTCATCAAATAATGAGTATGTTAATTAATATTGTATTTATTATTTTTTTTTTTTTAAATGAACACCAAACAAATTATGGAAGCGGAGCTGCAGAAAGTATTCTGGCAGTGATTTACTTGTTTTATTTATTCGAGCTGCAGAAGAATATTCTGGCCGCGATTTATTTCTTTTATTTATTATAAGTTACTCACAAATGCAGATGCCGGGAAGTATAAGGACTGAGGTGCTCACTTACATGATCCCTATTATACCGCTGTGGGTACTTTTGCGTTGAGCGCCAATTAATTTATTTAATTATTCCACGGGTCGTCCCTCGCAGTTGCAGCTTATCCAGGGGGGTGCGGGTGGCAAGGTTCGTCGCTGTGGTGGTTGGCCGGCTGGCCGTAGAATTCTCCAAGATGAATTACGAAGATTATGTTGGAAGGGTGACTGCCCTTCTTTACCTGCTGGCCTAGGGACTCAGACAGTTTTTCAATAATAAGAATTTAACGACGGTAGTCGGAGTAAGTTTGCATGAGCGACAGCTCTTTATTCATATAAAGTCAAATCTAAACTGAAACTTAAAGCTAACAAAAAAGAGACTCATAGCGGCCACTCCAATGGGTAGTCTTTGCCGGCTATGCACGAGCTTCCGGCCAGACGCTATGTCAGCAATTTGGCCGGAGCGAGCCTTTGGACGATCGGTCATTGCCGTCGCCCGGTTAACTTAGTTAACTTATATAGATTTCACGAAAATGCTCCAAGTACACGTATGCAATTCTAAATGTAGATCTTCCCCTGTCACTATTTACAAGCATCAAACAAAAAAAAAACGAGTTCGCTAGCGCAAAACTTGAATCTTTCCAGTCATACTGTCAATCAGCTGGGTTAACAAAGAGTTTAAATTCAAATATCGTATTTGCGGGAAAGAGCCTTTAAAAGATATTATCATCTACTTTGGCAAGACAAGTCTGCCGCTGTACAAAGAAATCAAAACACAAGAAAGGAAAGCTAACTTCGGGCGGAGCCGAAGTTGAAAAACCCTTGCAGAATTATCTACAAATAATATTCATATTATATTCATATTATTCATATGATGCATAAAAATCCCAACTTCCTAACTTTAAAAACACCAAAGTTATGGTATTTCCGATCAAACAGTTATATGGCAGCTATAGAATATAGTCGGCCGATCCTTATGAAATTTAATAGGTCGAATCGATTGGCCAAATATAAAACCCAAAGAAAATCCCAACTTCCTAACTTAACAAACATCAAAGTTATGGCATTTCCGATCAATCAGTTATACGGCAGCTAGGATATAGGAAAGAAGGGTGTGTGCAAAGTTTCAATTCGATATCTTTAAAACTGAGAGACTAGTTCGCGTAGAAAAAAACCAAGTACTCAGATCGACAAACGAGTACGCTGGCGTAAAAACTTCAATCTTTCCAGTGGGACCAAA
The DNA here is from genome assembly GCA_018153365.1 of Drosophila fuyamai. Taxonomy (NCBI): domain Eukaryota; kingdom Metazoa; phylum Arthropoda; class Insecta; order Diptera; family Drosophilidae; genus Drosophila; species Drosophila fuyamai. The sequence goes on from JAECXW010000540.1 coordinate 1,087,003, forward strand.
ATTTCGAGAGTTCATCAGATTTAAGTGTGCTACGGTCGTACTGATAATCAGTTAGGTTTGTTGGCAAGCAGTTAAAGTTCAAATATCGTATTTGCGAGAAAGAGCCTTTAAAAGATATTATCAACTACCTTGGCAAGACAAGTCTGCCGCTGTCCAAAGAAATCAAAAACAATACAATTTAAATAACCATTTTTATACCCTTGCAGAGGGTATTATAATTTTGGTCAAAAGTGTGCAACGCAGTGAAGGAGACATCTCCGACCCTATAAAGTATATATATTCTTGATCAGGATCACCTCCTGAGTTGATATAAGCATGTCCGTCTGTCTGTCCGTCTGTCTGTCCGTCTGTCTGTCCGTCTGTCTGTCCGTCCGTCTGTCTGTCCGTCTGTCTGTCTGTTTCTACCCGAACTAGTCTCTCAGTTTAAAAGATATCAAATTGAAACTTAGCACACACCCTTATTTCCTTTGCACGCAGTTTATAAGTCGCAGTATATAGACTATATCCTATAGCTGCCATATAACTGAACGATCGGAAATGCCATACCTTTAGTGTTTTTGAAGTTAGCAAGTTGGAATTTTCTATGGGTTTTATTTTTGGCCAAACAATCCAACCTACCAAATTATATAAGGATCGGCCGACTATATCCTATAGCTGCCATATAACTGAACGATTGGAAATGCCATAACTTTGGTGTTTCTAAAGTTAGGAAGTTGGGATTTTTTAAGCGTATCATGTTAATAATTCTGGAGAATATAATTTACAGAATGTTCTGCAAGGGTATATCAACTTCGGCTCCTCCCGAAGTTAGCTTTCCTTTCTTGTTTATTTATAAGGATTTCTCTTTTTATTTCGTTCATGGTTAATAAAGCCAGAGGCAAGCTTGGTTTTATTAAGAGGTGGTCAAGGAATTCAATGATTATTATTTCGCTAGGACTTTGTTTATTTCACTAGTTCATCGGATTCTAAAGGATGGTACTCCGTTTGCGGTGCACATATTGATATTTCTATGTTAGCTTTAAGCCGCCTAAATTATTCTACTAGACTACCGTTTATTCATTAACCACCCTAGCCAACCGTAGAACGATGAACCAACGGTGTGCACCGTTCTCATACAAGGCTAAAGTTACATTTTTTAACAAATTAATTAGGAATCAATTTACGACTGTCCTTTTTCGGAAACATCTAGAATGCTACTAAAAGTTTATAGCTACAATAAACGTGATTGATATTTCCCCAAATATTAACAACAACTGTCTGTCTAAAGATCAAACTATTAAACTAAGCCGATTAACTGGTTTTTAGTCCAGTGCAAAGAGAATTATATTTTCAGTTAACAGTGACGCAGTAAATGCGACTTATCTGACCTAATAGGGAATATATATTCTTTTAAATTTTTGAATCTTTAAAGTAAATCTAAGACTCGACTCTATGCCAACACGCATAAATGGATTCAGGTATTCAAAATGAATAGTCGAGTGCCTCGACTATTAGATACCCGTTACTCAGCTAAACAACTTAATATAAATATGCCTTCTTGTATTGGTTTCGCCGCTCGAATTATCTCCCGATTTTTATGTTAAAATCGGTACCCAGGGAACACCTCCAATTTGGCTAACTTGATTTGATTTGCATAGTTCTTGGGATATAGTTCGGTATTGACAAATGAAAGCCATCGCAATTTCCTTTAATAGAAATCCTTATCGAGAATTAACGTTGACTCTGTTGAGCACCTTGGCCAGCTGTTCCAAAGTCATCCGTTAGATGGCGCTATTGTGCCATGAAAGGCGGAAATGTAGGCGCTAGCCAGGCTTAAGCGTTTAATGGGTTTTTGGGCGCTAGAGTGGGCGTGGCAAACTTTTATTTGGCCAATCGATAGGTATTGACGAAACGAATACATATCAAAAAAAAATTTCATAATAGCATCAAAACTGTGGCCACAGCTTGTGACTTGTGGGCGTCAGAGGGGGCGTGGCACCATTTTGAAACAAACTTGCGCTGCGTAGGAACTCCTAAAATCTACATGCAAAATGCCAATCTTCTAGCTTTTATAGTTTCCGAGATCTCAGCGTTCATACGGACAGACAGACAGACAGACGGACAGACAGACGGACAGACGGACATGGCTAGATCGACTCGGCTAGTGATCCTGAACAAGAATATACATACTTTATAGGGTCGGAAACGCTTCCTTCTACCTGTTACATACTTTTGCACGAACACAATATACCCTTTTACTCTACGAGTAACGGGTATAAAAAGCCAACCTTATCGAACCAACACGCAGCTAGAACCAGTGGGAATTATACTTTGCGCAGTTACAGGGGGATAAAGATTGAGTGAGGTTTTTATGTTGCCTTCTCTATCCAACTCAAAATGGTGGTATATAAACTTAACAAACACCAAAGTTATGGCATTTCCGATCAATCAGTTATATGACAGCTATAGGATTTAGTCCGCCGATCCTTATGAAATTTGGTAGGTCGGATTGATTGGCCAAATATAACCCCCATAGACCCTATAAAGTATATATATTCTTGATCAGGATCACCTCCTGAGTTGATATAAGCATGTCAGTTAGGAAGTTGGGATTTTTATGAGAATTAAGAATACATCATATGAATAATTTTGGAGAATATTATTTACAGAATATTCTGCAAGGGTATATAAACTTCGGCTACGGCCGAAGCTAGCTTTCCTTTCTTGTTTATTTATAAGGATTTCTCTTTTTATTTCGTTCATGGTTAATAAAGCCAGAGGCAAGCTTGGTTTTAATAGGTCAAGGCCGATTATTCCATCAAAGGAGGATAAGTCCGGTAATAGGAAGAACGTGCTCTTCAAATTAAATAATGATACAAAGCATTTCTTGGTGATTGTTGTAACGCCATGGAGTGAGTGAATGGTGAAAGGGGAATCGACGGGGCGAACGCCTTTTAAGCCTTTGTGAGGTCGGATAAAATTTTTCGCCGCACCCGTGTCGATGAGGAATCTCATTTCTTTCCCCGCTACTCTTCGTCTGATGACGGGCAGCAGGGATTTTCCCCTAAAAAATTAATCATGTCCGAATCGTATTCGGAGATGGCGTCATCGTCGACTTTGGCCGCCGCGCTGGAAGCTGCGGCTGCGTATGTATCATCGGCCTGATCTACGCTCTGAGCGATATGATTAACCCTTTGTCTTTTGTGAGGGCCTGAACGACCGGATGTGGCCGGCTTCCCATTTTGGTAAGCCTGTGCCTGGGTAGGTTGTTTCATCCTGGAAAGGGATGGGTCAACATCCATCGGTTCCTGGGTATTACCCTGCGGTACAGGATGTACCTGTGCCCTGTGCTGTTTGCTAAAGTGCGGGTTTTTACTGGCACCGAACTGCTGATTTGCCTGGGAAGAGGATTTGTCTTGTTGACGATCTTGTGGCTTTGGAGTTTGCCTACGATCTTTTTCCTCTTGGCTTTTAGCAAACGTAGTTGCGAAAATGTACCTTTCGTGGTTTGATTCCACTTCTTGTGCCAGGGCCAGAGCCGATGGCATGTCTCTCGGCTTTGCCGCGAATAGCACATCCGTAAGGCTGCGCTTGAGACCGGAAATGAATACGCGCAAGGCGTCTTCACGGAATTTATCGCACAAGGTTTTAGCCTCTGACGGCTCGTGTGACATATTGACTTTGTTTGTCAACAAGGTTAGTTTTTTTTCGACCTCATCGTAATACTGCAGCAGGGAGAGATTTCCCTGTCTGAGGGTGCCCATCTCCTGCTCTATGACATGCATCGGGCGTTTATCGCTATATGTAAAATCGAGGCGACTTATGATCGCATCGAAGTTGAGTACTGTTCCGAATGACGACAGTACTGCGTCGGCGGGTCCCCTAACCTTGCTTCTGATGATTATTACAGCTTGGTAGTGGCGAGAGCTGCCATCGAATCGTTTAAAAATGTGATAGGCTGCTACAGCCGCCTGCCGCCAGGAGACGTATGTTTCTTGTGCTCCCGCGAATTCTGGCAAGCACTTTACCGCGTCCAGCGGTTCGTTGCATGGAACGGCGTCGTTTATCTCTATGGTTTTATATGTATTTATTTGGGGGGTCTGGGCTGGAGCTGACGCGATTCCGACTGTCGCTACCCGCCCGGCCAATTCCTCAATTCGCTGCCTAAGCGCTTGCTCCCTCAGTTCGTTTTGGGCGGCCTGTTCTGCAAGGGCATTAGTAACGGCGGCCTGTATAACGACTCGGAGCTGCTCGGGATCCATTTCTGTAGGGGGGGCTGGGGACCCGAGTGTTGGGGTTGAGGTGTGGAGCTGTCCCTCACTCTCAGACTCTGAGTCGCTCGAGTATTGCTTATTGTTTCTATATTCGAGAAACGGATTACTCATGGGCACCCGGATTTAACTGCACCGAAATTCGTGCGCATAAGCAAAAGCTATACACAACAAAGACGAAGGCAAAAAGCTTGGGGGTCGTATTTCCTTGCGATAAGCGGAGCAACAAAACCAACAACGGTGTCTGCAGGGTGGCGATGTATGCACCGCTGCATAAAATGTATGTTGAGTACACAGCGAGAAATAACTTGAGCTGCTTGGCGAAATAACGATGCGCCGTGACACAGGGCGGAAATTATGAGTGATAAAAGAATTTTTTATGCGCCTCACAAGTCATATATCATTATATATGGTAATTCAAATTTTTCGCAGGGAAAATAATGTGCGATAATATTATAATATTTATTTATTAGATAGTGGGGGGGGGGAACCTGCACTGTCGTTAAGTAGAATAAAGGCACAACACTATGAATGTAGTGGCCAGTGGTTGGCGGGTTGCGGGTAGACTTGCTTCTCCGCTGGTTCAAATACAGATGCAAGTAATATAACGCTGCGTCGCAAATGTATGTGCCGCCGCAACAAAAAAAAATTTTTTTAGCGGAGTGGGGGGTTAAACAGCAGTCATAGAGATGCGAAGCTAACACACGAAAAATATTCTCACAAAACGTATTCGTTGTTAATATTCATATGTAATATTTATTTATTTTGTACCACTTTTATTTGAAACCAAATTCCTAAAATTCAAATTCTCAAGGAATACTCAAACTTAACACTTGATTCAGTTTTTGCTGGTAGCAATTTTTTTCAATTTAAGTTTTTTAATTTACAGACCCAACAAAAAGTTTGACCATCAGTGTCCACTTACATGTTTTTTACTGTCATTTAATTATTTCCAGTTCGGGTCAAGAGGGCCTGTCGAGTGGGTATCTTAAAGTTGAGCGCCAATTAGAAAGTATAGGGGGTGCAGGAGATGAATTATCAGAATTCCCTCGCTGCTGTCTCCAATGGATGTTAGCTGGTTACTCCGTGTGCGGCCGGTTGGCCTGGTACCTCCAATGCTGAGATAGGAAGGTTAGGTTGGAAGGTTGAGTTCCCTTCAATACTGCTGGCCTAGGGACTCAGTCAGTGTAATAATTAATAAGTGATTTAACGACTAAGTGTCGGAGATTCATATGAGCTTGTGCTCTTGCTTTATTGAATGACAATTATGAACTGAACTTAAGAATGAAACTTAGAGCTAACAAAAGACTCACAGCGGCCACGCAAATATGCAGTGTTTGCCGTCTGTGCACGAGCGTCCGGCCCAAATGCAACATCAGCAATTTCGGCCGGAGTTGGATAAGGGACAAAAATCAATGCTTATGTCATTGACTTCTGTCAGCTTATGTTAACTTGTTAACTACTCCCCCCTCTGGATTAAGGCCGCCCTCGGCCGGCGCTATCTCGGCAATGACTTCCTTCAGTTGGGCTGCCGATCTTCTGGCCTTGAAGAAATGCAGATAGACCATACCGACACAGATCATCGCACAACAGAATACGCCCACGATCAGTGATATGCGGTACGTCTGGTTGGTGTCGATGTTTTTGTCGAACTCCTTAATAAGCTCCACGTTACGTTCGTTTAATCGTTGAAGGTAAGGGAGGCTGAGCACATCTTGATTGAATGTGATGTTGAGCAATGATGATCTTGCTACCCCTGGAGTTCTCGTGTGGGCCTTATCGTGGTTGACGTAGAGGGTTTCGTTGATGAAGACATGACTCTCGAAGGTAACGAGGTGCGTACCGTGTACCCAGACTTCAGTACCGTTGTCTACTCTGACCTTAGCTGTTTGGTCATTGATGATGAGGATTCCTTCATCAACTCGAGTGACGGGATGTAGGTCACTTGGCTGGGTTGCGCAGTGTGCCAGTACGCCTGCATGGAGTTCTCTAGCGCATGAACTGTCTGATGACGTTTGACAGAACGTGGCTCCCGGCGATACGGCACAGTTCCTAATCGTATGGACTTCTCCACCACACATGGCCACCACGTTGTCCATTATTCGCAGCATAACATTACGGTGAGTGACAGGGAATATAGTGACCTTTTTGCAAACGTTTTTAATCTTTGGAAATTTAATTATAAAGTGAAGGGCATTGGTAGATTGTAAAATTTTTACGGACGCTACGGACATAAGGTCCCCTATGGGGGGTATTAGTGGGTTCCTCAAGCCAAACTGACTTCAGGTCTGTGTGATCGAGTATATTGGGGCTGACAATATTAGCTTTAGCAAGTGTAATGGCAAGCATCAAGTTTTGCAATTCCATCATCAACATTCTATTTCTGGCCAGGAGTGTTTCATATAGATGGCCAGTGTCGACTTGTGAGTCTTTAGAAGTTTTAAGAATTTGATTTACTGTAGTGGTTAATTCATTAATTTTATCTTGAACTTTAGTGTTGATTGCTACCTGTCTATTATTTGCGTTAGTCAGCTGCATCTCTATGAATCTCGTCTTCTCCAAATCACCGGCGTCCGGTGTTCCTGCTACTACCTTAAGAATTGACCCCAGAAAGTCTAAACTTCTAGCGATCCTATGGTGCACGCCCAACGATTCCAGTAGGTCTCGTATGTGCGCGGTGTCTACTTCCAGCAATTTTTTCATATGCGACTGTGGGAACATGTCACTCATGCTTGCTGTTTCGTCAAGTATTCGCATGTATTCCGAAAGATTTGACGTGTGTGTTACGTACGCAAATTCCTCCCATACCAGCACTTCGCCATCAATGATGGGAATGTATTTTGCTTGCGAATAGTCAGCAATGTGCGCCGACGCCAATGACAGGGACAGTAGGATGATAAAACCGCACCTGTGGAATGAACCTTGATTACGTATAGTTCCGAAGATGTTTAAATTTTCCTCCACCAAAATTAATCTAACTTAAACCAGGTATGGCACTGAGGCCTATGTAAGTAAATAACTTGCCAAGTGGCTAAGAGAAGAAAAAGTATAAAAATAATAAAAGGTAAGTAAAAAACTTAAAGGACATCGTTGGTCGTATCATTTAAGATTGTCCTTGTGGACCACCCTCCCCTTAATGAGGACCGTGGTCCCCAGGTCCGCTTCTACGGCTCTCTCCTCACATAAGGGTGTGAGTTTATTTCCTAGCCTTCTGTTGGATTTTACCAATACCTTTTCCCCAACCTCGAAGACTCTATTCTGCCGGGATGCGTTTTCTCGGCTTCTTAACGCGTCCTGGGCGTTTTTTATTTTCTCTCGGATTTTAATTTGTAAGTCCTCCGAGTTCGTCTGTACAACATCAGCTGGCCTTTTGTTAATGACCGAGTGAATTGATTTGTTGTACTTTGCAGTGGCTAGTAAAATCAATTCTATGGTATCGGTTATACCTTTGTCAATCTTAATGCATCTAGCGAGTTCTAGCAGGGTGCTGTGAAAGCGTTCGACCTGTCCGTTAGATACACTGTGTAAGGGTGGTGCATTTGCGATACCAACCCCAAAGTGGTTAGTCAGCATGGCCGAGATCGTATGCGAATTCAACGATGGTTCGTTGTCGCAATAGATCGTTTTGGTTTTTGGAAAATAGTTCATTAGCTGCAACAGCGCTGGTTTCAGGTCCTCAATTGTTCTAGAGGGAATGGGCTGCACGACTGCGAACTTTGAAAATTTGTCGATGCACGTCAGGAAGTATTTCCTGTCCGTTGAGAAGATATCAATGTGTAACATCTCCCCTGCATGGGATGGGATCGGTGACTCGCCGATTTCCTGTTTTCTGGGATGCCTATCATATTTGGCCCTCGCGCAGGTCTTGCAGTTTTGGACAACTTCGTTGGCTAATTTAGTCATTTTAGGAAAATAATATTCAGAGAGCACCTGCTTGACATTCTCCTGTGCCGATCTGTGTGCCCTATTATGCTCGGCAGTAATGATTTCCCGTCTCTCCCCCGATTGCAAAAATGTCCGTCACTCGGTTTTTGCAATACCAGAATTTGGTGGCCGGGAATTGCCGGACCAATTCGTCCTGTATCACTGCCAGCGTGTGCAGGTTACAATGGATGGCGTTTACGCCTTTAGGAACGATTATGTCTGCGAGCTCATCAAGTAATGACTCTTTGCAGGAGAAGTTAATCGCATGCCGTCTCTTGTTACCAAAGAGGACGAATTTGCGTTTTAACGGAAAGCGTGCCTCCTCCAGAGTTATCTGGTTCTGGAAACAATTCAAGGGCTTATCCGTTGTTTCAATTGTGTGTGTCAAGGAGAGCTCGCTGTGAATGGTGGCTGCGCACGATTCAGCTTCTTGTCCCTCCATGACGTTAAGTTGTTGCCGTGACAGTGCATCGGCAACAAGATTTTCCTTGCCGGGTTTGTAGAAAATCCGCGCTCCTGACTCATCAATGCGCGCTTTCCACCTTTTAATCTTTGCATTCGGATTGGATTCCGACACTGCAAAGGTTAACGGCTGGTGGTCGGTAAAGATGTTGATATCTTTCACCGCGTACAAATAATGTCGTAACTTAGCCAGTGCCCAGATTATGGCTAAGAGTTCCCTCTCATTGGTGGCATAGTTAACCTCCCTGTCTTTCAATGTCCTTGAGATCATTGTTATTGGTCGTCCCTCTTGGGACAATACTGCGCCAATGCCATAGGCCGAGGCATCTGTCGTTAGATCAAATGCCTTTTTATAGTCGGGGTACCTTAGCATTACGTCGTCGGACGCTAAGATATTTCGTAGTTTCTGGAACGCTTGTTGCTGCGCCTCAGAGAACTGAACCGGAATGTTTCGTGACCTGTGTCTACTAACTGTTCCGTTTTCCCCTTTCAGGATGTCCGATATAGGCCTCGCTATTGCTGCGAAGTCCTTAATGAAACATCGATAGTAGCTGGCTAGGCCTAGAAATGATCGTACCTCAAAAACATTTTTGGGTTCCGGAAATTCTTTTATGGCCTTTACCCTGTCTGGGTCTGTTGTAGCACCGTTACAAGTGACTACAAACCCAAGGAAGCTCACACTTTTCTTAAAAAAGCTGGATTTTTCTATTGATACTCTCATGTTTGCATCGTACAGGCTCTTAAGAACCCAATCTACGTGCTTGATGTGAGAGTCTTCGTCTTCCGAAAAAATGATTACGTCGTCAACGTAAACATAGCAGAACTTGCCGATTTGTTCCCGTAGGATGTCGTCGATGGTCCTCTGAAAAATGCTGCCTGCATTTTTGAGGCCAAACGGTAGTCTGCGGAATTCGTATTTCCCCCCATTTACTGAGAAGGAAGTTTTTTCTCTGTCGCGTTCTGCGAGTATGATTTGGTGATAGCCAGACTTGAGGTCTAGCGTAGAGAAATATTTAGCATTACCTAGGTTGCCTAATATCATGTTTATATTTGGCATAGGATACTTGTCGGACACAGTTCTTTCGTTTAATTTGCGAAAGTCAATAACTAGTCGCATTTTTCGGTTCCCAAGCTCGTCGGTCCCTTTTTTATCCACAACCCATATCGGGTTGTTGTAAGGGGATACCGATTTCTGAATTATCCCGTTTTTAAGCAGATCTTCAATCTCTTTGTTGACGAAATCCGCTGCCCCCATGGGGTACGGGTATAACTTCGCGTATATGGGCTCCTCACTAACTGTTCTGATGGTAGCTACCACCGATGTGTTGTAAGGTAACGCCTCATTAGGGTTTGCAAAGGCCTTTTTCCTGGTCTTTAGCATTTTTAGGAACGCGTTTTTTGCCAATGGCGGTGCATCTGAGCAACTCACGTTGGTGAAGTTTACATCAGCGCACGTATGGAAATCGATTTGCTCTACCTCGGTGCCCCAATTTAGGCTACCGGAAGCTAGGCATAGTGTTGCCCCTGCCTGTTTTAATAGGTCAAGGCCGATTATTCCATCAAAGGAGGATAAGTCCGGTAATAGGAAGAACGTGCTCTTCAAATTAAATAATGATACAAAGCATTTCTTGGTGATTGTTGTAACGCCATGGAGTGAGTGAATGGTGAAAGGGGAATCGACGGGGCGAACGCCTTTTAAGCCTTTGTGAGGTCGGATAAAATTTTTCGCCGCACCCGTGTCGATGAGGAATCTCATTTCTTTCCCCGCTACTCTTCGTCTGATGACGGGCAGCAGGGATTTTCCCCTAAAAAATTAATCATGTCCGAATCGTATTCGGAGATGGCGTCATCGTCGACTTTGGCCGCCGCGCTGGAAGCTGCGGCTGCGTATGTATCATCGGCCTGATCTACGCTCTGAGCGATATGATTAACCCTTTGTCTTTTGTGAGGGCCTGAACGACCGGATGTGGCCGGCTTCCCATTTTGGTAAGCCTGTGCCTGGGTAGGTTGTTTCATCCTGGAAAGGGATGGGTCAACATCCATCGGTTCCTGGGTATTACCCTGCGGTACAGGATGTACCTGTGCCCTGTGCTGTTTGCTAAAGTGCGGGTTTTTACTGGCACCGAACTGCTGATTTGCCTGGGAAGAGGATTTGTCTTGTTGACGATCTTGTGGCTTTGGAGTTTGCCTACGATCTTTTTCCTCTTGGCTTTTAGCAAACGTAGTTGCGAAAATGTACCTTTCGTGGTTTGATTCCACTTCTTGTGCCAGGGCCAGAGCCGATGGCATGTCTCTCGGCTTTGCCGCGAATAGCACATCCGTAAGGCTGCGCTTGAGACCGGAAATGAATACGCGCAAGGCGTCTTCACGGAATTTATCGCACAAGGTTTTAGCCTCTGACGGCTCGTGTGACATATTGACTTTGTTTGTCAACAAGGTTAGTTTTTTTTCGACCTCATCGTAATACTGCAGCAGGGAGAGATTTCCCTGTCTGAGGGTGCCCATCTCCTGCTCTATGACATGCATCGGGCGTTTATCGCTATATGTAAAATCGAGGCGACTTATGATCGCATCGAAGTTGAGTACTGTTCCGAATGACGACAGTACTGCGTCGGCGGGTCCCCTAACCTTGCTTCTGATGATTATTACAGCTTGGTAGTGGCGAGAGCTGCCATCGAATCGTTTAAAAATGTGATAGGCTGCTACAGCCGCCTGCCGCCAGGAGACGTATGTTTCTTGTGCTCCCGCGAATTCTGGCAAGCACTTTACCGCGTCCAGCGGTTCGTTGCATGGAACGGCGTCGTTTATCTCTATGGTTTTATATGTATTTATTTGGGGGTCTGGGCTGGAGCTGACGCGATTCCGACTGTCGCTACCCGCCCGGCCAATTCCTCAATTCGCTGCCTAAGCGCTTGCTCCCTCAGTTCGTTTTGGGCGGCCTGTTCTGCAAGGGCATTAGTAACGGCGGCCTGTATAACGACTCGGAGCTGCTCGGGATCCATTTCTGTAGGGGGGGCTGGGGACCCGAGTGTTGGGGTTGAGGTGTGGAGCTGTCCCTCACTCTCAGACTCTGAGTCGCTCGAGTATTGCTTATTGTTTCTATATTCGAGAAACGAATTACTCATGGGCACCCGGATTTAACTGCACCGAAATTCGTGCGCATAAGCAAAAGCTATACACAACAAAGACGAAGGCAAAAAGCTTGGGGGTCGTATTTCCTTGCGATAAGCGGAGCAACAAAACCAACAACGGTGTCTGCAGGGTGGCGATGTATGCACCGCTGCATAAAATGTATGTTGAGTACACAGCGAGAAATAACTTGAGCTGCTTGGCGAAATAACGATGCGCCGTGACACAGGGCGGAAATTATGAGTGATAAAAGAATTTTTTATGCGCCTCACAAGTCATATATCATTATATATGGTAATTCAAATTTTTCGCAGGGAAAATAATGTGCGATAATATTATAATATTTATTTATTAGATAGTGGGGGGGGAACCTGCACTGTCGTTAAGTAGAATAAAGGCACAACACTATGAATGTAGTGGCCAGTGGTTGGCGGGTTGCGGGTAGACTTGCTTCTCCGCTGGTTCAAATACAGATGCAAGTAATATAACGCTGCGTCGCAAATGTATGTGCCGCCGCAACAAAAAAAATTTTTTTAGCGGAGTGGGGGTTAAACAGCAGTCATAGAGATGCGAAGCTAACACACGAAAAATATTCTCACAAAACGTATTCGTTGTTAATATTCATATGTAATATTTATTTATTTTGTACCACTTTTATTTGAAACCAAATTCCTAAAATTCAAATTCTCAAGGAATACTCAAACTTAACACTTGATTCAGTTTTTGCTGGTAGCAATTTTTTCAATTTAAGTTTTTTAATTTACAGACCCAACAAAAAGTTTGACCATCAGTGTCCACTTACATGTTTTTTACTGTCATTTAATTATTTCCAGTTCGGGTCAAGAGGGCCTGTCGAGTGGGTATCTTAAAGTTGAGCGCCAATTAGAAAGTATAGGGGGTGCAGGAGATGAATTATCAGAATTCCCTCGCTGCTGTCTCCAATGGATGTTAGCTGGTTACTCCGTGTGCGGCCGGTTGGCCTGGTACCTCCAATGCTGAGATAGGAAGGTTAGGTTGGAAGGTTGAGTTCCCTTCAATACTGCTGGCCTAGGGACTCAGTCAGTGTAATAATTAATAAGTGATTTAACGACTAAGTGTCGGAGATTCATATGAGCTTGTGCTCTTGCTTTATTGAATGACAATTATGAACTGAACTTAAGAATGAAACTTAGAGCTAACAAAAGACTCACAGCGGCCACGCAAATATGCAGTGTTTGCCGTCTGTGCACGAGCGTCCGGCCCAAATGCAACATCAGCAATTTCGGCCGGAGTTGGATAAGGGACAAAAATCAATGCTTATGTCATTGACTTCTGTCAGCTTATGTTAACTTGTTAACTTATATATATATATATTTTAAAATGTCTTAACATATTTACAATGAAGAACTTGATTAATAGATCAGCAAGCATGTTGAACCCTAAGACTGTTTTTCTTTATCAATATGATATTTAAATGAAGCCCACTATTTTTAAATAAATAAATTTATCTTTTAAGAAAAGAAGCAAACTTCTGTAAGCCAAAGTATATAGCCTTGCAGTTATTACAAAACGATTACATTTCAATTTCTATACCCACTAAAAAACAATAAAGATATGTCGATTTTGGGCTGCACTTTGCCAGGTATATAATATTGTAGTCCAATTTTAATAGAACTAAAAGCGTAATACTGATTGATATAGAAAAGATTGATTCATTATTTTTTTTATTTTTTGGATGTATTAAAGAAAAATCCAATTTAAAAACTAAATTGGTGTACTACAATATAGGCGAAAACACGCTAAAACAAAATAAAACAAAACAAAAGTGATATGATTAAATCAAGTGCAAATTATTTTATAATAGTGCCACGCTAAAAGTTTAATGACCGACGAAACAAATAAAGAGCGCATAAGCTCGGTGTGTCGAAAAGACGGGTACTTCTTGTATATCTCTACGCGCGATAGCGAAGTGCAAAAAACGTCTACAAAGACCCATCCGGCTCTGCTGTCAGTCGAAACCCAAAACACATCACCAACATCCATTGGTAAAACTTCTGCAATCGCACCAAAAGTAACAGCAACAACTAAAGCAACAGCAGCAAAACCAACAACTTATACTCCAACGGCTCTTACCGCGGAATCGACTGCGACTGCAACTCCAAACATAACGCCAACTAAAATTATGAAAAAACAAAACCAAGTAAATATTCAACAAGCGGGCCCGGCCATACAGACCGACATGGATCGCTACATCCAAACTAAGCTTAAGCTTAAGCTTGTTTTGCCCGCAAAACACCGCAGTAAGTAATATGCCAAAAATAAACCGTGTCCAAAGGTACAACGAATTACCCGGGAGATCCAATAACAACAGATTTGCCCTCCTAGCTGAAACTCAACCAGAACTGGGTAAAGATAGCCAACCGAAACCAAAGCCCCCACCAATTTACTTTAGGGAGAAAAGCTCAAACGCCCTGGTCAATAAAACCACTTTTTAAAGGAGATCTGGAGCCAGACAGTAGAGTCTTGAAGAAAAATGAAGTGCACCCCATCTATAACCTGCAATACCTATTTCACCGAAGAATGAAAGTTGAAGAACCACATTAAAGGAACGGCCCAGTTCAATGTACAAACTGTCAGGAGTATGGATACACCAGAACATACTGCATACTTTAATCAGTATGTGTAGTTTGAGACTTTCTCGATTCCGCCAATTGCCCGCCAACAAAGAAGACCCCCAAAACAATAAATGTGGAAACTGCGGAGGAAATCATACGGCAAACTACAGGGGCTGTGTGGTCTACAAGGACTGGAAAGACCGCATGCGACGAGTGACAACAACGCGCCACCAAAACAATTAAAAACGCGTACAAAACGCGAAATCAAAAACAATACAATTTAAATATCCATTTTTATACCCTTACAGAGGGTATTATAATTTTGGTCAAAAGTGTGCAACGCAGTGAAGGAGACATCTCCGACCCTTTAAAGTATATATATTCTTGATCAGGATCACCTCCTGAGTTGATATAAGCATGTCCGTCTGTCTGTCCGTCTGTCTGTTTCTACGCGAACTAGTCTCTCAGTTTTAAAGATAGGAAATACCATAACTTTTTCTATTTTTAAAGTTAGGAAGATGGGATTTTCTATGAGTTTTATATTTGGCCAATCAATCCGACCTACCAAATTATATAGGGATCGGCCGACTATATCCTATAGCTGCCATATAACTGAACTATTGAAAATGCCATAACTTTGGTGTTTTTAAAGTTAGGAAATTGGGATTTTTATGAGTATTTAGATTGGAGAATATTATTTACAGAATATTCTGCATGGGTATATCAACTTCGGCTCCGCCCGAAGTTAGCTTTCCTTTCTTGTTTTATTTTCTGATTGTTATTTGTTAATTTCAAGTTCATAGCTGCACTAAGTTCTAACAGGCGATTTTTCGTGGATCTAGGCTTTACAAGCTGTGTTTTGTTAAAAGACTAGTACTCAGATCGACAAACGAGGACGCTGGCGTAAAAACGTTAATCTCTCCAGCGCTACGGTCGTATTTTCAATCAGCTGGGTTTTGATGACAAGCATTTAAAATTCAAATATCGTATTTGCGGGATAGAGCCTTTCAAATATCAACTACCTTGGCAAGACAAGTCTGCCGCTGTACGGAGGAATTTAAAAAATATACATACTATTTAATTTTAACAGTTGTTTTTTTTAAATTTATAACTTAATAATTATTTGCTAATTTTTTTGTACATTTTTGACCTATGAAAAAGCTCTGAGAAGAGGCACCCCAGATAGTATTAATTTTATTCAGTCCTCACATGTAAGCTCCTGCAATCGACTTTTGCCGGTTCTTTGATTTTTTCTCTCCATTTTTCAATATGTTTAGTGAGAAGCGCACGTCAAAAGATAAAATTTTTTAATCTTTTCGCTACGGTTCACCCAAAGTTCATTTTCGCAGACTGGCAACGCTATGCATTTTGCTGGTATTTTTTCGTCGATCTGAGGACCGAGGTGAAAAATATGGCCGACAAAAAGTAAACTCCAGCTGTTTACCTCTCAATCCCTCTCATGACTGGCGTACAGTTTCCGTCGATCTGAGTAGTAGGCTTAAAACAGCAAGGACGACGTTTCAGTGTAAAAGGGCTATACGGCCGGTGTATGCCGATTATAACTTTATCTTCGTTCCATTTTAACTATATCAAAGTTAACAGTAAATAATTTTAAATACTTTGCTGTTTGCATATTAGAGGTCGCGATTTACACACTGAACTAAGTACGACCATCCTTAACTGATTCCTGATTCTCATTGAATTGATAATTAAAATATTATGAAGAATGTAAGTAATTAGGCTTCCGTTATGTGATTAAATAAAATGCACAGTTTAATTAAGCAGAGTTTATGTACAATGACGAATATACAATTGCTCGAAGCTTATTTCGTGCAGGCATAAAACAAAATTGTACTATGTATATTAAAATTACGAACAATTATTTTTTAAATCAATAAAAAAAACAATATTTCATATAAAAACTAAAAAACGGCGCCGAAGCTTATTTCGGTTATTACTATTTCTTAAGTTTAATACTCAGTTTGACCGCCCTTGTTTTTGTTGACGGCTATCAATCTATTTCCCATAGATTCGAACAATTTTTCGGTGTTGACCCGGGAGTTTTATGCCACTTCAAATTATCTCCAGGTCCAACATATTCCAAATAACATCAATCCATAACAACATTAAACAAAATTACACTACGAACCTTAAATAATAAATCAACCAAAGGTTATTAAACATAACATTCAAAACAAGTGTCCTAAAAAATGTTAACAAAACAAAAGAAAAACAGCCGTTCTTGTTTCTGTCCCCACCCCTAAAAGTCGGTAGGGTATGCAGGCACCATCCGATCGCAGAACAACAACCAAAGCTGATTTGGTTTGAAGTTTTCTCAACCACTAAGCGCAGACAACGACTGCGATGTGCCCTGTTCCTATCTCATTAGATTGATTTATATTTATTGGAATACATGCAAATTAATTTTCTTCCGGAAATTTTTAAGAAAAAATATAATTTTTATTTTCAATTATTTTATGATGTTAAACCTTTATTGATATAATTATTAAACACAATACAGTTTAGTTACTTTCTAATATTTCTTAACCGATCGCGGTCTCGATCAAAATAGGACTGCCTTTTCCAATCCCAAATCAAATCCAACGAACCTCGGCCAGGAGCTTTTCTTTAAGAACTTTTGAACTTTAATTTATGTTTAGATTAAAAGCTTAAGATGAAACTGTCGCATCTTATTGTGAAATTCAATTATGCTGGCCGATGCAATTTGTCGGACACTTGAAACGCAAAAGGCGTAATTGATTGAGCTTCGAACGGAAGCTGATGTTTACTTTAATTTTGATTTGTTTAACTTAGCTGTGGAACCAAGATCGGACCTCTAAGTCAAAGGCAAAGACAAAGGCAAATGCAGAGATTGAAATTATTGTTTATAAAAGCCATAAGTGGCCTGGTTTCACGGGTTGGATAACTCTCCCCCTTCTAAAATGGATCGTCCCGATTCAATATGAAATTCATTTAATTGATCTCTTAATTCTGTTAGAAAATTTTCTTGGTTAATAGATTTTTCTGGTTCTGGCCGTTGTTTTTTGGTTACAATTAATATAGCATTTTTGTATTTTATAAAAAGTAAAAATATTAAATATATAATGATTAAAATTAATAATATAAAGGTAAGTGATATTTTAGTATTATTAATTTTAATGAAAGGATTTAAGATATTTATATTATCTAAAGAGAGTTCCGAGTTATTTGATAAAATGTAATCGGATATTTCATAATTTTTGAAGTGGTTCGTACTTATGTAGTCAAGAATTTTGTTTTCCAAATTGGTATATGAGATATTATTAATTTTGGTTGTACCATTAAATGTTATTAAATATGACCCGTTTAAATGGGAGTTGTTAACAATGTTGTTACCATTTATAAGAATGGCACCATCTTGAATGATGTCTATTTTTTTATTTTTTCTCTTATTTTCTTACAAGTTGATTTCTCGCCATTTAATAATCGGGTAAAACAAGTTTTTTCCTTAATTAAAGTGCAATAATTATTAAAAAGTTCGTTCTTAAAGTTAGACATTTCATAAAAAATATTATCGCATTTTGCGACTTGATTGCTTAATACTAGTTTCCCATCGATTTGAGAAATCGCTCTGGTGTGATATATTTCGCATCTGTTTTTTATTATTGGGTATTTTATATAAATTATTAAAAGTTCTTTATGAAGTGCGATTTTAAAAACAGAGATGTCCATTAAGTCAGCGATAATTACTGGTTTTTGTTCGTGTTTTAATATTTCCATGATATCATCATTGTTTAAAATTTTGGTATTAAAAACGTCAATTTTTGCAAGTGTGATTGTGTCAATTAAATTTTGCAAATCAAATGTTAATAATCGTAAGCGATGTTTTCGCAATGGTAAATCTTGATCAATAAAAACATTTTTAAAATCATCAGAAAGAGATTCTATTTCTTTGAACAATTTGGAATTGATAATAGATTGCTTATTATTATTTTCAATTAATTCATTGATTTTATTCTGTACTTTAATAAAATCATCATGATCCGGAGTTCCAGCTAACCATTTCCAGATAGTGCCTAACTCATTTATACCCCTTTTTGATCTGGTTGAAATTAATTGTGATAAAATTAATTCGATTACTTCTAAGTCATATTTAATTTCCCATTGTGATCTTTTATTAGTATCCCTTTTAATATTATCTGATCTAGGCTTTACAAGCTGTGTTTTGTTAAAAGACTAGTACTCAGATCGACAAACGAGGACGCTGGCGTAAAAACGTTAATCTCTCCAGCGCTACGGTCGTATTTTCAATCAGCTGGGTTTTGATGACAAGCATTTAAAATTCAAATATCGTATTTGCGGGATAGAGCCTTTCAAATATCAACTACCTTGGCAAGACAAGTCTGCCGCTGTACGGAGGAATTTAAAAAATATACATACTATTTAATTTTAACAGTTGTTTTTTTTAAATTTATAACTTAATAATTATTTGCTAATTTTGTTGTACATTTTTGACCTATGAAAAAGCTCTGAGAAGAGGCACCCCAGATAGTATTAATTTTATTCAGTCCTCACATGTAAGCTCCTGCAATCGACTTTTGCCGGTTCTTTGATTTTTTCTCTCCATTTTTCAATATGTTTAGTGAGAAGCGCACGTCAAAAGATAAAATTTTTTAATCTTTTCGCTACGGTTCACCCAAAGTTCATTTTCGCAGACTGGCAACGCTATGCATTTTGCTGGTATTTTTTCGTCGATCTGAGGACCGAGGTGAAAAATATGGCCGACAAAAAGTAAACTCCAGCTGTTTACCTCTCAATCCCTCTCATGACTGGCGTACAGTTTCCGTCGATCTGAGTAGTAGGCTTAAAACAGCAAGGACGACGTTTCAGTGTAAAAGGGCTATACGGCCGGTGTATGCCGATTATAACTTTATCTTCGTTCCATTTTAACTATATCAAAGTTAACAGTAAATAATTTTAAATACTTTGCTGTTTGCATATTAGAGGTCGCGATTTACACACTGAACTAAGTACGACCATCCTTAACTGATTCCTGATTCTCATTGAATTGATAATTAAAATATTATGAAGAATGTAAGTAATTAGGCTTCCGTTATGTGATTAAATAAAATGCACAGTTTAATTAAGCAGAGTTTATGTACAATGACGAATATACAATTGCTCGAAGCTTATTTCGTGCAGGCATAAAACAAAATTGTACTATGTATATTAAAATTACGAACAATTATTTTTTAAATCAATAAAAAAAAACAATATTTCATATAAAAACTAAAAAACGGCGCCGAAGCTTATTTCGGTTATTACTATTTCTTAAGTTTAATACTCAGTTTGACCGCCCTTGTTTTTGTTGACGGCTATCAATCTATTTCCCATAGATTCGAACAATTTTTCGGTGTTGACCCGGGAGTTTTATGCCACTTCAAATTATCTCCAGGTCCAACATATTCCAAATAACATCAATCCATAACAACATTAAACAAAATTACACTACGAACCTTAAATAATAAATCAACCAAAGGTTATTAAACATAACATTCAAAACAAGTGTCCTAAAAAATGTTAACAAAACAAAAGAAAAACAGCCGTTCTTGTTTCTGTCCCCACCCCTAAAAGTCGGTAGGGTATGCAGGCACCATCCGATCGCAGAACAACAACCAAAGCTGATTTGGTTTGAAGTTTTCTCAACCACTAAGCGCAGACAACGACTGCGATGTGCCCTGTTCCTATCTCATTAGATTGATTTGTATTAATTGGAATACATGCAAATTAATTTTCTTCCGGAAATTTTTAAGAAAAAAATATAATTTTTATTTTCAATTATTTTATGATGTTAAACCTTTATTGATATAATTATTAAACACAATACAGTTTAGTTACTTTCTAATATTTCTTAACCGATCGCGGTCTCGATCAAAATAGGACTGCCTTTTCCAATCCCAAATCAAATCCAACGAACCTCGGCCAGGAGCTTTTCTTTAAGAACTTTTGAACTTTAATTTATGTTTAGATTAAAAGCTTAAGATGAAACTGTCGCATCTTATTGTGAAATTCAATTATGCTGGCCGATGCAATTTGTCGGACACTTGAAACGCAAAAGGCGTAATTGATTGAGCTTCGAACGGAAGCTGATGTTTACTTTAATTTTGATTTGTTTAACTTAGCTGTGGAACCAAGATCGGACCTCTAAGTCAAAGGCAAAGACAAAGGCAAATGCAGAGATTGAAATTATTGTTTATAAAAGCCATAAGTGGCCTGGTTTCACGGGTTGGATAACTCTCCCCCTTCTAAAATGGATCGTCCCGATTCAATATGAAATTCATTTAATTGATCTCTTAATTCTGTTAGAAAATTTTCTTGGTTAATAGATTTTTCTGGTTCTGGCCGTTGTTTTTTGGTTACAATTAATATAGCATTTTTGTATTTTATAAAAAGTAAAAATATTAAATATATAATGATTAAAATTAATAATATAAAGGTAAGTGATATTTTAGTATTATTAATTTTAATGAAAGGATTTAAGATATTTATATTATCTAAAGAGAGTTCCGAGTTATTTGATAAAATGTAATCGGATATTTCATAATTTTTGAAGTGGTTCGTACTTATGTAGTCAAGAATTTTGTTTTCCAAATTGGTATATGAGATATTATTAATTTTGGTTGTACCATTAAATGTTATTAAATATGACCCGTTTAAATGGGAGTTGTTAACAATGTTGTTACCATTTATAAGAATGGCACCATCTTGAATGATGTCTATTTTTTTATTTTTTTCTCTTATTTTCTTACAAGTTGATTTCTCGCCATTTAATAATCGGGTAAAACAAGTTTTTTTCCTTAATTAAAGTGCAATAATTATTAAAAAGTTCGTTCTTAAAGTTAGACATTTCATAAAAAATATTATCGCATTTTGCGACTTGATTGCTTAATACTAGTTTCCCATCGATTTGAGAAATCGCTCTGGTGTGATATATTTCGCATCTGTTTTTTATTATTGGGTATTTTATATAAATTATTAAAAGTTCTTTATGAAGTGCGATTTTAAAAACAGAGATGTCCATTAAGTCAGCGATAATTACTGGTTTTTGTTCGTGTTTTAATATTTCCATGATATCATCATTGTTTAAAATTTTGGTATTAAAAACGTCAATTTTTGCAAGTGTGATTGTGTCAATTAAATTTTGCAAATCAAATGTTAATAATCGTAAGCGATGTTTTCGCAATGGTAAATCTTGATCAATAAAAACATTTTTAAAATCATCAGAAAGAGATTCTATTTCTTTGAACAATTTGGAATTGATAATAGATTGCTTATTATTATTTTCAATTAATTCATTGATTTTATTCTGTACTTTAATAAAATCATCATGATCCGGAGTTCCAGCTAACCATTTCCAGATAGTGCCTAACTCATTTATACCCCTTTTTGATCTGGTTGAAATTAATTGTGATAAAATTAATTCGATTACTTCTAAGTCATATTTAATTTCCCATTGTGATCTTTTATTAGTATCCCTTTTAATATTATCTGATTCCAATTTTATTATTTCTTTATAAAAACTTAAGTTAGTTACGTGAAATAAATCTGCGTATGAATCATACGTCAATACGTCTTTATTGTCCTTGAATAAAAGATACTCGTGACTTGTATAGTCAATTATTTCTGATTTTGTAAATAAAATAAGGTGTAGTATGAGCACCTGATAAAACATTTTCTGGAAAAGGTAAAAAAATAGGTAATATATAAATATTTAGAATTTTATATTATCCTTGTGAATAATTCTATTTCTACTGTTGATTATTATTTTGTTAGGTAAATTTTCCTTAACTACTTGTTTTTTATATCTAGTTTTAAGTTTATTTCTTTCCCCGTGTTTCTTTTCATAAACTACCTGTCCTACATGATATTGTTTTTCTTTTCTGTTATCATTATGTGTTTCTAACATTTTCTCTTGTGTTTTTTTTTAAATTTGAGGAATATTTTCGTGCTCTATTTTATTGTATAGTACGTCAAATGGTTTTTGGTTCGTTGATGAATGAATGCTCTGATTATATTCTTGAGCTGCTCTAATTACTATTTCGGAATAGTCAGTTAAATTAAATTCTTCTTTAATGCATCGAGCTAATTCTGTTAATGTAGAATGTGCCCTTTCAACTTGTCCGTTTGAGGTACTGTGCCTCGGGTCTGCGTAATGTAAAGTTAAACCGCACCTTTGTGCAAAAGATTTAAATTGGGCCGAGGTAAAGCTTGGTTCATTATCTGTCATTATTACTTTGGCTTGTGGAAATTGTTGAAGTAATTCCATTATTTTGTTTTCGATATTTAATTTATTTTGGATTTCTTTTACTACTAGAAATTTTGAATAAGCATCAATACAAGTTATGAAAGTGAGACTTTGCGCGTAATATATGTCAATGTGTAAATTTTCTCCTTCTTTACTTGGGATTGGGGCTTCTCCAATTGGAATTTTAATTGGATGCCTGTTATATTTGTTTTCATTGCAAATTTTACAATTTTTTATATATTCTTTTAATTTTGTGAGTAAGTTTGGCCAATAATACAATCTATTGATTTGTTTATAATTTTCGTCAAGTCCCCTGTGCGCTCGACAATGTGTTTCTTCGATTATAAGTGCTCTGTCTTCAGAATTTTCCACATCTTGGACAAATATTCTTGTATACAAAAATTTATTCATAAAATTTTCTTTAAGTGGTTTTTGAATTCTGTAAAAGTCCTCTAAAGTACAATGAATACCTACTGTTATATTAGGAGGAATGTATTCTCTTAAGATTGAAATCAAATTTTCGGGAATGTCGAATTCTACTATATGTCTGGTATTTTCAAATATATTAATCGACTCATGTACTGTATACCTCCCCGTTGCTATTAGCAATTGTTGCTTAAACTGGTTTAAGGGTTTTCGGGTTTCTTGTATAACATTCTCAAAGCTGCTCTCTGCTGAATGCTGAGTGTTTTGATCTGAGACCGATTCGTTACTTTCAGTTAAGTTGTTAATCTGAATCCTTGATAAAGCGTCTGCAACTACATTAGTTGTACCTGGTTTATAAATGACTTTTGGAGTGAAACTTTCTATGAAGGAATACCAGCGTTTCATTTCTATATTAGGATTTTTATCAGAGATTGCGAAAGATAATGGTTGATGATCGGTCTGAATTTCAATTCCAATCACTCCGTATAAGTAATTTCTTAGATTTTTAAGAGCCCATACTATAGCTAAAAGTTCTTTCTTATTAGTTGCATAAACTTGTTCTGTTTTGGATAAGGTTTTTGAAATAAAAGTAATCGGTTTACCTTCTTGAGATAAAACTGCACCAATTGCGACGTCCGAAGCGTCGGTGGTCAGGGTAAATTTTTTATTATAGTCTGGTTGAACTAATTCTACTTGCGCAATGAGATTTTCTTTCAGCTCGTTAAAAGCTTTAATAGCTGCGTCGTCCAGCTGAATTAACATTTTTGTTGACATTCTTTTTGAAATTTTGCCATTATGACCGCCAAGGTATTTTGTTAGAGGTTTGGCTATAAAAGCGTAGTTTAAAACAAATTTTCTATAATAGCCCGTAAGGCCTAAGAAACTTCTTAGTTCCCGAATATTTTTGGAAGCGGATATTTAGTAATGGTGTCAATTTTTTCTGGGTCTGTCTTAATGACGTTATAAGATACGATGTATCCTAGAAAACTGGTTTCGCGTTTAAAAAACTTTGATTTTTCTAAAGAGATTTTCATGTTTGCATTTAATAATATATTTATAATTTTGTTTAGGTCTTTATAATGTTGTTCAATAGAATTTGAGAATATTATAATGTCGTCCATGTAGACATGGCATGTTTTCCCTATTTGTTCTCTTAGGATGTCATCCATTGCTCTCTGAAAAATTCTTGGTGCATTTGTTAATCCGAATGGCATTCTTAAAAATTCGTATTTTCCATTATTTATTGAAAAGATGTTTTTTCGACATCAGATTCTTTCATTAATATCTGATGAAAACCTGATTCTAAATCTATTGTTGAAAAATATCTTGCTTTCCCCAAATTAGATAGAATTACTGATGGGTCTTGCATAGGGTACCTGTCAGGTATGGTACTTTCATTTAATTTTTTATAATCAATAACGAGTCTTAACTTACGGCTTCCGTCTTGATTCTCTCCTTTCTTTGGGACTACCAGAACTGGTGAATTGTAAGGGCTTCGGCTAGGCCTTATAATTTCTTCTGATAACATTCTACTGATTTCGCTATTCACAAAGTCGGTGACAGATAAAGCATACGGATATTGTTTCCCGTATATTGGCCTTTCGTGAATAAGATTTATTTCCCCCTTTATGTCTGTTCTAAAAGGAATTTGCATATTTATCTTTGAATGCTCTTTTTCAATATAGTGAACTAATTTTTCTTTTAGTTCTTCTAATTGATCTGTACCTATATTATTTATCTGTTGTTTGTCGGATACCTCAACGACGGCGGGCTTGAAATTTTTACATTTCAAACGATTTTTATTTATTCGATTTTTGACGGAATTTTCTTCGTCGGCATTCTCAGGATTTTTGATTCCCAAGATTTTTTTATTTTGATTGACGGATATTTCTACGTCGGCGTTCTCAGGATTTTTTAATCCCAAGATATTGGTATTTTTGTTAACGGATATTTCTACGTCGGCGTTCTCAGGATTTTTTAATCCCAAGATATTGGTATTTTTGTTGACGGATATTTCTACGTCGGCGTTCTCAGGATTTTCGAATCCCAAGCTTTTCTCACTATTTTCCACAAATAATGAATCTGTGTCTTCGCTACTTTTTTCATCAAAATATTTTTGTATAATAAATTCTTTTAACGGAAGAATATTATTTTTTCTTCAATAAAACTTGTTTTATTTTTTTCCTCATTATCGTAATATTTTAACTTTTCAGTTTTCCCTTTATATTCCAGTACTCCCTTTGCTATATTTATTATAGCTCCAATTTTTCTTAGTAAATTGAACCCAATTAGAAGATCAGATTCTAATCCTTCTATTTCATAAAATAAATGTCGTGTTTCAAATATAGTTATAATATGGTAATACTTAATAATTGAATACCCATGAACTGTAGTTACCTTTTTATATGTTGATAACTCATTTTTATTTTCAAAAATTCCTTTTTTATGTAACAAGCAGTGGCTCCTGTATCTATTAAAATTTTTAACTGCTTCTTGCTTTTTCTGTCTGTCCTATTTAAATAAGGCATTCCCCTGTAGGGGTCTCGTCTAAAAAATGATCTTCATTAATATTATTTATTCTAATTACTTTATTTGCTGGCTGATTTACAGTTCCCTCGAGTTCCCTTTTTTGAGCTTGAGTTTGCTCTTTATTTTGATTTGGGCGATAGTAATTTGAACGATAATTATTTTGATAATAATTGTTATTATATCTTCCTCGATTATTATTTGCCTGCCAACTATTATTCGGCTGTCGATTGTTATTGGGTTTATTTTGGAGTTGAATCGATGGATCAACATCCATTGGCTCGACAGCTTGTTGCTTTTGAGTGTTGTATTGGTTATTGTTTTGCCAAAAATATCCCTTTTGTGGCCAATTATAATTTTGGTTATTACCCCAATGATTGCCCGTTTTAGTATTATTTGGTCGTAATTGATCAAATCGTAAGTTGTTTCCCTGATATTTATTTTCATTTTTAAACCCATTAAACCTGTTCGCAAATTGAGCACGGAAATTGTTTGATTCTAATTCCTGGACCTTTGCCAAAGCATTGGGTAAATCTGGTGGATTTAATGAGAATAGAGTTTCTGAAATAGATCCATTTAATCCGGATATAAATATTCGTAGAGCGTTGCCCCTTATTGTTTTGTTTGTTTCTTTGGTTATTACACTGTCCTTTCCGTGAGTCATTATGGTTTTGTTTATTAGTAAAGTCATTTTTTTATTAACTTCGTTATAGTATTCTGTAACTGTCATTCGTCCCTGCCTGAGAATACTTAATTCTGACTCTAGGATATGTATTGGTCGTTTATCGTTATATATAAAATCCAATCTAGATAAGATTGCTTGAAAATTTAAAACGGTGCCATGATTGGTAAGAGCATCATGGGCAGCTCCCATAATTTTATTTCGTAAAATTGTTAAAGCAATAAAGTATTGTTCGCTTTGAATTTTATAAAGACTCATAGCAGTTTCCGCAGCTTCCCTCCAACCTACATATTGTGTTGGTTCCCCGGTGAATTTTGGTAAAGATTTTACCACTTCAAGCGTTGTATCGCACTTTATAGTTGGGTCGATTGTTTGTATTTTATAATCCTCTACAGTGTTTGCATCTGTGGCTAATCTATTTTCTAAACCTTCTATTTTCCTGCTCACTTCATTCAACTGAACATTTATTAATCTATTAATTAATTCCACAGTTAGGCCGCCAGCTGTGGCTATACTACCTGCAGAGAAATTTGGTGCTGAACCTCCGGTTGCCATTTTTAATTTTAATTCACCAAAGCAATCTATTAAATCTTCCAGATTGTTTCTCGATGATATTCTTTAATTCACGAATCTATCTTATTGTTTTTATCAACTATTTTATTTTTCTCAATTCCCTGAACTTAAATTAAAATTTTTAATTTTTTATTATTTTAAATTAATTCCTCACGAAACTGTCCCGAAGGGGTTTTCCTTCTGTGAGGTTGTGGGTTGATCTTCCTTCCTTAGTTTGCTTGATCGTTTTTGTGTTGATTTTGGCGAGGGAATGCCCTTCAGCCCTTCCTTCCTTCTTATATATTTTATTTATTTGTTATCGTGTTGAGTTTGGCGAGGGATTGCCCTACAGCCCTTCCTTTTTTTTATAATTTATTCGATGATTTTTTTTTAATTCACTTAGTTTTTCTTTGTTAGTTTTTTCTGTCTTTATTGTTTCTTTCTTTTTTTTTTTTTTTTTATTATCCACTGTATTTTTAGTTTAGTTTTGGTTTTTATTTGTGTTAATAATTAATCTTTCGGTCCACCTTTAATATATTTCCGGGTTTAAATGGATTAATACATTAATTGATTTCCATTTAATTTTTGAACAACGATCACTGTCACTATGTTAGGTGTCGTCGACTGGTGATGGATTTTTTAATTTTTCCACTAAAAATGTTGAGTTATTGGCCGCGCGAGCTCCGTTTATATTTAACTTGTTTTTCATTAAATAATTATTTGGAACTTTTTATGACGCGGCCCCACGTTGGGCGCCAATTAATTTTCTTCCGGAAATTTTTAAGAAAAAAATATAATTTTTATTTTCAATTATTTTATGATGTTAAACCTTTATTGATATAATTATTAAACACAATACAGTTTAGTTACTTTCTAATATTTCTTAACCGATCGCGGTCTCGATCAAAATAGGACTGCCTTTTCCAATCCCAAATCAAATCCAACGAACCTCGGCCAGGAGCTTTTCTTTAAGAACTTTTGAACTTTAATTTATGTTTAGATTAAAAGCTTAAGATGAAACTGTCGCATCTTATTGTGAAATTCAATTATGCTGGCCGATGCAATTTGTCGGACACTTGAAACGCAAAAGGCGTAATTGATTGAGCTTCGAACGGAAGCTGATGTTTACTTTAATTTTGATTTGTTTAACTTAGCTGTGGAACCAAGATCGGACCTCTAAGTCAAAGGCAAAGACAAAGGCAAATGCAGAGATTGAAATTATTGTTTATAAAAGCCATAAGTGGCCTGGTTTCACGGGTTGGATAACTTGCATATATGCAAAACATTTTTCTGCTACCACTGATTTGAATTTGCAAACCAAAATGAAATATATGCGGAAATATTAAAAAATATATTATAACATATAATATTCTTATTTTAATTATTAACCCAATAGTGAATACGCCCATATTGTTAGGGTATCAAGTCTGAAAAGTAGCAAAAGACAAAATATTCTTGCCTCATCATGCACCTTTGTATGAGAATGCATGAACACGCATACATATAAAGACTAATTCAAGCGCAGGCGCAACCTTCTTCGAAATGCTCGTCTCTGCGACTGAACGACCGAACTCGTGCAATGAGCGCGCGAGCGCATGATACAATAACATATGTTATTGTATTATGCGCGAGCGTAAAAATGAGAATAAGAATGAGAGCGAAAAAACCCGACGGCACACGAAGTGTCCGGGGCCTGCCGCTACCAGCTGAGGGGCCTCCCGCAAAGTTTTTTGAGTGTCCATATTAGTTGTATGACCAGTCTATATGTTGTATGGTTAGTGCTAGAATGTAAATCGATCTAGTATTACCAAGTTATCTGGACTTAACAGAAAGTTCTCTTTTAGAATGTTTTAATACATTTTAGCATTCATGATGCCATCAATTAACACTAATATTCCGACACCTAATGCAGCCGTACACGTTCAAATCATTCGTAGTGTTAATTTTAAAATTCATAATAAACAAGAAAGGAAAGCTTCGGGCGGAGCCGAAGTTGAAATACCCTTGCAAAATATTCAGTAAATAATAATCTCGAAAATTATTCATATGATGCATTCTTAACACTTATAAAAATCCCAACATCCTAACTTTCTAACACCAAAGTTATTGTATTTTCAATCGTTCAGTTACTGGGCAGCTATAGGATATAGTCGGCCGATCCATATGAAATTTGGTAGGTCTGATTGATTGCCCAAAAATAAAACCGGTAGAAAATCCCAACTTCCTAACTTAACAAAACCAAAGTTCTGGCATTTCCGATCAATCGGTTATATGGCGGATATGGGATATAGTCGGCCAAACCTTATGAAATTTGATAGGTCGAATTGTTTGGCCAAATATAAAACCCATAGAAAATCACATTTTCCTAACTTAACACCATGAAAGACAATAAACTAACGTTTCGTTAAAATAAGAATGACCTATATACATAAATAGGTGGTCGAACAAATTTTTGATTAAAGTTAGATTTGTATACCCTTGCAGAGGGTATTATGATTTTGGTCAAAAGTATGCAACGCATTGAAGGAGACATTTCCGACCCTATAAAGTCAGGATCAGGATCATCTCCTGAGTTGATATAAGCATGTCCGTCAATCAATCCGACCTACCGAATTTTATAAGGATCGGCTGACTATATCCTATAGCCGCCATATAACTGATTGATCGGAAATGCCATAACTTTGGGGGTTGTTAAGTTAGGAAGTTGGGATTTTTATGAGTGTTAAGAATGCATCATATGAATAATCTTGAGAATATAATTTACAGAATATTTTGCAAGGGTATTTTAACTTCGGCTCCGCCCGAAGTTAGCTTTCCTTTCTTGTTTCCTCAGTGATATGCGAGTGAGTGTATGCTGATACAGTGGCTCGCAGCTTATTTTGTGCAGTTAGTAAATGAAAGTTCAAGACGGTATTTTTCCTATACTCATTTTTAGGGTTGTTAGATTTTGAAAAAATATCGTATTGATGATATTTGCTGTTTAAAAATATTACTCTATGATATTAAAAAATAACGTTTAAAATATCGATATATCGAGTATTTTTGATATTTTTTAATCTTCAACTAATCTTAAACTAAATTTTAATAAAGGTTTCCTGTTGCTGTGAATTTGGGTCTTTTATAAGCCCAAGAATATGTATGTATAATCAAAAAACGTTATAATATTTGATTTCATCAACCATAAACTGCAAATAAGAGCAATTTGAGACACAATAGACTTTTTTTATTTAAAAAGTGAATAGAAATCATCGAACTTAAAAAAAAACAAATATTATACCCACTCTCAAGCAACTCTTATTTACGTTCTTTATTTCAAAAATAATAACAAAATTATGAAAGATATGGTATAGTATAATAATTATACTATAATTAAATTTATTTAATATAATGAAAACAAATCTGTAATTAGTGATTTTAGAAATACTCGTTCTGGTACATGTTGGTCTGTCATATGACTACGGGTGTCACAAACGACACACTTTATGGCAGAAGCCAACCGTTCAGATGAAACAGAACCAGCAGGCGTGATCAGACAACTTAAGGCCACCTTCGCTAGCATTGGTACAGTTGATGTTTGCGAGATCCAAAATTCCAAAGGATTTGTTTCCCAACTACAGAATGGCGTTCACAATTAAAATTTTTTTTCACTTTCTGGCTTAAAAGTGACCACACATAATATATAGAAAATATCATCTAAAAAAAAAACAATATCGTCTATTTTTGCCCAAAATATATCGCGATGATATGAAAAAGCTCTGAGAAGAGGCACCCCAGATAGTATTAATTTTATTCAGTCCTCACATGTAAGCTCCTGCAATCGACTTTTGCCGGTTCTTTGATTTTTTCTCTCCATTTTTCAATATGTTCAGTGAGAAGCGCACGTCAAAAGATAAAATTTTTTAATCTTTTCGCTACGGTTCACCCAAAGTTCATTTTCGCAGACTGGCAACGCTATGCATTTTGCTGGTATTTTTTCGTCGATCTGAGGACCGAGGTGAAAAAAATGGCCGACAAAAAGTAAATTGAATTGATAATTAAAATATTATGAAGAATGTAAGTAATTAGGCTTCCGTTATGTGATTAAATAAAATGCACAGTTTAATTAAGCAGAGTTTATGTACAATGACGAATAAACAATTGCTCGAAGCTTATTTCGTGCAGGCATAAAACAAAATTGTACTATGTATATTAAAATTACAATCAATTATTTTTTAAATCAATAAAAAAAAACAATATTTCATATAAAAACTAAAAAACGGCGCCGAAGCTTATTTCGGTTATTACTATTTCTTAAGTTTAATACTCAGTTTGACCGCCCTTGTTTTTGTTGACGGCTATCAATCTATTTCCCATAGATTCGAACAATTTTTCGGTGTTGACCCGGGAGTTTTATGCCACTTCAAATTATCTCCAGGTCCAACATATTCCAAATAACATCAATCCATAACAACATTAAACAAAATTACACTACGAACCTTAAAAAATAAATCAACCAAAGGTTATTAAACATAACATTCAAAACAAGTGTCCTAAAAAATGTTAACAAAACAAAAGAAAAACAGCCGTTCTTCTTTCTGTCCCCACCCCTAAAAGTCGGTAGGGTATGCAGGCACCATCCGATCGCAGAACAACAACCAAAGCTGATTTGGTTTGAAGTTTTCTCAACCACTAAGCGCAGACAACGACTGCGATGTGCCCTGTTCCTATCTCATTAGATTGATTTGTATTAATTGGAATACATACATACATATATGCAAAACATTTTACTGCTACCACTGATTTGAATTTGCAAACCAAAATGAAATATATGCGGAAATATTAAAAAATATATTATAACATATAATATTTTTATTTTAATTATTAACCCAATAGTGAATACGCCCATATTGTTAGGGTATCAAGTCTGAAAAGTAGCAAAAGACAAAATATTCTTGCCTCATCGACTTGAAATAATCGCACACATGCACCTTTGTATGAGAATGCATGAACACGCATACATATAAAGACTAATTCAAGCGCAGGCGCAACCTTCTTCGAAATGCGCGTCTCTGCGACTGAACGACCGAACTCGTGCAATGAGCGCGCGAGCGCATGATACAATAACATATGTTATTGTATTATGCGCGAGCGTAAAAATGAGAATAAGAATGAGAGCGAAAAAACCCGACGGCACACGAAGTGTCCGGGGCCTGCCGCTACCAGCTGAGGGGCCTCCCGCAAAGTTTTTTGAGTGTCCATATTAGTTGTATGACCAGTCTATATGTTGTATGGTTAGTGCTAGAATGTAAATCGATCTAGTATTACCAAGTTATCTGGACTTAACAGAAAGTTATCTTTTAGAATGTTTTAATACATTTTAGCATTCATGATGCCATCAATTAACACTAATATTCCGACACCTAATGCAGCCGTGCACGTTCAAATCATTCGTAGTGTTAATTTTAAAATTCATAATAAACAAGAAAGGAAAGCTTCGGGCGGAGCCGAAGTTGAAATACCCTTGCAAAATATTCAGTAAATAATAATCTCGAAAATTATTCATATGATGCATTCTTAACACTTATAAAAATCCCAACATCCTAACTTTCTAACACCAAAGTTATTGTATTTTCAATCGTTCAGTTACTGGGCAGCTATAGGATATAGTCGGCCGATCCATATGAAATTTGGTAGGTCTGATTGATTGCCCAAAAATAAAACCGGTAGAAAATCCCAACTTCCTAACTTAACAAAACCAAAGTTCTGGCATTTCCGATCAATCGGTTATATGGCGGCTATGGGATATAGTCGGCCAATCCTTATGAAATTTGATAGGTCGAATTGTTTGGCCAAATATAAAACCCATAGAAAATCACATTTTCCTAACTTAACACCATGAAAGACAATAAACTAACGTTTCGTTAAAATAAGAATGACCTATATACATAAATAGGTGGTCGAACAAATTTTTGATTAAAGTTAGATTTTTATACCCTTGCAGAGGGTATTATGATTTTGGTCAAAAGTATGCAACGCAGTGAAGGAGACATTTCCGACCCTATAAAACTGATAGAAGCTTTAACGACAGAACTCCACCTATGTTAAAACCAATGAACTTTGGCAACTAACACTTGCCAAAAGCTTCTCTGATCGTAACATTGGGGAGTTTCTGACGCTCTGCTTCCATCCCCGTAGATAGCTGATGAGTCTGAGGTGACGTGCAGACGAAACTAGCTAGTCCCATCATAGTCGGGTGCACTCCCCAGGGAGTGTAAGTATGATGAAACTTAAGTGGAAGAAATCGTTGTGTTATAGAAGAAATTAAAATATAACCAACGTATGACGTCGAGTAATTCAGTAACACTACAATTATTGTTTTACAGGTCGATACAAAACCAACATAAACAAAAGGGATCCACTCGCCCAAAAATTCAGCAATTAAAAACAATCTTCAACTATTTGTTGTATTTACCAGTCTGCATATCGAAAAAAACCGAAGGTTTTTCAACAGACAAAACACTGAAAACCTTCACACACTGATAGAAGCTTTAACGACAGAACTCCACCTATGTTAAAACCAATGAACTTTGGCAACTAACAATTGCCAAAAGCTTCTCTGATCGTAACATTGGGGAGTTTCTGACGCTCTGCTTCCATCCCCGTAGATAGCTGATGAGTCTGAGGTGACGTGCAGACGAAACTAGCTAGTCCTATCATAGTCGGGTTCACTCCCCAGGGAGTGTAAGTGTGATGAATGAATGAATAAAAACGTTGTGTTATAAAAGAAATTAAAATATAACCAACGTATGACCTCGAGTAATTCAATAACACTACAATTATTGTTTAACAGGTCGATACAAAACCAACATAAACAAGAGGGATCCACTCGCCCAAAAATTCAGCAATTAAAAACAATTTTCAACTATTTGTTGTATTTACCAGTCTGCATATCGAAAAAACCGAAGGTTTTTCAACAGACAAAACACTGAAAACCTTCACACACTGATAGAAGCTTTAACGACAGAACTCCACCTATGTTAAAACCAATGAACTTTGGCAACTAACAATTGCCAAAAGCTTCTCTGATCGTAACATTGGGGAGTTTCTGACGCTCTGCTTCCATCCCCGTAGATAGCTGATGAGTCTGAGGTGACGTGCAGACGAAACTAGCTAGTCCTATCATAGTCGGGTTCACTCCCCAGGGAGTGTAAGTGTGATGAATGAATGAATAAAAACGTTGTGTTATAAAAGAAATTAAAATATAACCAACGTATGACCTCGAGTAATTCAATAACACTACAATTATTGTTTAACAGGTCGATACAAAACCAACAGAGGACAAATATCGATATATTGATATTTTGATATATTTCCGACATCCCTACTTATTTTAAAGCTAACATTTTGTGTGTCCTCCTTTCTGGTTCAAAACACCTCTAATACGATTTCCCATGGAGGAAACTAATTATACCCGTTACTCGTAGAGTAAAAGGGTATATTATATTCGTGCAAAAGTATGTAACAGGAAGAAGGAAGCGTTTCCGACCCTATGAAGTATATATATTCTTGTTCAGGATCACTAGCCTAGTCGATCTAGCCATGTCCGTATGAACGCTGAGATCTCGGAAACTATAAAAGCTAGAAGATTGGCATTTTGCATGTAGATTTTAGGAGTTCCTACGCAGCGCAAGTTTGTTTGAAAATGGTGCCACGCCCCCTCTGACGCCCACAAGTCACAAGCTGTGGCCACAGTTTTAATGCTATTATGAAAATTTTAATTGATATGTATTTGTTTCGTCAATACCTATCGATTGGCCTAATAAAAGCTTGCCACGCCCACTCTAACGCCCAAAAACCCATTAAACGCTTAAGCCTGGCTAGCGCCTACATTTCCGCCTTTCATGGCACAATAGCGCCATCTAACGGATGACTTTGGAACAGCTGGCCAAGGTGCTCAACAGAGTCAACGTTAATTCTCGATAAGGATTTCTATTAAAGGAAATTGCGATGGTTTTCATTTGGCAATACCGAACTATATCCCAAGAACTATGCAAATCAAATCAAGTTAGCCAAATTGGAGGTCTGAGTCAAACAATGGCGTATGTGTGTATGTATGTAAGCATTGCACTCAAAAACATAAACATAAACACAGCTGTTGGTGCAGGACAAAAGCTGCCTGCGCCAAAAAAGCGCTGGTGCTGATGCTCGTGCTGTAAAGCTGCCAGCTCTAAGAGATCGCGGAATTCAAATTGATAATTTGAACTGAGTAACGGGTATCTAATAGTCGAGGCACTCGACTATAGCGTTCTCACTTGTTTTTAGTGGTCTCCACTGTAATTTTTCCCCGTTCTTCCACTTTTTATGTCATTTTTATAGTATTTTAATTTTGGTCAGAAGTTTGTATCACAATGAAGGAGACATTTCCGACACTATAAAGTACATATATTCTTGATCACGATCAATAGCCATGTCCGTTTGTCCGTCCGTTCCAATACCGTTTGCGAGCTCAGTTTAAAAGCTAGCGATCTGAAACGTTCACAGTCGTGCTAAAACATGTGTGCGCAGATCAAGTTTGCAAACCGTCCCGATCGGATGTCTATATCCTACAGCTCCCATAAGAACTATCGGTATAACGTGCAAGAATGGAAGATATATCGCGCAGTGTAAAAGCTATTGACATGCTTCTTTCCAAAACTTATCTATTTATGCATACCTTGATTAGGGTTTATAGAGCGAAACCGTTTTTTTCTATTCTGTTTTGTTCTGGTTGCTCCGAGACCTTTTTGTCGTGTCCAGTGAGGCAAAAGGTCTTTTGCGTATGTATTGGTATACATTCACACGCATAGGTAAGCAAATCGTTATGCGACTGATATAAAAAAAATATGGAATCAAAATGGAACTTGTTAACTAAAATATTTGAAAATAAATTTAAATTTCTCTATTAAACAAATTATATTATTTCTTTTTCACAACAACCAGAGTAAATGTAAAGACCGTTTGCGTTGAGTTTTTCGGTCAATCGGACTCTCATTTTGCGAGCGTTTCTCGTTCCGCTCTTTACGCACTGCTGATTGCAAGAACGATATACAAAGAGCTCAAGGAAAAACGCTCAACAGAAGACATAAGTGAAGGCAGCAAAAGTCTCTTGCTCAGAGCGAAAGCGAGAGAGTATGAACTTTTTCAGTTGTGCTCGCAACGAGAGCGTAAGAAGAAAAACGGTCAACAGTTTTTTGCGAGCTATGATTTCAGGATATTTCGCGCAGTATATAAGCTATTAACCAGGGACTGAAACCGATTGGAATATCGGTTCCGATTCCGGTTTCGGTTCCTATAAAAATCTGTTAGCGGTTCCGGTTCCAATTTCAGTTCCTAAGAAAAATCGCAAAACGATTCCGGTTTCGGTTCCGGTTCCTAAAAAATATTACAAATCGGTTCAAGTATCGGTTCCATTTTTTTTAATGTATAATCGTGTAGAAAAGTAATTGCGACAACATATGTATATATCAAAAAAAGAATATCGGTTTCGGTTCCGGTTTCGGTTCCACAGTATAATCGGTTAATCGGTTCCGGTTCCAGTTCCGGTTCCATCGAAAATTAAAATTTCGGTTTCGAAACGGTTCCGGTTCCGGTTTCGGTACCTGTACCGGTTCTCTTCAGTCCCTGCTATTAACACAAATCTTTCCAAATCTTATTATACCCGTTACTCGTAGAGTAAAAGGGTATATTGTATTCGTGCAAAAGTATGTAACAGGTAGAAGGAAGCGTTTCCGACCCTATAAAGTATATATATTCTTGTTCAGGATCACTAGTCGAGTCGATCTAGCCATGTCCGTCTGTCCGTCTGTCCGTCTGTCCTGTCTGTCCGTCTGTCCGTCTGTCTGTCCGTCTGTCTGTCTGTCTGTCCGTATGAACGCTGAGATCTCGGAAACTATAAAAGCTAGAAGATTGGCATTTTGCATGTAGATTTTAGGAGTTCCTACGCAGCGCAAGTTTGTTTCAAAAAGGTGCCACGCCCCCTCTGACGCCCACAAGCCACAAGCTGTGACCACAGTTTTGATGCTATTATGAATTTTTTTTTTATATGTATTTGTTTCGTCAATACCTTTCGATTGGCCAAATAAAAGTTTGCCACGCCCACTCTAACGCCCAAAAACCCATTAAACGCTTAAGCCTGGCTAGCGCCTACATTTCCGCCTTTCATGGCCCGTGGTACCAATAGCGCCATCTAACGGATGACTTTGGAACAGCTGGCCAAGGTGCTCAACGGAGTCAACGTTAATTCTCGATAAGGATTTCTATTTCAGGAAATTGCGATGGCTTTCATTTGTCAATACCGAACTATATCCCAAGAACTATGCAAATTAAATCAAGTTAGCCAAATTGGAGGTTTTCCCTGGGTACCGATTTTAACATAAAAATCGGGAGCTAATTCGAGCGGCGAAAAACATACAAGAAGGCATATTTATATTAAGTTGTTTAGCTAAGTAACGGGTATCTAATAGTCGGGGCACTCGACTATAGCGTTCTCTCTTGTTTTTTTATGCATACCTTGATCAGGGTAAAAGCGCGTGCCGATCGGACGTTTATATCCTATAGCTTCCATAGAAACATAAGTATTGACATAAATCTTTCCTAATCTTATTTTTACATACCATGATCAGGGTTAATGGGGAATAATAGGGTTAATTCGGTCCAATTTTAATGTTCTTCAAGATTTTTCGCGCAGTGTAAAATTTTATACTTTTTAGGATATTTCGAGCAGTATATGAGCTATTGACATAAATCTTTCCAAATCTTATTTTTACATACCATGATCAGGGTTAATGGGGAATAATAGGGTTAAATCGGTCCAATTTTAATGTTCTTCAAGATTTTTCGCGCAGTGTATAAGCTATCAATTTTTCCTTCAAAATTTTTAGGTACATTTTGGCCATCCTTGATCCCATCAAAAAAAAACGAGGTAGTCCCACCAGAAGCTGCCATACATGCCTAAACCATAAAATTACCCCCGTCATGCTTGACCCTAGCTTTTAGGTGTTTGTTTTTGTGCTCTGAATTAGGTCGCCGCCAAACATATTGAACCAGAAAAGTTACATTTTGACTCGTCTGCAAATAACACGTCATCCCAAAATCGGAAGAAGAATATGGTCCCTTGTCCCTTTTATGTGTAACGCTTGTCCCAGCAAAACAAGCTGAGAGTCCCGCCCTCTATGAGAGAAAAAAACGTTGCAGGCGCCATCTAGGAGAGAGTTGTTCGAAGTCGAGGTCGCCGCTCAAATTAAATAGACTATTAACAGGGCCGCATGTCAGGCTTTCTTTGGAGGGAAAATTCACCTTTGGGAGAGCGACATGGGTTCCCGCTTAATTCGGGGAGTCCATTCGTTATGTTCCCTTTTGGCGGCCGGAGGATCCAATCAATTTAGCTTAGCGATTTAAAAGATTAGATCGAGTGTTAAGAAAAGCTTGCGTTTAAATAAAAGTCTGGCTAAAAGCCAATAATTTCGCGGGTGCTAGGACTCGGATCCCTCAATTGGCCCGGGAAGTGCATTTTTTGTATCATTTGTGTTGCCGAGCCCTCAGAAAAGGTAAGACATCTATGGGGAAAAAGCCCAGTGAGTTTAGTCTGGATTATACAGATAGATTTTGTTGTCATTAGGGTCTGGCAAATCTTTTTGTCGTCCGTGCTGGAGGAAATTCGCAAAATCCCGGAAACCAGAGGTTCCTGCTGGCGGCAGAAGAAGTGCACATATTTTCACCTGCAGGAAGGGTTTCCGGCCAATGCCAAGTCTTGGTTTTGAGGCCACAAACGTAAAAAAACCACCAAGAAAAATTAGCCGCAGGAGGTTACAAAAAAGGATTCAAAATTAAGCCGAATTTTCTTAAATAGTTAAAATAGGCCAAAAACAAAAAACCCATACAATTGCTTTTGCTTCGATGTGTTCCATGGAGCTACACAAAACGGATGCCGAAAATGCTCTCAAATTAGTTTTCCGGCGCATATGCACGTAACAAAAGAAGCGAAACAGAAAAGCACCAAACAAAAAATAATATAAAAAAAATAAAATGTCTAAAGTAATTTAAGATTAGTATAGTTATTTTTTTTTATATCAACTAAACTAAGTGAAAGTGCGAGAGAAGTTCTTGTAAAGCAAAAGAGAAAAGTAATAGACCGTCAAAGAGGAAAGAAAATGTAAAAGAAAAAAAGATGCGCCCGGATCTAGATCTACATATAGAGATTTTTTTTTGTGTATAAAGTTTTAACTCCCACAGCTTCGATCTCCACGGCCAAAGCGCTCTCTCCGTTGGACATCTATGAATTGTTCGGGTGAGTGACTCGGTTGCTTAGCCTCCGAAATATTACTTTCTTTACCTAAATGTCTAAATTAAAGAAAAAATGCACACAAAAATAAAAGAATTCATCTCAACGCCTAATCCCAAAAATATCAAGTAAAACGAAAACAGATTAAAAATCAAATAAAAATCAAATAAATAAATCAAATAACAAAAACTTGCATAACTTTTTCCATGATTCGTTTATGTTACACTGTTGCTAAATGTCCTTTGCTTGACGAAACATTACGCCGATTTTCAATTCTCTTTTGTCATAAAAAAAAATGTATGTCCAATTAAATCACTTTCATATTTATTTTTTCTTTGTTATACCACTAACCATACAACATATAGACTGGTCATTTCATACAAGCAATATGGACACTCAAAAATCTTTCCGGGAGGCCCCACAGCTGTTAGTGGCAGGCCCCAGACACTTCGTGTGCCTTCGGGTTTTTTCCCTCTCATTCTTATTCTCATTTTGACGCTCGCGCGCTCATTGCGCGAGTTCGGTCGTTCAGTCGCAGAGACGCGCATTTTGAAGAAGGTTGCGCCTGCGCTTGAATTAGTCTTTATATGTATGCGTGTTCATGCATTCTCATACAGGGGTGCATGTGTGAGTTTATTTCAATTCGATGCGGCAAGAATATTTTGTCTTTTGCTACTTTTCAGACTTGGTACCCTAACAATATGGGCGTATTCACTATTTGGTTAATGATCAAAATAAGAATATTATATGTTATAGTATATTTTTTAATATTTCAGCATAAATTTCATTTTGGTTTACAAATTCATTTCAGTGGTAGCAGTAAAATGTTTTTCTTATATGCATGTATTCCAATAAATAGAAATCAATCTACTGAGATACGAACAGGGCATATCGCAGTCGGTGTCACAAAAAACACCGACTGCTTTTAAGTGGTTCAGAAACTTCAAACCAAATCAGCTTTGGTTGTTGTTCTGCGAGCGGATGGTGCCTGCATACCCTACCGACGATTGAATTTTAGGGGGGGACAGAAACAAGAACGGCTGTTTGGCTTTTGTTTTGTTTACATTTTTTAGGTCACTTGTTTTGAATGTTATGCTTAATGACCTTTGGTTGATTTATTTTTTTAAGGTTCGCAGTGTAATTTTGTTTAATGTTGTTATTTAATGATTTATTTTTTTGTATGTTTGTTCTTAAAAGTCGCCGATCGAATTATTTACCGATAAATATACCTGCGTTAAATAGTAGTTTTTAAACTTTTTCACAACTTAAAAAAATGAATTTAGGTTAAACTTCTAAAATACTTTTTATTTTTGTAAAAGGTAAATGGAGCAAATATACAAATCTGAATTTTTGATTTAAATAATACTTAAATTTTCAATTGTATCATTTTATTTACTTATATTATTTTTTTCTTGTTTCTGTCCCCCCCTAAAATTCAATCGTCGGTAGGGTATGCAGGCACCATCCCCTCGCAGAACAACAACCAAAGCTGATTTGGTTTGAAGTTTTCTGAACCACTTAAAAGCATTCGGTGTTTTTTGTGACACCGACTGCGATATGCCCTGTTCGTATCTCAGTAGATTGATTTCTATTTATTGGAATACATGCATATAAGAAAAACATTTTACTGCTACCACTGAAATGAATTTGTAAACCAAAATGAAATGTATGCTGAAATATTAAAAAATATACTATAACATATAATATTCTTATTTTGATCATTAACCAAATAGTGAATACGCCCATATTGTTAGGGTACCAAGTCTGAAAAGTAGCAAAAGACAAAATATTCTTGCCGCATCGAATTGAAATAAACTCACACATGCACCCCTGTATGAGAATGCATGAACACGCATAAAGACTAATTCAAGCGCAGGCGCAACCTTCTTCAAAATGCGCGTCTCTGCGACTGAACGACCGAACTCGCGCAATGAGCGCGCGACCGTCAAAATGAGAATAAGAATGAGAGGGAAAAAAACCCGAAGGCACACGAAGTGTCTGGGGCCTGCCACTAACAGCTGTGGGGCCTCCCGGAAAGATTTTTGAGTGTCCATATTGCTTGTATGAAATGACCAGTCTATATGTTGTATGGTTAGTGGTTATACGCATAAACCCATTGCATGCACATTGGATTTCACTATATTCTTCACATTATGTTTAGTTTAAACAATTTTATTAGTCATTAAGGAATAAAATAATTATAATGTTTTACTCTCAAGTAGTTTTGACTTTGGCTAGTGCGATCGTCCCGTAAAAACCAAAAGGGACATTCACCAAAAAAAATCGAAATTCCATTTGACTATGGAAATTATGGTTTTCAAATAGGGAAGTTTAATTTCTGTTTGTCAGGCGCTTAGGAAATTGCAGGCTAGTTAATACTTTAGGCATATCACCTGACCAAGGCTGAGAGATAAAAATTAGAACTCCACCATTTTCTTTAATTTCACATCACAAAAAAAAAATAGAAAAATAATAACTTTTTGGTCAAGCGCTTGGATAGCAGACCAAGCACTCTTTTTACAAGAGGCGATCTGACTACGTGTTACGACACGTAGGGAGGCGATTAGTTTTAGTCAAAAAAAATCAAAATCAAAAAAACCTTGCGTATACCGGCGATCGCGAAAAAAACAGAGCAGCCCAGCGGAACAATGCGGCGTTACGATTGTCGTCTTGTCGATTGGCAAGGCACACACGGACTGTCGAGCGTTGTTTTTGGCACTTGCGCTCTGTAAAAGTGGACCGCCGCTGCTAATGTAGTTTAATTTCTCTTTTCGCATGCATTTCGTTGACGACAGATTTACTGATAAGGTTTGAAAGGGAGATCCACCATGCTTGAAGGCAAACAATTTTTTTATGATGTCTTTTAATCGTTTGATTTTTGTTACAAATATTTACATTTTGTTTTTTTTACAATCGTTTATATTTATGTAATTTCGTATATTTCTATTTAAATATAGCATTTAAGATTAAGTTCATATTAGGTGGGATGATACATACGAGTTCTAGTTGATTAGGCTTCTGTTCTTTGATTTACAATTACTGACCAGCGCAACAAGTTTGTTTTTCAACAGACAGTCTGGGCAAATAGAAAATAGCAATCAGAGCCGCTGTTTCGCTGAGCCAGGTCGTTAACCGCTTTTACTCTCACGCGACAGCAAATAAAAAGAGAAATTAAATAAGAGTTTTGAAAGCTGCTGATAAAGTGACTAGAATTTCAGAGTTCATTGACTCTTATGGAATAGCTTAGGTGAGAGAAAGGCAAAGAGAGTGTTTAACCTTGTGATCTTAAGCTTGGAGCATCACATGCGAAACTCTCTATATCTTAGATCGGAAGAGCGCGTGGTAAAGATGGATGGGCAGGACAAAGCCGGAAATTGCAATATTTGTGGGAAAGATTTAAGCACTGGAGTTACGTACAAAACTAAATGTGGACACGAGTTCCACAAGTCCTGTATAGCTGCTCACTCGAAAGCGATAGCAACCTGTTCGACCTGCAATACGGTGTGCTTTGAAGTGCAAGGATCGGTGGCTAGAAAGGATCCACCTGTCTCAGAAGCTGCAGCGGTTAATGAGGCTTCGGTCAGCACAGAAGCAATAGGGAGAATAGTTGCTTAGGCAGTTAGGTCCATGCAAAACGATATTTTGACACAATTATCGGAGCAGATGGCTCAATTAATTCAGTCCAATGTAGCTGCTCATCTCGGTCCGTTAGCAGGAGGTCACGTAAACAGGGATCCGTCTCCAGATCCCATTGTGCATAATGTAGAGCGACGATGGATCATATGTGATCCATTTTTCATCACCAGTGACTAACCGATCCAGAAATGAGTCGAGTTTATTACGGTGCAACAAAGATTCGCAGATTTATACACGTTCGAAAAGGTTTTTTTGGGATAACTCATGAGGCACCCATACATCGAGCTTTTTTGTTAAATTTTTCGACTTTAAATGCCTATGGACGGTTTCCGTGCTTAGTTGCAGCTCCTCTGCGATGGTTCTAATAGTCACATGACGAGCTCGATCCACTATTTCCATGATTTTGTCCGTATCAACGGTCACTGGTTGTCCGGAAGGCTTGGGAGTTTCGGTATCAAAATTGCCACTTCGGAATCGCCTAAACCACTGTTCGGCGGTTTGAATCGAAAGTTTGTTATCTCCTAAGACAGCCATAATCTGTCTGCGAGATTCCGCAGCAGTTTTTCCCTGTGCAAAATAAAATTTCAAAATTGCCCGAATTTCTGCGTTTGTGAACTCCATATCAATCGATTGTAATTTTTAATTTCATGTACCATAAACAAACTATATGTCATTTTAAAGGTGATGCCAATACAAACGATATACAGCATTGCCAGATTCGATTATATTTGACTTCACAAGCGAAGCGCGAAATTGGAATGTAAAAACCGGTATGTGATTACCAAACAACCTAATATTTAATGTGACTATAGAAACGGTAGACA
The DNA here is from genome assembly GCA_018153365.1 of Drosophila fuyamai. Classification (NCBI taxonomy): domain Eukaryota; kingdom Metazoa; phylum Arthropoda; class Insecta; order Diptera; family Drosophilidae; genus Drosophila; species Drosophila fuyamai. Next base: position 1,130,590 of record JAECXW010000540.1, read on the forward strand.
GCATCCGGGAGATATGCAGGCGCAGAGAAGCACTCTTGCAAGATGTAAAGCGGACTCACGGGTATCAGAAAGGAGCACCTTTTCGCCAACAGGTGGCAGAATTGCTGGAGGAAGCTTTGTCAGATGAGGCTTCCGAGTTTTCTGATCAAGAGGAGACCTAGTAATCGGCGCTTTGGCATTAGTGTGTTGGAATTGCCACACAGAGGGACATAGGTATCAGGATCGCGAAAGCAAGAGAAAAATCTTTTGCTATGGCTGTGGTACTCCAAACGTATACAAGCCTTCTTGTGGTAAACGTCAAAAAAACAGGAAGTCGAACACACAGTCCCGTCAGCCACCGTGTGTTCCACGTTGCCGGCCGACGATCAATCAGGAATCAAGCGGATAGAACAAATTGCTAACGTTTCATCGGTCAAAAATCCGTTTTCGTCCGATTGTATGTCTAGTCAACCACGTTTCTGTCCGACATTAATAATTTTAAGAGCTATTTATATACCAACTAACCGATTAACTCGGCAAAGTTCACAATCCTGAAGTGCGAAAAGGATCAGGAATTTTTTAAAAGCAGCTAAGCAGATAAGCGGCCTTATGCAGAAGTTCGCGTTCTCGACAGAGTGGTGCAGTGTAATCAAGAAGTCAGAAAGCTAGATTTGCACATCCCTTAGCCAAGACCTGTACCTTGGGATAGATTTTTGAAATGTTGATTTCTGAAATCGCCGCTGACTCGTATGACCTGTCGCCTAGCCAAAAAGAAGAATTGCACAATACCATAGCAAAATTTTCTTCGTTTTCTGTGTCGTCGCTTTTGTCGCACTCTATAGATGTCGGGGATGCTAAGCCAGTTAAGCAAAGGCATTTTCCCGTGTCACCGGCAGTAGAAAGCTTATTGTATGCGGAGGTAGACAGAATGCTCAAGTTTGGGGTGATTGAAGAATCGGATAGTGCATGGTCATCACCCGTTGTTTTGGTGGAGAAACCGGGAAAAGTAAGATTGTGTCTGGATAGTAGGAAAGTTAATGCAGTGACTAGGAAGGATGCGTATCCCCTGCCGCAAATAGATGGAATTTCGGGTAGACTTCCGAAGGCTGTGTACATATTTAGTTTAGATCTGAAAGATGCTTATTGGCAGATACCGCTTGATCTAAAGTCTCCTGAAATGACAGCATTTACAATCCCGGGAAAGCCCTTATACCAGTATAATGTCGTGCCATTTGGGCTAACGAATGCCTCCCAAACTATGACCAGACTGATGGACAAGGTTATCCCGGCCGAGCTTCGGAATGAGGTTTTCGTATATTTAGATGACTTGTTGATTGTGTCTGACAGCTTCGAATCACATTTGAGGGTTTTACAAACAGTGGCAAACCAAGTGAGATCTGCGGGACTCACTCTGAACGTGGAGAAGAGTAAATTTTGTAGGCGCTCGGTAAAATATTTGGGGCATATTGTCGGAGAGGGGGTGATCCGTACAGATCCGGATAAGATAGCGGCTATGGTTGATTTCCCACTGCCCAAGACTCTTAAAGCATTAAGAAGATTTCTGGGGATGGCTGGTTGGTACCGGAAATTTATTGGCAATTTCGCTTCTGTAGCCTCTCCGCTCACAGACTTAATAAAGCCCAAACAAAAATTTACCATAACTCCTGAAGGCCAGCAAGAATTCGAAAAACTAAAGGAAATGCTATGTGTCGCTCCAGTACTTCGCTGTCCTGACTTCAGCCATATTTTATTCATTGCGATGCAAGTCAAACCGGTGTTGGCGGTGTGTTGGTACAGAAAACAGACGAGGGTGATGAGTATCCATTAAAAGTAAAATAAGGCGCAAAAAAAGCTACTCAGTCACTGAACAAGAACTATTGGTTGGGATGGTGTGCATAAAACGATTCAGGGCTTATGTAGAAGGGCATGAATTCACGGTCATAACTGATCATGCATTCTTGAAATGGCTTATGACACAGACCGATTTGCATTCAAGTTTGGCAAGATGGGCTCTAAAATTGCAAGTGGCAAAGTAAACGGTGTACCGGATGCTCTTTCCAGGATGAATGAGGATAGCGTGGCGGCCATAGAAGCTAGTCAAGGTCTTCTGGTCGACTTGGAGTCGCCAGCTTTCAGGTCAAGGTATTATGTGTCGTTGATGGAGCGAATAAGGGTAAATGAGAATAAACTACCGGATCTCAAGGTTGTGGATGAGCGCTTATATAGAAAAACCGAAGATGCTACGGGGAAAATTTTACACGATAACTATGATTTCCACAAGATTTGGTACCGGAAGTGTTAAACAAAGCACACGATCAGCCCCCAGCATCGCACGGAGGCATCCACAAAACGTTGGAGCGGGTGCGTTAATATTATTACTGGCCGAGTTTAGTTAAAGACGTGAAGGCTGCGAATAAGATTCAGCGACCGCCTATGGGAGTACCTGCAGAATCGCAAAGATTTTTCCAGAAGTTGTATATTGATTTTTTGGGTCCGTATCCCAGGTTCTAGACCACTATTCTAAATTTGTATTTTTGAAAGCCGTGAGGAAACTGACGGCGGATGTGGTAATAAAATATCTTCAGGAAGATTTGTCCACACGTTTGGAGTTCCGGAGACCATAGTCCAGACCATTCAAAAGTTTCTCAGAATTAACAAGGTATCGCACACTCTGACGGCGGTATATTCTCCTCAAGCTAACGCCTCAGAAAGAGTTAATCGTTCGGTAGTCGCAGCAATACGCTCATATGTGAAGCCTCATCAGAAGAACTGGGACGAACAGCTCAGTAGCATTTGTTGCGCTTTAAGAACGGCAGTGCATTCCAGTAAAGGAACTTCTCCGTATTATATGGTGTTTGGACAGCAGTTTGTCGGCTCAGGAGCTACATACAAGTTATAAGAGCTCTTCGCTTGTTAGACGACAGATCGACAATGCTTGCAAAAAAGGTTCATTGGATCTGGTAAGAAGCAAGGCTTTGGAGGTGATGACGAAGCAACGAGACAAAAATGAGCGGGCTTACAATTTGAGGTCGCGAGAAGAGACGTATGCCGAGGGACAGGAAGTGTTCAGAAAAAATTTCAAGCAGAGCAATTTTCAGGCAGCGTATAACGCTAAACTTGGTCCAGCTTACTTGAAGGCGCGGATAAGAAAAAAGATAGGTAATTCCTATTACGATCTTGAGGATTTGCTGGGTCGCTCTGTGGGTCGCTACCATGCGAAAGATCTCAAGCAATAGCTGTGCCAAGCTTTGATGGTATCAGTCTTGGAGGGCTGACCCCCAAGACTGATCTTGCTTGGGGGGTTTTTTGTAACGCTTGTCCCAGCAAAACAAGCTGAGAGTCCCGCCCTCTAGGAGAGAGTTGTTCGAAGTCGAGGTCGCCGGTCTAATTATATAGATTACTTAACAGGGCCGAATGTCAGGCTTTCTCCGGAGGGAAAACTCACCTTTGGGAGAGCGACATGGGTTCCCGCTTAATTCGGGGCGTCCATTCGTTCTGTTCCCTTCTGGCGGCAGGAGGATCCAGTCAATTTAGCTCAGCGATTTAAAAGATTAGATCGAGTGTTAAGAAAAGCTTGCGTTTAAATAAAAGTCTGGCTAAAAGCCAATAATTTCGCGGGTGCTAGGACTCGGATCCCTTAGTTGGCCCGGGAAGTGCATTTTTTGTATCATTTGTGTTGCCGAGCCCGCAAAATCCCGTATTCAAAATTAAGCCGAATTTTCTTAAATAGTTAAAATAGGACAAAAACAAAAAACCCATACAATTGCTTTTGCTTCGATGTGTTCCAAAACGGATGCCGAAAATGCTCTCAAATTAGTTTTTCGGCGCATGTGCACGTAACAAAAAAAGCAAAACAGAAAAGCACCAAACAAAAAATAATATAAAAAAATAAAACGTTTAAAGTAATTTAAGATTAGTATAGTTTTTTTTATATCTAAGTAAACTAAGTGAAAGTGCGAGAGAAGTTCTTGGAAAGCAAAAGAGAAAAGTATTAGACCGTCAAAGAGGAAAGAAAATGTAAAAGAAAAAAAGATGCGCCCGGATATAGATCTACATTTAGAGAATTTTTTTTGTGTATAAAGTTTTAACTCCCACAGCTTCGATCTCCACGGCCAAAGCGCTTTCTCCGTTGGAAGATTCCATATTATTAAAACTAAAGGTACGGAAAAAAAAAGCGGGCACACTTATTCAAATTTCAAAAATTCGATTTTAGTCGACCCAACTTCTTTGAGGTTGGAAAAAAGCTTCTGGGGAAAATCAATCGATTCGAAATGAATTATTATATCTTTCGAGAAGGTTGAAAAGCTTGAAAGGTCGATTGGCATACTAGGATCTTCAAATCGATTGATTTTCTGTAGGAGGATTTCGGATTTGCTAATACTAGAGTACTACGGAATTCTGTTTTGTTGTTTTTTTTTTGAGTGCATTGCTGTGTATTTATTGAATCTTTCCCCTTCGGATAGTAACAATAAGTGTATCAAATTTTATAGTAACCTAACTAACTGTCATATGAGTGGTACTGAGTAATGCGGCCCTGAGACCCTGGGTTGGAAGTTCGTTGCGTTGAAGGGGAGTTCTGGTGGAAACCCGAGACAAGCCTCTTGGGAGATGATTTGGGTGCACAGAGAGTTTTTGTTTGTAGGTCGTCTTTTGTTTGTCAATTTTATCTTTTACTGCGAGAATGCGGAGGTCTGTGTGAACGTTTTGGTTGCGAATATACCACGGTGCCCCAGTGATAGTCCTAAGAATTTTCGATTGTGCGCGCTGTATGTAGTTTCTTGCATTCGATATGTCTTCTTTAGGTTAGTCGTCTGTCTAGGTGGACACCGAAATACGGTACTTCGTTGACTTGGGGAATCGACGAACTATTCAATGATAGTGCAGGGCATGTTTGCCTGTAAACGTTATGTATTTACATTTTTGTTCATTTATTTTAATATGCCAATAGCCACCTCTCAACTACGATGAGGATGTTGACTAGTTCTGCTGTGGCTCGGCTTGCATTATATAATTTCCTTCCTTTGGAGTCACGAGTCGTTTTCCGTTCCTGATCAAAGGGCATCGGCGAACCCCTTCTGGGAATTTTCTGACCAAATGAAGATCTTGCAGCCGTCCCGAAAAATAATTCCGGCGTCGTTTTTGAGTAAGTGTACGCGTTTTTAATTGTTTTGGTGGCGCGTTGTTGCCACTCGTCGCATGCTGTCTTTCAAATCCTTGTAGACCACACAGCCCCTGTAGTTTGCCGTATGATTTCCTCCGCAGTTTCCACATTTATTGTTTTGGGGGTCTTCTTTGTTGGCGGGCAATTGGCGGAATCGAGAAAGTCTCAAACTACACATACTGATTAAAGTATGCAGTATGTTCTGGTGTATCCATACTCCTGACAGTTTGTACATTGAACTGGGCCGTTCCTTTAATGTGGTTCTTCAACTTTCATTCTTCGGTGAAATAGGTATTGCAGGTTATAGATGGGGTGCACTTCATTTTTCTTCAAGACTCTACTGTCTGGCTCCAGATCTCCTTTAAAAAGTGGTTTTATTGACCAGGGCGTTTGAGCTTTTCTCCCTAAAGTAAATTGGTGGGGGCTTTGGTTTCGGTTGGCTATCTTTACCCAGTTCTGGTTGAGTTTCAGCTAGAAGGGCAAATCTGTTGTTATTGGATCTCCCGGGTAATTCGTTGTACCTTTGGACACGGTTTATTTTTGGCATATTACTTACTGCGGTGTTTTGCGGGCAAAACAAGCTTAAGCTTAAGCTTAGTTTGGATGTAGCGATCCATGTCGGTCTGTATGGCCGGGCCCGCTTGTTGAATATTTACTTGGTTTTGTTTTTTCATAATTTTAGTTGGCGTTATGTTTGGAGTTGCAGTCGCAGTCGATTCCGCGGTAAGAGCCGTTGGAGTATAAGTTGTTGGTTTTGCTGCTGTTGCTTTAGTTGTTGCTGTTACTTTTGGTGCGATTGCAGAAGTTTTACCAATGGATGTTGGTGATGTGTTTTGGGTTTCGACTGACAGCAGAGCCGGATGGGTCTTTGTAGACGTTTTTTGCACTTCGCTATCGCGCGTAGAGATATACAAGAAGTACCCGTCTTTTCGACACACCGAGCTTATGCGCTCTTTATTTGTTTCGTCGGTCATTAAACTTTTAGCGTGGCACTATTATAAAATAATTTGCACTTGATTTAATCATATCACTTTTGTTTTGTTTTATTTTGTTTTAGCGTGTTTTCGCCTATATTGTAGTACACCAATTTAGTTTTTAAATTGGATTTTTCTTTAATACATCCAAAAAATAAAAAAAAATAATGAATCAATCTTTTTCTATATCAATCAGTATTACGCTTTTAGTTCTATTAAAATTGGACTACAATATTATATACCTGGCAAAGTGCAGCCCAAAATCGACATATCTTTATTGTTTTTTAGTGGGTATAGAAATTGAAATGTAATCGTTTTGTAATAACTGCAAGGCTATATACTTTGGCTTACAGAAGTTTGCTTCTTTTCTTAAAAGATAAATTTATTTATTTAAAAATAGTGGGCTTCATTTAAATATCATATTGATAAAGAAAAACAGTCTTAGGGTTCAACATGCTTGCTGATCTATTAATCAAGTTCTTCATTGTAAATATGTTAAGACATTTTAAAATATATATATATATATAGTTTGCCAAACTTTACTGTTGGTATGAAATTTGTTGTATTTATAATGACTGTGGTTGCCTTTCTCCAAACATTGCTGCTTAAAAATATAACATTATTTTAGTTTCATCACAAAAAACAAGAAAGGAAAGCTAGCTTCGGCCGTAGCCGAAGTTTATATACCCTTGCAGAATATTCTGTAAATAATATTCTCCAAAATTATTCATATGATGTATTCTTAATTCTCATAAAAATCCCAACTTCCTAACTGACATGCTTATATCAACTCAGGAGGTGATCCTGATCAAGAATATATATACTTTATAGGGTCTATGGGGGTTATATTTGGCCAATCAATCCGACCTACCAAATTTCATAAGGATCGGTGGACTAAATCCTATAGCTGTCATATAACTGATTGATCGGAAATGCCATAACTTTGGTGTTTGTTAAGTTTATATACCACCATTTTGAGTTGGATAGAGAAGGCAACATAAAAACCTCACTCAATCTTTATCCCCCTGTAACTGCGCAAAGTAAATCATGCTATAATTCCCACTGGTTCTAGCTGCGTGTTGGTTCGATAAGGTTGGCTTTTTATACCCGTTACTCATAGAGTAAAAGGGTATATTGTATTCGTGCAAAAGTATGTAACAGGTAGAAGGAAGCGTTTCGTTTCGTCAATACCTATCGATTGGCCAAATAAAAGTTTGCCACGCCCACTCTAGCGCCCAAAAACCCATTAAACGCTTAAGCCTGGCTAGCGCCTACATTTCCGCCTTTCATGGCACAATAGCGCCATCTAACGGATGACTTTGGAACAGCTGGCCAAGGTGCTCAACAGAGTCAACGTTAATTCTCGATAAGGATTTCTATTAAAGGAAATTGCGATGGCTTTCATTTGTCAATACCGGACTATATCCCAAGAACTATGCAAATCAAATCAAGTTAGCCAAATTGGAGGTGTTCCCTGGGTACCGATTTTAACATAAAAATCGGGAGCTAATTCGAGCGGCGAAAAACATACAAGAAGGCATATTTATATTAAGTTGTTTAGCTGAGTAACGGGTATCTAATAGTCGAGGCACTCGACTATAGCGTTCTCTCTTGTTCATTTTGATAACCTGAATCCATTTATGCGTGTTGGCATAGAGTCGAGTCTTAGATTTACTTTAAAGATTCCAAGATTTAAAAGAATATATATTCCCTATTAGGTCAGATAAGTCGCATTTACTGCGTCACTGTTAACTGAAAATATAATTCTCTTTGCACTGGACTAAAAACCAGTTAATCGGCTTAGTTTAATAGTTTGATCTTTAGACAGACAGTTGTTGTTAATATTTGGGGAAATATCAATCACGTTTGTTGTAGCTATAAACTTTTAGTAGCATTCTAGATGTTTCCGAAAAAAGGACAGTCGTAAATTGATTCCTAATTAATTTGTTAAAAAATGTAACTTTAGCCTTGTATGAGAACGGTGCACACCTTTGGTTCATCGTTCTACGGTTGGCTAGGGTGGTTAATGAATAAACGGTAGTCTAGTAGAATAATTTAGGCGGCTTAAAGCTAACATACAAATATCAATATGTGCACCGCAAACGGAGCACCATCCTTTAGAATCCGATGAACTAGTGAAATAAACAAAGTCCTAGCGAAATAATGATCATTGAATTCCTTGACCACCTCTTAATAAAACCAAGCTTGCCTCTGGCTTTATTAACCATGAAAGAAATAAAAAGAGAAATCCTTATAAATAAACAAGAAAGGAAAGCTAACTTCGGGAGGAGCCGAAGTTGATATACCCTTGCAGAACATTCTGTAAATTATATTCTCCAGAATTATTAACATGATGCACTCTTAATACGCTTAAAAAATCCCAACTTCCTAACTTTAGAAACACCAAAGTCATGGCATTTCCAATCGTTCAGTTATATGGCAGCTATAGGATATAGTCTATATACTGCGACTTATATACTGCGTGCAAAGGAAATAAGGGTGTGTGCAAAGTTTCAATTTGATATCTTTAAAACTGAGAGACTAGTTCGCGTAGAAACAGACAGACAGACGGACAGACAGGCGGACGGACAGACAGACGGACAGACAGACGGACATGCTTATATCAACTCAGGAGGTGATCCTGATCAAGAATATATATACTTTATAGGGTCGGAGATGTCTCCTTCACTGCGTTGCACACTTTTTTTTTTTTTTTTTTTTTTAATATATGCTTTATTTATTGAATCTTCTCTATATGAGACTAACAATAAGTATATCAAATCTTAAGAATATAACTTAACTTACAGTCATGTAGACTGAATTTAGACTAACGGGCCCTAATATTTATTGCTGGGCTGGTAGATCGTTACGATGCAGACGAGTTCTGTTCGAAACCCGTCTTAGGTTCCTTGCGAGATTATTTGGGTGCAGTGTAAGCTTGTTATGGTAGGCCGCTTTCTGCTTTGCTATTTCATCTTTGACCGGTGGTATGCCCAGATCCCTGTGGATGTTTTCGTTCCGAACATACCATGGTGCCCCAGTGATTGTTCGCAGGATTTTTGATTGTGAGCGCTGTATGATGTCAACGTTGCTGTTGCTCGCGTTCCCCCAGAGCTGGGAGCCGTAGGTCCAAATGGGCTTGAGGGTGGAGTTGTAGAGAAGAACTTTATAGTCCAGACACAGGGGTGATCGAGAATTTATAATCCAGTGTAGGCTGCTAGCTTTAAGTCTGAGATGTGCTTTCTTGCATTCAATGTGCCTCCGCCAGGTTAGGCGTCTGTCGAGGTGGACGCCGAGATATGTTACATCGCTGGCTTGGGGAATCTGCGTACCATTCAAAGTTAGCGGCGGGCACGATTGTCTGTTGAGGGTAAACGTTATATGTTTACACTTTGATTCATTAATTTTGATTCGCCAGTCTGATAGCCACTTTTCAACTACCACCAAATGATCAGCCAGTTGAGCTGTTGCTCTAGTTGGGCATCTTGAGCGGCTCAGGATTGCGGTGTCGTCAGCAAATGTGGACGTAGTCAGCCTCTCGTTCGTAGGGATGTCTGATGTGTATAGGATAAACAGGGTAGGGCCCAGGGCGCTACCTTGTGGGACTCCGGCTTCAATGTTATACTCGTTGGATGTCGTTGTATTGCATCTAACCACAAAGACTCTGTGGTAGAGGTACGACTTAAGTAACTTATGAGTGTTTTCTGGCAGTAATGTTATGATTTTATGCATAAGGCCTTCAAGCCACACTCGATCGAATGCCTGAGAGACGTCGAGAAATATCGCACTACAATATTCCCGATGTTCGAAGGCTGTACGAATTTCTGAAGTTATCCGGTTGACTTGCTCGATGGTTCCGTGGCTTTCACGAAACCCGAATTGATGCGCCGGGATTAAGTTTTGTTCTCTTAAATATGGTGTAATGCGCGTGAGCAGGCATTTTTCCAGTAATTTGGACAGGCACGATAGTAAGCTTATTGGCCTGTACGATGAGGGAATTGTGTGGTCTTTGCCAGGCTTCGGTATCATTATAACCACGGACTTTTTCCATTTTTTGGGGTAGTAGCCAAGTTTTGCGATCCCGTTAAATAGCTTGCATATAACATCCACTGCACAGTTTGGAAGTTCAATTATCATTTTTGGGGTTATTAGGTCGGCCCCTGGAGCCTTTTTTCGGTTTTATTTGCTTCCTAATGACGTTAGCAATTTCAGGTGTTTGAAACAAAATCGGGTTAATTGCAATTTCAGAGCTAAACGGCGGTAGTTGAAGAGAGTTTGTGGCGGCGTTCGGCTGAAATACATTTCGTAGGTGTAAAGCAAATGTTTCGGCTCTGTCTTCGTCACTGCGGGCCCAGGTACCCGAGGAGTTTCTAATCGGAGTGACTGATTCTATCGGAGAGCTTAAATTTGGGTGAGCTCTCCACAAAGGATGCTTGGTACTGGTCGGCGACAGTTTCTCGATGTACCGGCGCTGCGCAAGCTCCTCTTCTTGCTTGAGGGTTTTGGTGAGTCTGCGGGTGGCATCATTATAGAGTTGCTTCGAATGGGGCGATCTGCAGGATTGCCAAACGCGTCTTAGACGTCGTTTTTCCCGAACCAGTTGTTCGATTTGCAGATTAGTTTTGTATTGGTTGCTACGCACGATTGTCTCTTCTGGAGTTGAGATTTTGGCTGCTGCCACGAGTACTGACTCCAGGGCATCAGCACAGAAGTCGATGTCGTTCTCTATGTTTAACTGTGGTGTTAGTTCAATGTGGGAACTTACGTACTTTTTGTACTTTAGCCAGTTAGTTCTAGTCGAGGTCAGCCTGAAGGGGTACTCGATTACTTTCGGGCTTTGAAGGAGAGTTATTAAAACAGGCGAGTGGTCCGATGATAAGTCCGAAAGCGATTTGGCGCTGACTAAATTTCTTGGGATGTTCTTGGTCACAGCGAAGTCAATTAAGTCCGGGAGTTTTCTGGGGTCAGCTGGCCAGTATGTGGGGCTGCCAGGGGAGACATAGTCGAGTTTGTTGCTCAAATTTATGATAGCTTTATACAGTTGTCTTCCTTTGGGCGTCACTAGTCTTGATCCCCAGTGCGTGTGCTTGGCGTTGTAGTCTCCTCCTGCTATAAAGCGATCTCCGAGTGAATTGTAGAAGTCCAAGAATTGCTCTTCAGTTATTGTAAAACGCGGTGGGCAATAGACAGCGGCTATAGTGATACTGCCGTTGCCTGCTTGTAGTTTTATAGATGTAGCCTGCAAATAATTTGTTGCAAACCTCTGGTGAAAGTGGTGCTTAATGCGTTCCCTGATTAGGATTCCAGTTCCTCCGTGAGCCTTACCGTCCGGATGATCTGTGCAGTATGAAGTATAACCTCTTATTTGGAAGTTGTATTTACTTGTGAGATGCGTTTCTGCCAGCAGCATTACATCTATTTGGTTTTCATTGAGGAATTGAGTTATTTCAAGTTTGTGCCGTGAAACGCCATTGGCATTCCACATGGATATTCGAAGACAAGACATCGATTATTTAGATTGTTGGGATGTGAGCAAATTTATTAAAATGTTTTGATTTTGCATAAGGTTTGTCATTGTTGTTTTCATGAAGGACATAAATTCCATCATACCCTGTTGTAAAGTCAGCATCATGGTTTCCATGCTGTTTGGTATTTGTCCTATTGCTTGCTGAGGTGTTGTTATAATTTGCTCAGAGCATTGAGCTTGTGGGAACCCCGTCTGATTGGCAAGTCCTGATTTTAGGGCACTGGCGTATGAAACTCCCCCATTTGTGTTGAGGGGCCCAAATGAAGATCTGGCTGCTTTCGCAAAGAAAACATTAGGTGTGGTTTGGGATTGCACGTACGCGTTTCGTGCATTCTGGGAGCGTGCTTGTTTTGCTTGTTGAAATTGACTCTTCAGCTCTTTATAGACCGGGCAGCCTCTGTAGTTTGCGGTATGGTTATCTCCACAGTTAGCGCATTTCTTTGTCTTTGGGTCTTCTTTGCTTGCAGGGCAAGGTTCGGATTTGTGGAAGCCACCACAAGCTACGCAGACTGAACGAAGCCCGCAGTTGTTTCTGGTGTGTCCATACTCTTGGCAGTTTGTGCATTGCAGCGGGCCATTCCGCTTATGCGGTTCTTCAACAGTAATCCTTCTGTGCAACAGGTATTGCAGTTTATAGATCGGGTGCACTTCATTTTTCTTCAAGGCTCTGCTTTCAGGCTCCAGTTCGACCTTAAAGAGTGGTTGCGGCTTTTTATTTTTGTTGATAATATTAATAATATTTTTGGAGAAGAATCCTTTTTCTTTCAGTGCCTCTTTTACCTCATTGGTGGATACGTCGGGCTCTATGCCCTTTAGCACTACTTGCAAGCCCTTGCTACTCTTGAGCTGGTACGTGTAGTAGGGTTTCCTAGCCTCGTCTAGGTAATTTGTTACACGCACACTTTTGACCAAAATTATAATACCCTCTGCAAGGGTATAAAAAACAAAGCTTTAAAAGTTATTACACCTACATAATTTTACACGTCTGCACCGTCGGACTTGGAGATTAATACTAGTTGTTATTTAGTAAGTGTCTGAAAATGTGAGCGGAATTTTCAACGTCTGTTTGGTAGTTCAGTCTTATGCTTGTGGGTGTGTTTGTTATATGTAACATTTCTATAGTGAAGCATTTTTTTGTAATGTTGTTCTTGTTCCAAAATAGTCGTTGCTTCAAAATTTGGCGAGTGACCGCTGGTTCTACAGTGGGCCATAAGTGCTGTTTTATGTATATTGGCTGGGTGTCTTAATTTGAAGTCTGATCTGTGTTGTGATATTGGAGTTTTTAGTTTGGATTTAGTTGTTCCTACATATATACTGTCACATTTTTCATTTGTATCTCCATTGCATGGTATTTTATATACAACATTGTTTTTGTCAAACATTTGTATTTTGGAGTTGGTCTTGTTGAATATTGAACGTAGGGTATTGTTGGGCTTGTGTGCTATTGTTATTTTTTGTTATGGTAAAATTCGTTGTCCTTTAAAATTTGTCTTATTTCATTTTTGGTTTCTTCATGAAAAATGTTGTCCGAAATGGCTAGCATCCGTTGTATACAACCTACTGCTGTACTGATAATCATTGTTTTAGGGTGTTTTGAGTTAAAGTTGATAATTCGTCCTGATGCTGTTGGTTTTTTATACCACTTTAGTTTTAGAATGTTTCTCTGTCTATGAACCATTGATTCCAAATATGCTAGTCCTCCATCTTCTTCCTGTTCCAGTGTGAATTTTATATTTTTATTAAAAGAGTTTAAATTGTCAAGTGTGTTTTGTATTTCGTCTTCTTTTACTATTGCGAATAAATTATCCACATACTTCGCCAAAAGTCTTGGTTTATGTCCTAGTTTTTTCAAATAGCTCTTCCATTACTATGTCTGCAATTATTGGTGAAGCAGGGGATCCCATCGGCATTCCTTTTAGTTGTGTGTATATATCGTCATTAAATTTAAAATATCTGTTGTCTTGTATGCAAAATTGTACTTTGTCCATAAAAATTTTTTTTCGGCATATTTGTATGTTCTTTTATTTTTGTCCATTTTTGTCTAATTGTGTCTAGTGCAAGGTCTATAGGTATGCTGGGAAATAGTGAGACTACATCAAATGATATTAACTTTTCATCGTCACAGATGTACGTGTTGTTGATTCTTTCTTTAAATTCTACTGAGTTTTTGATGTTGTAGCTGGAGTCTAAGGTGATGTTCTTTAATATGTTTGAAATATATTTACAAAGTCCGTGTAATGGTGATCCTATAGATGAGCATATGGGTCTTAATGGAGTTCCTTCCTTGTGGATTTTTGGTAGTCCGTATATGCGTGGTGGTAATGCCGTTGTCGTGACTAACTTATTCCTTTCGCTCCGTGAAATAAGTCCTTTTGTGAATAGATTTTCCGCAAATTCATTGTTTCTTGTTTGAAATTTCGATGTTATATCCTTTCGTAAAATCCGATATGTGTTCCTTTCCTCCAAAATGTTATTTATTTTTTGATTGTAAGTATCTTTGTCCATAGCAACTGTCTTGTTTCCTTTGTCAGAAGTTAAAATTAGTATTTCGGCATTTCCCGTCATTCCCGTCGTCATGCCCCACTGTGTCATGCCCCACCGTTCGTGTCTACCCCACTGTGTCTAGTATTGCGCGATCTATTGCACTTTCCCGAACCGACGTGATATAATCTTTAATACGTAAAGATGGTCAGCTTTGTATGTGTATGGCTTAAGTCATATGTATATTGTAGTTTTGAGAGTCACTTTGCTGCCACGCTTGTGTAAAAGAACTTTGGTTAGCTTATTTATCTTAGTCAGCTATACTGTCTTATTTTTTTGGAAGTAAGCTTTTCCAACGCCCACGCGGTTCATGGAAAACGTTTAAGCATATGCATTTAGTTGGTCAGAGTCTATCAAATAAATCAGATCGTTTTTGGAGTAAATAAAATCGAACACTTAAAGACGTGATGATTCTTGCACATGCCAAATAAATATAAAAATGCAATTTTTATTAAAAGTGCGTTACAAAAATATTAAGCGCACCATTGAAAACCGATCAAGAGACGTAGGAAGAACTTAACTTGGCAAAACCTATATATGTGCAGGTAAATTTGTCACAAAAAAAAAATTTCAAGACATGTGACTGAAATAAACATATAGTTTCAGGATTTGTGGTTAGATTTCCAAATCCATCACTTAATGAAACTGCACCTTCTGACGAAGCACCTCAAAATAATTTAGCTGCTAAGCTGGCCAAGCTAAGTTCAACCTGATCAACGAAAATTCTCAGCAGCGCAACGTAAACGAAATAATTTGGATCCGAACTAAAGCTATATACTGAACGACTAAACTAGGAAAAGAGCATGCTACCACAGAAATGTTAAATTAATAATTTTTTATATTTATATAACCTAACCTTAACCATTTAAGTTACAGCCACTCAGCTACAGGCCTGCATGCACACGTGGATTTAAAAAGTAACAAGATAAAAACAAAACAAAAATAAATAATATTTTTTTAAATTATAAAAATTAATGGTAGACAAATAAAAGTCAATTTCTATAGTCTTGTACAATGTTAAATTATATAATCAAATTAATTATTTAAACATTATTTAACACTTCAATATGCTAAGAATATATATATTAGGATAAGACTTCCCTCAAATGAAAATGAAGTATGAAAACAGAACAAAAATTAATAAAATTTAATAAGATTTTTATTCATATATATATAAAAGAAATTATAAAAAATTAATGGTAGACAAGTAAAAATCAATTTCTATAGTTTTATCGTCTTGTACAATGTAAAATTATATAATTAAATTAATTATTTAAATGCTTGCGAAACAAATAGAGTTATACTGAGGTATGTATGTATCAATTACCAGACAGCTACAAACGGCCCTAAACACGATAGATGGATTGTTTCGTCGTAGGCGGTTTCTGCTGGATATTCAAGTCAACCAACGAGCGGCAGAATTCGGGTGGGCAGATAGCTTTTCTTTGTAAGCACTTTTTGTTTCTCAATTTCCACGAAGCATAAAGACAGATTTACAAGCTTTAAAGCATCCTTGGTCCTATCCTGTACACAATCCACACTTCGGATGTTCCAAGCCCAGTTGGTCGCGGTAGCCTGCTTGTCACTTTTGACGACCTGCATTACTTGTAGCACCACTGCGTCTGCCTCCGGCGTGGGCTTCTCGGACGAACATTGCGCTAAAGTTGCAAAAACGGAACGTTCTACATTTGTTGGAAGAGACAAAAAACTTTGTAAAATTGACTGGCTCCTTCAGGCACTCGTCGGGCATATGGATTCTCGGCAGTGACAGACACGGACGTATCCTATAACCACTCTGCTATGAGCCCACGTGAACTGCCGAAAAGTGAAGCAGTGGGTGCTCGTTTTTTTTTTTGGATCTTAAAAATAAAAGGCTATCCTTGTATGGCGTGATAAGTAGGTTTGCCTAGGCACAATTGTGGTGGTTTGATTTCTTCTATGACTGGCATAGTAAATTAATTATGTAAGTTTATGTGCCTGAGCAGCTCAGCTGTTTGTTTCCTTTTGTGAGTGAAAATAAAAATTCTTTGTCCGATCAAACTCAAGTGAATAATGGAAATGGGAGATTAAGGTATACAGTATTCAGGGAGTAGATTTATGTAATCGTAGTCTTCGAACTGTGTTTAAATACCAATTAATGCGAATTTTTGTAGAAAATTACATTAGTCCCCTGTGTTTCCTGAAACTATATGAAACTATAACTAACGACTCAATACCTGCCCACAAAAACTAAGTACGCCAATTTGTACATGTATAAGTCGTTTTTATCCCTATTTAACACCTACATTCTGAAAAATTCATTAACCAAACAGAAATATTTCAGCACTAGGGTTTTGAATATAAGTCAACACAGCGACATTTATCCCAGTAGGAATGAAGTAATAGAAGCTAAAACACAGTGTCGGCCAATAGGTATAAAAGTTACCGAAACAACTGCTCAAGTGTCACTATAAATCCTTTAAAACCATACTGCAGGGCGAATTCTTAATTTCCAAATAGGATCCGGTTTCTAGAATTTGTCCTGGACAAATCATTCAGAATAGAAATACAACAAGTGAGAACGCTATAGTCGAGTGCCTCGACTATTAGATACTCGTTACTCAGCTAAACAACTTAATATAAATATGCCTTCTTGTATGTTTTTCGCCGCTCGAATTAGCTCCCGATTTTTATGTTAAAATCGGTACCCAGGGAACACCTCCAATTTGGCTAACTTGATTTGATTTGCATAGTTCTTGGGATATAGTTCGGTATTGCCAAATGAAAGCCATCGCAATTTCCTTTAATAGAAATCCTTATCGAGAATTAACGTTGACTCTGTTGAGCACCTTGGCTAGCTGTTCCAAAGTCATCCGTTAGATGGCGCTATTGTATACGCCATGAAAGGCGGAAATGTAGGCGCTAGCCAGGCTTAAGCGTTTAATGGGTTTTTGGGCGTTAGAGCGGGCGTGGCAAACTTTTATTTGGCCAATCGATAGGTATTGACGAAACAAATACATATCAAAAAAAAATTTCATAAAAGCATCAAAACTGTGGCCACAGCTTGTGGCTTGTGGGCGTCAGAGGGGGCGTGGCACCATTTTGAAACAAACTTGCGCTGCGTAGGACCTCCTGAAATCTACATGCAAAATGCCAATCTTCTAGCTTTTATAGTTTCCGAGATCTCAGCGTTCATACGGACGGACAGACGGACATGGCTAGATCGACTCGGCTAGTGATCCTGAACAAGAATATATAAACTTTATAGGGTCGGAAACGCTTCCTTCTACCTGTTACATACTTTTGCACGAATACAATATACCCTTTTACTCTACGAGTAACGGGTATAAAAATAGCATTAAAAAGTGATGACAAGCAAAAGATATTATATTAATAGCAATTTCCTTTACCGTTTTGCTTATATATACAGAAATACCCGTGGTACCCAGTACCACGGTTTTATAATAAATAATTCGACGTTGGTTCACTAAGATCCTTCAGAAGCACAACAAAATATCTACAAAAATGACAGACTGTCACATGCAAGGAAAGATATTAAAGTCATGCTTAAAATAAATTTAGCTAACTAATCTTTATTCAGAGTCATACTAATTGAACTCCGAATTTGCTTGTATGGATGGCAAGGGAGGGCGGGGTCGCACAGAATTAAAAATTTGTTTGCAAACTATTCTTTGTAAAAATACAAAATGTGAGTTTATGCCAAAAAAATCGATTTTTGGAGCATAGTGCATTGTACAAAATTATGGTATTAAGCACGTAAAGTTTTGCTAGTGTGATAGTGTCAATAAAATTGTGTAGATTAAATGTCAATTATCTTAAGCGACATTTTCGTTGTGGTAAATCTCAACCGACGAAAACATTTTTAAAATCATTCCAATGAGATTCTATTTCTTTGACAAATTTGGAATTAATAATAATTTGTTTATTATTATTTTCAATTTATTCATCGATTTTATTGTGTACTTTTATGAAATCATCATGATCCGGAACTCTAGCCAACAATTTCCAAATAAAATGTATTTCAGAGTTCAAACAATATGTATGCAGGTCTTCCCTTGTGCCAAATTCATGAATCTAATAATATATGTAACAATGAGCTTGAATCCCTAAATAACTATTTTCAGGTACTCTACAGGTACACGACAGGAGCTGAAAACAATAGTTCTAGGAATCGACAGATACTCCATAGATACGTCAAATTTGGCTTTTGCAATTAAGAGACAAGCCCTGAAGGAGAGAGACAGGACGACCAGCTATTTCGCTCGGAGGCCGAGGTTAGTCTGCCTCGAATTCGAGATTGCTCAATTACGTGACCCAGTACAGGGTCGTCAAGAAACGTAATAGTAGTCGCCCATTACTAGATCGGAGAACCAAGAAAGGAGATGTCATGAAGAATTCGTGTAATTTATCAATTCCTGACCAAAGCCATTATTAAGAGTCCTAAATCTTTAGAGAGAAAGAAATTGAAAAACAAGAGTTGCTATGCGACCGATCAAGCAGAGGCCTGTGCGATTTCACCAGATTGGGCAGACGTAACCTTTCAGGAAAACAATTCCAGTCCTGTGCGAAAAGGAATGGTCGATCGGATTGGAAACCGATCACATTGTCACAGATACCAGCCGTCGGACTGAAGAGCGCGTAGGGGATAGCCTGGTGACTCGCAAGTGATCTTAGCAGTGAGAACGCATCTCTAAGTTGTACCCCTGTAAAAAAGTGAACTGTAAACGAGTGAAAAGCGTCCAATAAATAACGTAATCAAAAAAAATAAATACTGTGTTCTAAACTGGTCGAAGGACTTAAAACTAAGATAATAGTTTGCGTGGAAACAGAGCGGACAGATGAACGAACGGACAGATTATTATACGGACAATAATTATATGGAGTAGAAACCTTTTATAACTTTGATGGCAACACCGAATACATAATGTAAAATATAAATAATCAAACATAAGAAGATATGACAATATATCGCCATTCTTCACCAAAATACGTAATTTACAGGTAAAAACAAAACAATTTTTTAATTTCATCTCTTTCTTGTAAAAACTACTTTTAAACGAACCAAAATAAATAAACCCTTGCAATTCAAATCTAAACTGTGTTAAAAGAATGTATACCAGAATAAAAAATAATAAATACAAAAATAAGGAAATAAAATAAATATAATAATAAACTGACAAGTAAAACTGTACTCTCTTTTCAAAGGGCTGTATCTTCTGTTATAATTTGTGTTCATACACTACGTTTGTAGAAGCCATTTAATAATAAAAGTAACAAATTATGGATCAGACTGTAAAATAAGTCAAATGTTACAGTTTTGCACTGCGGTCATTTGCTAACAAATATTTTGATTAATAATTTTTTAATAATATATCCACATCCCTTTTAACGTTATAGGTTCTTCTAAGCGTTGCACCAATTCGGGGAGAATATCATACCATACGTCCTTTGTCCACTCCCACAGCTCCTTTATTCTACTTTTTTTTTTTTTTTTTTTTAAATATATGCTTTAATCTTCTCTATATGAGACTAACAATAAGTATATCAAATCTTAAGAATATAACTTAACTTACAGTCATGTAGACTGAATTTAGACTAACGGGCCCTAATATTTATTGCTGGGCTGGTAGATCGTTACGATGCAGACGAGTTCTGTTCGAAACCCGTCTTAGGTTCCTTGCGAGATTATTTGGGTGCAGTGTAAGCTTGTTATGGTAGGCCGCTTTCTGCTTTGTGTAGCAGGATTGCTACCTATTAATATGTATAAGCTACTGTATTCCTTAGTTGTTGTTATTGTAGAGCTTGCTCTCGCTGGGCTCTCTCTCTCTCTCGCTCTCATCGCTCTCAAACTCTATCATTGAGTTGGGGGTTGGTGCGAGTTGTGAGAGGAGAGCGAGATCAGTTGATAGCCAGCAGTGATTGAGACCAGGACTTAAAATTAAATAAAAGCTATTAACTATAAAATCATATTAAACGGTGTTAAAGTATATCTTTGGGGGACATCATATTATACCCCTACAAAATCAGAAGTGGGCCGATCACAAGCCAAATAAATTTTAAATTAAAAGAAGCTAAATAAATTAAAACCTGACAAACCAAAATGGATTTGAACGAAGCATCGACTGAACAATTAAAAAAGTGGTTGAGGGTATTAAAGTTATCAACAACTGGTACAAAACGAGAATTAATTCTACGTCTAAACAAATTACCGACCGAAATACGCAATAAAATTGATGAAATAGTTATACAAAAAGAGAACGACAAAAGTAACGGAGAAGACGGCGACATCGGAAATTTCCAAGAAGACGGCGACATCGAAAATTTCCAAGAAGACGGCGGCATCGAAAATTTCCAAGAAGAAGACGGCGACAAAGGTAACGACAAAGGCGGCGGCAGCGAGGATTACGATGAAGAAGGCGATGAAAATAACGGCGAAGATCGAGAAAACGAAGGCGAAGTTGCTGATGAGAACGAAGAAGGCGGCGAGCAGAAGGAAGACAACATGCAAAACCAAGCTGGAGAGGGACTCAACGACGCAATAAGCAGCGTGCGTGTTGTGAAAAAGGTCAACGTCGCGAAAGAAAAGATGAAGAGCGATTTCAATCAGAGTATTGATATTTCGTTGGGAATGGCAATGCAAGTATTGAGTGAGTTTGCTGGTGAATCGTGTGCGCGCAAATGGATCACTCAGATGCACAACATCGCAAGCATCTATGGCATAACCGGACACTACGTCAAAATGTTGATGGTAAGCAAGATAAAAGGAAAAGCTAAGGTTTGGTTGCACGCAAATGCAGGGCGTGTCTTGTTACCACTGGAGGAATTAATTGCCGAACTGATCTCAATGTTTGGCGAAAAAACATCGAAGCTGGAGATAAGGCGCCAATTTGAGAATCGCAAATGGAGTACTGGCGAGACTTTCGGGAATTATGCTGACGACAAAATAATGCTTGCTCAGGGCATTAATATGGATGCAGAAGAAATGTTAGGCTGCATTATCGAAGGAATTCCAAATCAAGGGCTGCGTAATCAGGCGCACATTCAATGTTTTGTAGATGTTGGGCACATAAAGCGAGCATTTGCAGATGTTAGCTTGCCCAAATCTCTTAGTGTTGGAAGGACGACGGCAGTAGTAAACTTCAAGGACAACAAAGAGACGCGCTGTTATAATTGCAATGCCAAAGGACACTGGGCATCCGAATGCAGGAAGCCGAAACGGGAGAAAGGGTCGTACTATGCGTGCGGCGAGATGGGACATTTTGTGGCTACATGCGTGAAGAACAAAAATAAGCCGGGTGGCAATAACAATTATGTAAGATACTTTGAAATTCATTTTATGAACGATTCTAATACCAGGTTAATTACAGAATGCCTCATAGATACAGGAAGCCCAATTTCATTTATTAAAATATCCAAAGTACCAGAAAATGTTTGCAAATTACCAGTTTTAAGTTTATATTATGGATTAAATAAAAGTTTCCTAGAAACGGATGGAAAAATATTATGTTATGTTAAGAAGAATTTAAATAAAATACATTTTCATTTAGTTATTGTGGCAAACAAATCTATGAGTCATGATGTAATACTTGGAAGAGATTTTATGGAAGCATGTAATATTAATTTAAACCTCGATACTTTGAAAATGGTTACGGTTGAGAAATTTGAAAACCCTCCAAATGATAGTGATATTGTTAGAAATGTTAGTGAAAAGCAGATAGTTAGTGATATTGTTAGAAATGTTAGTGAAAAGCAGATAGTTAGTGATATAGTTAGAAATGTTAGTGAAAAGAAGATAGTTAGTGATATTGTTAGAAATGAAAACCAGATAGTTAGCAATGAAATTAGCGACAATGGGCAGATGATTAAAGAAATTTTTAGTAAAATTACAAATGAAGAAAAAGTTATGAAAACAAATGAAATAGATTTAGTGCAAAAGGAATTGTTTAACATTGATATAACAGAAGAAAGTCCAGATTATAAAATTGGAAATCAAGTGAATTACAATGTTAGGTGTCAGATTGTTAGAATGGTAGAAAGTTGTTATGTAAATAAAGAAAGGCCAAAGGAACCAGAAGTTAGATGTGAAATAAAATTAAGATTAGAGGATTATAAACCTTTTAGCTGTTCGCCCAGACGTTTAGCTTATACAGAAAAAGAAAAATTACAGGTTATATTAGATGAATACTTAAATGAGGGAATTATAAGACCAAGTCAATCGGAATATGCATCTCCAATAGTGTTAGTAAAAAAGAAAACAGGTGACCTACGACTATGTGTGGATTATCGAAAGCTTAATAAGACAATGGTGAAAGATAATTATCCGTTACCTTTAATCGACGATTTGTTAGACACTTTGGTAAATAAAACAATATTTTCGAAATTAGATTTAAAACATGGCTACTTTCACGTGTTCGTAGATGGTGATTCGATAAAGTATACTTCATTTATGACGCCATTAGGGCAATTTGAATTTATGCGGATGCCAATGGGGCTAAAAAATGCTCCGGCGGTGTTTCAACGATTTATTAATACAATTTTTGCAGACATGATAAGGGATGGTAAGGTAGTAATATATATGGACGATATCATGATCGCCAGTAAAGAGATACAAGAACATCTAAATGTTCTTAGGGAAGTTTTTGATCGTTTAGCAAAGAACAAACTTGAATTAAGAATGGATAAGTGTGAGTTTCTACAAGCAAGTGTGCAGTATTTAGGATTTTTAGTAACCAGCAAAGGAATACAAGCTAATGACAAAGGAATAGAAGCTGTAAGAGATTTTCCCGTTCCAGATAAAGTTCATGGTGTTAGAAGCTTTTTAGGTTTATGTTCATATTTTAGAAGGTTTATAAAGAATTTTTCAATGATCGCAAAACCATTATATGACCTGTTAAAGAAAGATAAAGAGTTTGTATTCGAAGAGAAGGAATTACAATGTTTTGAGATGCTCAAGAAAATGTTAGTTGAAGCTCCAGTGTTAGGATTATATTATTACAAAGATGAGATAGAATTGCATACAGATGCAAGCGCACAAGGTTTTGGAGCGGTTCTTTTGCAAAGAAAAGAGGATAAAAAGTTGCACCCAATTTTTTACTTTTCAAAAGCCACAACAAAAGATGAAGCAAAATATCACAGTTTTGAACTTGAAACGTTAGCGATAATTTATGCTCTAAGAAGATTCAGAATTTATGTGCAAGGTAAACGATTTAGAATAGTTACTGATTGTAACTCACTGACGTTAACATTAAATAGGATTGAGTTGAACCCTCGAATTGCACGATGGGCATTAGAATTGCTCGAGTATGACTTTGAGTTAGTTCATAAATCGGGTAAACTTATGCAACACGTAGACGCGTTAAGTAGGAATACGAATATACTAGTAGTAGAAACGAATAGTTTTGAAGACAATCTAATTATTTGTCAAATGAAAGATGAAAAGTTAAAAGATGTTAGAAAAAAGTTAGAAAAAGAGGAAGATAAAATGTTTGAGATGAGGAATGGAGTTATTTATAGAAAATCAAATGATGGAAAATTATTATTCTGTGTGCCAGGAGAAATGGAGGAAAAGATATTATACAAATATCACAATGAATTAGGTCATTTAGGACGAGATAAGGTTATGGATGCCATTGTCAGGACGTACTGGTTTTCAAATATGAAAGAGAAAGTTGTTAGACATATTGATAATTGTCTGAGATGTGTGGCATATTCGCCGAAGTCAGGAAAAGGGGAAGGAATGTTACATAGCATACCAAAAGGAAATGTGCCATTCGAAATTATACATATCGATCATTACGGACCAGTTGATAATGGAAGATCAAAGAAACATCTGTTTGTGGTTATAGACGGGTTCAGTAAATATGTTAGGTTATATGCAACAAAGACGACGAACACAAAGGAAGTCATTATAGCACTGAGAGATTATTTTAGGTCGTACAGTAGGCCAACCTGTATCGTTTCGGACCGAGGAAGCTGTTTTACATCGGAAGATTTTGGAAAATTTATGGAAGAATATAATATTAAACACGTCAAAATTGCGACCGGGTCACCTCAAGCCAATGGGCAGGTGGAAAGAATTAATCGAATAGTGGGGCCAATGATAGCTAAATTGGCAGATCCGGAAAAAGGACTGCATTGGGATACAGTTGTTGAGGATGTTGAATTTTCATTGAACAATACGAAGCAAAGGAGTATTGCACAAATGCCGAGTAAAATGTTGTTTGGAATTGAGCAGAAAGGAAAAGTTATTGATGAATTGAGGCAAAAGTTAGAAGAATTAGATAATGTTAGTGATGTTAGAGACTTAGACAAAATTAGGAAAAATGGAGCGGAATCGCAAACAAAATTACAAAATGACAACGAAAGAAGATATAATGAGAAAAGGAAAGATAGTTCAGAGTACAAAGTAGGAGATTATATTATGGTGAAAAATTTTGATAATGCAGTAGGAGTCGCAAGAAAGCTAATACCCAAACACAAGGGCCCTTATGTTATAGATAAAGTTTTGAGAAATGATAGGTATGTGATAAAAGATGAGGAATGTTTTCAATTGTCGCGTTGCCCTTATCAAGGTGTCTGGAGTAGTCAAAATATTAAACATTGGATTGGTAAAAGAAAATAACTGTAAATATATCTAAAGAATTGTAAATGTAAAGACTGATAGTATATAAGATAAAATCAATTGTAAATTAAACCAAGATCAGGGGATCTTGAAATGTCAGGACGGCCGAATTGTAGCAGGATTGCTACCTATTAATATGTATAAGCTACTGTATTCCTTAGTTGTTGTTATTGTAGAGCTTGCTCTCGCTGGGCTCTCTCTCTCTCGCTCTCATCGCTCTCAAACTCTATCATTGAGTTGGGGGTTGGTGCGAGTTGTGAGAGGAGAGCGAGATCAGTTGATAGCCAGCAGTGATTGAGACCAGGACTTAAAATTAAATAAAAGCTATTAACTATAAAATCATATTAAACGGTGTTAAAGTATATCTTTGGGGGACATCATATTATACCCCTACATTTGCTATTTCATCTTTGACCGGTGGTATGCCCAGATCCCTGTGGATGTTTTCGTTCCGAATATACCATGGTGCCCCAGTGATTGTTCGCAGGATTTTTGATTGTGAGCGCTGTATGATGTCAACGTTGCTGTTGCTCGCGTTCCCCCAGAGCTGGGAGCCGTAGGTCCAAATGGGCTTAAGGGTGGAGTTGTAGAGAAAAACTTTGAAGTCCAGACACAGGGGTGATCGAGAATTTATAATCCAGTGTAGGCTGTTAGTTTTAAGTCTGAGATGTACTTTCTTGCATTCAATGTGCCTCCGCCAGGTTAGGCGTCTGTCGAGGTGGACGCCGAGATATGTTACCTCGCTGGCTTGGGGAATCTGCGGGGGACACGGTGTCGTCAGCAAATGTGGACGTAGTCAGCCTCTCGTTCGTAGGGATGTCTGATGTGTATAGGATAAACAGGGTAGGGCCCAGGGCGCTACCTTGTGGGACTCCGGCTTCAATGTTATACTCGTTGGATGTCGTTGTATTGCATCTAACCTCAAAGACTCTGTGGTAGAGGTACGACTTAAGTAACTTATGAGTGTTTTCTGGCAGTAATGTTATGATTTTATGCATAAGGAATATCGCACTACAATATTCCCGATGTTCGAAGGCTGTACGAATTTCTGAAGTTATCCGGTTGACTTGCTCGATGATTCCGTGGCTTTCACGAAACCCGAATTGATGCGCCGGGATTAAGTTTTGTTCTCTTAAATATGGTGTAATGCGCGTGAGCAGGCATTTTTCCAGTAATTTGGACAGGCACGATAGTAAGCTTATTGGCCTGTACGATGAGGGAATTGTGTGGTCTTTGCCAGGCTTCGGTATCATTATAACCACGGACTTTTTCCATTTTTTGGGGTAGTAGCCAAGTTTTGCGATCCCGTTAAATAGCTTGCATATAACATCCACTGCGCAGTTTGGAAGTTCAATTATCATTTTTGGGATTATTAGGTCGGCCCCTGGAGCCTTTTTCGGTTTTATTTGCTTCCTAATGACGTTAGCAATTTCATGTGTTTGAAACAAAATCGGGTTAATTGCAATTTCAGAGCTAAACGGCGGTAGTTGAAGAGAGTTTGTGGCGGCGTTCGGCTGAAATACATTTCGTAGGTGTAAAGCAAATGTTTCGGCTCTGTCTGCGTCACTGCGGGCCCAAGTACCCGAGGAGTTTCTAATCGGAGTGACTGATTCTATCGGAGAGCTTAAATTTGGGTGAGCTCTCCACAAAGGATGCTTTGTACTGGTCGGCGACAGTTTCTCGATGTACCGGCGCTGCGCAAGCTCCTCTTCTTGCTTGAGGGTGTTGGTGAGTCTGCGGGTGGCATCATTATATAGTTGCTTCGAATGGGGCGATCTGCAGGATTGCCAAACGCGTCTTAGACGTCGTTTTTCCCGAACCAGTTGTTCGATTTGCAGATTAGTTTTGTATTGGTTGCTACGCACGATTGTCTCTTCTAAAGTTGAGATTTTAACTGCTGCCACGAGTACTGACTCCAGGGCATCAGCACAGAAGTCGATGTCGTTCTCTATGTTTAACTGTGGTGTTAGTTCAATGTGGGAACTTACGTACTTTTTGTACTTTAGCCAGTTAGTTCTAGTCGAGGTCAGCCTGAAGGGGTGCTCGATTACTTTCGGGCTTTGAAGGAGAGTTATTAAAACAGGCGAGTGGTCCGATGATAAGTCCGAAAGCGATTTGGCGCTGACTAAATTTCTTGGGATGTTCTTGGTCACAGCGAAGTCAATTAAGTCCGGGAGTTTTCTGGGGTCAGCTGGCCAATATGTGGGGCTGCCAGGGGAGACATAGTCGAGTTTGTTGCTCAAATTTATGATTGCTTCATACAGTTGTCTTCCTTTGGGCGTCACGAGTCTTGATCCCCAGTGCGTGTGCTTGGCGTTGTAGTCTCCTCCTGCTATAAAGCGATCTCCGAGTGAATTGTAAAAGTCCAAGAATTGCTCTTCAGTTATTGTAAAACGCGGTGGGCAATAGACAGCGGCTGTAGTGATACTGCCGTTGCCTGCTTGTAGTTTTATAGATGTAGCCTGCAAATAATTTGTTGCAAACCTCTGGTGAAAGTGGTGCTTAATGCGTTCCCTGATTAGGATTCCAGTTCCTCCGTGAGCCTTACCGTCCGGATGATCTGTGCAGTATGAAGTATAACCTCTTATTTGGAAGTTGTATTTACTTGTGAGATGCGTTTCTGCCAGCAGCATTACATCTATTTGGTTTTCATTGAGGAATTGAGTTATTTCAAGTTCGTGCCGTGAAACGCCATTGGCATTCCACATGGATATTCGAAGACAAGACATCGATTATTTAGATTGTTGGGATGTGAGCAAATTTATTAAAATGTTTTGATTTTGCATAAGGTTTGTCATTGTTGTTTTCATGAAGGACATAAATTCCATCATACCCTGTTGTAAAGTCAGCATCATGGTTTCCATGCTGTTTGGTATTTGTCCTATTGCTTGCTGAGGTGTTGTTATAATTTGCTCAGAGCATTGAGCTTGTGGGAACCCCGTCTGATTGGCAAGTCCTGATTTTAGGGCACTGGCGTATGAAACTCCCCCATTTGTGTTGAGGGGCCCAAATGAAGATCTGGCTGCTTTCGCAAAGAAAACATTAGGTGTGGTTTGGGATTGCACGTACGCATTTCGTGCATTCTGGGAGCGTGCTTGTTTTGCTTGTTGAAATTGACTCTTCAGCTCTTTATAGACCGGGCAGCCTCTGTAGTTTGCGGTATGGTTATCTCCACAGTTAGCGCATTTCTTTGACTTTGGGTCTTCTTTGCTTGCAGGGCAAGGTTCGGATTTGTGGAAGCCACCACAAGCTACGCAGACTGAACGAAGCCCGCAGTTGTTTCTGGTGTGTCCATACTCTTGGCAGTTTGTGCATGGCAGCGGGCCATTCCGCTTATGCGGTTCTTCAACAGTAATCCTTCTGTGCAACAGGAATTGCAGTTTGTAGATTGGGTGCACTTCATTTTTCTTCAAGGCTCTGCTATCTGGCTCCAGTTCGACCTTAAAGAGTGGTTGCGGCTTTTTATTTTTGTTGATAATATTAATAATATTTTTGGAGAAGAATCCTTTTTCTTTCAGTGCCTCTTTTACCTCATTGGTGGATACGTCGGGCTCTATGCCCTTTAGCACTACTTGCAAGCCCTTGCTACTCTTGAGCTGGTACGTGTAGTAGGGTTTCCTAGCCTCGTGTAGGTAATTTGTTACAGCTCTGAATTGATCTTCAGTTTTAGCTTGAAGCTTTGTTTCATGAATATTCCCTTTAACAAGGGGAGTAACATAAAAGTTGTCATTCCCGACCAGCGCAACAATTTTCTTTACTAGGGTATTTGAGTTCTGTTCCCTTATGTGTAGGGGTATAATATGATGTCCCCCAAAGATATACTTTAACACCGTTTAATATGATTTTATAGTTAATAGCTTTTATTTAATTTTAAGTCCTGGTCTCAATCACTGCTGGCTATCAACTGATCTCGCTCTCCTCTCACAACTCGCACCAACCCCCAACTCAATGATAGAGTTTGAGAGCGATGAGAGCGAGAGCGAGAGAGAGAGAGAGCCCAGCGAGAGCAAGCTCTACAATAACAACAACTAAGGAATACAGTAGCTTATACATATTAATAGGTAGCAATCCTGCTACAATTCGGCCGTCCTGACATTTTAAGATCCCCTGATCTTGGTTTAATTTACAATTGATTTTATCTTATATACTATCAGTCTTTACATTTACAATTCTTTAGATATATTTACAGTTATTTTCTTTTACCAATCCAATGTTTAATATTTTGACTACTCCAGACACCTTGATAAGGGCAACGCGACAATTGAAAACCTTCCTCATCTTTTATCACATACCTATCATTTCTCAAAACTTTATCTATAACATAAGGGCCCTTGTGTTTGGGTATTAGCTTTCTTGCGACTCCTACTGCATTATCAAAATTTTTCACCATAATATAATCTCCTACTTTGTACTCTGAACTATCTTTCCTTTTCTCATTATATCTTCTTTCGTTGTCATTTTGTAATTTTGTTTGCGATTCCGCTCCATTTTTCCTAATTTTGTCTAAGTCTCTAACATCACTAACATTATCTAATTCTTCTAACTTTTGCCTCAATTCATCAATAACTTTTCCTTTCTGCTCAATTCCAAACAACATTTTACTCGGCATTTGTGCAATACTCCTTTGCTTCGTATTGTTCAATGAAAATTCAACATCCTCAACAACTGTATCCCAATGCAGTCCTTTTTCCGGATCTGCCAATTTAGCTATCATTGGCCCCACTATTCGATTAATTCTTTCCACCTGCCCATTGGCTTGAGGTGACCCGGTCGCAATTTTTACGTGTTTAATATTATATTCTTCCATAAATTTTCCAAAATCTTCCGATGTAAAACAGCTTCCTCGGTCCGAAACGATACAGGTTGGCCTACTGTACGACCTAAAATAATCTCTCAGTGCTATAATGACTTCCTTTGTGTTCGTCGTCTTTGTTGCATATAACCTAACATATTTACTGAACCCGTCTATAACCACAAACAGATGTTTCTTTGATCTTCCATTATCAACTGGTCCGTAATGATCGATATGTATAATTTCGAATGGCACATTTCCTTTTGGTATGCTATGTAACATTCCTTCCCCTTTTCCTGACTTCGGCGAATATGCCACACATCTCAGACAATTATCAATATGTCTAACAACTTTCTCTTTCATATTTGAAAACCAGTACGTCCTGACAATGGCATCCATAACCTTATCTCGTCCTAAATGACCTAATTCATTGTGATATTTGTATAATATCTTTTCCTCCATTTCTCCTGGCACACAGAATAATAATTTTCCATCATTTGATTTTCTATAAATAACTCCATTCCTCATCTCAAACATTTTATCTTCCTCTTTTTCTAACTTTTTTCTAACATCTTTTAGCTTTTCATCTTTCATTTGACAAATAATTAGATTGTCTTCAAACTATTCGTTTCTACTACTAGTATATTCGTATTCCTACTTAACGCGTCTACGTGTTGCATAAGTTTACCCGATTTATGAACTAACTCAAAGTCATACTCGAGCAATTCTAATGCCCATCGTGCAATTCGAGGGTTCAACTCAATCCTATTTAATGTTAACGTCAGTGAGTTACAATCAGTAACTATTCTAAATCGTTTACCTTGCACATAAATTCTGAATCTTCTTAGAGCATAAATTATCGCTAACGTTTCAAGTTCAAAACTGTGATATTTTGCTTCATCTTTTGTTGTGGTTTTTTAAAAGTAAAAAATTGGGTGCAACTTTTTATCCTCTTTTCTTTGTAAAAGAACCGCTCCAAAACCTTGTGCGCTTGCATCTGTATGCAATTCTATCTCATCTTTGTAATAATATAATCCTAACACTGGAGCTTCAACTAACATTTTCTTGAGCATCTCAAAACATTGTAATTCCTTCTCTTCGAATACAAACTCTTTATCTTTCTTTAACAGGTCATATAATGGTTTTGCGATCATTGAAAAATTCTTTATAAACCTTCTAAAATATGAACATAAACCTAAAAAGCTTCTAACACCATGAACTTTATCTGGAACGGGAAAATCTCTTACAGCTTCTATTCCTTTGTCATTAGCTTGTATTCCTTTGCTGGTTACTAAAAATCCTAAATACTGCACACTTGCTTGTAGAAACTCACACTTATCCATTCTTAATTCAAGTTTGTTCTTTGCTAAACGATCAAAAACTTCCCTAAGAACATTTAGATGTTCTTGTATCTCTTTACTGGCGATCATGATATCGTCCATATATATTACTACCTTACCATCCCTTATCATGTCTGAAAAAATTGTATTAATAAATCGTTGAAACACCGCCGGAGCATTTTTTAGCCCCATTGGCATCCGCATAAATTCAAATTGCCCTAATGGCGTCATAAATGAAGTATACTTTATCGAATCACCATCTACGAACACGTGAAAGTAGCCATGTTTTAAATCTAATTTCGAAAATATTGTTTTATTTACCAAAGTGTCTAACAAATCGTCGATTAAAGGTAACGGATAATTATCTTTCACCATTGTCTTATTAAGCTTTCGATAATCCACACATAGTCGTAGGTCACCTGTTTTCTTTTTTACTAACACTATTGGAGATGCATATTCCGATTGACTTGGTCTTATAATTCCCTCATTTAAGTATTCATCTAATATAACCTGTAATTTTTCTTTTTCTGTATAAGCTAAACGTCTGGGCGAACAGCTAAAAGGTTTATAATCCTCTAATCTTAATTTTATTTCACATCTAACTTCTGGTTCCTTTGGCCTTTCTTTATTTACATAACAACTTTCTACCATTCTAACAAACTGACACCTAACATTGTAATTCACTTGATTGCCAATTTTATAATCTGGACTTTCTTCTGTTATATCAATGTTAAACAATTCCTTTTGCACTAAATCTATTTCATTTGTTTTCATAACTTTTTCTTCATTTGTAATTTTACTAAAAATTTCTTTAATCATCTGCCCATTGTCCCTAATTTCATTGCTAACTATCTGGTTTTCATTTCTAACAATATCACTAACTATCTTCTTTTCACTAACATTTCTAACTATATCACTAACTATCTGCTTTTTACTAACATTTCTAACAATATCACTAACTATCTGCTTTTCACTAACATTTCTAACAATATCACTATCATTTGGAGGGTTTTCAAATTTCTCAACCGTAACCATTTTCAAAGTATCGAGGTTTAAATTAATATTACATGCTTCCATAAAATCTCTTCCAAGTATTACATCATGACTCATAGATTTGTTTGCCACAATAACTAAATGAAAATGTATTTTATTTAAATTCTTCTTAACATAACATAATATTTTTCCATCCGTTTCTAGGTAACTTTTATTTAATCCATGATATAAACTTAAAACTGGTAATTTGCAAACATTTTCTGGTACTTTAGATATTTTAATAAATGAAATTGGGCTTCCTGTATCTATGAGGCATTCTGTAATTAACCTGGTATTAGAATCGTTCATAAAATGAATTTCAAAGTATCTTACATAAATGTTATTGCCACCCGGCTTATTTTTGTTCTTCACGCATGTAGCCACAAAATGTCCCATCTCGCCGCACGCATAGCACGACCCTTTCTCCCGTTTCGGCTTCCTGCATTCGGATGCCCAGTGTCCTTTGGCATTGCAATTATAACAGCGCGTCTCTTTGTTGTCCTTGAAGTTTACTACTGCCGTCGTCCTTCCAACACTAAGTGATTTGGGCAAGCTAACATCCGCAAATGCTCGCTTTATGTGCCCAACATCTACAAAACATTGAATGTGCGCCTGATTACGCAGCCTTTGATTTGGAATTCCTTCGATAATGCAGCCTAACATTTCTTCTGCATCCATATTAATGCCCTGAGCAAGCATTATTTTGTCGTCAGCATAATTCCCGAAAGTCTCGCCAGTACTCCATTTGCGATTATCAAATTGGCGCCTTATCTCCAGCTTCGATGTTTTTTCGCCAAACATTGAGATCAGTTCGGCAATTAATTCCTCCAGTGGTAACAAGACACGCCCTGCATTTGCGTGCAACCAAACATTAGCTTTTCCTTTTATCTTGCTTACCATCAACATTTTGACGTAGTGTCCGGTTATGCCATAGATGCTTGCGATGTTGTGCATCTGAGTGATCCATTTGCGCGCACACGATTCACCAGCAAACTCACTCAATACTTGCATTGCCATTCCCAACGAAATATCAATACTCTGATTGAAATTGCTCTCCATCTTTTCTTTCGCGACGTTGACCTTTTTCACAACACGCACGCTGCTTATTGCGTCGTTGAGTCTTTCTCCAGCTTGGTTTTGCATGTTGTCTTCCTTCTGCTCGCCGCCTTCTTCGTTCTCATCAGCAACTTCGCCTTTGTTTTCTCGATCTTCGCCGTTATTTTCATCGCCTTCTTCATCGTAATCCTCGCTGCCGCCGTCTTTGTCGTTACCTTTGTCGCCGTCTTCTTCTTGCAAATTTTCGATGCCGCCGTCTTCTTGGAAATTTTCGATGTCGCCGTCTTCTTGGAAATTTCCGATGTCGCCGTCTTCTCCGTTACTTTTGTCGTTTTTTTTTTGTATAACTATTTCATCAATTTTATTGCGTATTTCGGTCGGTAATTTGTTTAGACGTAGAATTAATTCTCGTTTTGTACCAGTTGTTGATAACTTTAATACCCTCAACCACTTTTTTAATTGTTCAGTCGATGCTTCGTTCAAATCCATTTTGGTTTGTCAGGTTTTAATTTATTTAGCTTCTTTTAATTTAACATTTATTTGGCTTGTGATCGGCCCACTTCTAATTTTGTAGGGGTATAATATGATGTCCCCCAAAGATATACTTTAACACCGTTTAATATGATTTTATAGTTAATAGCTTTTATTTAATTTTAAGTCCTGGTCTCAATCACTGCTGGCTATCAACTGATCTCGCTCTCCTCTCACAACTCGCACCAACCCCCAACTCAATGATAGAGTTTGAGAGCGATGAGAGCGAGAGCGAGAGAGAGAGAGAGCCCAGCGAGAGCAAGCTCTACAATAACAACAACTAAGGAATACAGTAGCTTATACATATTAATAGGTAGCAATCCTGCTACATATGTAAATTGGTGGGGGCTTTGGTTTCTTTTGAACAGCCTGTCCAGATTCGGATTGATTATTATCAATTTCCGACAATAGGGCGAATCTGTTTTTACTAGATGCCCCTGGTTGTTCGCTGCCTTTATTAGGGCAATTTTGTTTTGGTTTATTTCCAACCATTTTATTTTGCGGGCTTAGCTTCCGTTTGATTTGGATGTAACGGTCCATGCCAGTCTGTATAGCCGGACCCACTTGTTGTTGTTTGATATTGCCGATATTGGCACTCGTACTTACACTTGGCTTTGTAGTTTTATTCGGCGCTGCAGAAGTTGCAAACGCATTCGAAATCGCGTTGTTGTTAACGGCGACCGTTGATGTTGTTGTTGCAGTGGCTGCGGTTGCAGAAATTAACGAGGTCGCAGTGCTCGTGGCTGGTGAGCTGTTAGTCGAAGCTGGGGGTGGTGTTCTACACTGCAAGCTCCATGAAGTGGGAGTTGGTGTGAGTAGGGCGGGAGAACAAGACCGTGCTCTCGCACTGTCAATGGTCAGTAGGGCTGAGTTGCTCTTTGAAGAAGTTCTTTCTACTTCTGTATCACGGGTTGAGAAATAAGAAATATAACTGTTTCTCTGGTCTACGGAGCTTCTACGCTCATTTTTTGAATCGCAGCTCATTGAGCTATCACTCGTGGCACTTCTTAGTTTTTATAATAACTTTGCACTAGTTTTTTACATAGCACTAATTATTATTTACTGTTTTTAGCAATAAGATTGCCTTTATTACACCACTCTAGTGTTTTTAGTTACTGTTTTTCACTTTTGAGCGGTTTTTTTTTTTTCCGGAGCTCGCGCAAAACACGTCTGCACTCTCCGGCACTCTGCAATACAGATTATTCTTCTTGAAGGAACTACATATTTCGCCAATTGGGATTTCACATTGCTCCATAAATTTTCAAATGATGGATATCCGAAGATTGTGTTGGCTACATCATGGACTGAATTTTTGGGTTTTTATCTTGCTGAAAAAATTTATTTTTCAGACGAAAGACCCTTATTCCGGATGACTTCTCTAAAATTTTCTTTTAAAATGCTCAAATATTGTTATTTTCTCATTACTGCATTGATTAATACCAAAGGACCAACTCTATTTTTATGGATGCACCTCCACACCATAATTGAGCCGCACCAAATACCAATATAAACTCTAAG
Source organism: Drosophila fuyamai (assembly GCA_018153365.1). Taxonomy (NCBI): domain Eukaryota; kingdom Metazoa; phylum Arthropoda; class Insecta; order Diptera; family Drosophilidae; genus Drosophila; species Drosophila fuyamai. The sequence continues at coordinate 1,165,662 of JAECXW010000540.1, forward strand.
ATGCGTAACGGCCATACATTGGATTTGTAGTATGCAGCTTGTTTTTTGGTGGCGACGAAAATTCCGCTTTCTCCGCTCGCACAAAGTTGAGAGCGTAAAAGTCTAAAAATAGAATTGCACGAATAAGCAAGTGCGTATGTTTGCGTACTTGTTTGAGAAGACGATTTTGCGGCCAGAAATCATTTCGGGACTAAGAAACTAATTGTGTGTCAAAAAAACTTCTACGATTGAACAGGATGTTTTTTAAAATTGAATTTATGTAAATATGGCAATGAAGCTTGATATGCGATTTTTTTTATATACCTTAAAAACGAATATGGGCATATTTAATTCATAGTTTCGTTTTACATATTTAAATTAAAGCTAAAAACATAACTTTTAATAAAAAACATATAAAACTGTTTGATTAAATTTAAAAATATTTCAATAAAGTTTAATAAATTTGAGTATACTATGATTGTTAAACAAAAACAAAGCGAACTATATTTAAATTGAATTATATTTAAAGGATATTTGATTGAATATATTTCGCTTTATTTTTTATCCATGGCTGTTTTTTTATTAACTTTAAAATGGAAATATTAAATTACGAATAACATCATATTATATCATATCATAATATTATCAACCTGCATTTAAATATTTTCTTATTTAATCAAGCAGTTTTATATGTTTTGTGTTAAAAGGGATGTTTTTATATTTAATTTAAATATATAAAACGAAACATTTAATTTAATATGCAGATATTAATTTTTGTATACCTAATAAATATTTAAAGCTTATATTATTATTTTATAAAAAGTTCTACTATTTATGAAAACACGAATTGAATACTTAATTATAAAACTAAGCTACAGAATATCCTATTTATATTTAATATTACGTACATACATATTTATAAATTTTTTCCAAGTTGTCGAAAGCGTTTTGTTATATTTTTTAGAATGATTTTTCGATGCTATTTTTTTTATTTTTTCAGTAAAATATTATTTATTTATTGGTGTCGCTTACAATTCATTTTTAATAAGTTATCCTAATACAAATTAGTTAATAATTTTTAATAAGTTTTCCTAATACAACTTAATTAAAGTCCCCGCTCGAATTTGCTACCGTTTACATTTATGTACATATGTATATGTATACTAATGTTTATATTTAATATTTTATATTTAATATATAATTTAATTTATGTATGCATGTATATAATCGGTACCCAGGGAACACCACGGGGAGGCCATTACAATTGTAATGTCGACTTGAAATGCTTTAATTTACATTAAACAAGTGAGAACGCTATAGTCGAGTGCCTCGACTATTAGATACCCGTTACTCAGTTCAAATTATCAATTTGAATTCGGTGATCTCTTAGAGCTGGCAGCTTTACAGCACGAGCAACAGCACCAGCGCTTCTTTAGCGCAGGCAGCTTTTGTCCTGCACCAACAGCTATGATTATGTTTATGTTTTTGAGTGCAATGCTTACATACATACACACATACGCCATTGTTTGACTCAGACCTCCAATTTGGCTAACTTGATTTGATTTGCATAGTTCTTGGGATATAGTTCGGTATTGACAAATGAAAACCATCGCAATTTCCTTTAATAGCAATCCTTATCGAGAATTTACGTAGCCAGGCTTAAGCGTTTAATGGGTTTTTGGGCGTTAGAGTGGCCGTGGCGATCGATAGGTATTGACGAAACAAATACATATCAATTAAAATTTTCATAATAGCATCAAAACTGTGGCCACAGCTTGTGGCTTGTGGGCGTCAGAGGGGGCGTGGCACCATTTTGAAACAAACTTGCGCTGCGTAGAAACTCCTAAAATCTACATGCAAAATGCCAAACTTCTAGCTTTTATAGTTTTCGAGATCTCAGCGTTCATACGGACAGACAGACGGACAGACGGGCAGACAGACAGACGGACAGACGGATAGACGGACATGGCTAGATCAACTCGGTTAGTGATCCTGAACAAGAATATATATACTTTATAGGGTCGGAAACGCTTCCTTCCACCTGTTACATACTTTTGCACGTATATAATATACCCTTTTACTCTACGAGTAACGGGTATAAACATTTCCATGTTCCCCAAAAAAGCTAGTTTTCTAACTATTGCTTAATTGCTTTCATTTTTTTGTATTATATATTTTATATGTCTTACTTAATTTGTATTGATTAAGTTTTTACTTTAAGGTATAATTTGTATCTTTTACAAATCGCTCCAATCGTTCTTTTATTTGTGAGATAGAATACTAAGTTTAGTTTGCCTTTTTTGTCTATCACAGTCCATTTGCAATGCTTAAATAGTAAAACTTTAATAAGTTTGTTTAGGAGATCTATCTTATGCACATAACATTCATTATTCTTATCAAACCATAATGAGTAATCACTACTTTCATTTGTGGACTAAATGCATTTCTCCACAATAAATTTTCTTATACACAGCTGTTTTTTATTATTTTTAAATATATTTTCAAAAACTTTTATGTGTATTTTTCAGACATTAAAGAAAATATCTGTTGGACTTTTAATTTTCCAAAGTCAGAGTCGCTTGACTAGTTTTTTTCATGTATAAAAAGCTCTGATGGAGCTGTTAAGTCCTCGGTCTCTTTTATAAGGAAGGATCTGCATTTATCGCAACTGGATCCCTTTGCAATATATCCAACAAAATATCTGCTTGAGGTCAATTCAATGGGTACATCATTGCACAAAAAAGTATCCATATTTTGGTCAAAGTATCCATATTTTTTGGTCAAAGTACCTCTCATTGCCTTGTACAATTTCTGAAAATGATACAGAATATTCTTGCTGCTTGACTTTTTTTTTTTCAATGCAAGGCTGATATATAATTGAATCAAATTCTACTGGCAACATAACGTCATCATCGGCTTCGCAATTCGCCTTTTGTGAGAATTTAAAAATTTGCAAAGATTAGTTTGGCAATTATTATATTAAATTCATTAACTGAAGGGTTTCTACAGTTACCGCTTTTGCGCGAACGCACGCAAATATGTTTTCCAGGGGATCCTGGTTAACTCGACTGGTTAAAAAGAAAAATTGGTCCTTGTGGTCTTTAAATATATCTTTGACGAGTCCAAACATAGCCTCAGTAGTTTGGAGCAAGCCATCAAGACAATATATATTATTTCCATGGTATTTAATGTTCCTTAGGTATTCCTGCATTTCCTTCAGGTTATTCCAAACAATATTGTTTATTTGAAGTGCACTTCTCATGGGATTTTTGTCAGTTAGTACTCTGCTATTCTGGCAATCAAAGTAATCATTACTTTTTGGACAAATGCAGCAGTAGAGGCTGCCACTTCGGAACTATTTCGATGGAATTGCTTGTTTTGGTTACAAATTTTAATTGCCGCTGCAACAGTGTGACCAAAGGTTTGGGTTGCCAAACATACCCGCATTTGCTCAAATCTATTTGGGTTAACGTGACTTCTTGTTATTCAGGAAATTATTCCTTATAGATTTGAAAAGATGCGGAATGTCATAAAACATATAATATTTTTTATTATTGAAACTAACGTAAGGCTTCTCATTAGTGACTTCAAGTAATGAGGTACATTTTCTATTGTTACCTCCTTGATCATACACAACACCCCTTACTTTAAACCGAATATTTTCAGCTATATTAATATTTTTATAAATAAGGCTTTTCAAACATTCGCCTTTTATATTTGTTTCGGGTACGAAATAGTTTAATATAAACTTCCATTTTTTTAAAATACCCCGAATAACAAATACGCAAATGTGGCTTCCCATTTTATTAGAGCGGTCAAGTAAGTGCTCTAAGCCATCAATTATATCAACAGAAGCATTATATGTTAAGTTTTTCTTTATTGCAACTTTATCACAAGTTAATTTGCATTCTTTATCCGGTTCAGTCATTTCCTTAATAGTATCTTTAAGGGCTGAATACAGACATTCGTTGTCTCCCGGCTGTAATTTTTTTATGCTGTTCCACTTTTGTAAAGATGATGGACTAGGAAGATTTAATTCTAATGAGTCTCTTAAAAACATACATATATAATATGTTGAAGAGGATCTGTAATAAATGCTCTGGGCGAACAATTTTTCGGAATCACTCCATCTCATATTTGTTCCCTTTTTTTCTTTAAGAAGCATTTTGGACAATATTTTTTCATTTCCCGTTAAATTTTTTTTATCAATTTCAGAAATTATGTTTTTATCGGACTTATATTTTAATCTACTCATCGTTCCTTTTAAACTCAAATTTTCTTTTTGCAGCATCTTTATTCGTAATTGTCTTACATCAGACAACTTTTTATATGTATATTTTTTTTGGAGGACTTTTAATGTTATTGTGCTTTTATGGCACTGACGAAAAATTTCAGCAGGGGACTCTGAGCGTCGTCTTTTTATTGGAGGCGATCTTACAGCATTAAAATTAATCTCATCATTATTGCAACAGGAATCTTTAATAAGGTTGCGATCTGGGATTGTTCCGTTCCTCAGATATCTTACCCTAATATCATCTGGGTAGAAATGATCTTGGCATAACAACAGTGATGAAGTGCTCGCCACAAAATCTTCCGAAATTGGCACTTTTCCGCCCATTTCTATAAAATTGTCGGATTCTTTTCTGGAAACTTAAACAATTTGAGGTCGGGAAAATCGCGCCAGGCGGGACAGGCTACACTTGTTTCCACTAATCTTTGATCTTTTTTTCTCTGACATAGCAATTCAAATTTGGCAATAAGAAATTTGTAGTGATAATGTTTACATATGTATGTACATATATTGAAAATAAAACCTGTGAAAATAAACAGCAGCACCAGCACGTAAAATTCGCGCGCAAAATTACAAAACAATGTAAGCGATTTTAAATTTCTTTTTTTTTCACTATTTTGCACAATTTAAACACGCACTTTTATTTTTTATGCCACTGATGCAGCGGGTCAATTTTTAATAGAAGGAAAGCGTTTAAACTTTCAAAATCTTTAATATTCGTTGGAATCGGGGAGCTCTGTGAACTTGTAGGCTTTAAGCGAACACAAAAAGAGAAACCCAAAGGAGAAACAAAAAGTTAGCTGTTTTTTTTTTCACCCAAAACAAATCAAATTAAAAGACACAAAATCATTAAACCAAATTTAATTTTCATAAGAAATACTAAAATTGGTTAATTTTTATAAAATGTATACATATATAATATTTAAGTATGTATTTGTATATTAACTATTTTAATTAGGTAGTATATTTAATATATTAACTATTTTAATTATTAAATAGTATATTCAATATAAAAATTATTTATATTTACTAGAATATTTAACATATTAACTATTATTATTTTTATTAATATTTAGTATATTTAATAAATAAAATAGTTAATATACAAATACATATATAAATATTTATTATTTATTTTTACGGAGTAGGTTTAATTTTCAAAATTTAGCTACCTTAGGAGTATATTTAAATAATACAAGTATATATTATATATAATACAAGTATATTTTAGGTAAGTTATCCATTTTTAGTATTTTGTATATAAAATAAAATAAGCTTTAATGATTTTGGGCTTTTTAAATTTGATTTGAAAAGCGCGCAAACCTTTTTTGTCTCCCCTTTGGGTTTCTCTTGTTTCTAAGTAACTAAAATAGTTAATATACAAATACTTAAATAAATTTAATTTATATTATGATAATTTTATATAATGGTATTATAATAAGTATAATATAAAAAGAAAACATATTTCATATAAAATCGTTCACACGTCGCACGCTGAATACCCCAATGACAATTATTTCAAAGTGAAGTCATGTATGAAATAAATTATGTATTTTTATCAACTTAGATAGCAAATTTCTTCACTTGTGAATACATGTGCACACATACAGTCGTCGGCTGTCGCAGTATGCGTGCAAGAGAAAGGCTGGCTCTAGAGCGCTCTCTCGCTGGTTTTTGGTCAGAGAGCGAAAAGCCAGTTGAAAGGCCAGCACAAAAAATTCGTGTGCAAAAAAATCGTATGGCGTTACGCATCTTAGAGTTTATATTGGTCTTTGGCCGCACCGTGCGTGACGGTTTGCGATACTTTACTTGTTGACTGGATTGCGGGATCCCTAGTCCAATACCAGGAGCGACCATCTGACTTAAATCAATTAATTTTTGTTTCGTCCGACCATATAACCTTGAAAACCTAAAAATTTTGGAATAGATGTATTTTTTTGGAACGATGCAAAGTTTGTTTGAAAAATCATTTAGCATTGTAATTTTGTTGCACACTTTTGAACAAAATGATATACCCTCTGCAAGGGTATAAAAATATTACGCAACGAGGACGGAAGCTAACTTCGGCCAGCCGACGTTTTAATACCCTTGCAGACTTTGCCGAAATTGCTAAAATTGAAAAAGAAGCGAAATGAATAATGTACACATAAATAAACTAGATTTGCATAGTTTTATGTCAATTGTTTTTATACTGCAAAAATGCCTTATAAAAATAGAAAAAAGGCATATTTTCACAGCCTTTAAGAATTTTTCCTACGGAAGCTATAAGATATAGACGTCCGATCGGCATACTCTTTTACCCTGCATAAAAAATACTATTTGGAAAGATTCATGACAATAACTTTTAGACTCCGCGAAATATCATCAATTTTTCCAAGTTATATCCGATTGTTCCTATGGGAGCTATATGATATAGACGTTCGATCGGCAAGCGATTTTACCTTGATCAAAGTATGCATAAAAAAATTCGCTAAATATCATCAATTCTTGCAAGATATATCCGATTGTTCCTATGGGAGCTATAAGATATAGACGTCCGATTGGGTCGATTTTCAAACTTGATCTGCGTACATATGTTTTAGGACGACTGTGAAAGTTTCAGAACGCTAGCTTTTAAACTGAACTCGCAAACGCGAAGCTCCCCTAATGATCCTGATCAAGAATATATATAATTTATAGGGTCGAAACTTCTGACCAAATTATAATACCCTGCAACGGTATAATAATTAAGATCATCTAAATTTATAAAAAATTTCAGTCGGTCGAGGATAATTGTTCACTACTTTTGGAGGTGAGGACCAAAACTAGAATATTGCCGGATATTTTTATTAAGTTCAATTTCATTTTGTTTTCCCGTGGGGACCGAAAATATATAGTTTACCGCATTATGGCCCGTTTGTCCAATTAATTTTGGTGGTGAGCCGATCAGTCCGTATAGCTAGGTCCGAGCTTTCCGTCGTTTACTCATCCATCATTATAAGCTGTTCCAACCTGAATTGTGTTAATCCCCTAGCATTCTGGGGAGCGGTATTTGCGTATCGGGACTTGTTTTATTTCTTTTTACTTTTCGCTGTTTGTTCTTAGCAGAGCTGTAACTAATAAATTTAGCTACAATTAAAATAAGTAATGATAACCAATTTATTACTTTTGAAAATTTAACGTTAGTGAAATATCAATTCATTGCTTTTGGGAAATTAATGCTAACAAAAAAAAATCTTGAAAAAGTATTGTTCATTATAATTCTTAACTTTTGAAATAAAGTAAACAAAAATACTTGTAAATTAATGAAAAGCCAATTTGTGACTTTACAAAAAATAATACTAATATAAAAACTTTTTCGTTCTTTAAAAAAATAAGTGTAATGATTATTTCTTATATAAAATTATAATAATAATGAAGGCTTTAAAAACAAAACATTAAAATAGCTGGGCTAATTGGTTTTTTTAGTTTAAAAATTATAAAACTATCAAAATTTAATGTAATGGTGTGCTTAATATAAGTGGTAAGCAATTCAAATCTTATATGTTTTGCGATCAGCGGAGTTAATTTAAAATCTGCAAGGTTTGGCGAATTCGCGCATAAATATTGCAGTCCGCAGTCTTACTCTACGAAAACAATAGATATGTTGTTCGTATTACCTTTGAAAATATAAATAGTCAAGGTCAATTTACATAAAATACTTATATTATGAATACCTTAATTTCTATTTTCCATATTATTATAATTTTTAAATTAAAGAAACCTAGCTCATTAGTTTCAAATTTTAATTTTTATATTTAATTTTAAAAGTAATTAATTGTTTTTTCACTAACACTACTTTTTCAAAATAAATAAATTGTTAAATATTCCTTATTCAAATAATAACAATAAAAAAGTAATGATAATGCTTAAAGACACAAATCTGGTTGTTAGGGTTTGCTTGAACTTTGCCAAATACCCAGATTAAAAACTACCCAGTTCAAAAGTGTTTCAAGTAGACAACTTGACTTTTCGGCTTGACAATTGGTTATATGTGCAGAGCTTGATAACCAATCGGTTATATGTGCAAGGCTCTATTTCTGTCATGATTTATCTTTGAACGTGAATTAAAAATTCAGCGATACTTATGTAAGAATGTTTTTAATTTATTTTTAGTAAGATGAAAACTGAATTGACATCTCAAACAAGGGGGGGCCCGCAGCACATTTGCCAGTTACCCAATGAGAAGGAAGATTTTGGTCAATCGATTAAAAGCAAAACTATCATTGAGACAGAAAAAATAACAGAAACCGTTCATGATGAGTTTTTAAACTACGACACAAATCAAATGGAAACACATGCATACACTGATAAGTTAAGTACGCAAACTAAAAAAAGCGTGTGCAAAAGTCGAACAAATTTTAAAACATTTAAATGGAAATTTACTGACGCACTGAAAGATCACAACTACACCTCTCAAAAAGAAATATTGTGTCAACCCAATCCAGATTTTATTGGCGAAATACTTCTTAATGTCATTATTCCCAGTACGAATATCATTAAGGACATTCCAACAGATATATATAACTTTATTGAAAATACAATAATAAACCTAAAACTGCATAAATTGCAGTATGCTGAAAAAAAAGAGAACAGATTCAACATACGTGAAACATTATTAACAAATAATAACAGCCAAACCCGAAAAATTAAAAGAATTAAGCAAAACTATGTGGAGCCATTTGAAATTTATCCTAATGACCAGTATCTTAAAAACATACATTTAAACTTATCAAATCAAGATGTTTTGACTAGTCTTTTAGAAAATACTATGAGTTTTGCAAAACAATTCTTTTTTGAGAGTAAAACCTTTGCGTCAAAATCTGAAAGTGAGCTCAGACAGCTTATATATGACAAAATAAAAAAGTTAAAGGAAATACTTAGACGTACAGATATGAATACAAAACATTTATTAAATTATCGATATCAACATAATTTTAAAGCAAAAATGAATCTTATGTTGGACACATCTGAATCATCTGAAACTGACTTTGAACATAAAAGCAGCTGTCACGAAATGAAAAGTGAATCATCTAATGAAAATAGTACAAGATTTTGTTCAAAGCAGCTCATATGTTGTTCAAGTCAAAATAAAGGCCAACATCAAAATTTTTCCGATGATATCGATCTTTCTAAATACATTAAACTGGAAATAACGTTTAAACCAATTGCAGGTGTTTTTAAAGAACTTGATACAAATATTAAGCCTTGTAAATCGGACAACGACACCGACAAAGAAATTGAAAGGTAAGTTTTAAATTTCTTTAAAAAAGAACGCTTTGTTTTTTAAAACGTCAAAAAGTCGTTTTATACGATTTCAGAAGTATATTATCTAGTCCTAGCTTCGGAAGCAACATTTGGAAAATTTGTACATTAAAAAAACACCAGGAGAAACTATTAAGTCGAGTGCCTCGACTGTAAGTTAACCCTATTAAACAGCACAAGCTGAGAACGAACAGCATCCCCGTCTTTCTTTCGCACTCTCATCGTTTCTGCAAAGATTTGAAATTTGTGGTTGTTAAATTAAAAAAAAGTGCGCTGTTTGGGGATTAATAGAAACGCCTGCCAAATTCTGAAAAGCACTTGTAGTTTCCAAGTTTTCGAAGTTCATCCAGGTGGTAAGACAGATAGACAGACCGACATGGATAGATGGACTCCGCTGTTAACCCTGATAAGGGTATTATAACCTATAAAGTATATAAATTCTTGATCAGGATATAAGCATGTCCGCCTGTCCGTCTGTCTGGTTCTATGCGAACTAGTTTCTCAGTTTAAAAGATATCGAATTGAAACTTTGCAGTCACCCTTCTTTCCTTTGCACGCAGTATATAAGTCGGAACGGGATCGGCCTACTATATCCTAGATCCGCCATATAACCGATTGATCGGACATGCCATAACTTTGGTGTTTGTTAGTTAGGAAATTGGGATTTTCTATGGGTTTTATTTATGGCCAATCAGTCCGACCTACCAAATTTCATAAGGGTCGGCCGACTATATCCTATATAATTAATTATATGACTGTGACTGACTGCTACTGTCACTCCATTGTCTTTTAAAAGAGGTTGAAAAGGGTAGATATGTCAAATACAAAAGTATAAGTATGAAGAATGCATCATGAGAATTATTTTGGAGAATATATTTTACAGAATATTCTGCAAGGGTATATCAACTTAGGCTCCGCTCGATCCGGCTCGACTTAAATATTATCTGCGAAATGCGAAATTAATCAGCGAAATTAATCAGCATAGGTTTGACAGAGATTCAGGCAGAGTAAATTGAGTCTCTTTATATGTTCTAGATAGAGAAAAGAAACCGATGAAAACTAAAAAAGCATTGTGTTAATTTAAAAACTTTATAAATGAAAGAACAGAGTTCTTATACATTTTTTATACCGTTGCATAGGGTATTATAAGTTTGTCCCGAAGCTTTTAACGCAGTGAAGGAGACGTTTCCGACCCCATAAAGTTTAAAAGCTAGTCGTCGTTTCACAGTCGTCCTAAAACATGTGTACGCAGATCAAGTTTGAAAAGCGCCCCGATTGGACGTCTATGTCCTATAGCCTCTATAGGAACAATATGATATAACTTGCAATAATTGAAGATCTTTCGGGCAGTGTAAAACCTATTAACATGCATATATCATATAGCTCCCATAGGAACAATCGAAAAAAAAATCAAAAAAATTATAACTTTGTTTTTAATTAATTTTTTTTTGTTCTTTGGGATTTGGTTTTATATAAATATTATTGAATTACGGTTTCAATTAAATTTAAATCGGACAACAATAACATATTGCTGCCATAGAAACGATGGTAAAATGCAGCGCAAAAAATATTGGTGGTATTTATAGCTGCCCGCAACGACTTCCACGCCAGCTAGCAACTATTATCGACGTTTTGACGCAAACTGGTCCCTTAAACCTAGTAATCAGATCGTTAAAATTGCCTCATTAAGGGAACTGAGAATCCACACGAGATATATGAAATACCATTCGGATAATTACTGTTTTGGCAGGGATTGGCGCGAAAACCATCATTGAATCATATTTTTTCAAAGAAACGAAACTATCAATCGAAATCTGTATCGGTGGATGTTGGCTCATGATGTTGGCCCAAAAATGCTTGAGAAAGGTTTAGATGGTTACTGGTTTCAAGAAGACGGTGCACCATGCCATACTGCAAACGCAACAATGGCATTTCTACAATTCTACAACGCAGAAAAAGTAGTCATTTGCTAATTGATGTTGTTTTCAAAAACTAGTCCAGAAAAATTGAAAGGAACGAAACTAAATAATACAAGAGAGAACGCTATAGTCGAGTGCCTCGACTATTAGATACCCGTTACTCAGCTAAACAACTTAATATAAATAATAAATATATAAATGGGTAACTTGATTTGATTCGCATAGTTCTTGGGATATAGTTAGTGAAAAAACTTAATACTCTTTTGTATTAACAAATACGTGAATTGGTGGATCTCGGACGATTTTAATAACGACGAAGAGAATGACGAAAAGGAGTGCGGTTTGGATCGAGTTCGATATAACACTGGCTTTTAATTTCAATATAAAAATGCTTAAGCCTAACTTAACAACGGGGGCGAGAGACGGGGCGAATTCGCGATAGCGATTAGATCTTTATTGCGCTCCCGCTCCCGCCTTACACTATTCAACAAATTTTAAAACACGCAAAGTGCGCGAACACCGCCCCCTCTGAAGGACCGCCGTCTTTAGCATGCCACAGGAAGCACCGCCAGCCTATGCACCGCTCGCCGATACGTCCCATCTTTCGTCTTCACGTCCGCCACGCGGACCTTGCCGTCAGCGCCGACGTGCACCGCCACGATCCGCCCGGTCATCCACTGCTGCGGCGGAAGGTTGTCCTCGGCGACGACGACGAGAGCTCCCACGTCGACGTTTTGGACCTCCTGGTGCCACTTGTTTTTTGCCTGGAGGCTCGAGACGTACTCCCGGGACCAACGCTGCCAAAACCTGTGCCTGAGAGACGAGACACTGCGCCATCGTCGTAAGCAGGTTGGGCTGACTTGGTCCGGGAGCGCTGCTGAGGGTGGAGCTAGGAGGGGCCCGCCGATCAGGAGATGGCCTGGGCTTAGGGCTTCGCCGTCGTTGGGATCCGTGCTGATCGCTCCGAGGGGCCTGAAGTTCGTCGCGTTGTCGCACCACACCTTCTCCGGAATCCCGCGCCGACTCACGAACCTTTGGAATGCCAACAAAAACGCATCAGTGGTGAGGTCAGACACTAACTCTAAGTGGACCGCTTTGGACGCAAAACATACAAACAATGCCACGCATGATTTGTACGATGGCTTGCCCCGGATACGATACGTTGTGTTAAATGGGCCACAAAAATCAACACCACAGATATTAAAAGGGCGGAGAGCTCGAAGTCTTCCTGATGGCAAGTTCCCCATGATTTGCGTCAAGAGTTGCGGCTTGCACCGAAAGAAACGAATGCAAGAACGAAGTGTTCTGCGTCAAACTTCCTGCGCATTAACCAACCATATCTTTTCTCGCAACAGACTTACAAGAGCTCGAGGGCCAGCATGATAATTTGTAACGTGCAGGTAGGACACGTACGTTTTAACAAACTGTGAGCCTTTCGACAACAACAACGGGAATTTGGCTTCGTACGGGATAGGAGCATTCAATAACCGACCCCCAACTCGCAGCAATGTCGAGGAACACCAATCTAATTTCTCTAATTTCTCCTGAAGAAAAGGGCTTAGTTTTTGTATATTCGTTGCTACCGGTTTATTTTTTCGAATTTTACCCATGTCGTCACTGAACTCGTGAGATTGGATCATTTCCACTATTTTCTCGAACGCAAAATTCAGTTCTCTTGGTGTTATACTTTTTTCAAAGGGCTGCGACACTTTTTTACACCTTTGAATAAACCGTAAGACCCACACGAAAACCCTTAGAAGCCTTATGTGCGACGAAAAGGATTCTATTTTCTGAAGCACATAATTGGGCTCTGGAATTACCACAAGCACCAATGCTGATTTGCGTAATTCCATCGACACGACATCAGCAGGTACTTCGAAGTGTCGATTTACAGGCCAATCTTTTTCTGCATCGAGCAAAAACGACGGCCCAGCGAACCAAATGGAAGCTGTAAGTTCCTCAACGTCACATCCCCGTGACACAATGTCCGCTGGGTTTACCTTCGTGGGGACATGTCTCCAGATTGCTTTTTCCGACCACTCTTGAATCTCCGCCACTCGGTTTGAGACAAAAACTGACAACGACGAAGGATGCGTTTTGATCCAATGCAAAGTGATCTCCGAATCCGTCCAGAGGAACACTTTTGTAATCGGAAAATTGAGCAATGGTCTTACACGATTATAAAGATCCGCAAGAAGGTGAGCTGCGCACAACTTAAGGCGAGGCAAAGTTTTCGTCTTGAGGGGAGCTACTTTGGATTTTGCTGTCAATAAAGATACTTTTAAACCTTCAGCGGTGCTAGTGCGAACGTAGATGCACGCTCCATATGCTCGCATGGAAGCGTCAGCGAAACCATGTATTTCTGCCGGGACTTTGGCGTCTGTATGAACGAATCGCGATACCTTGATCTTGGGCAGCTGCAATAGCGTTCTCTCAAAGGCTTCCCAAGATGTCTGCAGTTGCATCGGCAGCGACTCGTCCCAGTCTAACTTTCGAAGCCACAGTTCCTGCAACAACATTTTTGCCCTAGTCACTAGAGGACACAATAGGCCAAGCGGATCGAAAAGTCGGGCAGTCACCGACAGTATGTTTCGTTTTGTCGCACGAAGATCCAGGAAAGAGTCATCCAACCGAAATTGAAAGTAATATTTACCCGGCAACCAAACCACGCCAAGGGTTTTAGTTACATCTGAGTCTGCCGTTAGCGGCATGAGAGCGCTTTCAGATGCCGACAACTCTGGGCAGTTCGAAAACCACTTTGCCAATTCAAATCCTGCCTCTTGCAATACCTGAGAAACTTCGTCTCGAAGGCTTAGCAGGTCCTCAACGCATCTGGCGCCAGTCAACAAATCGTCAACATAAAAGTCATTCTGAATGACCTTAGCGGCTTTTGGACACGAATCCTGCGCGATCTCTCCAAGCCGCATTAAACACCGAATCGCCAGATAGGGTGCTGGCGAAGTTCCATAAGTCACGGTGTTCAGCTTGAAGATTTTTAGAGACTCAGATGGATCTCGTCTCCACACTATGAGCTGAAAGTTTCGGTCAGCTTCGTCAACCATTACTTGACGATACATCTTTTTTACGTCTGCTGCAAGCGCAAACTTGTGCAGTCTGAACCGAAGAAGGGTCGAATACAGCTCCTCTTGAATGGTGGGGCCAACCATCAAGATGTCATTCAACGCGACCTGCGTCGATGTACGGCTCGAGGCGTCGAATACCACTCTCAACTTTGTCGAGGTGCTTTGAGGTCGCAGCACGCATTGGTGCGGAATGAATTAGTGCGAACTGTCTGGAATTTTATTGTTAGTGGAAGACATGTGGCCCATGGCTTCATATTCTTCCATGAATTCCAGATACATCTTTTTTAAAGAAGGATCTTTGGATAATCTTCTTTCAAGCGACGAAAATCTACGTTTCGCAACTTCATATGATGAACCAAGAGTGTTTGGGTCAGATTTGAACGGCAAACGAACCGAAAATCTTCCGGACGACAATCTTTGAGTTGCTGCTCAGGAGTATGGACCTTGGCCTTGGGCGGCAAGTCCTCCACAGACCAAAATTTCTGCAGGGTTGTATCTATTGACTCCAACACTTCCTCCTGGCAGCTGAGATGTACCAACTTTTCAGCATTTCTTATTTTTTCTGAGGCACATCTCCCTGACACTATCCAGCCGAGAACTGTTTTCTGCAAAATGGGAAACTCAGGCCCTTGCTTTATCTGGCCGACTGACAATAGTTCAAAGAACGAGTCTGCGCCTATAAGCATGTCTATTTTTTGGGGCTTGAAGAAGAATGGATGGATGGAATGCCAATTGAATATTTTCAGGCACCCTCCAGCCGCTGGTGTTCACCGTTTGATCCGGATGATAACCAGAAATATTTTTTAATATGTAAAATTCGGACGACAATTGACTGCTACCCACTCGCGACTTGACTATCGTGTGTATTTTCTTGGTTGCTTGAGCATTAGTTCCACCAATGCCCCGCAAGCTCAAACACACGTCCTCTCTCTTAATCTGAAGTCTCTGAGCGAGCTCGTCGGTCACAAAATTTACTTGTGAACCAGAATCGAGCAACGCTCGAGCCAAAACTAATTCGCCACTTTTTGTTTGGACGCTCACGATGGCTGTGGCAAGAATAACTCTATCCGATGCAGTCGCATGCAAAACATGCGAAGTGGATGGAGTATTCTGCAAGAGCGTGGGCTGAGGAGGAGGTGGCAACGCGAGATTTGATGGCGAATAAATGTGCAGCAATGTGTGGTGTGAGGACTTACACACCCTGCATCTCTTCGATTTGCATCTTTTTACCGTGTGGCCCTTACGAAGGCAGTTAATGCACAAGGGAGCCTTTTTTGCGAAATCGAATCTTTGCTGAACTGTTAGGGCAGCAAAAGCAGTGCAATTTCCTACTTGATGTTCTGCTGAGTTGCAAAACACACATACTTCGCGGTCGTCCATGTCAGCAACAAACGAAAAACTCCTGTTTCCATTCTTCTTTGGATAAGCCTGGCTCTGCTGAACAATTTTTGGCTTACACGCTTCTTCGGCAACCATATGCTGATAGCGCTTGTTCAGGGCCGACTCACACTCGCTCCAAAGAGGAAGCGAGGTATAATCCAATTGTTCTTCCCATTTTCTTTTAGTTCCTGCATCGACTTTGCCCATTACTAGATGGATGAGGATGGCATTCGTAATACGTTTGTCATCCCCAATGGACAAAAGAGAATCATACAGCGCTGTGACTGTGTCGATCAGGTTTCTCAAGGCGGTAGCTGATGGCTGGGCAATCTTTGGCAGATTAAACAGTGTCGATATATTGTCAAAGAAAATTAAACAATCATTATTGTACACCCGCCTTAGGCTAGCCAGAGCTTTTGGATAATTATCCGCGGTAACTTGGAATGCCCTGACTGTTCCTAGCGCGTCTCCAGCCAAACACGATATTAGATGGTTGAATTTTTCGATATCGTGCAGAGTGTCATCTTTGTCAACAAAAGTTTCGAAAAGGCTTATAAAATTTTTAAATTCGGAATGCTTTCCGCTGAAGGTTGGAAGAGCGACGCTCGGCAAACGGCATTGGGGTGTGCGCGTGGGCGGCGGAGCGGAATTGTCAACGCTCTTACGCTTTGTTTCCGAAATTAGGGACATTAGCAACGATTTTGCTATTATCGCAGTCTCTTCGAGCTCTTCGCGGTACTCATCATCTCCATCTTTCGCTTCAATTTTATTTTGTATAAGCGAAGCATTTTCGATGTGCGTATTTAGGATTTCCAATCGACATTCTAACTCAACCGTATTTAAAGAGAATCGACCCTCATTTAAATATCTTTGCGTTCGCTCTATACTCCTCATATATCCATCTCGTTGGTTTTTCAACTCTTCGATTTCCTAGTTGTTGCTTTCTGATTTTGGCATTTTTTTTTTTTTTTTTTTTTTTGGTATCGATGATTTTTAAATTTAATTTAATTTATATTATTTTTTTTTTTTAATTATATGTAAGTGTGTACAAAAAAATTTTGTTTTTAAATTTATTAAATTTAAATAATAATAACCAACGAGAGGAATAAGCTGAACGCAAGCAGTGTAGGGAAGTTATTTAAAATTAATAAAGAAATTTAAGGAATTTAAGGAATCCTAAATTATTTAATAATTCAATATAATATGCCGAGCGCACGTAGTGTAGGGGAGCACACGCCAAACTCAAACACCAAAAAACGAACAAACGTTTAGGCAGCGGCAACGCTGCACCGTTCCAGCGATCGAAAACGAAAACGACGAAAGAGAACTCGAAAGAACGGGCTGCGTTGTCTGTGTGTGTGTGTATGTGTGTCCGGCTGGCGGTGCTCAACGCAATGCTAACAGAGGATGGTGCACTGACCGATAACTAAGGGCAACGAATATATAAACCTGACGCTTAAAAGCGCGGGAAATGGCGAAAAGCGAGGGAAATTTGAAGAAAATGCGCGGCAGAAAATTTGCCGGGGATTTAATTCTCGAATTATAACTTTTCACAAGTCTCAACTTTTGCCTTTTTAATTTTTGCTATAATTGGTGTTCACTACGACGAGAAATGGGGGAATTTTATTTTTTAAAAAAACCAGGATGCCGACAAATATTTATTTTATTTTGGTCCAAAGCGATTCACTTACTTATGTATGAATAATTCAAAATATGTAAATATGTATGGATGTATATATCAGAATTATAATTGTTAGTACATGCAAGTTTTATTTATTTCTTGGTTAGAATGCTCGCTATCTACCGAATTTTTCACACGAATGCAAAAAGTTAAAATATGGGCCAAAACACAATTAAAACGCCACAGATTAGCTTTCAACTTTTCGCACTCTATACCTGCTTGGCCAATTTTGGGCTTGAGACTTCCTTTTTTTCCATTTTCACAGCAGCAAGAGGGAGGGTTCAGCAGACTTCCAACGCAGTTCCAAAGAAAACGAAAACTTTGTTGCCGTACCGTCGCGAGTTTTTGTTTTTTATTTTTTGTTAAAATTAAAATCGCGAAAACTCCAAAAATCACGTCGGGGTCACCATGAACAAACTTAATACTCTTTTGTATTAACAAATACGTGAATTGGTGGATCTCGGACGATTTTAATAACGACGAAGAGAATGACGAAAAGGAGTGCGGTTTGGATCGAGTTCGATATAACACTGGCTTTTAATTTCAATATAAAAATGCTTAAGCCTAACTTAACAACGGGGGCGAGAGACGGGGCGAATTCGCGATAGCGATTAGATCTTTATTGCGCTCCCGCTCCCGCCTTACACTATTCAACAAATTTTAAAACACGCAAAGTGCGCGAACACCGCCCCCTCTGAAGGACCGCCGTCTTTAGCATGCCACAGGAAGCACCGCCAGCCTATGCACCGCTCACCGATACGTCCCATCCTTCGTCTTCACGTCCGCCACTCGGACCTTGCCGTCAGCGCCGACGTGCACCGCCACGATCCGCCCGGTCATCCACTGCTGCGGCGGAAGGTTGTCCTCGGCGACGACGACGAGAGCTCCCACGTCGACGTTTTGGACCTCCTGGTGCCACTTGTTTTTTGCCTGGAGGCTCGAGACGTACTCCCGGGACCAACGCTGCCAAAACCTGTGCCTGAGAGACGAGACACTGCGCCATCGTCGTAAGCAGGTTGGGCTGACTTGGTCCGGGAGCGCTGCTGAGGGTGGAGCTAGGAGGGGCCCGCCGATCAGGAGATGGCCTGGGCTTAGGGCTTCGCCGTCGTTGGGATCCGTGCTGATCGCTCCGAGGGGCCTGAAGTTCGTCGCGTTGTCGCACCACACCTTCTCCGGAATCCCGCGCCGACTCACGAACCTTTGGAATGCCAACAAAAACGCATCAGTGGTGAGGTCAGACACTAACTCTAAGTGGACCGCTTTGGACGCAAAACATACAAACAATGCCACGCATGATTTGTACGATGGCTTGCCCCGGATACGATACGTTGTGTTAAATGGGCCACAAAAATCAACACCACAGATATTAAAAGGGCGGAGAGCTCGAAGTCTTCCTGATGGCAAGTTCCCCATGATTTGCGTCAAGAGTTGCGGCTTGCACCGAAAGAAACGAATGCAAGAACGAAGTGTTCTGCGTCAAACTTCCTGCGCATTAACCAACCATATCTTTTCTCGCAACAGACTTACAAGAGCTCGAGGGCCAGCATGATAATTTGTAACGTGCAGGTAGGACACGTACGTTTTAACAAACTGTGAGCCTTTCGACAACAACAACGGGAATTTGGCTTCGTACGGGATAGGAGCATTCAATAACCGACCCCCAACTCGCAGCAATGTCGAGGAACACCAATCTAATTTCTCTAATTTCTCCTGAAGAAAAGGGCTTAGTTTTTGTATATTCGTTGCTACCGGTTTATTTTTTCGAATTTTACCCATGTCGTCACTGAACTCGTGAGATTGGATCATTTCCACTATTTTCTCGAACGCAAAATTCAGTTCTCTTGGTGTTATACTTTTTTCAAAGGGCTGCGACACTTTTTTACACCTTTGAATAAACCGTAAGACCCACACGAAAACCCTTAGAAGCCTTATGTGCGACGAAAAGGATTCTATTTTCTGAAGCACATAATTGGGCTCTGGAATTACCACAAGCACCAATGCTGATTTGCGTAATTCCATCGACACGACATCAGCAGGTACTTCGAAGTGTCGATTTACAGGCCAATCTTTTTCTGCATCGAGCAAAAACGACGGCCCAGCGAACCAAATGGAAGCTGTAAGTTCCTCAACGTCACATCCCCGTGACACAATGTCCGCTGGGTTTACCTTCGTGGGGACATGTCTCCAGATTGCTTTTTCCGACCACTCTTGAATCTCCGCCACTCGGTTTGAGACAAAAACTGACAACGACGAAGGATGCGTTTTGATCCAATGCAAAGTGATCTCCGAATCCGTCCAGAGGAACACTTTTGTAATCGGAAAATTGAGCAATGGTCTTACACGATTATAAAGATCCGCAAGAAGGTGAGCTGCGCACAACTTAAGGCGAGGCAAAGTTTTCGTCTTGAGGGGAGCTACTTTGGATTTTGCTGTCAATAAAGATACTTTTAAACCTTCAGCGGTGCTAGTGCGAACGTAGATGCACGCTCCATATGCTCGCATGGAAGCGTCAGCGAAACCATGTATTTCTGCCGGGACTTTGGCGTCTGTATGAACGAATCGCGATACCTTGATCTTGGGCAGCTGCAATAGCGTTCTCTCAAAGGCTTCCCAAGATGTCTGCAGTTGCATCGGCAGCGACTCGTCCCAGTCTAACTTTCGAAGCCACAGTTCCTGCAACAACATTTTTGCCCTAGTCACTAGAGGACACAATAGGCCAAGCGGATCGAAAAGTCGGGCAGTCACCGACAGTATGTTTCGTTTTGTCGCACGAAGATCCAGGAAAGAGTCATCCAACCGAAATTGAAAGTAATATTTACCCGGCAACCAAACCACGCCAAGGGTTTTAGTTACATCTGAGTCTGCCGTTAGCGGCATGAGAGCGCTTTCAGATGCCGACAACTCTGGGCAGTTCGAAAACCACTTTGCCAATTCAAATCCTGCCTCTTGCAATACCTGAGAAACTTCGTCTCGAAGGCTTAGCAGGTCCTCAACGCATCTGGCGCCAGTCAACAAATCGTCAACATAAAAGTCATTCTGAATGACCTTAGCGGCTTTTGGACACGAATCCTGCGCGATCTCTCCAAGCCGCATTAAACACCGAATCGCCAGATAGGGTGCTGGCGAAGTTCCATAAGTCACGGTGTTCAGCTTGAAGATTTTTAGAGACTCAGATGGATCTCGTCTCCACACTATGAGCTGAAAGTTTCGGTCAGCTTCGTCAACCATTACTTGACGATACATCTTTTTTACGTCTGCTGCAAGCGCAAACTTGTGCAGTCTGAACCGAAGAAGGGTCGAATACAGCTCCTCTTGAATGGTGGGGCCAACCATCAAGATGTCATTCAACGCGACCTGCGTCGATGTACGGCTCGAGGCGTCGAATACCACTCTCAACTTTGTCGAGGTGCTTTGAGGTCGCAGCACGCATTGGTGCGGAATGAATTAGTGCGAACTGTCTGGAATTTTATTGTTAGTGGAAGACATGTGGCCCATGGCTTCATATTCTTCCATGAATTCCAGATACATCTTTTTTAAAGAAGGATCTTTGGATAATCTTCTTTCAAGCGACAAAAATCTACGTTTCGCAACTTCATATGATGAACCAAGAGTGTTTGGGTCAGATTTGAACGGCAAACGAACCGAAAATCTTCCGGACGACAATCTTTGAGTTGCTGCTCAGGAGTATGGACCTTGGCCTTGGGCGGCAAGTCCTCCACAGACCAAAATTTCTGCAGGGTTGTATCTATTGACTCCAACACTTCCTCCTGGCAGCTGAGATGTACCAACTTTTCAGCATTTCTTATTTTTTCTGAGGCACATCTCCCTGACACTATCCAGCCGAGAACTGTTTTCTGCAAAATGGGAAACTCAGGCCCTTGCTTTATCTGGCCGACTGACAATAGTTCAAAGAACGAGTCTGCGCCTATAAGCATGTCTATTTTTGGGGCTTGAAGAAGAATGGATGGATGGAATGCCAATTGAATATTTTCAGGCACCCTCCAGCCGCTGGTGTTCACCGTTTGATCCGGATGATAACCAGAAATATTTTTTAATATGTAAAATTCGGACGACAATTGACTGCTACCCACTCGCGACTTGACTATCGTGTGTATTTTCTTGGTTGCTTGAGCATTAGTTCCACCAATGCCCCGCAAGCTCAAACACACGTCCTCTCTCTTAATCTGAAGTCTCTGAGCGAGCTCGTCGGTCACAAAATTTACTTGTGAACCAGAATCGAGCAACGCTCGAGCCAAAACTAATTCGCCACTTTTTGTTTGGACGCTCACGATGGCTGTGGCAAGAATAACTCTATCCGATGCAGTCGCATGCAAAACATGCGAAGTGGATGGAGTATTCTGCAAGAGCGTGGGCTGAGGAGGAGGTGGCAACGCGAGATTTGATGGCGAATAAATGTGCAGCAATGTGTGGTGTGAGGACTTACACACCCTGCATCTCTTCGATTTGCATCTTTTTACCGTGTGGCCCTTACGAAGGCAGTTAATGCACAAGGGAGCCTTTTTTGCGAAATCGAATCTTTGCTGAACTGTTAGGGCAGCAAAAGCAGTGCAATTTCCTACTTGATGTTCTGCTGAGTTGCAAAACACACATACTTCGCGGTCGTCCATGTCAGCAACAAACGAAAAACTCCTGTTTCCATTCTTCTTTGGATAAGCCTGGCTCTGCTGAACAATTTTTGGCTTACACGCTTCTTCGGCAACCATATGCTGATAGCGCTTGTTCAGGGCCGACTCACACTCGCTCCAAAGAGGAAGCGAGGTATAATCCAATTGTTCTTCCCATTTTCTTTTAGTTCCTGCATCGACTTTGCCCATTACTAGATGGATGAGGATGGCATTCGTAATACGTTTGTCATCCCCAATGGACAAAAGAGAATCATACAGCGCTGTGACTGTGTCGATCAGGTTTCTCAAGGCGGTAGCTGATGGCTGGGCAATCTTTGGCAGATTAAACAGTGTCGATATATTGTCAAAGAAAATTAAACAATCATTATTGTACACCCGCCTTAGGCTAGCCAGAGCTTTTGGATAATTATCCGCGGTAACTTGGAATGCCCTGACTGTTCCTAGCGCGTCTCCAGCCAAACACGATATTAGATGGTTGAATTTTTCGATATCGCGCACAGTGTCATCTTTGTCAACAAAAGTTTCGAAAAGGCTTATAAAATTTTTAAATTCGGAATGCTTTCCGCTGAAGGTTGGAAGAGCGACGCTCGGCAAACGGCATTGGGGTGTGCGCGTTGCCGGCGGAGCGGAATTGTCAACGCTCTTACGCTTTGTTTCCGCAATTAGGGACATTAGCAACGATTTTGCTATTATCGCAGTCTCTTCGAGCTCTTCGCGGTACTCATCATCTCCATCTTTCGCTTCAATTTTATTTTGTATAAGCGAAGCATTTTCGATGTGCGTATTTAGGATTTCCAATCGACATTCCAACTCAACCGTATTTAAAGAGAATCGACCCTCATTTAAATATCTTTGCGTTCGCTCTATACTCCTCATATATCCATCTCGTTGGTTTTTCAACTCTTCGATTTCCTAGTTGTTGCTTTCTGATTTTGGCATTTTTTTTTTTTTTTTTTTTGGTATCGATGATTTTTAAATTTAATTTAATTTATTTATTTTTTTTTTTTTAATTATATGTAAGTGTGTACAAAAAAAATTTTGTTTTTAAATTTATTAAATTTAAATAATAATAACCAACGAGAGGAATAAGCTGAACGCAAGCAGTGTAGGGAAGTTATTTAAAATTAATTAAGAAATTAATTTAAGGAATCCTAAATTATTTAATAATTCAATATAATATGCCGAGCGCACGTAGTGTAGGGGAGCACACGCCAAACTCAAACACCAAAAAACGAACAAACGTTTAGGCAGCGGCAACGCTGCACCGTTCCAGCGATCGAAAACGAAAACGACGAAAGATAACTCGAAAGAACGGGCTGCGTTGTCTGTGTGTGTGTGTATGTGTGTCCGGCTGGCGGTGCTCAACGCAATGCTAACGGAGGATGGTGCACTGACCGATACCTAAGGGCAACGAATATATAAACCTGACGCTTAAAAGCGCGGAAAATGGCGAAAAGCGAGGGAAATTTGAAGAAAATGCGCGGCAGAAAATTTGCCGGGGATTTAATTCTCGAATTATAACTTTTCACAAGTCTCAACTTTTGCCTTTTTAATTTTTGCTATAATTGGTGTTCACTACGACGAGAAATGGGGGAATTTTATTTTAAAAAAAAAAAACAAAATGCCGACAAATATTTATTTTATTTTGGTCCAAAGCGATTCACTTACTTATGTATGAATAATTCGAAATATGTAAATATGTATGGATGTATATATCAGAATTATAATTGTTAGTACATGCAAGTTTTATTTATTTCTTGGTTAGAATGCTCGCTATCTACCGAATTTTTCACACGAATGCAAAAAGTTAAAATATGGGCCAAAACACAATTAAAACGCCACAGATTAGCTTTCAACTTTTCGCACTCTATACCTGCTTGGCCAATTTTGGGCTTGAGACTTCCTTTTTTTCCATTTTCACAGCAGCAAGAGAGAGGGTTCAGCAGACTTCCAACGCAGTTCTAAAGAAAACGAAAACTTTGTTGCCGTACCGACGCGAGTTTTTGTTTTTTATTTTTTGTTAAAATTAAAATCGCGAAAACTCCAAAAATCACGTCGGGGTCACCATGAAAAAACTTAATACTCTTTTGTATTAACAAATACGTGAATTGGTGGATCTCGGACGATTTTAATAACGACGAAGAGAATGACGAAAAGGAGTGCGGTGTGGATCGAGTTCGATATAATTATATAGCATCAAAATTTCATAATAGCATCAAAACTCTGGCAACAGCTTGTGGCTTGTGGGCGTCAGAGGGGGCGTGACACCATTGTGAAACAAACTTGCGCTGCGTAAGAACTCCCAAAATCTACATGCAAAATGCCACTCTTCTAGCTTTTATAGTTTCCGAGATCTCAGCGTTCATACTGACAGACAGACAGGCGGACAGACGGACATGGCTAGATCGACTCGGCTAGTGATCCTGAACAAGAATATATATACTTTGTAGGGTCGGAAACGTTTCCTTCTACCTGTTACATACTTTTGCACGAATACAATATACCCTTTTACTCTACAAGTAACGGATATAAATACATCACTCTTAGAAATCAGTTGTTTTTTCTCACAGATATTCAAGGTTTACATATCGACATAAAAGATGGAGCACCCTGTACAGGAAAATCTACATTTCTTCAAAAAATGTTTTGGGTTTTGTTTGAAATCGTTTTTTTTAATTCTTTATAAATATATATGTTTTTTTGTTTATTAACATTGCTTTAATTTTTGAATATTTTCCTGGCGGTCTAACAATAAGTATAAAAATCTTAAAAACTAGTATATTATTATTTCAGTTTATCTGACCTTAATTTACACGTTCCTAAGATTGCTGGATGGGAAGATCGTTACGACGAAGACGAGAGCGGCTGCTCACTCTGGTTAGGGCTCTTCGACTGAGCTGTCTGCATAATTTCTACAACGCTGTTATTGGAGCACCCCCACAATTGAGAGCCATATGTTCAGATTGGTTTTAGGACTGAGATGTAGAGCAGTATCTTGTAGTACAGACTATGAGGAGAGCGGGAGTTTATAAGCCAGTGCAGGCAACCAGCCTTCAGCTTTAGGTGTGTTCTCTTGGCTTTAATGTGTCTGCGCCAAGTGAGTCGTTTGTCAAGGTGTATGTCAAAGTTACGTTATTTCGTTTGCTTGAGGCAGCATAGTATTGTTAAGGGTTATATACCTTTTTCATTTAAAAAAATCTCAAATTTTTGTATTGCTTTATCTTGAAGAAAAACTTCTTGAGAAAATTACCCCAAATTTTTATAGAGATTTGAGTAGTAGAAAGAAAGTTACACCGCTCCTAGCGCGCCTCGATATAGTATTGTTGCATCTCACCACGAATTTCCTATTGTAACATAGAGGTATACCTTTGGGAGTTTGTGAGTGCTGGCTTATAGCATTAAAGTAATTTAATGTAAGGCCTGAGAAACGTCCAAAAATATGGCAGTGCAGTATTCCCTGCTCTCAAATACGATTCGAATATCCGATGTTATACCTGCTCGTTGCTACCATGTTTTTCGCGAACGCCGAATTGATGTGCTGGCATTATGGTGTTGTTTCTCAGATACTGTGCAATACGGGTCAACAGACACTTTTCAAAGAGCTTTGATAGGCATGGTATTTGACTTATAGGACTATAAGGTAAGGCTGATGTGTAGTTAGGCTTAGGTATCATTATGATGATGATCAGGAAAGTAGCCGATGGTGAAAATGGCAAATTGAGGAAGCTCAATAATCATCTGTTCCTGTTGTATCACTCGGCGTAAATTCAATTTGATCGTGTACGTTGTCTACTCGTGGTTGTATAGGTAGCACGTCTGATGCTGGGTTAGGCTGGAAGACATTCTGAAGACGGACTGCGAATGTGCCCGCTCTTTTGTCTTTGTCACTATATCATAATTATCAGATGTAGTCCTTATTGGGGTAACGGTTTCCACTAGTGTGCTTAGTGTAGAATAAGCCCACCACAGTGGCTACTTTGAGCTGGTTGGAGGTAGTTGCTCTACATAGCGCCGTTGGAATATGTCCTCTTCTTGCGCATTGCCTCGGAGAGCAGTCGTGTGGCTTCTTTGATCCTTATGGAATTTGGAAGGCCTAATTGATTGGCCAAAAATAAAGCCCATAGTAAATCTAAGCTACCTATCTTTACAAACAGCAAAGTTATGGCATTTTCGATCAATCAGTTATATGGCGGCTATGGGATGAATTCGGCCGTTCTTTATGAAATTTGGTAGGTCATATTGATTTGCCATGTATATAACCCATAAAATATTCCAACTAACTTTAAAAACATCTAAGTTTTGGCATTTTCGATCGTTCAGTTATATAGCAGTTATAGGATAAAGTCGGCCTATAAAAAAAATAAAATAGAAGATCACAACTTCCTAACTTTAGATCAAAGTTATGCAATTTTCGATAGTTCAGTTATATAGCAGCTATAGGATATAGTCGGCCGATCCTTATCAAATTTGGTAGGTTAGATTGATTGGCCAAGTATAAAACCCATACAAATTCCCAACTTCCCAATTTTAAAAACACCAAAGTTTATCTGACCTTAATTTACACGTTCCTAAGATTGCTGGATGGGAAGGTCGTTACGACGAAGACGAGAGCGGCTGCTCACTCTGGTTAGGGCTCTTCGACTGAGCTGTCTGCATAATTTCTACAACGCTGTCATTGGAGCACCCCCACAATTGAGAGCCATATGTTCAGATTGGTTTTAGGACTGAGATGTAGAGCAGTATCTTGTAGTACAGACTATGAGGAGAGCAGGAGTTTATAAGCCAGTGCAGGCAACCAGCCTTCAGCTTTAGGTGTGTTCTCTTGGCTTTAATGTGTCTGCGCCAAGTGAGTCGTTTGTCAATGTGTATGTCAAAGTTACGTTATTTCGTTTGCTTGAGGCAGCATAGTATTGTTAAGGGTTATATACCTTTTTCATTTTAAAAAAATCTCAAATTTTTGTATTGCTTTATCTTGAAGAAAACTTCTTGAGAAAATTACCCCACATTTTTATAGGGATTTGAGTAGTAGAAAGAAAGTTACAGCGCTCCTAGCGCGCCTCGATATAGTATTGTTGCATCTCATCGCGAATTTCCTATTGTAACATAGAGGTATACCTTTGGGAGTTTGTGAGTGCTAGTTTATAGCATTAAAGTAATTTAAAGTAAGGCCTGAGAAACGTCCAAAAATATGGCAGTGCAGTATTCCCTGCTCTCAAATACGATTCAAATTTCCGATGTTATACCTGCTCGTTGCTACCATGTTTTTCGCGAAAGCCGAATTGATTTGCTGGCATTATGGTGTTGTTTCTCAGATACTGTGCAATACGGGTCAACAGACACTTTTCAAAGAGCTTTGATAGGCATGGTATTTGACTTATAGGACTATAAGGTAAGGCGGATGTGTAGTTAGGGTTAGGTATCATTATGATGATGATCAGGAAAGTAGCCGATGGTGAAAATGGCAAATTGAGGAAGCTCAATAATCATCTTGGGAGGTATTAGATCGCATACTGAATTTTTGTGGTTGCAGGTGATCCTGTTGTATCACTCGGCGTAAATTCAATTTGATCGTGTACGTTGTCTACTCGTGGTTGTATAGGTAGCACGTCTGATGCTGGGTTAGGCTGGAAGACATTCTGAAGACGGACTGCGAATGTGCCCGCTCTTTTGTCTTTGTCACTATATCATAATTACCAGATGTAGTCCTTATTGGGGTAACGGTTTCCACTAGTGTGCTTAGTGTAGAATAAGCCCACCACAGTGGCTACTTTGAGCTGGTTGGAGGTAGTTGCTCTACATAGCGCCGTTGGAATATGTCCTCTTCTTGCGCATTGCCTCGGAGAGCAGTCGTGTGGCTTCTTTGATCCTTATGGAATTTGGAAGGCCTAATTGATTGGCCAAAAATAAAGCCCATAGTAAATCTAAGCTACCTATCTTTACAAACAGCAAAGTTATGGCATTTTCGATCAATCAGTTATATGGCGGCTATGGGATGAATTCGGCCGTTCTTTATGAAATTTGGTAGGTCATATTGATTGGCCATGTATATAACCCATAAAATATTCCAACTAACTTTAAAAACATCTAAGTTTTGGCATTTTCGATCGTTCAGTTATATAGCAGTTATAGGATAAAGTCGGCCTATAAAAAAAATAAAATAGAAGATCACAACTTCCTAACATTACATCAAAGTTATGCAATTTTCGATAGTTCAGTTATATAGCAGCTATAGGATATAGTCGGCCGATCCTTATCAAATTTGGTAGGGTAGATTGATTGGCCAAGTATAAAACCCATAAAAATTCCCAACTTCCTAATTTGAAAAGCACCAAAGCTATGGTATATCCGATCGTTCAGTTATATGTCAGCTATAGGATATAGTCAGCCGATCCCGGCCGTTCCGATTTATATACTGCGTGCAAAGGAACAACAGGTTGTGCATAGTTTCAATTCGATATCTTTAAAACTGCGAGATTACTTTGGGTAGAAACAGACAGACGGACAGACGGACATGCTTATATCAACTCAGGGGGCGATCCTGATCAAGAATATATGTACTTTATAGGGTCGGAGATGTCTCCTTCACTGCGTTGCACACTATTGACCAAAATTATAATACCCTCTGCAAGGGTATAAAAATATCAAGGCAAAAAGGCACCATCTGACAATACCATACGCCGGTTCGTGTTGAATTTTTTTGAGCAAGGGACAGTAGGTGATCGTCAACATGCCGTTTATCAGAGACCAAGACGTTCCAATGAACTGGTTAAAGCAGTGAGACAGTGTTTCTCAGGACCCAACCGTGTCGTATCGCATTTTCCCGTCAGTGAAACCGCTATGTGGAGCACTTCAAAAAAGGGCTTGAGTAAAAAGTGCAATTATCACAATATTGCCGACATGATTTTTAATGACTGGCTGCTTTAAAATTGCCTCATTTGGGGAACGGAGAATCCACGCGAGATATATGAGAAGGGATTTGCGCGAATTGGGTTATATTTTTTCAAAGAAACGAAACTATCAATCGAAATCTGTATCGGTGGATGTTGGCTCATGATGTTGGCTCACAAATGCTTGAGAAAGGTTTAGATGGTTACTGGTTTCAAGAAGACGGTGCACCATGCCATACTGCAAACGCAACAATGGCATTTATACAATTCTATAACGCAGAAAAAGGTAATCATTTGCTAATTGATGTTGTTTTCAAAAACTAGTCCAAAAAAATTGAAAGAAACCAAACTAAATAAAACAAGAGAGAACGCTGTAGTATAGTGCCTCGACGATTAGATACCCGTTACTCAGCTAAACAACTTAATATAAATAATAAATATATAAATGGCTAACTTGATTTGATTTGCATAGTTATTGGGATATAGTTCGGTATTGACAAATGAAAACTATCGCAATTTCTTTTAACAGAAATCCTTATCGAGTATTAACGTTGACTCTGTTGAGCATCTTGGCCAGCTGTTCCAAAGTCATCCGTTAGATGGCTCTATTTTCTTGCGCCATCTACCCCAAGACATTGGTACACGGGCCATGAAAGGCGGAAATGTAGGTGTTAGCCAGGCTTAAGCGTTTAATGGGTTTTTGGGCGTTAGAGTGGGCGTGGCAAACTTTTATTAGGCAAATCGATAGGTATTGACGAATCAAATACATATCAATTAAAATTTTCATAAAAGCATCAAAACTGTGGCCACAGTTTGTGGCTTGTGGGCGTCAGAGGTGGCGTGGCACCATTTTGAAACAAACTTCCGCTGCGTAGGAACTCCTAAAATCTACATGCAAAATGCAAATCTTCTAGCTTTTATAGTTTCCGAGATCTCAGCGTTCATACGGACAGGCGGACAAAATAACATGGCTAGATCGACTCGGCTAGTGATCCTGAACAAGAATAAATAAATAATAAATACATCACTCATAGAAATCAGTTGTTTTTTTCTCACAGATATTCAAGGTTTTCATATCGACATAAAAGATGGAGCACCCTGTACAGAAAAATCTACATTTCTTTAAAATGTTTTGGGTTTTGTTTGAAATCGTTTTTGTTTAATTCTTTATAAATATATATATTTTTTTGTTTATTACTTTGCTTTAATTTTTGAATATTCTCCTGACGGTCTAACAGTAAGTATAAAAATCTTAAAAACTAGTATATTATTATTTCAGTTTATCTGACCTTAATTTACACGTTCCTAAGATTGCTGGATGGGAAGGTCATTAGGACGAAGACGAGAGCGGCTGCTCATTCTAGTTAGGACTCTTGCGAAGTGGTTTGGGTGTGTTGACATTTTATTTTAGTATCTCTTCATTGTTTGCGCTATTTTATATTTAGATCTCTCTGAATGTAAGTTTCCGAACGTACCGCGGTGCACCGGTGATGGTTCTGAGCATCTTCGACTGAGCTGTCTGCATAATTTCTACACTGCTGTTATTGGAGCACCCCCACAATTGAGAGCCATATGTTCAGATTGGTTTTAGGTAGGACTGATATGTAGAGCAGTATCTTGTAGTACAGACTATGAGGAGAGCGGGAGTTTATAAGCCAGTGCAGGCAACCAGCCTTCAGCTTTAGTTGTGTTCTCTTGGCTTTAATGTGTCTGCGCCAAGTGAGTCGTTTGTCAAGGTGTATGTCAAAGTTACGTTGTTTCGTTTGCTTGAGGCAGCAAGTATTGTTAAGGGTTATATACCTTTTTCATTTAAAAAAAATCTCAAATTTTTGTATTGCTTTATCTTGAAGAAAAACTTCTTGAGAAAATTACCCCAAATTTTTATAGAGATTTGAGTAGTAGAAAGAAAGTTACAGCGCTCCTAGCGAGCCTCGATATAGTATTGTTGCATCTCATCGCGAATTTCCTATTGTAACATAGAGGTATACCTTTGGGAGTTTGTGAGTGCTGGTTTATAGCATTAAAGTAATTTAAAGTAAGGCCTGAGAAACGTCCAAAAATATGGCAGTGCAGTATTCCCTGCTCTCAAATACGATTCGAATTTCCGATGTTATACCTGCTCGTTGCTACCATGTTTTTCGCGAAAGCCGAATTGATGTGCTGGCATTATGGTGTTGTTTCTCAGATACTATGCAATACGGGTCAACAGACACTTTTCAAAGAGCTTTGATAGGCATGGTATTTGACTTATAGGACTATAAGGTAAGACGGATGTGTAGTTAGGCTTAAGTATCATTATGATGATGATCAGGAAAGTAGCCGATGGTGAAAATGGCAAATTGAGGAAGCTCAATAATCATCTTGGGAGGTATTAGATCGCATACTGAATTTTTGTGGTTGCAGGTGCTCCTTTTGTATCACTCGGCGTAAATTCAATTTGATCGTGTACGTTGTCTACTCGTGGTTGTATAGGTAGCACGTCTGATGCTGGGTTAGGATGGAAGACATTCTGAAGACGGACTGCGAATTTGCCAGCTCTTTTGTCTTTGTCACTATATCATAATTACCAGATGTAGTCCTTATTGGGGTAACGGTTTCCACTAGTGTGCTTAGTGTAGAATAAGCCCACCACAGTGGCTACTTTGAGCTGGTTGGAGGTAGTTCCTCTACATAGCGTTCTTTATAAAATTTGGTAGGTCATATTGATTGGCCATGTATATAACCCATAAAATATTCCAACTAACTTTAAAAACATCTAAGTTTTGGCATTTTCGATCGTTCAGTTATATAGCAGTTATAGGATAAAGTCGGCCTATAAAAAAAATAAAATAGAAGATCACAACTTCCTAACATTACATCAAAGTTATGCAATTTTCGATAGTTCAGTTATATAGCAGCTATAGGATATAGTCGGCCGATCCTTATCAAATTTGGTAGGTTAGATTGATTGGCCAAGTATAAAACCCATAAAAATTCCCAACTTCCTAATTTGAAAAGCACCAAAGCTATGGTATATCCGATCGTTCAGTTATATGTCAGCTATAGGATATAGTCAGCCGATCCCGGCCGTTCCGATTTATATACTGCGTGCAAAGGAACAACAGGTTGTGCATAGTTTCAATTCGATATCTTTAAAACTGCGAGATTACTTTGGGTAGAAACAGACAGACGGACAGACGGACATGCTTATATCAACTCAGGGGGCGATCCTGATCAAGAATATATGTACTTTATAGGGTCGGAGATGTCTCCTTCACTGCGTTGCACACTATTGACCAAAATTATAATACCCTCTGCAAGGGTATAAAAATATCAAGGCAAAAAGGCACCATCTGACAATACCATACGCCGGTTCGTGTTGAATTTTTTTGAGCAAGGGACAGTAGGTGATCGTCAACATGCCGTTTATCAGAGACCAAGACGTTCCAATGAACTGGTTAAAGCAGTGAGACAGTGTTTCTCAGGACCCAACCGTGTCGTATCGCATTTTCCCGTCAGTGAAACCGCTATGTGGAGCACTTCAAAAAAGGGCTTGAGTAAAAAGTGCAATTATCACAATATTGCCGACATGATTTTTAATGACTGGCTGCTTTAAAATTGCCTCATTTGGGGAACGGAGAATCCACGCGAGATATATGAGAAGGGATTTGCGCGAATTGGGTTATATTTTTTCAAAGAAACGAAACTATCAATCGAAATCTGTATCGGTGGATGTTGGCTCACAAATGCTTGAGAAAGGTTTAGATGGTTACTGGTTTCAAGAAGACGGTGCACCATGCCATACTGCAAACGCAACAATGGCATTTATACAATTCTACAACGCAGAAAAAAGTAATCATTTGCTAATTCATGTTGTTTTCAAAAACTAGTCCAAAAAAATTGAAAGAAACCAAACTAAATAAAACAAGAGAGAACGCTGTAGTATAGTGCCTCGACGATTAGATACCCGTTACTCAGCTAAACAACTTAATATAAATAATAAATATATAAATGGCTAACTTGATTTGATTTGCATAGTTATTGGGATATAGTTCGGTATTGACAAATGAAAACTATCGCAATTTCTTTTAACAGAAATCCTTATCGAGTATTAACGTTGACTCTGTTGAGCATCTTGGCCAGCTGTTCCAAAGTCATCCGTTAGATGGCGCTATTTTCTTGCGCCATCTACCCCAAGACATTGGTACACGGGCCATGAAAGGCGGAAATGTAGGTTAGCCAGGCTTAAGCGTTTAATGGGTTTTTGGGCGTTAGAGTGGGCGTGGCAAACTTTTATTAGGCAAATCGATAGGTATTGACGAATCAAATACATATCAATTAAAATTTTCATAATAGCATCAAAACTGTGGCCACAGTTTGTGGCTTGTGGGCGTCAGAGGTGGCGTGGCACCATTTTGAAACAAACTTCCGCTGCGTAGGAACTCCTAAAATCTACATGCAAAATGCAAATC
Source organism: Drosophila fuyamai (assembly GCA_018153365.1). Lineage (NCBI taxonomy): Eukaryota > Metazoa > Arthropoda > Insecta > Diptera > Drosophilidae > Drosophila > Drosophila fuyamai. The sequence continues at coordinate 1,199,262 of JAECXW010000540.1, forward strand.
TTCTAGCTTTTATAGTTTCCGAGATCTCAGCGTTCATACGGACAGGCGGACAAAATAACATGGCTAGATCGACTCGGCTAGTGATCCTGAACAAGAATAAATAAATAATAAATACATCACTCATAGAAATCAGTTGTTTTTTTCTCACAGATATTCAAGGTTTTCATATCGACATAAAAGATGGAGCACCCTGTACAGAAAAATCTACATTTCTTTAAAATGTTTTGGGTTTTGTTTGAAATCGTTTTTGTTTAATTCTTTATAAATATATATATTTTTTTTGTTTATTACTTTGCTTTAATTTTTGAATATTCTCCTGACGGTCTAACAGTAAGTATAAAAATCTTAAAAACTAGTATATTATTATTTCAGTTTATCTGACCTTAATTTACACATTCCTAAGATTGCTGGATGGGAAGGTCATTAGGACGAAGACGAGAGCGGCTGCTCATTCTAGTTAGGACTCTTGCGAAGTGGTTTGGGTGTGTTGACATTTTATTTTAGTATCTCTTCATTGTTTGCGCTATTTTATATTTAGATCTCTCTGAATGTAAGTTTTTGAACGTACCGCGGTGCACCGGTGATGGTTCTGAGCATCTTCGACTGAGCTGTCTGCATAATTTCTACACTGCTGTTATTGGAGCACCCCCACAATTGAGAGCCATATGTTCAGATTGGTTTTAGGTAGGACTGATATGTAGAGCAGTATCTTGTAGTACAGACTATGAGGAGAGCGGGAGTTTATAAGCCAGTGCAGGCAACCAGCCTTCAGCTTTAGGTGTGTTCTCTTGGCTTAAATGTGTCTGCGCCAAGTGAGTCGTTTGTCAAGGTGTATGTCAAAGTTAGCAGCATAGTATTGTTAAGGGTTCTATACCTTTTTCATTTAAAAAAAATCTCAAATTTTTGTATTGCTTTATCTTGAAGAAAAACTTCTTGAGAAAATTACCCCAAATTTTTATAGAGATTTGAGTAGTAGAAAGAAAGTTACAGCGCTCCTAGCGCGCCTCGATATAGTATTGTTGCATCTCATCGCGAATTTCCTATTGTAACATAGAGGTATACCTTTGGGAGTTTGTGAGTGCTGGTTTATAGCATTAAAGTAATTTAAAGTAAGGCCTGAGAAACGTCCAAAAATATGGCAGTGCAGTATTCCCTGCTCTCAAATACGATTCGAATTTCCAATGTTATACCTGCTCGTTGCAACTTTTTTTTTTTTTGGCGAAAGCCGAATTGATGTGCTGGCATTATGGTGTTGTTTCTCAGATACTATGCAATACGGGTCAACAGACACTTTTCAAAGAGCTTTGATAGGCATGGTATTTGACTTATAGGACTATAAGGTAAGGCGGATGTGTAGTTAGGCTTAGGTATCATTATGATGATGATCAGGAAAGTAGCCGATGGTGAAAATGGCAAATTGAGGAAGCTCAATAATCATCTTGGGAGGTATTAGATCGCATACTGAATTTTTGTGGTTGCAGGTGCTCCTGTTGTATTACTCGGCGTAAATTCAATTTGATCGTGTACGTTGTCTACTCGTGGTTGTATAGGTAGCTCGTCTGATGCTGGGTTAGGCTGGAAGACATTCTGAAGACGGACTGCGAATGTGCCCGCTCTTTTGTCTTTGTCACTATATCATAATTACCAGATGTAGTCCTTATTGGGGTAACGGTTTCCACTAGTGTGCTTAGTGTAGAATAAGCCCACCACAGTGGGTACTTTGAGCTGGTTGGATGTAGTTGCTCTACATAGCGCCGTTGGAATATGTCCTCTTCTTGCGCATTGCCTCGGTGAGCAGTCGTGTGGCTTCTTTGATCCTTATGGAATTTGGAAGGCCTAATTGATTGGCCAAAAATAAAGCCCATAGTAAATCTAAGCTACCTATCTTTACAAACAGCAAAGTTATGGCATTTTCGATCAATCAGTTATATGGCGGCTATGGGATGAATT